>CM033624.1:8161624-9361624 GCA_019453435.1 Rhinogobius similis | reverse complement strand
CCAATCCCGAGTTTTTGCCTCTGCGACAGCCCGGGCTGCAGTACGCTTGGCCTGCCGGTACCTGTCAGCTGCTTCAGGAGTCCCACGAGCCAGCAAGGCCCGGTAGGACTCCTTCTTCAGCCTGACGGCATCCCTTACTTCCGGTGTCCACCACCGGGTTCGGGGATTGCCGCCGCGACAGGCACCAGAGACCTTGCGACCACAGCTACGAGCCGCCGCATCAACAATGGAAGTGGAGAACATGGTCCACTCGGACTCAATGTCTCCAACCTCCCCCGGGATCTGGGAGAAGTTCTCCCGGAGGTGTGAGTTGAAGACCCTGCCGACAGAGGGCTCTGCCAGCCGTTCCCAGCAGACCCTCACGATACGCTTGGGCCTGCCGAGTCTGTCCGGCTTCCTCCCCCGCCAGCGGATCCAACTCACCACCAGGTGGTGATCGGTTGACAGCTCCGCCTCTCTTCACCCGAGTGTCCAAGACACGCGGCCGAAGGTCAGATGACACGACAACAAAGTCGATCATCGACCTCCGGCCTAGGGTGTCCTGGTGCCACGTCCACTGATGGACACCCTTGTGCTTGAACATGGTGTTCGTTATGGACAAGCTGTGACTAGCACAGAAGTCCAATAACTGAACACAGCTCGGGTTCAGATCGGGGGGGCCGTTCCTCCCGATTACCCCTCTCCAGGTGTCACTGTCGTTGCCCACGTGGGCGTTGAAGTCCCCCAGTAGAACAATGGAGTCCCCAGGCGGTGCACCGTCCAGTACCCCTCCCAGGGACTCCAAGAAGGTCTGGTACTCTGCACCGTTGTTCGGCCCGTAGGCCGACACAACGGTGAGAGACCTGTCCCCCACCCGAAGGCGGAGGGACGCGACCCTCTCGTTCACTGGGGTAAACTCCAACACGTGGCGGCTGAGCTGTGGGGCTATGAGCAAGCCCACACCAGCCCGCCGCCTCTCCCCGCGGGCAACGCGTCCAGCCCCTCTCGAGGAGACGGGTTCCAGAGCCCAGGCTGTGCGTGGAGGCGAGGCCGACTATATCTAGTTGGAAACGCTCGACCTCCCGCACAAGCTCAGGCTCCTTCCCCCCCAGCGAGGTGACATTCCATGTCCCCAGAGCTAGTTTCTGTGTCCGGAGATCTGGTCGTCGAGGTCCCCGCCTTCGACTGCCACCCAGATCTCTCTGCACCGGCCCCTGATGGATCCTCCTGCGGGTGGTGGGTCCACGGGAGGACGGCCCCACGTCGCTCGTTCGGGCTGGGCCCGGCCGGGCCCCGTGGGGAAAGGCCCGGCCACCAGGCGCTCGCCGTCGAGCACCCACCCCAGGCCTGGCTCCAGGGTGGGGCCCCGGTGACGCCCGGTGATGACGTAACTGGCCTTGATTGTTTGCTATTCATAAGGGCTTCTGAACCGCTCTTCGTCTGACCCGTCACCCAGGACCTGTTTGCCATGGGTGACCCTACCAGGGGCATGAAGCCCCCGACAACATAGCTCCCAGGATCATTCGGGTACTCAAACCCCTCCACCACGTTAAGGTGGCGGTTCAAGGAGGGGGAACCCCTTCCTATATATCATAGTTTTATATTTTTGAAGTTGCAGTTCCAGAAAAAAAAAAAAAAAGATAAATAAAAGTTTAAAATGACAGGAAGTAGTGCTGAGTTCAGAAATGGAATCCCTTCACCTTTGTCTTCAAAATGTGACGTCCAGTTGAAAATGAAAACAGGCACTCAACTTCCACATTTTTCTGTCATTCAACAAAATTAAGGCGTTATCAGATATTATTATTTGTCAAATCATAACTATTGCGTAATTAACGGATTTTGGCCTTTGTTTTCAAAATGGTTGCTAAGTAACAGATGCGTAATTATCTCAACCAGGATGTAAAATTATAAAAATTTTGTCAAACTGGGGAAAAATAGAAACAATTTTAATACAATCTTAAATATAATCATGTTCACTATGTTTTAGTCAAACGTGTAGTCTAACCTGTCATGTAGACTTTAAGCAAAATTGACTTTTTTGAGCTTTTAACCATATCCTAACATTGTTCCGTCATCAAAAACATACCTGGAGTAGCATTAAGCTTAATTCACGCTAGTTTGATGATCCCTGGTTAGAAAGTCCTCTCCCCCGTTCGACCGTCTAAAACAAAAATTCCCTCGATGTGTGACGTGGCTCTGAGAATCTTCGTTTCTGCTTTAAAGTCCATAAATCATCGCCGGACTCGCTCTGAGCATTTCTTACGTCTGATCGCGACCATTATATAACTGCGTGACAGCTCAGGACTGCTCGCGTTACAAAGCACTGTGGATGTACAAATATGTGTAATTGCGCCTGCAGCCAGTAGATGGAGCCACTGCTGAGTTCATATGGTGTCTCCCAAGGCAGTGATAAAGTTGTATTGTTCTTTGTAAAAATGGCTTATTTTCGGTTCAAAACATGAGATGTCGAAGTAAAGATACTCCAGAGTTTGCTGAAAGGCCCAATAACATTCCAAATAATGTGTAATATTTTTTATTTCCCTTAACATATGAAACAAAAACAGAGAAGAAATCAGTGAGGATGGGAAAAAAAAGAAAATACTCAAAGGCAAAAACTTTTCATCAAAACATTTCACGAACTCTTGCGGGCCCCTTTTTACGCTGTCCTTTCCTTCCACATTTTAGGTATGGGCATGCGGGGGGTTCTCCAGTATCAAACTTAAAGTGACGTAGACAAACCGGTTACGTTACTTTAAGTTTACTGTGGAAAAAGCGGACCACGGATGTGTCCGTCCTGCGCGTGCGATTAGGGTCAATTTTGACATTCGCCATTAAATGCTAAACGTTTACTGCACTGACACACGCGTTCTGGCAGCGTGTCTTCAGTTTGATGTATCACTGCATACGCGATTTGGGAAATGTTTTGCTACGGGCCTGTATGAAGTATTCCAAGCTTTCACATTTGGTAACGGTGACTGTGCGTAAGACTGTTCGGTTCACGGTCTCTACGTCGGACCGTCCGTGCACGCCCGTTTAGAACTTCAGAGCTACAGTGCTGTCGACAAAACGCTGCGTACATTGTGGCTGCTAAATATTCACAAAGTTCTAAATGCGCTGCTTTGATGCTCAGTCAGTGCTAAAACGCTGGCTTTGAGGTGATGAATGTCGATATTGTGAACGTATGAAGCCATAGCTCTTTGTTGGTTTTTATCGTTTTAAAACCAACAAAAGCTACATTAACAGAGGTGGGGAGTACTCAGTTACAGTTACTCAGTATATATTTACTTGACTAACTTTTTCAAGAAATTGTACTCTTTGAAGTCTCATTTAGACACGATTCTTTTACTCCTACTTGAGTCATATTTTTATTGACTAAATCTACAAGTACCTAAATCTTTACAATATGACAATACGAAATGATCTTGTATTGTCATTTGTGTCTTTCTTCTTCAGATATGGTTTAAGTTTTTCTCATTTGAAAATACCAGATTTGAGCTTTACTTAAAGGTTGAATGGAGGATTTCTCGCCGATTTGAAAATCTGCGACTGTTAGTCCTTTTTTTGAAAAAGCGAATGCGCAGGTTCCCCCTCCCTCCCGCCCCGTTTCTCCTGACTGAACGCCTAGCAAACCTCGTGAACGAGCACGCCCAGCAGCACTGCCCATGCGCATTTGTTTACAAGACGATTGGTGTCGCTTTCTCACGACAACCTCCGCAAAGAAGATTTAATAATACACTCCACATACAATACGCTAAAAAAAGAGTCAGATAAACAGTTACCTGTCCAGCAGAAAGTTTGCAGCGGAGGCATCAGCCTGTTTTGCGCTTTCAATGCTCGCCAGCGCGTAAACGATTCCCCCAGAATAACACGCGTTTTGTTTCTTTCCTCAGCAGACTTTCGTCTCTTCTGTGAAAGCTCCAAAACAGTCTTTCTCTTTCGTCCCTCAGCCATTTCGGTACTTCGCGGATGAAAGTTTAGACTTACAATGACGGAACTCGCCGCTAACCTGCTACATAAACACACTAGCATATCAACCACGCATGCGCAGCCGGGGGGCGGCGTTTCCCTGGACGAGCCTGCCGGCGTGCACTAGCACGCAGAGAATGATTGACACCTGAGCGGACCAGTTATTTGTGCTACCCACGAGGAAATGAGATTCTGATTTGTTGCCCGAAATCCTCCATTCCACCTTTAAAGTTTTGCAGCTCCAGTTACAGTAAGTTCAAATTATAAATCACAGGTTACGTTCAAACAGTTACTCTTACTTGAGTAATAGTTTCCGCAGATACTTTTTTACTCTTATTCGAGTAATTTCTTGGACCACTACTTTGTACTTTAACTTGAGTAATATTAGTTTGAAGTAGCTCATACTTGAGAACAATATTTGAATACTCTACCCACCTCTGTGGAGTATTTTATCCACCTTTCTCTAAAACACATCATATATGTACATCTCGGGGGTTATTTAAAAAAAAAACCGTGCCCTTAAAAATATTGGTAAGCGTCCTTTTCGAACAGCAAAAGGTTCAGGCTCAGGATTTTTTTTTTTTTTTCACTTGAAGCCGTCAGCTGTGACATGGCGTCTAGTCCAGTACTTACGGAGCCATTTTAATGACACATGAACTTGCAAAGAAAATAATAGTTTTGTACACATTATGTAAAGTTTCGAGCAGCCAAAAACAAATGCAAGCAGATAAATCAGGTTTGCAAATAAAAAATGTGCATTGATGTGTATATATTTTTTTGCAAAAAAAAAAAAAAAAAATGTTTGCAGAAATGAATAATTTTTCAAAGAAATAATTTTTATTTTTCACACAAGAAAAAATATATTTGTGAGGAAAATTCAGTGACACAACTCTATTTTTCCTGTGTAATACCCATTTTTCACCTGCGCTGCGCCCTTGTGTCTTTGCGGAGCAATGTTTTCTTTCCTCATCTCTTTTTTTTTGCACGTGTACTTTTGGCACTGTCTTTGTGTGGGGGGAGGAGTCAGGTGATTGACAGGCGCTATTGCTATTATTGAACAGTGCTGTGAATTTGGTGACTGTACAAAATCAATATTCAGAATTCCACATGATTCATCATAAAAACTGTTATAAAGATTTTTACGGTAAGAAATTTGAAATGTAGTGGTTTATTTATTAGTTATTTATTGTAAAATAACAGTTTTGTAACTACTAGCTGTTTTTTCATAGTTGAGTAGTTACATTTTGGGTAGTGCTATTTGTTGACGGAGCGTCTCAGCTCCGGCTCCGTGTTTGACTCAATGTATTTTGCTGCACCCAATATACGCATTTAATTTTAAAAATCGATGATGTAGTCATTTGGCTGTGTAAATGTGAGTATTTTGACATGATTATGATCTCCAAAGAGTTTCGTGTTTAAGAGCTATTACCCTTGGAGGTCCGAATCTGTGAATATGATGCTAACCAACCAAACTGTTTGTTTACTGGGTTCCCCTCTCTATCTGACTGTGAGACGCAAGACGATGATGTAGCAGGAGGGGGAGGTCTGCTCCCGCCGATCACCTGTCAATCACCTGACTCCTCCCCCCATGCAAAGACACTGCCAAAAGTACACGCGCAAAAACAAAAGAGACGAGGAAAGAAATCATTGCTCCGCAAAGACACAAGGGCGCAGCGCAGGTGAAAAATGGGTATTACACAGGAAAATTAGAGTTGTGTCACTGAATTTTCCTCACAAATATATTTTTTCTTGTGTGAAAAATAAAAATGATTTCTTTGAAAAATTATTCATCTCTGCAAACTTTTTTTTTAAGTTGCAAAAAAAATATATACTCATCAATACACTTTTTTCTTTTGCAAACCTGATTTATCTGCGGGGTGCACGGTGGCAGAGCGGCTAGAGCTTATGCCTCTCAATAAGGAGATCGTCGGTTCAAATCCCAGACCACCCCAACATCGTGGTTTTGAATTCCGAACCACCCTAACATCACACGATCTCTCTGGGTGGAGTCTGCATGTCCTCCCTGTGTTACCGTGGGTTCTCTCCGGGTTCTCCGGCTCCTCCCACCGTCCAAAGACATGACTGTGTAGGTTAATTGACAACTCTAAATTGCCCATAGTGAATGAATGTGAGAGTGAATGGTTGTCTGTCCTTGTCTGTGTCTCTCTGTGTCAGCCCTGCGACGAGTTGGCCACTGTCCAGGGTGTACCCCGCCTAAGGCCCAAAGTCACTGGGATAGGCTCCAGTCACCCGCGACCCCCAACGGGAATAAGCGGTAGAAAATGAATGAATGAATGATTTATCTGCTCGCATTTGTTTTTGGCAACTCAAAACTTTACATAATGTGTACAAAACTATTATTTTCTTCGCAAATACATGTGTCATTAAATTAGCTCCATAAGTACTCTTCACCCTGAAAACCCATTGATTCAAACGTGGCGCTGCACTCAAAACTGAGATTAAAGTGGGACTAAATCTGTAACTAAATCAGGAGCAGTACAGACAGAATAAGTCTACGTCAAGACTAAACAAAGGCGATGTGAATGCGCCCAGAGAAGCAGATATTCAGACACGTGGGAAAACCTTAAATTTTCATGAGCCTCCACCCTTTTACAATCTTTTTTGAAATAAAATTGTGTTGCTTGGTCCCTTTGTTGGTCCTTCTTTACTTTGTGCACGACACTTAACCCAAATTGCCTCTGAGCACATTAGAGTTGAAATGGAAAGAATGAATTATGTGTGATGAAGTAGAAAAACGGTTTGTGGATGTCTTATGTAATTAAAGGTGCACTGTGTAACTTTTCTAGGCACCTGCTTGTCTCAGTGGAGATACCTGGAATGTTCTACTAGATATAAACGTATTTCGAGGCTATACATTTGTTTTTATGCGGTATTTCAATTACATTTTAGGATTTTTGGCAATATTGTAATCGACTAATCTGAAAAAGCGTCAAAAAGTCAATATGGGCACCATTTTTTTTTCTTTCTTTCCTAAAACTTAAAATCTGATTTGATACCAAGAAATCTACTTGATTCTCAGGACCAATTTCATTACAACAAGGACCTACAAATGCTATGTCTTGGTCAAGGTTTTAGACAATATTCTGACATTTTCAACACTAAATAACCCAGTACTTTCTCCATTAAACATCATGGTCTGTTAAAGCTCAAGATCTTTAAAAAATGTTCACGAAAGGTCAAATTTTGTCCTGTAAAAAGTTATTATTTAATATCGATATTTCCCCAAATGAGAATGTAGTTTTGTCGTTAGTTTTAGTATCAATTAGTATCTGATTTTCGATACTTTTGACAACCTTATTACAAACTAATTAGTAAAAATTTAAACAGAAAAAGAAAGGTCAATACGTTTACACAATCGTGCCACAAAGTATCATTCTGTTCTTATTTTTACTTTAAGTGCAGAGTTAATTTGTGAACTTTATATCGACTTTAAATTGATTTATGGGCTTTGCTGTGGATTTTAAGATCGAAACATCGGTTATCAGGAAATATCGACAACATCAGCAAGACAAATATAAAAAAAATCTGTATTTTCTTAACCCCGTTCTTAAGGTTTACTGTACCACCATGAATAACTGGGCAGAGTTTACTCACAGATTCATGCATATTTTTCGTCCTAAATACCCCCGTGCACCGCCGATGCAAATTAGGCCCATGTAGTTCAAAGTTACAGGGCTGATCCGGCTCCAGATCAGCATCGAGCGTCGGGACAGCGGCCGTAAATAGCGTGTCCTCAAACAACCTCCGCCCAGAACCGCAGAGAACATCATGTGATTACGTCCGCCAAAATCAATAACAGCGGTCCTGTTTATGAAGACGCTCCCGCACGGTCACAATGAGGAGCCTTGTCGAGCTTTTCCGCTCGTTTTAGCACTTTTAAAGACGGTCATTTGGTGCCGTGAGCGAAATGTCAACGCAATTTCTGATTTAAATGGTTTCTGGCAATTTTTATGATTTATTTCTGGCTGTTTTTGATGTGTTATTTCCCTCGTGTAATGTTAAAAGTACACTATGCGACTTTTCTGCTGGAGGGTCTGCCGCTCTCTAGTTTCTTGGCCTGGAATTTCCCACAGTAGGGCTTTAAACAAGCAAGTAATACAACTTGGCACAGTTGCTGGTCAGATCTGTGGAGAGGGGAGTCCGCTGACAGTACAGGGGAATCCTTAAATCAATCAATCAATCAAAGTTTATTTATAGTGCCCTTTACAACACTCAAGGTGACCAAAGTGCTTTCCAATAAAATACAGAAAGAGGAAAAAACATCAGAAAAATGTGTCCCTTGTTAAAATAAAGTTGAATAGCCCTGATCTAACACCTTGATTTTCAACTAGTGAAAAGAAAAAATTGTCAATTTGAGTTCACACGTGGGTTTAATTGAGTCATTTACCATTCTGAAGTGTTCTGAACATAACTCTACCAAAAAAGAAAGCAAAACAATCGCCAACACCAAAGTTAAAGAACCAAACCCAGTGGCACCACTACATTTTTAGGAAAAGAGTCTGATTTTATGTTTTAGTAAATGGTGAACTGTGTAGACCTGTAATCTTTTAGTCGTTGGCGTCTTAGTCGACCAAGATTTTTATTCGTCGTCTAATATTTTAAGGCAAAAACTACAATATATGGAGTAAGTTAGCTGAAGATTTTGGAGTCTATCATATTAAACTCACTGCTTTGTTGTTCTTTTCTGCATAACTTGTTGTTTTAGTTTGAACTTCTGCTTAATTTTCGTCTTTTGAGTGCAGTCCGATACAGAGATACCAGTTTAGATTTATTTACTTGACCAATCGGTCTTTAGTCGACCAACAATTTCTTTAGTGGACTACAGCCCTTTGTTGCTCGCTTCAACCATAAACGTGCAAAAAAGTCGGAGAAAACACTGATCTAACGATTGATCGTGGGCGTGTCTGATCGTTTGTACAGTCAACATCGAGAAGCGAGGACAAATAATGGGGACGTTTCCCTGAATAAGGCCTTGTAAATGAGCAAAAGACGATGGTGAGCGAGATACCTGTCACCAGTGATGGAGCATGCGGCGCTGTGACGAAGACCGAAGAAGAATGACACAGTAATCAAATGACTGGAAAAAGAAAAACAAGATTTATTTCCAAACAAAAAGCCCATTTTGCCCCTCTTGCTTCTTGGTAAGTAATTCCACATGAACATTAAAGGAGTCTAGAAAAGAATACAATAAACTTTATTGTCCCCCAAGGAAAAAAACAAACAGAAAAGTAGCATTGTGCTCCTTTAAATCATGTGCAAGTGGGATGAGAAAATTAATAACTTTATACACGTTGAACTAAAAAAAGCACGTTGACTTTTTTAAAATGAGAATGTGTTACATTTATCTAAGAACAACTGACTGTATTATTAATCTTTACGCACACTATAAATATAATATCGTGTATAAAGCAATATAAAGCTCCATTCCAGTTGAAAGAAAGACATTACCTTCGCGTGAATCAAAAGTCAGTAAACAAGCTGGAATGCAAAAAGCACATCACCGGCTCTGTGTTAGAAATGAGAATTTTATCACACTCAATTTCATAAAACAGAAAGCTATGAGTAATATAATTGCTTTTTTTTGCGAAGCAGCTGTTGCTGTGTGTGACCTGCACAGTTTGCATAATTACACTAGAAAACAGGCGACTAAAGAGGATGGGATAAACAGCTTTGAAATAGTGCAGGAAATACAAAGTGGGTAATATTATCAAATGGAACATGGGAAATATAATGAACGGATTGGTTTCATCTATTGTGGACAAAATAAAAACAAATAAATAACAATTACGGTAGAAATGGTCATGTTTGGTTTTCTCAGGAGCAGAGCACAACTGCAGCGCTACACTAGGGATCTAGGTCTTGAGCTATTCACCTTGTTCCAGAAGTAGTTTACACGGGGCAGACGAGCTCAACAGAAAATAAGATCTACACGGACTAAAAAAACGTTTTCAGGCCGCTCAGGAAATCGGTGCATTGCTGACTTGTTGCTTGTGTACATTTAACTTTTTACACAAATCTATCCACTTTATGTGATGTTTTAGC
Organism: Rhinogobius similis; assembly: GCA_019453435.1. Lineage (NCBI taxonomy): Eukaryota > Metazoa > Chordata > Actinopteri > Gobiiformes > Gobiidae > Rhinogobius > Rhinogobius similis. The sequence goes on along the minus strand of CM033624.1, from coordinate 9,351,616 downwards.
GGCGAGACTTTTCCGTCGTTCTCCACTTGCGTGAATAGAGCTCAAGCCAAACCGGAAGTGCCAATAGTTCCTATATTGACATATCGTCCAATAAATAACACAAGGAACAATAGTTTTTGGGGGTCAATGTCAATTGTCTAACCCTAACCCTAACCCTTTGCCGTAGTGAGAGACTTTTTGTTATTTTTCTGAGCTACGATAATATTTGAGCTATTGACGGTTAAATAAATAACACTCGTTATAGATTCTTTATAATGTCATGTCATCAAAATTCCAGAATGGAGGCGTTTGGAGGCAAAATGGAGTGTAAATGTAAATATTTCAATGATTAGCTCACATTAGGTCTAAATTCTACTGGTATTAAGTGTTTGTAGTAGGAAAAAAGCAACACATTTGAGTTTCCAGAGTAGTAAAGTCAAGTTAGTTTGCTTTTCTTGAACAAAATAAAATTTTCTAGCCTCAAAATTGTATTTTACCTTCAAAAGAATCAAATTTATTGAATAGTATCCAATATATCTCTAGATGAAATGAAAAATTATTGTGGGCTCAACATATCTAAGTATTTTTCCAGTAAAACTGGATAACATAAGTCTGGATTCATGATCATAATTTCCAAAAACATAATGTAAAATACAATCATAAATGTGTTTAAAGCAGCTCTGATGTCACTCATGTGTCTGAGGCTTTTCATTTTTCAAAATCATCACATTTTTCATGTTTTGTAATATGCTGAGGTTTAATCCCAGTTTCTCCAGTGATGTTCCATGCTCCATTATGTTGCACTTCCCTTTTGCCTCCATTCAGAATTTAAACTGTTTTTGTGGACAAACTTTTGAAGGGTCTATAGTTACAAACGAAGTACTAACCTGTTTCATTCTGCTATTTATGTATTTCCAGGGTCAGCTTGGTTTGTTTTGGTGGCATAAATTAGTTTCAATATTATCGGTTATCGTCTATATTTTATTCAGCAATATATTTGTTATCGTGACAGGTCTACCTTTGCGATCCTTGACAAAAAGAGGCAAAAGGTGGAATAAGGTGAATAACTTCTGTTGGACAGTGCTTAGCTGAAGGATAAGCCAACTATGTATTTTATTATTCGAAACACAAGCATCTAGACAAAACAACTCATTAATGTTGAACAGGCTTGCTAAGAACTGCGTTACTCAGAAGTTGTTGGCTGTCTGCAGCGCAAATAAACACATTAGCCACATTTCAACCGGCAAAAGTGCATGACCCTCTCAGTAGATGGACCGCAAATAGACCAAGTGACCTCTGTAAAGCACCACGGCACACTTATTGACAGCGTCTTCAAATGGAGCGAATATGAAGACTTCCAGTGTGAAAAGTTAGCCCAGAGATTGCACTTCTTAAGACCTTTGCAGTTGTTTGGAGTGAGCGCAGGGATAATGACAATTTTTATAACGACGTCCTAGAGAATCGTCGGTGGTACGGGATGGCAGTCTCGTTCAGAGCATTGCAATGTTGTTTAATTCATTAAACGCATATAGTTACTAACTGAACCATTCTGGAGTGAAACAAGCCTAGACTTCCATAGTTTATTCATATTTTTCATAAAGCCTTGAATTTGACACACTGCAGGAGCAAACTGCGTGGGCTACGTTTGTTTCGTCACAAATTTCTCCTATTCGGCTCATTTATGCAGCTAAGCATGCAGGAGGCAACTATTGTCATGTATTTTATCATTTGTGCAGAAAAAAACATTTAAAGAAGAAGCTCTACTACAACTGTGTAACGCTCTTACGGCACAAAACGCGCAATTATGCAGAGATACTCACACTAACCGCACTGGTCAGACAGATGCACTTCTGATTAAGCCTCATGTGTCACAAACAGCCCTGCGCTTAGCCAGCCGCAATAAAACTCACCTGTCACTCCCAGATGATGCAAATGAAAGCACGTCTTTCCATGAAAAAATGGCCTGTGTTTCCCTGAAGTGCAGTTTGTCCAAAACAGCCACAGATCCACTTATTCTTCTGTAAAAGTCCCGTTTTTCTTCTATCGCTGTTGTAGCTTTGCAAAACCTCCGGTCACAGACAGACGTTTCTCTGCTATCGCCACTGTTCTTCATCTGGATCCTCCATGACACACAAAGTAGCTCACTGTGTGATTAAAAGACTGTCTGTACGTCTAACTAACATCTCATCATTACAAATGTGAACATAGCCTCAGCTACAAACAATGACGTGATGCTAAAATCTTGTTGTTGAAGGTTTGTACTGTTGTTGACGTCCAGCTGCACATGTACAGTTCGCGCTCAGATGCACAAGCAGCAGACGTCTCTGGTTGTTTTATTCAGTCCTTCTTTACTGTATAAGAACTGCTCTCCTCCGCGGTTATAAAAGCTCATGTCACAGAACTGAGTGTGGGAGGGCATCAGTGTTACAGGGTCAGAGCTGAGTGTGGGAGGGCCTCAGTATTACAGGGTCAGAGGGTGGGAGGGCCTCAGTGTTACAGGGTCAGAGTGTGGGAGGGCCTCAGTGTTACAGGGTAAGAGTGTGGGAGGGCCTCAGTGTTACAGGGTCAGAGGTTGGGAGGGCCTCAGTGTTACAGGGTCAGAGGTTGGGAGGGCCTCAGTGTTACAAGGTCAGAGTGTGGGAGGGCCTCAGTGTTACAGGGTCAGAGTGTGGGAGGGCCTCAGTGTTACAGGGTCAGAGGGTGGGAGGGCATCAGTGTTACAGGGTCAGAGCTGAGTGTGATTGGGCCTCAGTGTTACAAGGTCAGAGTGTGGGAGGGCCTCAGTATTACAGGGTCAGAGTGTGGGAGGGCCTCAGTATTACAGGGTCAGAGTGTGGGAGGGCCTCAGTGTTACAGGGTCAGAGCTGAGTGTGGGAGGGCCTCAGTGTTACAGGGTCAGAGGTTGGGAGGGCCTCAGTGTTACAGGGTCAGAGTGTGGGAGGGCCTCAGTGTTACAAGGTCAGAGGGTGAGAGGGCCTCAGTGTTACAGGGTCAGAGTGTGGGAGGGCCTCAGTGTTACAGGGTCAGAGGGTGGGAGGGCCTCAGTGTTACAGGGTCAGAGCTGAGTGTGATTGGGCCTCAGTGTTACAAGGTCAGAGTGTGGGAGGGCCTCAGTATTACAGGGTCAGAGTGTGGGAGGGCCTCAGTGTTACAGGGTCAGAGTGTGGGAGGGCCTTAGTATTACAGGGTCAGAGTGTGGGAGGGCCTCAGTGTTACAGGGTCAGAGGTTGGGAGGGCCTCAGTGTTACAGGGTCAGAGTGTGGGAGGGCATCAGTGTTACAGGGTCAGAGGGTGGGAGGGCCTCAGTATTACAGGGTCAGAGTGTGGGAGGGCCTCAGTGTTACAGGGTCAGAGGTTGGGAGGGCATCAGTGTTACAGGGTCAGAGCTGAGTGTGATTGGGCCTCAGTGTTACAAGGTCAGAGTGTGGGAGGGCCTCAGTGTTACAGGGTCAGAGTGTGGGAGGGCCTTAGTATTACAGGGTCAGAGTGTGGGAGGGTCTCAGTGTTACAGGGTCAGAGGTTGGGAGGGCATCAGTGTTACAGGGTCAGAGTGTGGGAGGGCCTCAGTGTTACAGGGTCAGAGTGTGGGAGGGCATCAGTGTTACAGGGTCAGAGGGTGGGAGGGCCTTAGTATTACAGGGTCAGAGTGTGGGAGGGCCTCAGTGTTACAGGGTCAGAGGTTGGGAGGGCATCAGTGTTACAGGGTCAGAGCTGAGTGTGATTGGGCCTCAGTGTTACAAGGTCAGAGTGTGGGAGGGCCTCAGTATTACAGGGTCAGAGTGTGGGAGGGCCTCAGTGTTACAAGGTCAGAGGGTGAGAGGGCCTCAGTGTTACAGGGTCAGAGTGTGGGAGGGCCTCAGTGTTACAGGGTCAGAGTGTGGGAGGGCATCAGTGTTACAGGGTCAGAGTGTGGGAGGGCCTCAGTGTTACAGGGTCAGAGGGTGGGAGGGCCTCAGTGTTACAGGGTCAGAGCTGAGTGTGATTGGGCCTCAGTGTTACAGGGAAAGTGAAGGGAAATCTGGATTATTTGTTTAGTTTTCAGAACAATGTAATTATAGTTTTGACACACTGTGATTTTAGATTTTATTGGTCATTTACTGCTTGCCTTTCTTGTCCTGACCACACGCCACTGAGTCTTGGTTTGATTTCGTTTGACCCTGGTTTGTCCTTGTTTGGTTTTATCCTATTTTTGACCGCTCTGCATCAACCACGTGACATTGAAAGAGAGTGGCTTTATGGAATGTTTTTTTTTTTTTTATCTTGACATCTGAATGATAATGAAATAATTCTGAAGAAGACTGGAGGCTTGAAGAAGAGGCCGAGCCAACCATCACCTGAAGGTCATGCATAAATACGCAACGAAATATAGGCCAAAACGAGTCCTTGACTTCTGGAACAGCTCAAAAGGACAAGCAGGCATTTCAAGACTCAACGTGGAAAGCCACGTTCAACCGCTGAAGCTATTGGCGTATCCTTTTCTTGGACGCAAATGTTAATGTGCGTGAATTAACAGCGAGGAAATCCATTACTTTTCCTGCTCTGTACCGTTTATAGTCTTGTCTTCACCCCTAGAATTCAGATGAGGTAGGTAGGTCAATGCAAACGAAAACGAGGCGGGGTTTGCTTGCTAATTTATAAGCAGTGGCGGATTTTCTATTAGGCAACAGGCCACAATTGCCACGGGGGCCCCCATCCTGAAGGGGCCCCGATAAGATGCCCACAGACGGACGGAAACAGTTGCTATTCTCTCAATATCACAGTAAAGTAGTGCTGTGTACTTTTAAACAAGAAAAACACCAACAAAATAGTCTGCGATTGTCAAACGTTACTATTTAGTACATATCAAAAAAATATATAACATAAAACTACAAATGAGAACTGTATTTAAAGCATACATGTAACATACAGGAAATATGGTCAGATTTCTTAAATATTCTTCTGGGGAAGGACCCTCAAACCCCCCCATTTAAAACTAAATTAGAATTTTCTAATAGTTCCCTTAGCACCCCAAATGTATGAACCTGTCCTGCCACCACACGTAAAAAACAAAACAAAAAAAAGCTCTTTCAAGAGCATATAAAGAGACATGACAGAAAAGTTATAGAAACTCACATGAGGAGGGGCCTATAATTAATTCTGCCTTGGGCCCCCAGGTCTGCCACTGATTATAAATAATGCAAAATGGAACTCTACATTTTAACCATAATATACTACCATAAAAAACATACATGGAGAGATATTTTTTAGTCCAAATGCTCCCATCCAACTGTACATATCTGTTAAGTATCCAGATGGCAGGGAAACATGTTATACGTTATATTTTATTGTTGCTGGCCTTTAAACATCCTCTTGAGTAGCTTTACTTTGGCATCTCATGTTGAAGAACTTATATAATAACATATGTATTGAAAACCAAACATTATTTTCCATCAGTCTGGCATTCCCTCATCTGGATTTGGTGTTAGCCCATCTTCTGACAGCAGAAAACAAAAGCTAGCTTGCCCAGGACATGCTAATGTAAGCACACCGCGGTAATGAATGTGATTGAATGATTGATGATGTATGGACTGAAGAAGAGCAAGGAAGCCTCTGAAGTTCTACCCATGACGTCAAAAAGCTGGGAAATTTGAAACCAGTTTTTGTGAGGCTCAGAGAAGAAGCAGAAGTGTGAATGAAGCAAAATACAACTCCAGGTATGCTTTTTGACGAGGGAACGATGTCGTAAGATGGGTCCAAACATTTATTTAGCATATTATGTGTCCTGAAAACGTTCACCCGACTTACTATGATTATTTCCTGTTACTATCTTGCAGGGGCGTAACTCCAAATTCTCGGCCCCAGGTACAACCCTTCACAGTGGGCCTCTAATACATCATTGTGTATCTGATGTATTTATCCCAGAAAATTCAGTTATTAATGTTATTTTTTCATTCACTTTTGCAACAATATAAACACTACATTTTCTACATACACCTCCCAATAACATCCTGTGCAGTTACCGACTTATATTAAGATACAGTACTGTTTGTCTTCGCTACCAGACCAGTCTCATAAACATCTGGAAACGAATTATTACGGTGCACAAAAAGATAATTAAAATGTGACAAGTGTTTGTTATGTTTTGACAGAGCCAGAAAATAGGAGATTTTCTACAATTGGTGACCCGTCGACGTGCTGAAGGGGGAGAATTGGATCAACAGCGTGGACAGGAACGCGGCGTCGGACCTGTCCCCGTAAACAAAAAGCGTTGCGTGAGACATGCCAGTCTTCCTTCCGCGGCTTGGATATCGGCAACTCCCTGGGCCCACACATAGATTAAGGTAAGACAACTTTTGATTCACTTCCATTGAGAGTGTCAAAGTATGTCTATTGGCTGATTTTTCCAAATTTTAGATATATAGTATTTTTTGGGAGAGGCCGGTGACCTGTAAAATCTGTAAATTGATGGTGGAAGGAAATAGGGACACGTTATTTAAAGGACTACACGTGGGGCGGCGACCCTCTAAAACCCTCCGGGGACGTAGGTAGGACCTAAAACGGTTATTTAAAGGACTACACGTGGGGCGGCGACCCTCTAAAACCCTCCGGGGACGTAGGTAGGACCTAAACCTGGTTATTTAAAGGACTACACGTGGGGCGGCGACCCTCTAAAACCCTCCGGGGACGTAGGTAGGACCTCCCAAGGATACGGACGCGTAGACTGAAATAAAGCGTTGTTGAGTGAAGCGTTGACAGACTTGGGGGCTGTCAGAAAACTCTTGAAATAAAGCGTTGTTGAGTGAAGCGTTGACAGACTTGGGGGCTGTCAGAAAACTCTTGAAATATAGCGTTGTTGAGTGAAGCGTTGACAGACTTGGGGGCTGTCAGAAAACTCTTATAAGGCTCAAAGCGCGTAGAGAGTCTGAAGAAAATTAGTACAAAGGCGCGTGAGTTAGAGGCACTTTCGATTTAATTAAGCAGAGCTTTAAATGCGAATTGGAGCAAATTCTGTTAAAACGTTCAGTTAAAAAAAAAAAAAAAAATCTATGAGTGAATGCATTAAAGAAGAAGTGGGAACGATAAACGGAGAGTAAGTATATGATAAACGGAGATTATAGTATATTAAGGCTTGAAAATAAGGAAATACAACTATGGCTAAAAATAATTGTGAAGAGTGGGTGAAAAACATTTGGAAAGAGGCCAAAATCCCGGATGGTTGGGCAGGTAAGCAACTTGGAAATGCTCAGAAAGCGTGTGTACAGATGTTTCAGAAACAGGGCAAGGACCCATTTCAGAAGATTGATCTGAGCCTGCTCTGTCAGGTTTTAACGGCGGGGGATGAGATCTGCGCAATGGAAATGCAGAATGCGGAAAATGTGTGTAAAAACAGGAGCGCGGGCGCCACTGAGATTAAGGAAGCGCATGCCACTCGAGGTAAGTTGGAAAAAATGAGAAAACATGCAAAGCGGACATGCGAAGCAGCAGTGGCGAAGTGGACGATAGAAAGAAGGATTTTCAGCCCAACACGGAGGGGAGGAGCCAAGGCAGAAGGGCCGATGCCTTCGGCTCCACCCGCACAGCAATTCCCGCCCCCATACGAAGACAACGGGGCAACACCACCATCTGGTGGAGTGTACCCGCAATTAAGCCTACATGGATTATTGGATGTAGATGTTCAGCCGAGTACCCCGCTTACGAGGGTGGAAAAAGGCACATTAAATAAAATAATTAATCGAAACCCCCCAGAGAACCCGGAGAATGATGACATGACCCAACAAATACTGAAAGCAACCGCTGTTCAACAGACCATTACCAAACTGCAAGAAGCTAAAGACCAGCTGTTGAATGAAGCAGTAAAAACCCAAGGAAAAACAATTGAGCTCGAACATTTAATGGCAGATTTAAAAATACAACAACAAGAGCAGACACAAGCTAGGGAGAAAGACTCACAGGCCCTATTGGAAAGGCTGAAGGCTCTGAAAGAGGACAAGCCGGTGACCCGCCCCAAACAACCCTCCAAGCTTGGCCTACAATATTGTTATGATGACAGTGAGGAGGAAACTAATGCTGAAGCCTATGAAGCAAAAGAAAAATTACTACAGCTCTCTAGAGAAAGATACATAGTAGAGCAAAAATACAAAAAAGCTAAAAAAGAGGACGATGAGACACAGGAAGAATTCACGACCCGTTTAAAGGAGCTAGGCAAAGAATTAAAAAGTAAAGATAAAGACATAGAAACACAGGCAAGGTTGGCCTCTTGCCTGCCACAGAAAAAGAAGCCAGAATTCTATAGTAATTATCCGCTGGTGCAAACAGGGACGCCGGGAGAGGGCGGAGTTTTCCCTTTAGCATATCAACCGCTGGGATGTGCAGAGCTGGCCCTACTCAAAAGTAAAATACCCCCACTCCAACAAGGTGGAAGAGCCTGGTTTCAGGCAGTCAAAGCGGCTACACAGACGTACACATTGGCAGTAGGGGACATTAAGGGTCTTCTGGCAGAATGTGCTCCAGCACATGTGGTTACTGGAATTCTAAGAGACACAGCCCTTACTAATGTACCAGTACATGAACCTTTTGACCCAGTGGCAGGAGCACTTCTGGCACACCTTGACACATTATATCCAGCACCACATCCTAAACCGCCCTCATTGACTCCTTTTCAGCCAGGTGCCTGCCCAAATAAATTTATGGAAGAGTGTGTTCAGGCTTATACCAATTCCATGCATGCACATCCTTACCGCACACCTCAAACGACCTGCCTATTCCTACAAGGCGTTTTGGAAGCCTTGCCCAAACAGTTAAATGAAAACATGCAGGGCACTCCTGGCCTGACAGCGAATCCTGATTTGTTCCTCACATATTTTAGACATCACGCAGACATTCTTAATAAAAAACATAGAGAACAGAGAGAGAGCACAGAGAAACTACAAGAAGAACTTTTAAAAATGCAGGTAAATCAAGCTAGACAGCAGGCAACAAACGCCAAAAAGGAACTAAAAGCTGTAAAGCAGATGGTGGCCACAACCCCTGACTCACAAACTGATACAAACATTGCCCCAGCACCAGCAAGCGTATTATACGCAACCCAACCTCAGGCCTACGGGCCCCCACGACCACCACATGCATTCGATCAGACCCACATTCATGTACACACCCACGGAAATGGGGGGTTTAGGGGTAATGCTAGAGGAAGAGGAGGTGGACAAAGGGGAGCTGGGAGAGGCTATGGTAACCAGGGTCAATACAGATATGTACAAACCCAACAAAGAGGAGATGGATGCTTCAATTGTGGAAGTCTCGAACACTGGAGAAGAGACTGTCCCAACCAGAGGGGAGCCCGTGGTGGAGGGTCCCAGGTGAGGGGACAGCCCACAAGAGGACGGGGACGTGGTGCCCCACCTCCATGGGAGGAGCAGGCGTACACGCAGTACCCTGTTACTGGAAACTACAATTATGATGGATATCAGGATTAGGGGTGCCCAGTGAGTCCCAGCCCCACTCCTGAGCCGTTTATTCCTGTGGAGGTGAGTGGGAACACTTTAATGATGCTGGTCGACACGGGTGCGACTCATTCAACGCTGAGGAGCGTGCGACCTGGGGAATTAAGTGACAAATGCATCAACTTGGCGGGGCTCACGGGTAAACCCACACCTCTACGTTTGACAAAACCACTGACTATGAAAATTGCTGGACAACAGCTCAAAACCTCGTTAATTCATTCACCCAAAACGCCGGTCAGCTTGTTGGGCAGAGACATTTTGCAAGCGACAGGAGCCATCATACACTGCGAACCTGAACAAATGACTGTCACATGGCCTGATGGACATGCCGTGCAGTGCACACCCAACTATCGTGCTGGATTATATTTGGCCACACCCGAGGGACCGGATGCTTGTGTCTCTATTTATTGGGGACTTCTGCAACCAGATTCACTGGAAATGAAGGGACTTTATGCAAAAATGTTACAGTGGAAGCCATGGTTTTCCATGCTCTATCCCTACTCCCCTCCAGCAGATCCACTACATGTGACCCTCTTCTATGACAGATATAACGACATGAGCTACCAGATAGAATTCAATGAGAATGTTGATGGCAACAAGTACAAAATTGAGACTACACACTTCTATGTCCATGAGTCAGGAGTTGTGGCGCTGGTTATTTTACCAAAGGAATTAGAACCATACTACAAAAGGGACTCTCTGTCTGACCCACATGTGTCGTTGCTCCTCGGTCCCGGCCATGAGGCAAGGGAAATGGGACCACTGACACATATTTTGAATTCTGCTCCAGATTGGGAGCAGACACCTCTGTCAAACTTGAGATTTAGCAGAACACATCAGGCTTATAAGGTAGTAACTGGTAAAACTACAGACATCATTTTGGCAGAAGAGGAACTCATCACAAGGACACATGGCAGGGAACTTACGGATCATGATGGGGCAGGAGAAATGCTTTCTAAATTTCCAGATTCTCTGTGGTCACAGGGACCAGCTGACATTGGCAAGTGTAAAACAATTAAACCTGTCAAATTGGAAGTTACCAAGGATGCACATGTTTATGTACCTCAGAGACCACTTAAAAATCAGGCACAGGTGAGGGGAGTTGATGAGGCCCTCACTGACCTCTGGAACGCGGGAGTGTTGGAGATGTCTGATTCCAGTTGGAACACCCCGCTTAATCCAGTACCAAAACCTGACAGTACATATAGGATGGCGCATGACTTAAGGAAAGTAAATGACGTGACCACGACTCCTTTGCTGCCAGTTCCAGACCCACACAAATGCTTATCTGTGTTAACACCAGACATGACATACTACACAGTGATTGATCTCAAACATGCCTTCTTTACGATCCCCTTGGCCCCTGAGTGTAGATATCAGTTTGCATTCACACATAGAGGAGTGAAATTACAGTACAAGGTGCTGCCACAAGGGCATAAAAATGCTCCTGGCATTTTTAACCAAATTCTGAAAGAATGTCTCAAAGACACACCAGTGTTGCCTGGCTCTGCCATCGTTCAGTATGTTGATGACATCTTAATTGGCTCTGTAAGTGCCACAGACTGTCTCGAGATGACCCACAGGGTGTTAGCCAGGTTGTGTGAGCATGGGTTCAAGGTGTCTAAAAGAAACTACAGTGTTGCAGACCACAGGTTCTCTTTCTAGGTAAAATAATTACAGCAGGTTTTGTTAAGCCGACCCCAAATCAGAAACAATCTATCTTACAGGCACCAAGGCCAGAAACAGTTAAAGACATGCTCTCATTTTTAGGACTTGCTAACTATTCCAGGTACCATGTACCTGATTACACTGGGAAGACGGCCGCGTTGAGGGCCATGATCAGGGAAGCGGGAGTGAGAGAGTTACAAGCACGGCTAAATTGGACGCAGGAGGCAGATTTAGCTTTTACTGAACTAAAACAAGCACTAGCCACTTGTGCCGACTTAGCTATTCCAGACTACACAAAACCTTTCCATTTTGATACCTCTTTGACTGCACATTCAGGACATGGCATTCTTTGGCAAAAAGCCAGCTCGGGACTCAGATCTATCATTCTTTATGTGTCCACATTGTTGGACCCGGTGGCTTCTAAGTCAACCCACTGTGCATTGTTTGCCACCACCCTCTCACAACTTCTTAAAAAGGTGGCTCATGTGGTCATGGGGCATTCCCTCATTATCTACACCAACCATTCTGTGGTTTCCTACGTTCTGTCTAACTCTTTTGCTCTGACCTCAAGTCGTCAGTTGAAACTGTCCAGTGAACTGCAGGCACCCAATCTTACTTTTGTGCCCGACGACACAGCCAACTCCTCACAAGGCTTGACTGTTTCAGGGACTCTGCATCAGTGCGAGGTTTTCTCGAAAGCTGAAACTCAGCTTAGGGATGACCTGTTTGACAAACCTATCCCGGACTCCAGACTGTTCTTTACAGATGGACATTGTCATAGAGCAATGGATGGAACACTGCAGGCATCGGCAGCTGTGGTGGAATTTCTTGATTCAAAAACGATACCAACCTTGGCCACTTGGGGCCCTGAATCGGCCTCCGCTCAATATGCAGAACTTATGGCCATACACATGGCCTTTCTTCAGGCCAAAGGACACAGAGTCACAATTTATACGGACTCCGCCTATGCTTGTGGTCTTATCCACAGAGATTTACCAACTTGGAGAAGGAATGGCTTCCTTACAGCTAAAGGCACGCCGGTGGCCCACAGGGACATGTGTGAGTTACTATCTAACTCTTTGCTCTTGCCAACTGCTGTGGCAGTTGTTAAAGTTCCTGGCCACTCTAAAGCGACCTCAATCACAGCTTTGGGGAATAATGCAGCCGATATTGCAGCCAAACAGGCTGGAAGCTTTCTGCCGCCTGGACATGCACACACTGATGCCTTGGCTTTGGTCCATCTTATCCAGAACTACCGCCCTGTCTTGACACATGATGTATGGGCAAAAATTGCTACCCTGACTGAACATGATCTTATTAGGACCGAGTCAGGTTTACTCTGGATGCCAGAAATTATCTGGCACTCTCTGCAGGCATTACTTGACACTCTTCCGCCTGGACAGGCTCACTCTTTGCAACTACATTTGGACTCATATTGGACTGACAGACCGTGGAATTGTGACACACAGTGTCTGCAGGTGACGGAGACATTATTACAGGCTCAAAAATCAATGGACTCACACTTTTGGAGACAAAACAAAGATGCAGACTTATATGAGGATGGCATTTATCGCGGACCAACAGGTTTCCCTTACTTGATTCTGGCAGTGGTCCAAGAGGCATTGGCAGAGATACATGGGCCCTCCCATCTTAGCCCAGTTGCCATGACCAACGTTCTAAAGGAGAACTTCTACCACCCCTTCCCAACTGCCATCTGTAGGAACTTTGTCCGCACTTGTCGGACTTGTGCATTGTATAATCCACATCCTCACAGTCTCAGGGAGCTGGGACACACAAAGGTAGGTAGATACCCAGGGGACATTCTGCAAATAGACTTCACCGACATGAGACACCCGGTGAATGGTAAGAGATACGTGTTTTCGATTGTCGACTCCTTCTCAGGTTGGCCTGAATTCTATCCTTGTGCCAGAGAGACTGCAGAAATGGTTATTAAAACACTGGTCACAGAATGGATTCCCCGCTGGGGAGTCCCTACTGAAATTCATTCTGATTCTGGGACACACTTTACTGCAAAGGACGTGAAAAAGGTGTGTTACCTACTGGGCATTCACAAAACTTTTGCTTCTGTATATCACCCGAAAGGCAACTCCAAAGTTGAACGTGCTCACCGCACACTGAAACAAATTCTTGCTAAAATGATACATGACAATGAAAGGAACTGGTTACAATTGCTGCCTAATGCACTTTTGTGCATGAGAACCACGGTCAATCATAGACACGGCTTCACCCCATTCGAATTAGTTTATGGCAGGGCCATGCCAGGTTCCCTGGCGGCGGCCAGGTCACCACCACTGCCCGAAGTACTGAGTTTTTTCCAATACAAACCACACTTTTGGCCTTCCAGATCTGGTGTACATCAAACAAGGGGTCAGGAATTCCTGGACGGAACCTCGCTACAAGGGACCCTACAAAGTGACTTTTAGGACAGCACACGCTTTACAGGTCGAGGGGAGTGACAAGTGGTACCACTGGTCTCACATTAAACCTCACTATGACAAAAGTGGGTCTGAGAGCCCCACTGAAGGGGGACCAGACGAACAAACAGGCACAACGGAAGAACCAAGATAAGGACATGACTCATTCAAGCTACATTAACAGCTTCTCTGCTTGGCTAAGACAGCCAGGACCTATGACGTTACCTAAGTGGGTGTGGGCTCTTTATCTGCGCCTCCATAGGCTGTCCTTTGTTGATGCAATTGGATAACATAGATAAATGCGCAGGGTTGGTTCAGGATCATCCAGTGGAGTCGCTGCGGGAAGTACTATATAAAACTTGTAAAGATAACATGAAAAAGCAAAGTGTGGCCATATACTGTGATCATGAAGGCACTCTACTGGTAAAGACGAAGGCACTAGGCCACACCACACAGGTTTTAGATTGGATAAAACAATGTACAGAAAATGCTAAACGAACCTTCGAGAATCAAGAAAAACAAGGTAACAATTGTTCTAATGTGATGTTCTATGATTTAACTAATGTGACTGTGCCTATTCCCTCAGAAGGACATGGACCCAGGAGGCGACGTTCACTAGTAGAAGGACATGAACCCCATGGTAACAAATGGTTGAAATTGGCCCGTTATACAGCAAACAAAATAAACATAACAACTCCTTGCTGGGTGTGCGCTTTTAGACCGCACCACTCCGGTGAAACCCCTCAATCAGTCCCACTGCCAGTATCAGTTGAAGAGACAGTGTGCCTATTAGGACAACCAATCTGGTCAGGTTCTAATTTTTCGCTCCCAGGCTGTAATTCATTTAGCAAGTATTCCAAATGGAAGGAATGGGTCATGCCTGTCAATTGGACCACAGCCACTAATCGGACAACGGAACAGAAATTGCAATTTGCAGGCATGTTACATTTCAGAAATCAACTAACAGCTTCAATGTGCTTCAGAAGATGGCTATTTTTGTTGGTGTTATTTTGCTGTTGTGTGTTGTTTGTTTTTGTTGTGTTATTCCACTTTTCAGGAGTATGATTTCTAAGGCAATGACCTCACTCTCTGGAGGAATATATTTTAATGCCCATAGCCACCCTGGGGCTCCAGAGGTGGGCTTGAGAGAGATGCCTGAAGGGGGCGACGATGTGAGTGAGGATGATTATGCCCTGAAGGCCAGGAGAGCACTCGAGTGGTTTGATGAGGAAGACGGCTGTGGTAATGGTACATGTGGGGTGGATTTCATTGATGAATAAGGATTTTGTATTCGTTTTGTTTTGCTTAATATTTTAATGAGGTCTCTGCATATATGCTGTTTTGCTTAATATTTTGATGAGGTCTTTCGACCTCAGAAGGGGGAACTGAAGAGTTCAACATTTCATCTTTTATATTAATATGAGTTTATTCACAAGTGTATTGTCATAATGATGAATGAAGGAGTCAGAAGTATATTGTGTTGTTTTGTGCACAACCCTCTGTTTCTTAAGCCCAGGTCACACTCCAGTAAACAACTTCAGAGACAGTCAAACAGGACTGCTGGTCTCACACCTCCCACACAGATACTTTCTGTTGACCAAAGGAAAAATGCAGAGCTGGAGATAACGAGAGAAACTCCGGATGAGGGAGTCGGATGGGTGCTGGACCAATCACAGCGCGCTGTACATTTTTTGCAACTTTGTATTGTGTGTTAAAATACTGGCAACCTGCTATGTTGGGGCGCGCGTTTTCAGAGGAAGCAGACTCGGAGCGTAGCTTTCAATAATGACATAATAGGTGCCAGAATTGTATTAGATTGTAAAACTTAGGGAATAAACCTTTTGGATCAAAGCTACTGACGTCCGCGTTATTCCTCTGCTGGTATGTGTTATTAGCTGATAGTGAAAGGTCTGTTTGATTCATTTCTTCCTCTCTCAGTTTTGAACACGCAAGAGGCTCCGAAAGGTAAATCAAAGAGATAAGAGAATAACAAATCAAACTAATACTCAATATGCTGTGCTAAGGTAACGGAGCCAGAAAATAGGAGATTTTCTACAGTAATGATTTATTTTAAGAAACCAGTCGGATGACGTCCAATCATTAGCAGAAGGAACAGGGTTGACATTTAAACTGATTGAAAAATACAGACTTTATAACCCTCTGACTGATTTTTTAATGAAGGCATATAAATCAGAACTTTTCAAGGTGAATAATATCGAAATTACATTACTGTGTCAATAACCCGAACAGCTATTGTACTAAATAGATTAAGAATAAATGGGAACGAGAAGGTCATTTTGTTATGACCGATGAGGAATGGGGACAATATCTGTACTTCACAAAGGAGGACAACGAAATCACATGTTTGGAGTGAGTTCTGTTGGAAGAATGTGTCCCTTTGTTTTATAAGACATCATTACATTACACTTTGACATTATAAGATGTCAAAGTGCTCACTATTCACAGGGAAAATAGACACCGCAAGAGAAACTGTCCATCATTACCACATGTTTTGGGACTGTCCTATTGCACAGAAATATTGAACTGAGATGAACAAATCACTCATGGACGACACCATCCCACTGGATTGAAGAACTATGTATTTGGGCCTCAAAACTCTTGCCGTGGACACAATGAATGGATATCTCTGGACCACGATCTTAGCAGCGGGGGAAAAGGGAGCTCAAAAAGAAATGGATGACACAAACTGCACCATCAGTCAAATTATAGCTTAGTTCGAAGATTGGAAAAAAGAACGTTTTGACTTGACTTGGTGGGACTTTAATTTTCGTATATACGTGCTGTGATTCTGTTTAGTTAATTATTTTTGTTTTAGATACAGTATATATTTGGTCCTTACTGTCCAATTTGTGTTCAATGTTTTGTGTGTTTGTAAAATCTTAAAATTGAAAAAATAAAACTTAAAAAATAGAGATGCCAGTTAATTTTGAGTGTGTTTTTTATTCTCTGTCTATCTGTATCTCTGTTCACTGTGGGTCCTAGTGTGAACCTTATGTCGAGGCGCCGCCTGCATAAACGCTCGAATCACAGGGTAAAGATACTCCAGCTTTAAGGCAATCTTTAAAACCCATCTTTACTTTGTGGACTGGCCCAAATCGACTTGCCGTTCATCAGAAAAGACGACAATCTTCAAACGTTTTGAAAGAAGTGCTCCACTCGTCTGTGCAGCAAAGCTTAGTGAGAGATGACTCACTTACTGCCATACCGATTGTTCTGGAACACTGAGGCAGTTAACATAATCATATACTGACAATCAGGACGGCACTGTGAAAGTTAGTCACCACTTCATAATGCATCACTGGCCCTCCACTGCTCTGCGTGATGTGTCAGAATCCTATTGTCGCTGGCCACATTTTTCAGTGCACTTAAACACACAAGTCAAAGATGTTTTATTGCATTAAAGCGGCGGTACCTGAAACTGTGAAGGGAGAAAGTTAGCGAATAAATCTGCCTAAATAGTCCCTAGTTTCACACACTTTCCCTCTTTGGCACATCACTAGTATCACTGACAGATCTTTGTTTGTCTTTGAAGACTAACTGGGTGGGAAAGAAACGTTTCTCTCATTTTTAGCTTGTGAGTCGTGCCTAGTCACTCTCAGAATCAGAAACGATTTATTGCCATTGTCAGTGATCAAAATTCATAAACATAGGAACTTGCTTCGGCGTAAGATGCAACATAAAACAATGAATAAAATATATCTCTAGTCAAAGACAGTCGCAACCGTTTCAGTATCGAAGTGTGGACTATGGAAAAACACGGCTTGACATCAGAAGCAGTCATTCAAACATGTTTGAATTATAAAAAGCAGATTGTGGCCGTGCTCCGGTACATTTTACAGTTTACTGACACTCCAGCACACACATGAAGCCCAGCGACCAATGGAAAGCAGCGGAGGAGACGCTGCAAACATCGTCTGGACAAAAACTTTCTATTTTTGTGTTTTAGTGATATTTCTGCCTAAACATCAAATTTACAATGCAAAAATGCAGACACACTACTCTTACACTTACAACCAAAGCTGAAGCACTTCAAACACAAACGATGGCACTCACTGTGTGATTCCCCTCGTCCTCTTTTCCTCATGTCTGACGTCTGTCTCCAAACGACAGATTTCCTTTACAGTATGTCCAACTTCTTTAACTGTCGCCACTTTTAATGTCTATTTGTCCAAATTATTGTTTGTGTGATCATATGACGCTATTCAACTAATGAAAAGTCAGGAAACACGGACTAGCCTCGTGTTTGTCTGTGGATCTATGGCTTGCTCTCGTCAGGACAGTGGCACTTGAGACGCAGACGAGATGAGTGAAAGTGAAAAAGCCAATTGTTGACGATGCACTCTTTCTTTTGCCACCCACGAATGTCATTTACGTGCAAGTAATCTAATCAGTGACAACAGCTGAGGATGGTCTATGCATAAATAGTTGCATAAAGAGTATTTTGGCACAGGCACAGCTCTAGAACAGCAACGCATGCAGCTTTCTCATGCAATTATAGCCAGTAAAATGTTTTACAGCACAGCCTCCTGGGTTTGACACACAGTTCTGCTTTTGGGTGTTTGACGTTCGGAGGTGTAACTCATTGCAGTGTGATGCTCGATTCAATTTAAATATTAAAATAATATTCAAAAACAAATCAATTCTATAAAAATTGTAAGGAAGGCTGTTCACAAGCTTTACATTTTTATATTTTAACATGTGACATTTGCTGTTACACTGAAGAACATTCACTACAAATGTGCCATGTTAAAAATATCATAAATGCCTTATTATGTCTATTGTGCAGCTGACTCTCATGTCGTGAAGGATATATATATATATACACATATTTTAAAACAATTAGAATATATATGTATATATTTTTTGGACATACAGCTGTCACACCGCAGGACATCAAACTGGTGCACATTTAAAGTTTTTCCGAAAAGTTAGATTTTACTAAATTAAGTAAATGTAATCCTTATTTTAACCCCTTAATCCCAGTACTCCTCCTGTTAAACTTTAATTTACAAGAGTAATGTTGGGGAATGTGTCTTAAAACAGTAGCATATTCTTTAATTTAACTCACCACAAACACTTGGAAAAACTGGGACCTGGCGACAGTCAAATAGCTCTGGTTGTTTAAGCCCCTTCTGCTCCTATCATATCGCTATGAGGTTGTTGCCGAAAATGTGCTAGATAGATACATATTTAAAGAACTCTTAGCTGGTAGTTTGTTTTATACTCTGACTTGCGCATTAATTTTTTTTCTGGAGGAGGTTTTGATAACTGTTACTTGAACTAGTTAAGTGCGTTGTTGTGCACCTAGCCGATTAAAAAAAACCTACTCGAGGCACGCTCTCTGGGGCTTAGAGGTCCTGAATGTGTTTTAAACCTCTTAAAAATGTATATTGAACCTACTCATCCCGACCTTACATTCAACATTGTGGTTTGAATTCATTCATTTATTTATTATGGAGCCCTGTGCATTGAATGGGGAGTGTGTGTGGGAGCCTGAACTTTTGAGAAAATCTGTCGTCACTCCATTAGCCCCTCCTCGCTCACAGGTGCCCCGCGCACTTGAGTCAGTGATTGGGATTCACATACTTTTGTCATATTCCTGACCTATTGTGATGTTGAGTTTCACGCAGATGGCCAACGTTCGGACTCAAACTTGGAATTTTTTTTTTCCACTTTTGCCCCAGACAAACTGAACTGACGTTTTTTTTTTAATAGCACCCAAAAATACTCCCAGTGCCTATTCTTTATTCGGCCCCACCCACTTTTGCCTCTTTTTACCACAGATATGCACTTCTGTTGTAAACGCACTTCCGTTTGACGAGAACTCCGTTAAAGCTAATGGCGAACGAGGGAAAAGTCTTGCAGCTAAAATGCTACATAAAGTAGATTGATTTGTGTAAAATGTTTAATGTTCACGTGCAAAATCAATAACGCACCGATTTGCTGGCCTGCTTGAAAAGGGCTTTTTAGTCCGTGTAGAACTTATTTTCTGTTGAGCTCGTCTGTCCCGTGTAAACGAATACAACGGAAACAAGGTGGCGGCGTCGACGGCAACTTCCAGATAATAACACAATTAAGTTGCAACTTGCAGATTAGGATTTTCTTTGCTACCCAGAGACGAAGCGCGACGAGGGACAACAACTCAGCGTCCTGTAAGCAGGTGAGGTCAGAGGGCGAAGGACATGACTGACACACTTAAACTGACTGACAGCTGACACTAACGGCCAATTAGGATCAAACTTTTAAGTGCCAGAGCCCGCCTGCAGGTTCCGATGCCACACAGACCTGTCCTGTATTTGTAGGATGTAGTGGCGATGAAGGGTGTAATAGCCGAAATTGGGGTTTCACTCATTCTACATTGCTAAGGTTAACTTTAACTTTAACTTAGTCGTATCTGGTGTTTGTTCCGCCTGGCCGGAGCCCATCTGACCCAGTTCGCTTATATAGATAAATGTCATCTATGTCGTAAGTTAACCTTCCTCCTTGTTCCCATGCTCTCGATGTAATATGTTTTGACTATTATTGTATGTTGTGTCCTCATGATGTGTTATCTCTGAGTATAAAGCGCTTATACTCTGAATGTGTTGTATGCGTCGACCAGGGAGAGGTCACTATGTCAGGGAAAGGCGACTATTCACTCTGGTACCAGTGAATAAAGAAACTCATTGATCAGACTCATTCTCTCTGCATTTTTATTGTTTAACTTGTTTTAAAGAAATCCACAACTGCAATTCTCCCGTAACAGTTGGCGTCAACGAACAGCGGCCTTCGCCCGGTCTGGGTTCTCTCCCGGCGTGAGTCAGCGTCTGGCCACCTGGATCTTCCAGCCTCTAACCTCATCTGCTTTCTGAGACGGAGGGCTGTCTCACGGGGACGAGGACCACCGGCGCAAGGTTTCCGAACCAAACATCCTACTTTGTTGTGGTGAGTGAGTCTGCATCTTTAAGTTTTTATTAGATGTATAGGCGTTTAGAGCCCTAAAATTGTCCTATTACAATCTAATAAAAGTAAAGGGGGAAATTTAGTTTGATTTTAAAATTAATTGCAACTTGAAAACTTCTAGGAGTAATACTAAATAGTTACTAAAGCATTCCTTCTGTTTGTCTGCCGATTGCTTGATATAGCTCTGCTAAATATATTTGGTTAAATATCTGAAGGGGTAGAGATCCTGCCTTGGACCAGACTGGACAGGTAGACCTTGGAGGTCAGGCTGTCGGGAAGTCCAGACGCTGAAAGGGAGTCTGGCTCACTTTTTCCACTTAACTGAGCAAGAAATCTTGATTTAAGAGTGAGCTCTGTTTAAGTTTGTGTCACATCTTAAAGAAAACGAGAGGTTGGGTTAAGAGTATAATCTATTGCAAGACCTTTGGCCTTTAAAGGGAAGGTAAGCGAGCATAGATCTCTTCGGGGAACCTTTAAAAGAGTTTTTAGCTAAAGCGGGCTAAAAATACCTCAGAGTACCTAATTTATTGAATTGAATACACTAATATTGTTATTAAGTGACACATTAACCTGGGAATTTAAAGGAACCCAGCTTAGGAAAAGTGAAGAGAACTCTAGGTGGATTCTCGAGACGTGGTGGTAAAATGTCTTAAAAGATACACGCTACGCAGACGTGCGTAAAGCGGTGAAAGGTGCGCACTACCATTTTATCTGGGAGATAAGAAATCTGGGAGATATTAAATATCTGGGAGATAAAATATCTGGGAGATAAAATGGGATCAAACCAGTCAGTGGTGGAGGAGGAAGCTCTAGCCCTCTAATTCAAGCCATGACAGACAAACACGGCAAGGAATGTATTCAATTATCAACTGTGTGGTCCAAGAAATATAGCTTTCCTGAAGTAGGATCACTGAGCACTGATTTCTAAGAAAAATTAAAGCAAATTAAAGTTAAAAGACTTATTATAACGTAAACATTGATAACGTTAAAGAAGGAGACCTGAAAAAGAGATAATAATAATAATAATAATTTTTTTTTTTTTTTTTAATTGAAGGAATAGAAATTAAGCGACAGTAAAGAATTACCCTGCACACATTTGCACTCACACGTCACTCATTATCTTTGTTTTTCTTTCTGTTACAACCTCCCTCTGACTGCTGTGAGCGCCGGGCTCCAAACCACTGCACGAGGGTCAACACGCTCTGTCCAGCCTTGTGGACCAGACTCTGTGGACTGGACTCTGGAGAAGATCAAGCTTAATCAGACCCACACCATTGCCACACCATTCCTCCACCAACGACCTGGATGCCCTCTTGTGCTACAAGCCGCACTAAGCTGGGCAGGAATGAGACGGACTGCCATTATCTCAATGACATCGCCAAAACAAATCGTTGCATATTGGACAATAAAGCTAACACGGGTGGATGAGTGCCACCTCAAAGAAGATTTAGTTCAAAGACAATGGTTGATGTTCCTGTTGCAAAAGAAAGTTGCTGAGAAAGTCACGTCTGAGAGACATTATTTACAAAGCCACTATCAGGATCCAAAGAAAACAAAGCTGGCAAAGGAGAATCGGCCAAAACAAAACCACTATGGACGTGGGAGAAGATAAACATCTGAAGCCACTGCTTAAAGGCAGTGAAGAGGACACTGAGTAGAGTCTGAGCCTTCAGCGTGACCCTCTGACAGCAGCAGTGGTGGAGCAGAGCCCGGCCGTGCAGCAGACAGACAAAAAGGAGAGGTAACATCACACAGCATTAGAACTTTAAAAGCCTCTTTTTTTTTTTTAATGGAGAATGCATTTCCTGAAAATCAGTCACGTCATCAGCAGCACATGCTCTCGCAACGAAGAAATGCTTTGCACTGATTCACTTTAAGAATAGCACACGATGCATTTTGATATGTCTGATCGTCTTATCGTAAAAGTTTTTGGTCTCCGTATAAACGCAGTTCAAACCTGCTTACAGCTTAGACTGAGTGACATAATGAATATAGAGCTACATCTAAGAAGAAATAAATAGCTATATTAAAAGAGAAATATAGAGCTTTGTTTTGCAACTGAATATTGTTTGGTTTGTTGTTTGTTTTTTTTTATGGCCAAGATTTTTTTTTGCGCACATTTTGTTTTGACAAGAAGTTTAGGCGGAAACCCGGCAGGACTTTAATAGGATGTGGTTTTGCTCCTGTTTTTCGATTTTGAATTTTTGGAATGAGCTCATCTTTTTTTTCTTTCCTGTAACAAACAGTGGTTTTATGGAAATTTTAATGGATTTGATGTTTTTCGAAAGAGTTAAAACCTCCCCAAATTTACATTTTGGAGGTTCCAAATTGTCTAACATAACATTTTGATTATAAGAATTAGGTTGATACGGTTTTCTTTTTTTTTCCTTCACGGGACCCTGGCCAGTTTTAGTCATGTGCCTGTGAACTAGAAAAAACCTGACTCCTCACAGGCCACAGACAAAACAGAGATAAAGGTGGCAGCTGTGAGAGAGGTCATCACAGCAGATTCAAACACAATACTGACATTGGAGTATTTAAAGTATTGAACAAAGAGACATAGTAAATTTACAATTATGTTAACATTGCATGCACAACTAATATTTTCTTGTGTGAGCGCTCTTATTTCCTGTACAGGCTCCTGCTGTCGATCCTTGACCCCGTTCCTTTTCACCGCCTGCTCTGCCTCCGCTCTCTGACCATCGACTGGACCCAGCTGAGGCCACAACGGGAAGTACTGATTATTTAAAGCTTAATCTTAAGTACGACCAGCCATGGAGCTGGTTTACCTAAATAGTATTTAAACTTATTACATGTTATAGAGTCGTTTTAAGTTGAACTATTTTACAAAATTCATGCAAGCTCTTGGAATATATTTCACATAAACAAATTTAACATTTTAGATGATTAAATAGCTTAATTAATTAAAACAAATAAATAGATAAAAGAAATTGAGATCTGCCAAATGCTGAATAAGAAACAAAGATGAAGACATGGTTTTAAAATAAGACATCCCACATAAATTAATGCCTTTACTTTGTTTGTTAAAAGTCAATCTATAACTTGTAAAAGAGGTAGGAACACCCTCTTTCAAAAATTGTTTGCAAAAATAAAACATTAACTTTAACTTTAACTTAGTCGTATCTGGTGTTTGTTCCGCCTGGCCGGAGCCCATCTGACCCAGTTCGCTTATATAGATAAATGTCATCTATGTCGTAAGTTAACCTTCCTCCTTGTTCCCATGCTCTCGATGTAATATGTTTTGACTATTATTGTATGTTGTGTCCTCATGATGTGTTATCTCTGAGTATAAAGCGCTTATACTCTGAATGTGTTGTATGCGTCGACCAGGGAGAGGTCACTATGTCAGGGAAAGGCATCTATTCACTCTGGTACCAGTGAATAAAGAAACTCATTGATCAGACTCATTCTCTCTGCATTTTTATTGTTTAACTTGTTTTAAAGAAATCCACAACTGCAATTCTCCCGCAACAAGGGTTAGAGCTGTGCCGCTGCATTGAAGGTACGTGAAGGCCAGCTGTGACATTGATTTGAAATTCTGGGATTAAGGAGGGGAGAGAGTGTTGATTTACATAAAAAGCTTGCGCAGTGATAAGTTTAGAGGCATGTTTGATGTGTTACATGGAGAAGTTGAGATGTTTTGAAATTGTCTGCGTAACTTTAACTTTCATTCACATTCACACTATATAACCAGCTGTTAATGAGAAAGACGTAAGTAGTAAGTCTTCTGAAAGCAAAGAGCAGAGTTCCTTTTCTTTGTCCGTGATGCGTGGGCTTTCTCCGCTGTGCACTACTGTATGAGAGTATTAAGAGAATCCAGTTAAAGTAATTATGTGCTGTCATTGCTGTATACGCAGTAATCCTCCCACTGACAGGTGCAGGGAGCAGCGACGGCAATAAAGAGAAAGTCCTTATCTGCGATGGAATTATTCTCAGTGCGTCATTGTTGGTAAGATTGGCTTTTTACACCAAGGTGATAGTGGTCGGTAGATTGAGTTTTATATAAAAGCGAGCAGTATTGTTGCCGTAAAATGTAATGTTCGCCGTCCTACATGCAATCTTGGTGTTTCTTTTGGCAACACGTTGTGTTTTAACTATCACGTCCAGGCTGTGTGACTTTATGATTGTTCGTGTTATTATTCTTTTATTATTATTATTCTTGTATCATTATCTTGTTATAATCTGAGTGTATTTTATTGTGTGTGATATGCTGTTGTTTTAACCTGTGAAGCGCTTTGTGAGTCTTGCTCTGTGAAAGACGCTCTACAAATGTCGAGAGGGTTTGCATTAAAGGAAACTATTATGCTTTTTCATATTGTTTTTAGCCTTTAAACATGCTCTTGAGTGCCTTAAATTTGTCAACTCATGTTTTGAGACATTAAAAAAAAAAAGCACTATATGAGTTTCGCTGCTGTCTGCGCGGCATTTACTGAGTGTATGTAGCCAATACATGGCACCTACTGCTTACACAATATGTTATCTCTTTAAGATACTAGGCTAGCCACAGCAGTTACCTTGTTGCGATGGCAGAAATGCTCAGAACAAGTCTGGCGATGATTAAAGGAATTAAAAGAGCTGAAGGTTGTTGTATAGGTGACATATGAGCTGGAAAAACGTCACTGATCGAGGGAGTTCAGCAGGAAGTGTTTTTGACAGTCGGAGAGGAGAGGATTTTCTAAGCAACACTTCTCAAAATGGCGTGAATGCAACTAAATGCAACTCCAGGTACGTGTTTGATGATGGAACATTGTTAGAACTTGACCAATCAAAAAGCATTGTTGTTAATACAGACCACAGACATTGTTACAATCAAGAGGATTTAAGTATGATTAGATTCACTTTTGCGTTTTTGTTTTATAAATAGTTTCACAATTAAAATATTTCAGTTGGAATGTTCACATTTACATTAACCATTGTCCATCAGTTGAAGTTCTCTACGTTTACGTAGCATTGTCCATTGTTCAGTCCTTTACCCAAGTCACAATAAATGACTAAAAGGTATGTCTTCAAAAGGTGAGATGGCAGTCTGTCGCAGCACCTTGTTTAGAATCAGTCTAAAGAGAGAGCAGATTAGAATGAGCCTACCCATGCTGTTCCTTCGACCTACCATTGAATAACTCTTTTGCTGAGCACCTTTGACATGCATCCAACCTGGCTTGTTTAGCCGGCTGTGTCGCGGAGCGTGAACCTCGCCACGGCAAAAAAAGAAAACATACGTAGAAATACATAATAGAAGCAGACAACAAGAGATGTCTAATGAGGAAAAGAGGAAAGGAAACAAGAGCCCAACTGAAGGTAAGAGCGGCAGAGGAAGAACTACACATACTGTCACACTTACAAACAGGATTAATGAAACTTGAAAAAGCGTGAATGAAGCTAAATGCAACTGTTTTTGATAAAGCTCTAAAAACGACATTTTGCATACGTGCCCTTTAACTATTATTTTTGTACTTAAAAGTTATAGTTTACAATTGGTAGCTACAGTAACAAGAACAACAGTTTAGACACCTTTTCCATCCAACTCGCCTTCCAACTTTCTCTGCCTTTAGTCAAGCCATAATTCTCCAGTTCAGTAGTTGATCCCTGTAGACCCGCGGTGTTTACTTCTGCTCCTTCTGAAGTCAATCCCATAATGCATTTCACCCAGGCTGTTGGATGGCACTTACTAAGGTGTTTTATTACCCGGATTCACTTTTAAATTGGTCCGGGAAAGAAAAATGCATGGGTTTAGTCTGATGTCTAGCTCTTTGGGGACCACTGAGGCCGAAGGCAGTGTCTGCTTGTTTTGCTTTAGATCACGATGAAGGTGTAATTACTTTGGTACAGCATTTATTCAGTCTGAACAGCTAATTTACTGTACTTCCAAGGCCGGGCGTTGGTTCAGTTGTTGCAGGAAAAAGCAGTTTCGTTCAAGTGTATTTCATGAATACACTAGTAGCGTTTGCGTTCCAACTTTCCGTCAATCTGCGCATCCTCATATATATTTAGTGTTCAAAAAAAAAAAAAAAAACAAGCTTTTATTATATTAAGCAATGTGACCCATGTAAGTCAAGGAGGCAGTTGTAATGGATGCAATTTGACGGCAGAAATGCTCAGACCTTTGATGATTTATGGATTTTAAAACAGCGCAGGAGACTTCTATAGGTATATTGATGTCGCAATGTGGGGAAAATTGAAACCAAATGAGTTTCAGGAGTTCAAAAAAACAAGCATGAATGAACTAAACTCCAGGTATGTTTTTGATGAGGGACTAATGTTATACAATGGCTAAAAGCTCAAAAAAGTCATATTTGGACCATTATTTTAACTGTAAGAGGAATGCTGTGGTGTGACATGGGGATAGAGGTGGTAAAGACATTCAGCAGCATGTTTGAGGCCCAAGAATGTTGAGGTGGTAACTGGGTGGTAGCAAAACAGGAAAATCTAAAATCTGTCATATTCAACTACTGCGAGAGACAAAATCATGTTATGGACTGAAACATTGCTCATTCATGTTCAGATTATGTTGTTATCACCACTGGATCAGAGAGGCCATCAAGACAGGGAAAAGTACAACAACAACAACTATGAACTGGGACGACAGGGGCTACACCTTGCCCCACACCTGAACCATGGTTCTGGAAAAGAAGTATGACAGTACCGGGCACGTATGAACCCTACAAGGCCCGTCATGTAGCTGGAAAGCAGGCAGACAGGATCATAAGAACCGGTTGGTCAATTTACTTTGTTACAACAGTGTTTCCTCATCATTACTTTACACAAATTTGTATTCTGATTGATTCCTACATATTAGAGTTGATTTTATATTGTCCTGTAACTAAAGCTCAAGTGCTCAGAAAATTCCTGCTTTCACCTACCCGTAGTATTATATGGTTAATAAAGATGTTGCAGAAGAGTAAGAATTAAAATAATTAAAGAAGCTTTTAACATATCATCCCTTCATCAAAATTCACACAATCTTGTTTGGACTTCTTTTCTAAAAAAAAAATAATAATCTTGGGGACCCCTGAGAATCTTTTGTGACTCAAATTTGGGTCCCAACCCCAAGGTTGGGTATAACTGTATTAAGGAGTCGTTAACTGTGAATTTGAAAATGTGTGTAGATTTTTGGTAATCCAAACCAACTGACAAAATTTCTTAAACCTTTTTCATTCATGTATTTTTGATTGCTCAAAGCTGGGACTTTAAAAGAAAAAAATTATGCTATACTGACCTTTTGGAGCTTTTAATCAAGTTATAACTATGTTACATCATCCAAAACATACCTGGAGTTGCATTTAGCTGCAGTTTGAGGAATGCTGGTAAGAAAATCCTCTCCCCTCTGACAGTCAAAAACACTTCCTGCTGAACTCCCTCGATCGATGGTGATTGTTCTGATTTTAGACAGCACTTATCGGAGAATCTTCCGCTGTCCTTAAATTATCCCCTGGACTCGTTCTAAGCATTTCTGCTGTTTAAACACGATCACTGTAACTGCGTGATAGCTTAGCACATCAACATATCAAACCATTGTGTACACATGTAATTGCCTCTGGAGCCTGAAGTTAACATGGCATCTCCCATGGCAGGGATAAAGTTATATTGTTCTTTGTAAAAATATTTTATTTTAGTTCTAAAAAATGAGATGTCAAAGTAAAGATACTCAAGAGAACATTTAAAGGCCAATTGCAACTGCATACTTTGTGTCCTTTAATTTAAAACCTTCAGGGGAGATGTCTCCTTAAACGTGCATGAAAATACACATCTTAGCCTTTTCAGCAAATTATAAGCAGTACAGATACCTCCAAACGCTTCTTTTGTACGTCGCTAATTTCCACTTCTGCAAACGTACGGCCCATATAATTTAGTTTTACTCTCCTTTCCGTCTGGGGGCTCTAAGTCTGTACATTTAATGGAGACTAAAGTGCAGTCAGAGGAGGACACTCGGCACATTCATCCCATTTCCATTTAACAGGCAGCTCCATGTGGACAAACTGCTGCAGCGCTCCGGCCTCGCAGTCTGCAGCCGGTAATTCACTTAACTTCGATCTCAAAACCCATGAATACTCCGCACGCTACTACGTCTCCGCTTCGCTCGGCTGTATTAAAGTGACACGGCGTCCCGGAGAATAAAGACACACAAGTAAATGCTTTGTGACGGCGAGAAATGATCAAAATAAAAGGATTGGATTTCTGCTATTCAAGCGTTTCCAAAGAGGCCGCGGCAGATTCTTCATTCACAGGTGGAGGTAATCTACCAATGTGCAGTAACAGCGCTTCGACCTACTGACATTTACACGAGGCAATACACACAATGGCTGTGGAGTGTATTGTACGCTTTGTATGAATGCAGCATACAATACAACATTGCACGGTATTGTGTAAGGAAACAGTGTATGGATGCAATAGACAGTATTCTGAAGTGGGTTTTACTAAATGGATAAGTGGATGAGTGATGGTATCAATACTCGTGCTGCCAGTTGACTCAAAAATGTAAACAGATATGAGGCAAGACACTGCGAGCGTAATGTCTTTTTTATGTTTTGTTTTTTTGGTCAGTTCGCTGTCTCAACACATAAGCTTTCATGTGGAAACAACAAGCTTTTATCATTTCCTTGAATCCACTTCATCCATAGATTTCTCTGGGACGTTGGAACTTCAAAGGCTGTTTTCTTAAAATGCATTTTTCTCCCCCAGAGACAGAAAGATCAGCCTTAAAGTAGCTTCTACACACACCAAACTGCACAATCTTTTACTGTATATGTTTTTGACGGAATGAACAGAAAGACTCTATTCGAAGCCTGATTTATTAAAGTTGAATTGAAACTTTTTGTCAGATCTAGATCTGAGGTATCCAAAATCTCCTCTGTAATAAAAAAAAGAAGAAGAATATCTGTTTGAAATGAACCAAGAAATTTAAACCTGGTGCTGTCCATTTAAGATTGAAATGTCACAAATATTGGCAAATTTGGCACATTAAATGCCTTATTTATATGAAAACACATGATGAAAAACATTTTTTCTTACATTTATGTGAGTAAACTACAGGAGATGTTTCAAATTGATTTCTTTTAATGTAAGATTTTTTCCTATTCACCTGCTGTGTCTCACCTTAATCACACTTTTGAAATGTGATGGATCACGATTAATTAGTAAAAATGTGTCTTTCTTGCGATTTTTTCACTCGGTTTCTTTGGAAAATGTAACTATTTGATTATTTCACAAATCTAAACACATTTTTATTTATTTGTATAGCACATTTCTAACCAAACAACAACAAAGCAATAAAATAACACCCATGCAATTGCAAATTGAACATTACACATGGTGTTCAACTCCAGATCTCCGCAGTGTCTTCAGTTTGTTCTGCTCGCGTCAAGCAGAGTTTGACCACTTTCTGCTTCAGACCCCCAGTCGTCTGCTCATCCATGACAGGTGTAAAACGAACTGTGTGATATCAGCAGTGCTACCAGAACCTTCCTCCTTCACTCAGGTAAAGCCTCCTGTTTCATCTAAATGCCGTGTTTGGTCTAAACAGAGCGTCAATTCATAATTAATATGTCAATTTGATTAATCACATGAGTTACAGGCTAATTAATGCACTTATAATTTGTACGTATGTTGTATTTATTGTCATGACGCCATGATCTGACATCTCACTGTCCAGAGACTACTGTTGTGCAATTTTGGTGTAACCTGGAACAAATATATCTTCTTTTTCATGTAGCTCAGTAATAAATAAACAAAACTAAACAAAACATTTGATATTTCCAAGGGTGTCATCAGATATTGTTCACAATCAACCCGTGACTGCCTTAAATCATTCTGTTTCTGTAGACAAGACAATAAAGTGTACAGTGACCTTGACAATGAAAATACACATTGATGTAGGCAATTAACAAAACTATGACTTTTAAAGGATACACATGAGCTGGGATGTCTGGACTCTGAGATCAATCGGAATCATTCAGGTCACACGGACCAGACAACAAGAATGGTGAGATTTAAAACAATGAGCAACATCAGGTCAATCCTGACTCCAAATGAGACAAACCACCTTCTGAGGCAGTTTGTCTGTTTACAATAAAGAGTGTCTAGTTAAAGCTGGGGTACCTCATTTTCAAACAGAGAAATAAGTGAGTATTTACGCCCATCTAACTTGTTTCTAGCCTTTATTCACATACAAACTTATTCTGGTCACGAACACAGCTTTAGTACAGCTTTTTTAGGCAGAGAAGAGAAGCCAATCAGCTCTCATCCTAAAGCGCCTTATGGTGATCCATAGTCACGCCCACTTTGCACTTTGCTGTGGTTCCAGTTGTAAATTTCTCATTCATTTTTTACCTAAAAAAGAGTTTAAAGTGCCTATGACAGGTTATACTACTCATGTAACTAAAATACAGGTAAGATAAATATATTTAAAGTTTTGTTGAAAGTAATAATAAATACAATCATTTTTAGCTTTTTTTTTAGTTTGAAATATCACTTCCTGGTTATAAATGATGACATCACACCAGGAAATTACTTTGCACACTTGGCTAAAACTCAGCTAATGTGATTACTTATTTCGCAGTTGTTTTCTGTCCAAAAAAACAAAAAAACAACAACAACACATCAGTTGGTAAGCTGTACTGAAGAGTATTCAAATTACTTTTCTTGTGTAACAAGTAACGTTTCCCTGGGTAATCTTTCAAATCAGCAACACCTTAGTTCAAGCTAAGAGTCAACTGCTCTGACACTTTTCCCACAGCGCGACAGAGCTGATGTGGTGCTCCCAAAACTGTTCGGATTATTAAAAGGTGAACGATCGGTAATAATTGCATTGATGGTAATGCATGAGTACTCTAACATGCTACTTATAGGACAAAGTAGCACAGTTACTTAACAAGTTACTTTTCCAGGGGAGTAAGAAGATAAGATAAGAGATCCTTTATTTGTCCCACAATGGGGAAATTCCACTGTTGCAACACACAGTTTAGGACAGGAATGAAAGAAATAGGCGCATGCAATAAAAATAGGATAAATAAACATGATACTAAAAATACAATATAAAGTATAAAGTATAAGGTATAAAGTGCACACTCTTATTTACAGTACAAATGGTAACTAAAAGTGGCTCAAGTGTATTGTTATATACAGTAAGTGACTATGGTGAGGTAAAAGTGTATTAATAGTATGTTCAATTATATTGCACATGATTATAACAGGTGAATGACACATGTTACAGTATTGCACATGATTATAACAGGTGACTGACACATGTTACAGTATTGCACATGATTATAGCGGGTGAATGGCACATGTTCAGGGCTAACAGTGTTCATTTGGAAAGTCTGACAGCAGCAGGAAGGAAAGACCTGCCAAACCTCTCCTTCACACAGCCAGGGTCAATCAGTCTGTCACTGAAGCTGCTCTCCAGGGCAGACAGAGCGTCCTGCAGGGGGTGGGACTCATGCTCCAGCATAGACGTGAGTTTAGCCAGGACCCTTCTGTCCCCCACCTCGCTCACTGAGCCCAGAGCACAGCCCAGGACGGAGCTGGACTTCTTGATCCTCTCTGTGATGCTGCTGCTCCAGCAGACCACACCGTACAGGACGGCTGATGCCACCACAGAGTCGTAGAAGGTCCTCAGGAGTGGCCCTGTCACTCCAAAAGACCTGAGTCTCCTCAGGAGGTAGAACCGACTCTGACTCTTCCTGTACAGTGCGTCTGTGTTATGAGTCCAGTCCACTTTATGGTTCAGATGAACACCCCGGTACTTGTATGAGTCCACTCTCTCAATGTCCCTTCCCTGGATGTTCACTGGTGAGGGGGCAGTGGAGTGGCGTCTGCGGAAGAAGAAGGGGTTTGCTTCCGGAACCAAGTGAGGGGCAGTCACTGGTGAGCTCCAAAGTGACTAACGTTTCTCTTTCTTATAAGACTTCAGAAGATGAAAACATGAATATTTTTTGAACCATTTTTACGTCACATGGTTCTAAAAACAGAATGTACTTTTGTAATTGTGAGAGGATTAAAAGTTTGGGACTTGAGCTTCAAATCAGATACTGCTTATTCTAAACATAGAGCTTGTGTTAGCTTCAATGCAGTTAGCTCCTCCCTTCAGAAAGAAACAAGGCACTGACACCGCAGAGCCCTGTCAGACAAGAAGACGCTGCTCTGATGAGGCTCAGAGGGAGATGACTTCCAAACAGGATTTATCAAACAAGCATGAATGCAGCTAATACGACTTGAGTATGTTTCTGATGAAGGAACAATATTATAGTGTTGTTAAAAGCTTGAAAACGTCAGTGTGTCCTTTAACTCAAATGCCCTCGCTATCGGCTGTCACTGTCCATCTGAAGTCCAACCTCTCTCTGTCATACACATAAACAGCTCACACACTGGTCAGCTCACATGACCAAGACCAGGGGCTGTGTGCAGCAGAGCTAATCCATCACTAAAGGATTAGTTGGCGGCTGAAAGATGACTTTATAGAGCAGAGCAGACTGAAGGAGCACAGGTATAGGGCGCTGGACCAGATTGCTAAAGCCGACCAGGATTGTTATGACCTTGTGATTCCAACGTGAACCAAAGCATCTGCAAAGTGGGCTGATCCTCCTCCTATTGGAAACAACCAAAACTAAAAGATCTGAACACATCAGTCTGGAGTGTATATATGTATAAATCCCCGCGTACATAAAAGACAAGCTTACATATTATAAACTGAGACTGGATCTCAGAACTTAGTACCTACATCTACATGAAAAGTAAAGTCAGTGCAGCAGCATTTAGTTGTTATGCTGCACTTAAACTCCATAGATCCTCTCACCTCCTGGAAACTCTTGCATCAAGCGTCGCAAACACTTTCTGAAGTGATCGACAATAAGAGTGGTGCTACTGAGCTCATGTTTGGGACTTTGACCTCTGTTCTGAGGGGGGTCGTGTTGTTTTTTAAGGTGTGGTCTTAAATGTTTGATCAGCTGTTTGTCTCACCCCCATTTTTTATTGCATCTTGAAGCTCTACTTGGAGCCTTGTTAAGATCCAACCATGAAAAATGTAACTGTTGACAGTGTTTGCTGCAGTTCATTTGTTTCGTCACTAGATGGCGCTTGTATGTTTGGAATATATACGAGAAAGCATATTTGGTTTGTTTCTTTTTTGTACATTTTTAGATTCATTTTTATTATTTATGTGGCATTTGTAAGGCTATAAGAGCAATAATATTTCATTTTAAGCGAAATTGAAAAAGGTTTAGTTTTAAGTCTAGTTTAATGTCGCTAACGCTATTTCCTGTCTTTCCTGTCTTCCGGTTTTACCATAAGAAGTTGAAGTCGGACCGACAGTGCTAATTAAAGAAGTAATTAACAAAGTAAATGTAAGGTTTCAGTTCACCGGTTTGTTTACTAGCAGGCCAAAGTGGTATGTATATGTTTGTTGTGTATATTTTATGTGAATGTGTATGTAATATGAGTTAAGCAAAAGAACTCTCGTGTCTCTCGTGTTTGTGGACAAGCCGGCATAAAAAAATGTTTTGCCATTTATTCAACTGGTCTTAGTGTTGAGTGGGACAGTATGCCACAGGTCATTTGAGGTCTGTCCTCTGGATGAGACAAACATCTTTCTGTTAGAATCTACTCCAGCGATTCCCACCTTAGGACATTTTCTTAAAATAGGGGCAAACATGCAACTTGAACAAAAATGAAGGAATGTCATATTAAATTATAATAATAACTCTTCAATATAACACCTTTTATTCACCATAAAAATATATATTTTTCCCTTAACAGACAGAAGCTGTCATGTAGGAGAAGGATGTTTGAGTGAGAAATGTGTCATTCTTCAGCGCGATTCAATCTGCCAACGGCATTCAGCTTACTGCGCCTCCTTTTGCTCTTTTTGGCCCTCACCGTCACCTCGCCCTGTACGTTTGACACTCAAGGCTTAGTTAGCAAACACTGAAACATGCAAAACATCAGATGAAAGTTATATTAATTGGTTTCAGCTTACTGTGACATTTTCGAGGACTTTCCAATTCATAAAAAAATAAAATATGCGCAACAGGAATCAGTGCAATATGAATCGGTGCTGTAAGGGGTATGTGACCTAAGACGCCACAATTTATGTTTTTTGTAAACTACAGATGACTTATGTATCACAACACAATATTATCCTTGTGTGCCTGTTTTATCTCTGTTAAATCAACCTGCCTGGGGTCTGGACAGGAAGACTAGCCCAAGGCAATACTCTTTCACATTACCATTTGTTTCAGCGCTCATTAATATGCATTGATCCCTATTCGTTAAATAAAAGAAATTGTTCACAAAATATGAGCTACACAACCAAAACACTTGCTTTCAAAGTTAAAGAGATATCCTTCATTACAGAGTTTATATCCTTAAGCCATTTCAGAGCGCTTTGTCAGAGAAAAGTCACGAACCATCCCCTGGACATCAGTGAATCCTACTTTGATTTATGACTCCACTTTTGTTTATTAAAAATATCTTCCAGGACACCCCCTCTGAGGATTCAGAACGTGAAATAAACGCATCGCAATTATTTCTTTTTCTAAATGAGGACGCGACCAACGCACATTTTCTAAACGCCATACGCTCCTCTTTCACTGAGAACCGAAACAGACACATTTACCAGATCCACACGTTCACACTTGATCCATAACAGCAATTATTAGATTCATTTTGACACATTATCACTGGTTTAATATTTTTCGTAAAGTAAGTTAACCATGGAAGAATAAACGGCACATCACAACGACTGCCTGTGTCAATGCAGTGTACCTTAACCTTATATGACTCATTTTTAGCAATACAAAGCAATACTAAACAGTGTTGTAAGTAACTCTAAACCGCTTGTTATACACAGATTAGGTCAGACGTGTTTTAAACTGTATTATCCTTCAAAAGCACTGAGCACCAGAATTTAGCAATTAGTTGATTAAGGCCAATGAAGCGCTTTCTGCAGCGGCTAAATGAAGAGGATTTCATTTTGCAAAGGACCACGAGAAGTCTTAAAATGACAAATATGATGCGTTATTTGTCCTGTTATTGACCTTTAAACATGCTCTTGTAGACAGACGCTGATTTGTTCTTAAAGCTTTTATTGAAAAGGACAGCCGTACACATGCATGCAGAGTAGGGCTGCAGTTGACTAAAAGAAAGTCTTGGTTGACTGAAGACCTCCCTATCGACCGATTAATCGAATAAAAAGAGGTGTGGCAAAACTATAAAGTATCTCTCTGTATCTGACCCAAACTGCACCAAAAAACACCACTGCAAAGGAGTTCATGCAAAAAAAACCAAACAATTTATACAGAAAAGGAAACAGTGTATTTATATGGATTTAAATTGGATTTAAAGATCTTGGCGTGAATCGTTAGTTTAGATTCACGCCAAGATCTTTAGCTAACTCACTCCGTATCTTCACTTTTTTGCTGTTTTTGACGTATAAATACAATAAATGAGACAAAAACATGACTGAAAGTGACAAAATGAGACTAAAAGTGATAAAAACACCACTAAATGTGACAAACACGTGACCAAAAGTGACAAAAATGAGACTAGAAGCGACAAAAACATGACAGTGACAAAAATGTGATTAAAAGTGACAAAATGTGACTAAAAGTGACAAAAATGTGACTAAAAGTAACAAAAACATGACTGAGAGCGACAAAATGAGACTGAAAGTGATAAAAACATGACTAAATGTGACAAAAATGTGACTTAAAGTGACAAAAATGAGACTAAAGCAACAAAAACATGACAAAGTGACAAAAATGTGATTAAAAGTGACAAAAATGTGACTAAATGTGACAAAAATTTCTCTAAAAGTGGCAAAAATTATACTAAAGTGACAAAAACATGACAAAGTGACAAAAATGTGAGTAAAAGTGACAAAAACATGACTGAGAGCGACAAAATGTGACTAAAAGTGACAAAAATGTGACTAAAAGTAACAAAAACATGACTGAGAGCGACAAAATGAGACTGAAAGTGATAAAAACATGACTAAATGTGACAAAAATGTGACTTAAAGTGACAAAAATGAGACTAAAGCAACAAAAACATGACAAAGTGACAAAAATGTGATTAAAAGTGACAAAAATGTGACTAAATGTGACAAAAATGTCGCTAAAAGTGGCAAAAATTAGACTAAAGTGACAAAAACATGACAAAGTGACAAAAATGTGAGTAAAAGTGACAAAAACATGACTGAGAGCGACAAAATGAGACTGAAAGTGATAAAAACATGACTTTATATTATATTTTATTTTACGAAAGACTTGAAATGAATGAAATAATTGGTCGACTAATAAAAATGTCGGTCGACTAAAACGGCATCGGCCGAATAATCGACTAAACAACTATAAGACTACAGCCCTAATGCACATCCATGTTCACACTGAGGCGAGTTATATACCGTTCCCTTTACGTCACATGCTACAACCGTCGAGTTAATAATACTGTGTGCGCGGCAGTCTGAAGTGGACTTCTGGGTCTTTCTGTACCTTGAATGTTTATAGTGCAAGGCTAAACAAATATTGAAACTATGATATGGCCACTTCCCAAAAATTGTGTTTGCGTCTATAATACTGACATGCGAGGCCAGAACAAGATCATAAAATGTATACATGGCAAGTTGTTAGGCTTTAAATCTTGGTTACACTTTATAACCATGAACAAAGACTTAATTTACAATCAACAAATTGTTTATTAAGAATGATTCAGACTTAGTAACGATTTAACAAATATTCTAACCCTAATTTCTAACCCTAACCCTAACCTTAACCTTAATTTAGTTACTAATCCTAAATTATGTTTAATAAACATATATTTGGGGTTTTTTGTAGTTTTTCCTTGCCGCGAAGGAGGGTCAAAGGACAGGGGCATTCTGGGACAGTTATCTGAACTGCTTTTACCTGTGGCCCATCGAGGCAACTGTTGTTGTGATTTTGGGCATTATAAAAATAAATTGATTTGATTTGATTTGATTTAGTATTAATTAAGTCTTAAGTGGTGCCTAAATCTTCCAAAAATAGTTTTACAAATGGAAAAAGAGACATATTGACAAACACAGTGACATTATCCACTGTACATTTACTTTGACATGTCATATTTTAGAACTAAACATTTATTGTAAATGTTTAAACAAAGAACAATATAACTTTATCACAGCCTTGGGACACACCAGAGTAACTGTGGCTCCATCTACTGGCTGCAGAGGCACTTACACATATGTATCTACAGACTGCTTTGTGGCAGTGCTGAGCTGTGACGCAGTTGTGATGAGCGTGAATAAACGGAAGAAATGCTCAGTGAGTCTGTCGATGATTATGGACTAAAGAACAGAAAAGATTCTTGGAGCCACGTCACACAAATCGAAGAAATTTTCTGTTTTTGACGGTCGAAGGGGAGAGGATTTTCAACCAGGATTCATCAAACAAGTGTGAATGAAACTAAATGCAACTCTAGGAATGATTTTCATGACGAACCAATATTAGAACAAAGCATAATTTTTGTCCTTTAAGTAGTTGTTAGCGGAACCTCAACAGGCAGAAACATCGAAGGAACTTTTTCAAGGTTCAGGTTCACTTATAAAGGCAGAATGTAATGGTGCATGCAACCTGTATTTAAACAAAACCAAAAGACAAATGCAAGACTGCACTGTTCTTACATTAAAGGAAAAATATTATGCATTTTTCATATAGTTATTACTTTAAACCTGCTCTTGACTGTCTTCACTTTGACATCTCGTGTTTTAGACCTAAAAATAAAATGCTTTTACAGAGAAAACTGTAACTTTATCACTGTGTTGGGAAATGTCATATTGACCTAGCTGTGGCTCCATCTACTGGCTGTAGAAGCAATTGCACACATGTAAATATATATATATACCCACAATGCATTGCAGTAAGCAGTGGATCTGATGAAGTTGCAGTTATCCTGATTAGAAGGAAGAAATGTTCAGAGCGAGTCTGGTGATGATTTAAGGACTCAAAAGAGCAAAAGATTCTGGGATACGTGACGTTAGCGTCATCGACGTCATCAAACAAACGTGAATCAAGCTAAATGCTACTCCAGGTGTGTTTTTGATAACAGAACAATGTTAGAACATGGCTAAAAGTAAATTTTGTATCATATTTGTCCTTTAAGGGAGAGGAGACAAAGCAGAAACATTTATGATTCAAAAGACTCCGTACATACCATAATACACCAAGCAGATTCAACATATGAAACACATTCTACTTTTATTTTGTCTTTGGCATTCTGGTCCTGTTTCTGTGTTCTGTGCTTTTAAGTGACAACATTGAAAATCAGATGATCCATCATACAAATGGATTCAGGTAAAAGGAACATGAATGTGGCTCCAGGTACATTAGGTGTAGATGAAACTTGAGATTGAACATTGCTGCTCTGCTGGTGGGTTCTGTCCGAGCGCAAGGAGAAATACCGACATAATGAATCAGGCCTTTTCCTCTCAAAAGCATTAGTGAAATTGAAGGGAGTGCGTGCTGGAAAATGCTGGAGGAAAAATAAATAAACATGGCAGTGAAGGAGAAAGAGTACAAGAAGACCAACGGCTGTGCTACAAGAATTTATGTCTGTTTTAGCTGATGCCTATATTTACTGTAACTTGCTTAAAATAACAGCTTTCTCAAACTTTGGGCGAGGTATTATTGCTTAGAAATGTATCTGATTTAACTTATTGGCATTGCTGACACCAAAATGAATCACCAGTTAGCACCTCACTCATGGTTGTTTTTCTACAACTTTATATTTAGCTGCTTGTATACTTCGCATACTTTGCTGAACCCAATTTTAACAGTTTCAAAGGACACAGACTCTGCCACAGTGACATTTTTGAGCTTTAAACCATGTTCCAACAATGTTCCGTCATCAAAAACACACCTGGTGTAGCATTCAGTTACATTCACGCTGTTCTGAGGAATGTTTATTAGAAAATCCTCCCCCATCCGAGCATCAAACACACTTCCTGCTGAACTTCTTGGATTTTCGGACGTATTTTCAGATCATCTACGTCACTTATCCGAGAATGTTCAGCTGTTTTAAAGTAGAACTAAGTATTAAATGCCTTTGTAAGCCCGTATGGTGGTTGTAAATGTATTTTTCGGGGAGTTTGAAGCCCCTGTCGTCGCCTCCTGCTGTCTCTGAGCGTTTCTGCCGTCTAAACATGATAACTGCTGCAGCAAATCCACAGAATCACGTATTTTCAGCACTCAAGAGCATGTTTCAAGGTTGAGTTACATTTTTTTCTGTTTTTTGCTCGCCTTTAGTCAGAGGTTGGTGCCATGAGTCTTTTTTTTTTTTTCTTCCCCTGTGTGACTAGCCACCTTGTGTCTGTGACAGTGACAGGGCTGTACTTCATTTTTACTGTTTTGAAATGTGAATGACAGAACTGGTTCATGTGTCAGATATTTTGCATGTAATAAAGTAAAATCTGTGTTGCCCCAGTGCAGATACATTGTAAAATCATCTATTTGTGTGAAAATTAGACCATAGTACTATCTCTGCATCTATTTATTGAGAATTTTAGCCTACGAGAACCAGGACCGCTAGCAAGCTAATATATGTTGGCTTTACTGTGACGGCAAAACAAGTGCTTAGAAACTCTATATTTAGGATGCTGGGACTGCATTAGGAAAGTGAGTGATACATGTGACTGATGTAAAGACTTTAAAGACAAACTAGTTCTGTTTTTCTCGTTTGAAAACAGTAAAAATTAGACATAGACGCGCAAAATCGAATGTTAATTATTTTTCCTTCTCTTGTCTTAAAGTTGTATTTAGAGTGATTCGTGCATCTTACTTCTGCGTTCCCCTACCTCCCATATACGCCCACTGCTCTTTACTTCCTTTATTCTCAGATAGTCTTTCTTAAATGGTGATCTACATAGGCCTGACCAGCAAGGATGAAACTCCCGAGAATCGATTTTGTTAGGCTCCCACTGTTGCAATTCTCTGAACCACCGGTGGTGACATTGATATACAAACTTCAGGCTTGTTTAAAAGGTTGAATGGAGGATTTCTCGCCGATTTGAAAATCTGCGACTGTTAGTCCTTTTTTTGAAAAAGCGCATGCGCAGGTTCCCCCTCCCTCCCGCCCCGTTTCTCCTGACTGAACGCCTAGCAAACCTCGTGAACGAGCACGCCCAGCAGCACTGCTCCATGTGCATTTGTTTACAAGACGATTGGTGTCGCTTTCTCACGACAACCTCCGCGAAGAAGATTTAATAATACACTCCACATACAATAAGCTAAAAAAAGAGTCAGATAAACAGTTACCTGTCCAGCAGAAAGTTTGCAGCGGAGGCATCAGCCTGTTTTGCGCTTTCAATGCTCGCCAGCCGTAAACGATTCCCCCAGAATAACACGCGTTTTGTTTCTTTCCTCTGCAGACTTTCGTCTCTTCTGTGAAAGCTCGAAAACAGTCTTTCTCTTTCGTCCCTCAGCCATTTCGGTACTTCACGGATGAAAGTTTAGACTTACAATGACGGAACTCGCCGCTAACCTGCTACATAAACACACTAGCATATCAACCACGCATGCGCGGCCGGGGAGCGAGCGTTTCCCCGGACGAGCCTGCCGGCGTGCACTAGCACGCGCAGAATGATTGACACCTGAGCGGACCAGTTATTTGTGCTACCCACGAGGAAATGAGATTCTGATTTGTTGCCCGAAATCCTCCATTCCACCTTTAAGTGTTTAGACTATTGAGTTTTTCACACAGAGGCGCTCTGTGCATTTGGGGATGAAAAAGATGTCGGTGCTTTTCTCACAACTGGATTTAAAGAGAACAGGTTATGCTATAGTAACTTTTTTGAACTTTTAACCATGTTCCAACATTGTTCCGTCATCAAAAACATAGCTGGCGTTGCATTTAGCTTCATTCACGCTAGTTTGATGAATCCTTTAGAAAATCTTCTCTCCCTCTGACCACCAAAAACACTTCCTGCTGAACTCCCTTGATGGATAACATTTTTCAGTATTTCACGTCACTTATCTGGGAATCTTCTGTTGTTTTAAGGGGAAAATAGTATGCATTTTTCATATTGTTATTAGCCTTTAAACATGCTCTTGAGTACCTTAAATTTGCCATTGCATGTTTTGAAACCATTTGTTTTTTATTATTATTCATTAAATGGTTTTATGACACTTGCTGAGTACTCACAGCACTCACACAATTTAGTGAAGCTAGCTGTCAACAAACATTACAGTGCGGGTGAGTAGCAGCAGTGAACGTGTTTAGGCGGCAGAAATGCTCAGATCGAGTCTGGCGATGATTTAAAGACTTAAAACAGCAGAAGATTCTCTGGTAAGTGACATATGAAGTCTGAAAAAATGTCCCAGAACCAGGAAGTTCAGCAGGAAGTGTGTTTGATGCTCAGAAGGGAGTTGGATTTTCTAGGGAACATTACTCAAAACAGTGTGAATGCAACTGAATGCAACTCCAGGTATGTTTTTGATGATGGAACATCGTTAGCTTGTGTAATCGCTATGCAGCCAGTAGATCA
The DNA here is from genome assembly GCA_019453435.1 of Rhinogobius similis. Classification (NCBI taxonomy): domain Eukaryota; kingdom Metazoa; phylum Chordata; class Actinopteri; order Gobiiformes; family Gobiidae; genus Rhinogobius; species Rhinogobius similis. The sequence continues at coordinate 9,309,566 of CM033624.1, read as the reverse complement.
GAGGGGGGAAAACTAAGGCCCGGGGGCCAAATGCAGCCCTTTTGGCATTTTGACCTGGCCCGCAAAGCATTTAATAGATTTTTTTAATGAGTTAACTGTGGCACATTTGTCATTTTATAGTTGTCTGAGACTGCAGTCGCTTGTTCATTTAAGATCAGTTTTGAGAATAGCCACCACTAGAATAACACCAATACCAGATAACAGCGGATAAAAAAAGTGACCAATGGCACTGTTACCACTAAATAAATGAAGGTATTGATTATAATTTTTGTGTATTTTAGGCATTAAGTCTATGTGTAGTATACTGTATTTAACAACATCCAAACTGTAAACGGTCCAGCCCCCGTGTCCGGCAAGTGTAAAAATCCAATGTGGCCCTTGAGTCAAAAAGTTTGCCCTAGCTGCAGTAGATGGCGCCTAGATTCAGTAAGTGCCAGGGCAAACAGAACGAGATACAGATGTTCATTTTGTTTTTATACATTTTTTTGTTCCATAACATGAGGTGCCAAATTTAAGGTACTCAAGAGCATGATTAAAGGCTAAGAACAATATAAAAAAGAATGCAAAAAAGAATGCAAAATACTTTTGCTTTAACACAATTTTGATTTCTGTTTGTTCTTCTGTTGCGGACACTTGACACACAACGTTTTCAATGTTTTTATCAACCAGTTTTATTCAGCAGTGTCACCATTTTACCATAACCATGTTCAACATAGTCCTACCACTTTGTTGTGATGATTTTTACAATGATGCTCAGAGGAGGATTTAATTGTTCTTGTTTCTTTTATTAAGGCCTTTTTAGATCAGTATTGCAGACTAAAATATAAAATAATGATACACTGATGTCATAGATTATAACTATACAGCAAACAAAAGCATAATACGCTTGTTTTGTTTTTCCCCACCAGAAACACAACAACGGCGTGCATTTCGAAATTTGAACCCGTGACCTTTGGGTTGGAGAGATATTACTTACTGACAGCTCCATTTCCGCCGCTCTAAGCAAGTATTTAATTTCCTCTTGTGTAAATCACATTGTTTGCAATAAATCTGAGTGACTGTGAACTTTACCTGCCTGCCAAGCAAAACAACGTTTTATTATTTATTTTCTGGCCGTTCTTTGCTGTAATGTCACGCAAGAGGTGACGTCTGGCCTCGGTGCTATTATTGAGTTGCAGAAGAGCCTGTAATTTAAGCATGGCTGTGTGCTCTCGCTCGCCGGAGACCTTTTTTGTGAATAGAAATCATTGGTTTAAATCCCTGCTGTCTGCTAAGTTTGGCAATGTGACCTGCACTGTGGGCCGCAGCTGCTATCGGGACAATTTCAGCACACAGCCTGTAATTAAAACCATCCTCCTCCACTGATCGCATGTTTAGTCAGCACAAATGATTATACGCCTGGAATAAAAGCTGCAAAATGGACTGCAAATGACTTTTAATGCCCCATGTGAGTTTTTGAATCGGTTGTCAGGCTTACAGATGTCTCTAACGGTGTCTGATTTGTCAGTTATGTAAAAGAAAGCCCACACATTTCGCCAACTTGAAGGACAAATATTATGCAAAATTGACATCCTGAGCTTTTAGCCATGTTCTAACATTGTTCCGTCGTCAAAAACATACCTGGAGCTGCATTTAGCTTCATTCACGCTTGTTTGATGAATCCTGGTTTGAAAATCCTCTCCCACCTACCGTCAAAAACTCAATTCCTTCGATATGTAATTTTTTCAACGTGAACAAGGCTCCAAGAATCTTCTGTTCCGTTTTTTAAAAGTCCATAAATCATCCCCAGACTCGTTCTGAGTATTTCTGCCGTCTAATCACGATCATTACAACTGCGTCACTGCTCAGCACGGCTAGCATTACAAAGCATTGTGTAGAGCTATATAATAATGTGTGTGATTGCCTCTATAGCCAGTAGATGGAGCCAAAGCTAAGTTACTATGGCGTCTCCAAGGCAGTGATAAAGTTATATTATTTTTGTAAAAGCAGTTTATTATTTAGTTCTAAAACATGAGATGATAAAGTAAAGATACTCAAGAGCATGTTTAAAGGCCATAAACACTACAAATAATGTATAATATTTGTCCTTTATGGATTATTTATGCTCTCTTTACCTCCCATCTCAATGAAGTGGTCAAATATGCGACGTGAGAGGGGATGACGCATAAATGAAAGTGCGTGGCTGATATAAAGAGTGAGGAGAGGAGAAAGCGATGCAATAGATGCTGTCCATGAGAGGGCAAAAGAAAGGCAAGGGAGAGAGATGTGGGCCAGTGTCTTATTTGTGCTTAATCTGCTTTTAAAACACAGTGTGGAACGTTGGCTATAAACTCCCTTTACTTGATGTAACTCTGGCTCTATGAGTGTGCGGGCTCACGTCAGGTCGGGATGAATTATTGGTCACAACCTAACTTTAAACTCTCTAACTCTAAAATCTTATGTCTGCGTACACCAGTGTGGTGTGTAACAGATGGCTAGTGCTGTGAGTGCCTTGAAAGTGGAAAAGCTGATTCCATCTTTAAAATGTTGTATATTTAGAATCAAAATCAGAAAGATTTTTATTGCTATTGTCAATGGACAAAAATCCCAAACTAGGAACTTACTTTGGCGGTAAGGTTCAACAGATGGCAATAATAATAAGAGTAAAGTAAAAAGTAAAGACTACGCTAAAATAGATATGGGAATGCAAAATAAAATACAGGTGAAATAAAATACAGGTTTAATGGTTTTACAGGTTTTATATATATATATATATATATATATATATATATATATATATATATATATATATATATATATATATATATATATATATATATATATATATATATATATATATATATATATATATAGAGTGAATGAATGTGTGATTGAATGCTTGTTGTCCATGTCCATGTCAGCCCTGTGACGAGTTGGCCACTGTCCAGGGTGTACCCCACCTAAGGCCCAAAGTCACATGGATAGGCTCCAGTCATCCGCGACCCCTAACGGGAACAAGTGGTAGAAAATAAATATATATTATCCTGTTCCAGGTGAGACACCATAAATATGACATCTTGATGACTTCTTTGTCACAACATGCAGACTGTCATTTACGGTGTTTACATTATTCTTACATTTCACAAAATGTCTGAATTTTTCACAGTAAAAAGCAGTGCACTGGATCATCCCCTTTAATGTGCAGGACCATGTTGTGATTGAGTGGTTAAGGGCTATGCATGGACATGGCTAAAATTGACATTTCCCAGCATTTGGTGGGTTGACACAAGTTCAAGTTAAACCTTAGCTACGCACTGTCCAAAAACATTCCTTCCCTGTCTGAAAACAACAACCAACATCCAACAGTGAAGCAGATAAGTGTGGAGAGGGCCATGCACCACAGACAAGCTGACACTCCGTCTAACTCGTGCATTGTTAAAGAATTGTAGGGAAGATGTTTGAAGCAATTCTTGGTTTGATGGACAGTAAGTGGGCAAACCTGTGCTATTGTGTGATATACTGTAATTTAAGTGTCACATTGTCCTTTCCATGTTTGTATCCAGAGGTCTAGTCAAATCTGTAGAAAATAGACCAAGGTACAGCCCATGCTAGCATTGTGGGATCTGGCACGGGCACGCACACCAACTATTTTGAGAAATCCCAGCTCTTCTTTTATATGGCAACCCGAAATGTTTGTGTGTGTGATTGTACTTCCTTGTTTTAAATAAAAAAGAAGAAAAAAAATGTATTTGTGTCTTTTTACTGGCAGTGTATTTTCACAGTAGAGCTGCAGGGGGAGCTCTGTTGCTGAAGTTACTTGGTACCGCTTAAAAATGTTTACTAAAGGACAGTCAGTGCATAGTCAGGCATTTCCTCCACAATTATTTAGCTAGAACTCCATCTAGTGGAGGTAGCTTGCCCACAAAATGTTAATTAAGGATGCAGTTGTAATACAATGTTGTAAAGCAGAGATACTGGAGAGCATGGCAGTGATTATGGACTATAAACTGTGCAGAAAAACTCAGCTGTAACCATGGAGTGTTTTTCTTAGGCTCAGAGGGGGGAGCAATTAATAAATACGATTCATAAAACAAGCGTGAATTAAGCTTCTGTAAATACAACTCCAGATATGTTTTTGACAAGGGAACAATATTATAGCATGGTTAAAAGTTTCAAAAAGTCATTTTGCATAGTACAGTATGTGTCCTTTAAAGGCTCACAATGCAACTCCTGATGAAGAATGTGCCACTGCCAACTGCTTGTCTCATTCAAGGTTGCATATACAGTACAGATCGCAATCAAATCAAGATTCAAGAATGTATTGTCACTGTGACAGGAAACAATGAAGTTTTTGTAGCGCGTCAGTGAGCGTGGCATTTAGTGCAAATTGTCCAGATATGCAGAATGTAAACATATATTAAGGCACTTAAAGCATGTAAACAAGGCACTGAAAGCAACACAGCACATGATGAGAGAGAGACGTGGTGGATAACAATAGCCGTAACGAAGGTGTAGATGTGTTTGCTGTATTTGCAAAGCCCAGATCACAGTTATGACAGATGTGGGAAGTGGAGGATTAATAAAGACCTGGTGAAGGAGGAGGTAGAGGGGGACAGAGCTCATTTAGGAGTCAGATGGCCAGAGGGATTGAGGCTGCTAGCCATTCAGGTGGTTCTGCCTGGGGACAGAGGGCAGTAGGCCAGAATGTTGGATTGAAGTGGTCACTGATGATGTTGAATGCAACGTTCTTAGATACCAATGCAAGTAGGCTAATGTTATAGGATGTCCCATGAATTTGTTCTGTATGTAAATGAATATGTATGCGTGTGTATGTGTACATGTCTATAAATGTATGTGCGTATGTGTACATGTACATGTGTATATATGTGGGTATGTGTACATGCACCTGTGTATGTATATGTATGTGTGTATGTGTACATGTAAAATGTATATGTGTATATGTATGTGTACATGTACATGTGTATGTGTACATGTACATATGTGGGTATGTGTACATGTATATGTGAATGTGTATATATATGTATGTGTGTATATGTATGTGAATATGTGTATACGTATATGCATTACGTATATGAAAAAATTATTACACCATAATAAGGAAACACAAGTTACAAGCAGACTACCACCACCACTAGTAAAGTTACATAATGAAGCTTTCAAAATATATGCATCAGAAATGTGGTCAGTTAAATCAGTCATTCTAGCATTTTACACACAAGATATACATTTAAATCAATATTTTAACTATCATTTAATCACACAGCACTTCTCACATACAGCACATCAGCAATATTCTCTAAAAGCCTCATAAAAGTCACTTGTCAACAAACTGCTGGTAGTTATGTCCAAGTATGACCATCGTAAATTTAACCTTTAATCCAATCTATTGATCCACGTCTCTCTCCAAGTCACAACGTGTTTCTTTATCCTTTCTATGTAGTGTCAATGCGCTCTGTTATATTTGTTCACGGAGCTCTCTTCCCGAAAGGTGATCCATCATGTAATGAATTTATGCGAGTGCGAGCGAGCGGGAACGAGCCAGTTTTTATTGCTGCCTTTCAAACGTCAACAAAGTAAATATTACATGAGGCCAGCAGTGCAAAGAGGACTCACTTGTACACCGGAGGAGAGATGGTCGGGAATGTAGTCAGAAGTCAAAGGATAATAGGGTTGTTTTGACATTCGTGTATTGAAGAGAAAGGTTGCAATCTAATTTATCGAAACACATGTCAAAGAAAAGTGTTACACAGTTTTTCTCAAGCACTTCTGTGACAACTGCATTGAAATGCACACCATATTCTTGAAGTGCCTGTTGTGTTGGACTACTAATTGAATTAAAATGCAGGAATTACATTAATGTTACTTCAGGGGGGAAAAAAGTATCTCAAGTAAGCTATTTAGGTTTATAACTGTGTTTCCTGGTTGTAAATTATGACATAACACTATGGATGTATTAAATTAACTAGATAAGGCACGCCCCTTCTGTCCGCAAGCCAGATTGATTAGTGGTCGTGTGAGGTATTGCAGCCTCTTGGGCCCAGCCTTTTTGTATAAGTGCGTATTATAATTGCAGACAGTATTTAAATAAAATAGAAGGAAATGCTCTTTTAAACCATTTCTAATGTCAGCAAAGATGGCAGCCTCCATATCAGGAAGTAAAGCAAAGATGGAAGCCTCTGTATCAGGAAATAAAGCAAAGATGGCAGCCTCCATATCAAGAAGTAAAGCAAAGATGGCAGCCTCCGTATCAGGAAGTAAAGCAAAGATGGCAGCCTCCGTATCAGGAAATAAAGCAAAGATGGCAGCGTCCGTATCAGGAAGTGAAGCAAAGATGGCAGCCTCCATATCAGGAAGTAAAGCAAAGATGGCAGCCTCCATATCAGGAAATAAAGCAAGGATGGCAGCCTCCGTATCAGGAAGTGAAGCAAAGATGGCTGCCTCCATATCAGGAAGTAAAGCAAAGATGGCAGCCTCCATATCAGGAAATAAAGCAAGGATGGCAGCCTCAGTATCAGGAAATAAAGCAAAGATGGCAGCCTCAGTATCAGGAAATAAAGCAAAGATGGCAGCCTCCGTATCAGGAAGTAAAGCAAAGATGGCAGCCTCCGTATCAGGAAGTAATGTGGGAAAAAACTTTTTTCGCATCATGCAATGAGCACACGTCATAGGGATAAATAGGGCACCATTTTGAAATAATCTTCCATGTCTGATTAGAGTTCTATGAATCACACTTGGAAATTACCTTGCAACCACACTGCACACTGGGATAAAACTCATCTAATGATTTTTTTTGACGGTGTATACAGTATGTGAACATTTTGTGAATGAATGCTTAAATGGTCCAAAAAGTTGTTTATTTTGTGTAAATATGGATAACCTTTGGATGGAATAAGTCTGAGTCTCCTCATTAATTTGTTTTTTTTAATTTGTTTTAAATTATTTCAGATTTGATTTTTTAACTTTTTTCAACTGATTTTTCAACTTTTTTCCCCACAAACGGCTACTTGATTGGTGTAAAAAGAGAATTTATATTTACAAAGAGTATTAATGAGCCAAATAAAGTCAAAATTAGAAAATCGTAAAAACCTGTTATATGCACTTTAAACATGTTGAAGCAAGCAAATCTCTTAATTTATAGTTGTGTCTATTCTTAAAAAATCAAAGCGTTTGGTGTCCACATTCTTGAATATTAGCCCTGAGATTTATTTCAATAACACACTTATGCAAGCAGGGGAACGTCAACTAAACTGCAAAAGCCATATTTATGTGTGCAAGACTCTAGTGGAGTTCTAGGTATTGTCAATCTGGGATCCGTCTCGCCGAAAACAGGCAGGAAAAGGCTGAACGTTAGTCAAACACTTCAAGCTGTCTGAGCGAGCAAAGAAGTCAAAACTTTTGCTAGATTAAGTTAAAAGAAAAGCATAGACATCTTTCTCCTCCACAAGTCCTCAAAGCGTTTCCATCTGCTCATTTTTCAGACACAAAATAGTCAGTATTTCAGGTAAAATAAGCCCATGAACATCCGTCAGCGTTGTCTGCTCAAATCTATGGGTAGAGTCGAGCTTTAACATAGCAGCACAAGCAGTTCAAGATGGATTCTCAAACATCGTGAGAGTTAATATTCCTACACAATGCGTAACATTTCCTGGAGTGATGGATCCATCTCTAGCATTCAGGTGTTATGACCAGACAAGGTACATTTATTGCTTCCAACAGAGAAAGCTGCTATGGCTGGCGGTCATACACATTTCCACCTATAAAGCAATTTCCTCTAAAGAAAACCATCATTTGCGCCGGTGCATTTTTGATAGTATGGGAAAGAAGAATGAAGCTCAACATGTTCTGAAGTTTTTCTTATTAAATGGCCTTTCAACAAAGTTACAAGACAAGAGAACCAAGGAGGAATGTGGTTTCTGTCCTTTATGTGTCTGGTCTGTCTGAAAAACCTCAAAGGCTGTTCAGACCAGTGTTTTTCAACCTTTTTTGAGTTGCGGCACACTTTAAGTTCAAATGATACCACGGCACACCACTTACTACTAAAACATGACCAAATCAGACCATTTAGTTAAAAAAAAAAAAAAAGTGTATAATGTCTGTGCCACTCTCTGGTTCTTTAAATTTGGCAATAGTGATTGGTTTTATATTCGTTTTTGGTGCTGAAGTTGCTCAGGACACTCCAAAATGGTAAATTTTTAAATTACATCTGCATTTGTGAATCTGTCGACTCAAACTGGACATTTTACAAGGCACAGCTGGCAAAGCCTCAAGGCATACTAGTGTTGCTGCAGTGAGAATTGGATCGGCGAAACCAAATAACTGCTGCACAAAAGACTGTATCAACACCAAATGCACTGAACTTCTGGTTTACAATCAGCCGTGCATCTGCATCTGAAAACACAAATCATACTTTTGAAGACGGTCAGGTGAAAATTTACAACAGGGAAAAGGGATGGTTTGAAAGAAGGGAGGCATTATTTGTTCAGAAAAAAAAAACCTTCTTTAAACAGGAATTAGGGTTTAAGACACAATCTCCCATCAGTCTACAATAGCCTCATAACACCTTGGCAGAAATCTAACCTGCCCAATGCTTATGAGGTACTAGACAGCTCTGAGGTAGACGTGGACGTCAATAGGCCTCATCAACCAAAGCTGTAACAGGCAAATTCCACATCGTGCGTCTCCGCTCCGCTGCGCCACGCACTGCGCAGAACTTACGCAGCCATCTGAATGAATGAAGCCCGTTCCACATCCCGCGTAAGCGCTGCGCAGGTCTGCGCCTCAGCTCCGCCACTCCGCCGCTCTCCGACAGAATTGCGGATCAAGTCTATTTTCTTCTGCACCAGAGTCCGACCGGATCAAGCCACGCAGTTTAGATCGCACCAAACAGGAATAAGAACACGAACTACATCTGGGTTTCCAAAACAAAAACTTTTAACTCAGACCTAATGACGTGCATTAAACTTTTTGTTACCCAGAAGGCAAATGTTTACAATCAATACCACCCGAAACATGTAAATGGTTGTAAATGTCTTAAATACAGTTTTAGGCTGTCACTTTTATTAATGCTCTATTCATGCGCTGTGTTGACACGGTGAAAAAGTGATTGCAGTTGCACAAACGACAGACTTTCAGTTAATCTGCATTTGTTTTCTTTCCGATACTTTTGGAGCGCTTTCTGATCGCGAGTTCTCGCGGGTCCCGCTCCTCGGGACTTCGCAGCCCTCTGCGCCGGACTGGCGGAGACAAATTGCATCCAGTAGGCGAGGGTCTGCGCTCTAAATCGGAGGCGGTCTGCGGCGTAGCGGAGCGGAGCGGAGACGCATGATGTGGAATTCAGGCGTAAGTCTGGAACTGACTCCTGACACTCCTTTGGGGAAGGACAAGTTTGAGCTAAAGATAATGTAAATGCTGCTGGCTGCTCAAACCATTTCCATCAAATTGAATGTTTTATTTTTCCTACATCAGGTAAGAAACAAAAGGTAAGAGATAATTTAATATCCCTGGCATGTCTTAAAGGAGGGTTACGATATACAATCTAGTGAAGTTCGCAGTGAAAAGACGTTATGATGCGAATTTGCGGCGGCAGTTATTATGTTTAGACGAAAGAAATGCTCATCGCGAGTCTAGCAATGATTTAAAAACGTAAAACAGTGGAAGATTCTCGGATAAGTGACATAGATGATCCGAAAATACATCCCGGACAGAAGGAGTTCACAGGAAGAGTGTTTCGATGCTCGGAGAGGGAGGATTTTCTGATATACACTCCTCAAAACAGACAAAAAAGTCAATGTAGAAGTGTAGAAGTTTTGCTATTACTTCTTTGATCCAGTGATTGTATTTATTGGACTCTTGCCGTCTTCCTGTTGTCTCTTTTTCACATTTCTTCTTGTGTTCGTTTTTTCCAGCATTAAAAGTTCTCCCTGTTTTCTTACATAATTATTTCCACAGTATTTCATCAACACATTGCATTTTCTTTGTGTTCTATTTGCTCTTTTGGGGGTACTAGGAGTTCACGCTCACATGTTTTTTGTCAAAATGGTGTCTTAGAGTAATCAAATTGTCTAATCAAGTGAATTCAATTAAAGTTGGTGTGAGAGCAGAGGAAAATTGCAATGATAGTGTTTTAATACAAAATGTAATTATATATGAGAAGTGTGGTCTTGCCCCGTTTCAAAATGAGAAACTTTGAGAATTAATACACCTAACATTTTTATTATTCCCAGTTTGACCATGGAACAGGATGGTGATAGGTACAAAGCTGATATCAGTGCCATTATGAACCATTGACTATCAGATCACAGCCCTCTAATCTTTCCATTAGCCTCAGGGAGCAATTACGATACAAGATTTGGAGATGAGGCGCCGGATATAAACAAAGCAGTTATGCAGTTATAGAGGAATCTAATGAACCAACAAAATTTGAGTTAGCAATCTTTTTTGGCTAATCTTTTTACTTATTTTCGGTATTGCTAGTGTTCCATTTTCATGCTAACTTAGGTCTGGGTGATTTTGCAAAAAGATTTAAATTTCAATTAGAAGACATTGCAAAACTTTTTTTTTTAATATCTGGTTTTAGTTATAAGTCTATTAAACTGCCCCAAGGTGTAAATAGTCACGAGTCATATTTAGCATAATCATTCAAGAGTCTGGAAAGGTGGTTTGAGGGAGAGGTCAAAGAGGCTATATTTGTCAGGAAAGACAATCCATCTCTGAACAAACATGGTGGGTCAAGCCAGTATTTCCCAACCAGATGTACGTGAGCATTTACCAGGGAGTATTTGGAATGGTTTCAAGATTGAAATGAAAATGAAATGTACTTTTATCTGAATAAAAAGTGTCATTAGTTGTAAGTTTAGCTTCTTTTTGGAGGATTTTGGACCATAAAAATAATAAAAATATAAAATATAACTGTAGTAATCGACAATATATGACTAGTAAACCCTGAAAGTCAAGCTAAGGGATATTCTGTGTGTGAGATAAAGCTTGGGGTTGGGAACCACTGGTTTAAGATACAATTTATCACCAATTTACACCTCATCCTCAGTCCTAAGACACCAATCAGTACTCTATTAGGAGTTTGATGAACTTTTAGAGAAGGGGTCTCAAACTCATTATGAGAGGGGGCCGAATTTAGAAAATCAGAGCTGGTCTGGGGCCACTTGACTTGAAAGGCACTAAAATACATTTTCCTTCCCCACGAAATCATTTTAGTTGCCAGAAGTCTTACATTTTTAGGGCCTATTTGGTATATTTTAGAATTTCGAAAGGATAATACCCTGTAAGCGACAAAATAGCTTTAAACTATGTGTTTTAGTAATAAACTCATGTTGATATTTATTAAGTATACATTACCAAGCCCAATACTTACTGATGCATGAGAGATGCATTTTATCAGTGGGCCATTTATAATACAAATTAAAAATCCTCTCAGGGGCCATCATACATCATCTTGAGGGCCGCATTTGGCCCCGGGGCCGCGAGTTTGAGATGCCTGTTTTAGGGGCTTGATGCTAAACATTACTATAGTGAAAATTCATGCTAAATAAATTGGGTATGTTAGTTTCAGTAGTTATCTCTTTACATCTGACAGATATAACACTGTGTCATATCAGAAACCTTTCAGAACTTGGATGAATGGCGAAATACTGCAGATTCACTCTTAAAAATTCTGTCCAGTTGATGTCCATGTCCTTGTCTTTTGCTATGTATGAAACGTAATTGAAAACATAACTTGCAATAGAACCAAATTGCCAGAATTGCAGTTGCACTTTATTCAACTAGATATTGACTTGATTAGGTGTCACTTTGGAGAAATTTCTTCAGGGGAAGCAGCTCAAAACATCACCCACGTACAAGAATCTCACAATATCAGACGGCAGACTACACCACGGTCTCAGTGCAATATTCAAAAAAGCTCCTAAAAACACAAAAGGTTTCGCTGATACAGGTTCAAACTAAATCTTGTCCCTATTGAGCTTGGACAGAAAAGTCTTGTACCTTACCCCTGAGTGCACGAAGGAGTCAGAAGTCCTATTCCCCTTATTCTGAAAGTTGTCGTGGGCGCCGGCATCCATTGTAATTTCCCTTCCGTTTGTATTAGTTTAGGCGATCTCAACAGCAAATAAATTCTATACGGACTACAAAGACGTTTTCAGGCCGCCCAGAGAATCGGTGCAGCGTTGACCAGCTGGAACATAAAGTCACTGTCGCAAGTCATTTCGCACAAATCAATCGAATTATTTTGGCAGAGAGACTTTTCCTCTTGTTTGTGTGAACCAAGTTACCGCCTGAGGAGAAGTGCCAGTTCAACAGAAGTGCTGAACGTTAGCAAAAAGAGAATGAGGAGGAACAAGGCGAATACAAACATGCACATCTATCCGTCTGCTCGAAAGCGAAGCGAGTGTTTGCACGCGGTCGCACCCACTTTTCCCGGAATTGATGCATCCAGGGCCATAGCGTGTAGCACGGGTAAGTCAGCGTTTGTCCACTGGAGGAGAGGCTTTGTGTACATGCTTTTGTTCCTCTTTGTCTTGTGCATTTAATTGTGCGTTGGATTGTGAACACATGGTGGAAATATCTGCACGTATATTGCTGCACGTGCGTAGAAATCTGCTTATTTCTCCGTTAGCTTTGAGTTGATAGCTGTAGTGCAGTGTTTCCCATCCAGGGGTACGGGGACCCCTAGGGGTACGTCAGAAATTACCAGGGGTTACTTGGAATGGTTTCAGGTTCCAGGTTAAAAAAAAAGTGCCATTAGTTTAAATTTGGCATGTTTTTGGAGTATCTTGGACCAGAAATATAATTAAAACAAATAATATAATTGTCATATGTGACTAGTAAACCCATTTAATTTGCCTGAAACTCAAGTTAAGGGCCACTCTGTGTGTGAGACAAAGCTTAAGGGGCACTCCAGACAAAAAAGGTTGGGAACCATGCTGTAGTGTACAAAATACTACAAAATACAGAAGCACCGTAGACTCACTTGACTTGTTTCTAAAAATAAAAAGCTGTCGTGTGAATAACAGAGATGCAGATTTAATTTTTATGGACTAGAAATTTGCGTTTTAGATTTCACACTCAAATTCCTAAACCAGTAGGCGATGTCATACCCCAAACTGATTCTATGACTGAATGTAGAAGAGCACCCCGAACACTCTTCACTTTCTCTGTGAATCCGAGAAAAATAAAGTCACCGCGCTACATAGAGTTCACGCGAGTTAAACGACAAAGCAGGCCGATTGTCCTTTAGCCTGCGCCGAGGTATATAATTCATTTTGATGGACGTGTAATCAGCTAATGACCCAGGCGGCAGTGAGACGGGCGGGTGGAGGAGTGGGAGAGCGGGGGAGGAGACAAGAGGGTGCTGTGGAGGCGGGCAGCCGCAGAACAACAGTTGATATTTGTCCTCATCTGTCCTGGAATAAAATGTCAAATCAATTATGCCAAAAACCTCAATATGACAATAATAATAAAAGCTTGGATGTATATTTAGGCTCAGATGGAAGTGCTATACAATGCGCTTTAGTGAAATAAGTAATCTGACCTTTAAAAGTCACATACTTTGCACCATTTCTATTGTTATTAAATCTTGTAATTAAATCTTTTGGTTTTATACTTTCATACTTAAAATAATGTATGCAATGAATCAGAATCAGAATCAGAATCAGAATCAGAATCAGAAATTGTTTATTGCCATTGTCAGTGAAATTCACAAACGTAGGAACTTGCTTCGGCGTAGGTGCAACATAAAGCAAAGTGCTTCGGCGTAGGTGCAACATAAAGCAAAGATAAAATATAAAAAATATATATAAAAATATATAAAATTAATATAAATATAAAAAAGTTCTTTTTATATTTATTCCTCATCTGGATTTAGTGTTAGCACTTCATCTACAGGTGACAGAGGGAATTACCATGAAAAATACAAAACAAAGCTTACCTTTAAAGGACAAAAATTATGATTTTTTTGTATTATTATTATTATTAGGCTTTGAACGTGCTTTTGAATACCGTAACTTTGGCATCTCATGTTTACAACTATAAAAAATGTTTATTAAAAAACATAATGAACATCTGCGTCTCTGCTGCACTTACTGCACTTACTCACTTACTTAGGCGCCATCTACTGGCTGCATACCGCTTACACAAGCTAAAAAAATGTATTAATTTGTGAAGAAATGCAAGTTAGCCTAGCAGTTGAGGCTTGTGATTGTGTTAAGAATGCAGAAATGTGATTTAAGCACTTCAAAACAGCAGAAGATTCTCAGATATGTGACGTCTAAAATGGGAAAAATGTCAACTCATCGAGGGAGTTCAGCAGGAACTGTTTTTGACGGTCGGAGGGAGAAGATTTTCTAAGCAGGATTCCTCAAAATATGCAATGCCTTGTCATTGTGAAATTGTGTTCGATCCAACAGCAGAAACGGAGGCAGACTTAAAAACAGCACAAGAGATCTCAGGATTTCAACCTTTGACATCACAATCTGGGGAAAACTGAAACTGAGTGAGTTCTGAGGCTCAGCGAGAGATGACCCTGTAAACGGAATTCACGAGACTAGCGTGAATGAAGCTAAATACAACTCCAGGTATGTTTTTGATGAATGAACAGTGTCATAACACGGTAAAAATCTCAAAAAAGTTAGTTTTGTGTCCTTGACATGTTTTGCCAAAGGACTACACGACTTTATACCAGGAATCAAACCACAAATCTATAAGCTACTCCAGCTCTACAGCAGCAGAACCACCACCTCCTCTTCACCACCTCCTCTTCGTATTTCTCATGTTACACTTTCTCCTGGTATAACTAACAATTAAAAATCTGTGCTAGCTATGCCCCAATGCCCTTTGAAGAAACCATGATTAATAAAAAGCAATATTTATATCACATTATGGTTAATTATGCACCTCGTTATGAGCAGTGCAGAGGTGTGTGGGATGCAGAATCAAATCACGCAAGCTAATGCAAGAATAAAGAGAACGTTTCAAAGTTTCGACATTAACACACTTGAATCGGAGAGCAACTGTTTCTCTACTTGAAGAAATAAAACTATTGCACATAAACACATAATATGCTCGTTTTTATGTATAAAGCATGAGTTAAGAAAGCAAATGTGGCCAAAGCAAATCCAAGTACGCTGGAGAAAATCTTAAATGGCTTAAATTTTCACCTTTGCGCACTTTATGGTTGATTAAATTGCAGTTGAAGGTGTTTATTTTTCGGAAGCCAGGAATGAAAAAGCAGTTTTGAGTGATTACGTGCAGCTGAAGAAGTGATTAAGTACGGCTGAGCGTTCATCACTCGGAAATTTTTAAAAGATTCGATTTAAATTTTGAGTGATTGCGTGCAGCTGAAAAGGTTTTTGCGATGGGTGACTTTGGTCTGAGCACGGAAATGATAGAATTTAGTGGCACAGAAATGATCAAATTTAACATCTGTTGGAAGGCAATGACTTCACTCAACTTAAAAAACAACGTAAAAGACAAAAAAAGAGGGAATCTGAATACATTTGTCCACACTGGTCAAACTCTTTTGTTTTGCGTAACGTGTCCTCTGCGGTCAGGCAATGGAAAGAAATGCCGTTTTCGCAATGATCTAATACGAAGACGGTCTGCAGCCGCTGTGATCAGGCTTTTGTTCGTGTTCTGAGTGAATTGAATTGGTTCTCGCCCAAAATCCATGGCGGACTATCGGTGTGTGGCGTTTGCCTGAAAAGTTAATGAGATAAGCGTGTGGTTTTTGTGAAAATATGCAAGAATCGGGACTGACAACAAAGCGGATCTCATAGACAAAACTGTATT
Source organism: Rhinogobius similis (assembly GCA_019453435.1). Taxonomy (NCBI): domain Eukaryota; kingdom Metazoa; phylum Chordata; class Actinopteri; order Gobiiformes; family Gobiidae; genus Rhinogobius; species Rhinogobius similis. The sequence continues at coordinate 9,293,768 of CM033624.1, read as the reverse complement.
CAAGTTATGTGTTGAATTCAGTTTCATGCGTCGAATCCATTTCTTCACAAACTAAAGTATACATTCACGTCTCTAAGTCTGTAAGTCAGTAAGTGTGCAAATAAGAACGTCACAACTTTTCATTTTTCTAAACAAAACTACATCTTGCTGAATTCCCTCTGATCAGTTTGAGCCCGTGCAAGTTTTGGTGAAGATCTGGAAGAATACACAAGTAATTTAACAGCATTTTTGTCCATTTTGTAAAAGCAAGTAATGATAACACATGTATTTTATGGTTACATTTCCAGTTGCATGTCTTGACGCTCAATTCAGATTTTTTTCCCAAATCACATTTATTTGGAGAGGTCGTTCACGTTACAAATAAAATGTGACTTAAATCAGTTTTAATGTTTAACCCAAACAGCTCTAAAGTGTTTTGATGTGGAGAAGAACAAGACAGAAACAGGATTCGTGCTGTTGTCACATTATGAGACAGACAATAAAGAGGAAGCACAATTTAGCAATACAAGTCTACTTTATCTCTTGTTTTAAATGGGTAAACGTTGATTTTTTCTACACTTCACACTTTACGAAACCAATTCCGTCAAAACTTCACTTTTTTCGTCCTGTCTGGCTTCACTGTTGTTGTTGTCTAGCAGACATTTGAAGGTTTGATTTGTTAAATTCCTGTCTCCCGTTTCACTTCAGCGCAGAAGTCACATTAACGTGACTTGCCTGTTTGAATCAGATATAGTTCCACATGTGAAAGTGACTCGCATTTGGAAAAAAATCCGATTCCGGTTGTTCACACTGTCATGAAACAATCAGATCCAGGTCACATTTGACCTGCAGGAGTCCATCTATTCCCAAACAAGTGATGTGAAATGTGTATTATATTTCTATGATCATATAGACTTATTAATATTATACGGGGCTCATTCAGTAAGCGTTTGCTCAAGTGCAGAACTGCCAACCGCACTAGAAAAGGGGCCAGACGCAATTCTCTCGTACGTCAAAAAGGTTGGAGTGCAGCTTTTGCTCGTTCAAGTGAATGCATACGCAAAATCTGAGGCGGAGGAAAGTGCTGATCTCATATATAAGAGCTAAAACTGTGTGTTAATATGTGTTCGAGAGACGGGTGTGAAGCGCTTTGCACAGGACAGCTGCTCCAAACCGCATACCGAGACATTCGACTGCTAAACGCTTCATGCTTCAAAAGGACCCACTTCCAAACACAAAACTTGTTGTTTCTAAAACGGCAACATAAAACAAAATTCTCTTTACCTGCACATGCTGGCGCCGCCTCCCACAGGTATTCAACCGAACCGGAGCATTCAACAGCTGCGATCCATCACGGTGGGCTTTGACACGTATGCCAAATGTCCTTTTAAGTCGTACATCCTGGAAGAGGTGCTACGATGTAACAGTCCGAAGGGAAAATAATTGCTCGTGGATTCACCAACGCCGGTTACTTTTCATCAGACGCTCCTTGATTCAAACGCCGCCTATAATTATAATTTCTGATGTGACAGCTGTACTTTTACAGACACATAATGCAGGAACAAAGACAAGCGCGTTTTATATTTAAACGAGAGAACGGTGAGCCCAGTTTTGCAAAAGAAATGAAATGCAAATCCCATGCAACACGCCCACAAACAGCATGTGCTAGTTTTCTGTTTGTGCTTGCAGTTTAGCCCTACCTCTGTGTATAATCTCTTGTACATTGGTAAACGTTGCATTTCTCCGAGGCTTTCAAAACGGTCACATTTGAAAGAAAAACGACTGCATTGTGTTTTCATAATTGCTTCCCTCGCTCCCTCTGTATTGTCCTCCTTCCTCGGCCCATCAGTCTTCGTAGGTGAACCTTTTCCCGTCTTTTATGTGCGATCACAACCGCCCGGTACTCACGCTGGTATTCCCACCGTGATATCATGGGGCTGCCCTTTCCTTTCCATCAAACGCACACATGTAGGCCCCTGACGGAAGACATGAGCGGAGGGCATAAAGGAAGCAGAGAGATAAGGGACAAAAGGGTGTATTGTGGGCCATGGGGACATTAGACAATTTCAGCGAGAGGGAACAAAGTGTAACAGTGGGCAATATATCCAAAAGATTATTGTGTCGATGTTTTGGTGGATTGTCTTAATAAAAATCATTGGATTCAGCCATAACATCATGAGCTAATGTAAGTCACAGATCAATAATCCAATGAAACTGCAGTTAATCGGCGACATATCATCTCTACCGGAAGAGTTTGATCTTTCTACTTTGCCTTTTTATAAATTAAACTAAAAAATGGTGGACAACTGTCAGGTGAAACGTGTCGGATTCTGCCTCTTGACTTTCTGCAGGACAGTCAGCGCAGATGTCAGGGCTTTTACACAGCTTTTCCATGGAATCTTAACTGGGAAAGTAATCACTAAAGGCTCAAATCACATTTAAAAAAAAGTAATACCTATTTTTTCAGCCGTATTACCAAACACATGGAGACTTTCAGACATTTACAAGCCATTTTTCAGTTGTTAGAAGAGATTTTGGAGTGAGTTATGTTTGACCTGTATGCTAATCACCTATGTTCATTATTTATTAGCATTTTTTTTTACATAACTCCTACAAACAAAGCCAAACTTGCGTTTCAGATGTGCTTTTCTAGAATTTGTTGTATAATCGTCAGCCCCACAGCTGACAGTAAAGATTAGGACTTCTGATATTTCAGCAGTTTTTGTGGATTTTCTTTGGAGTTTACATTTGTTTACATCACAACTAGAACCAAGGTGACTGTTTGTGGCGTGTGTCTGGCATGAACCGATAGCTACGCTTCGACTTTCATACACAATTAAGACCGTATCACGCCATTCCAAAGTGATGTTGGAAGGCCGGTTTGGAGCTTCTAAGGAGGCTCTCGAGCTTTGTATTCTCCTCGTACCTGGAAGATAAAAGACAAGAGAAGTAAAATAGCACGCCCGGTGGTTGAACAGTTAAAACAGCAGCACTTTTGCCAGGCTCTGTGTGGCCTGGTCTTAGCGTCAGATTCGTGATACTGATTTCCATCTCTGGCAATTTGCAAAATGTACTCCCCCATTTCTTGCTCGTCTTGTCTAATAAACACTAGTGATGCGCGGGTTACGTTTTGACCTGTGGGTTACGGTCAGGTCGGGACAGGCAAAGAAATGATCATTTCATTGCAGAGCGGGTTGGGGCGGGTTATAAAATGCAGACAGCCGTCTCGCGCCACCTTTAAATTTAAGCACGTCTGTTTAGAGCAGAGGGGGGCAAACTAAGGCCCGGGGGCCACATGCGGCCCTTTTGGCATTTTGATCCGGCCCGCAAAGCATTCAATAAAAAATTGTATGAGTTAGGTGTGGTGCATTTGTCATTTTATAGTTTCCTGAGCAGCTGCTTGTTCATTAAAAATCAGTTTTGAGAACAGCCACCACTAGAACAACACCAAACTTTGATGCATTGGATAAAAGGAGTGATCAACCGCACTGTTCCCACTAAATAAAGGTAATGATTTTTGCTATTCTGTAGTAATTTTTTGTGTATTTTAGGCATTAAGTCTATGTGTAGTAGTATGTGTGTAAAATGGTCTGGCCCCCAGGCAAGTGTAAAAATCCAATGTGGCCCTTGCGTCAAAATAATTGCCCACCCCTGGTTTAGAGTAACTCATTTGGTTTGTTCCTGTGTGAATAGGAGTCAGTTCGATGTAAAACACCCAGCATTTTGTATCTTAAATATATAGAATATCTCTGTGCAAACCCAACCATCCCCTGAATGTATGATTTTTCTGTGTGAGCTGATTTAGGCCTGACTCCCTCCATGTCTGCTCTGTTCCTGCACAGAGAAGAGAGCGAGAAAGAGAGAGAGAGCATGAGACTGAGAGAGAGCGAGCACGCGACGGAGAGAGAGAGCATGCGACGGAGAGAGAGAGCATGTGACGGAGAAAGAGAGAGACTGAGAGAGAGAGAGCGTGAGACAGAGAGAGAGTGAGAGAGCACGCAACAAAGAGAGAGAGAGAGCACGAGACGGAGAGAGTGAGATAGCACGAGATGGAGCGAGTGAGAGAGAGGGCACCAGACGGAGTGAGTGAGAAAGAACGAGACGGAGAGAGAGAGAGCACAAGACGGAGCGAGTGAGAGAGAACGAGTTTGAAATTTGAAACAAATTTCAAATCATTCACAAACAAACAAAAAAATCGCATTCAAAGCTAGAAAAGGAAACACTATGCTTACTTCCCACCCCGTTTGAAAGATCACGCCACACATTTCTTTCGGCAACTTTTCCAGAGAAATATCGTCTCCATTTCTGCCACTCCGTCAGTCAATCTCATTATTACTCCTGGATTGTATTTGGAATTTCAGAGGGAAAACGTCAGAATCGGGAACGAGCCATATATGTCAAAAGTAATCAGCGAAATGGATGTGCCTCCAGCTGAGATAAGAGTGGCAGATTCTCACTGTTTCAAATGAGCGCCTGTCTCTTAATTGCTGTGTACAATTACTGAGGAGGAGGTCCCAGCATGCACCACGGTTCAAATACTGCTCTATTGACAGCCATTCTTCTGTCGTGGCTCCATCAGCGCTCATTTAAACATTTGTGACTAGAGCCAGCTGTCACTTTTCATCCATCGAAGGCTGTAGAATCACACGTGGAACTCTCTGCGTTATCAACATTAAGGCCCGAAGACGCATAATTACATGCGTAGTCAATGGAAATTTCAAATATTGTATGAAAATGTGTTTACTTCAGCTGTTCAAATTCAACGCACTGCAGATTTAGGATGATTAGCATGGAATGTAGGTTTGCTGCACAGCTTCGCGATGCACCTGGCAGCCAATCGGAGAGCTCGCATGGCTAACTGCGCTGGCTTAAACAGTTTGGAAAGGTTGGTACGGAAATGTTTGAGAATGAGCCTAGTTTGATAGTTTATCGTCCTAGTGAATGCACACATTAAACTTGTATTCTGATTAGCTCGATAGAAATATAATCGTTTTAAACTTGCCCTAGTTAAACTTTTCAATAGGATGATCTTGCTAACTTCATATTTGTGGGTTAAAATTAAGGAGTGGATTTAGTCCAAATCAGGAGTGTTGTTTTGGTGCATTGTCTAATAATTGTCGTAATAATTCTTGGCATGGCCTGTTTGGCCCAATTTATTGTTGCACAGACCCAACTGCTTTAAGGCTATTTTACTTTTTTTGATGCAAATCAAAATCTAATGATTTAAGTTTATAAATACATTTCTTTCTAAACATGCTGTCCATCAGGTGTGCTGGATGTGGTGCAGCGGTGAACAGCGGTGATCTAAAGGCTTCACAGACATCCTTCATCAGATCCATGTTTTGTGTAACTTTTGAGGATAATGGCTTTTGCTCCTTTGCTGAGATCAGTCTGAGGGCTATAGTTTGAACATAAATGGTTACTTTTTCCCCTTGTCTTTTTGTCATTTCACTGTCTTAAAGGAGAGTGTTTTTTTAAGTATTGAACATACGCAGATAATGACACAAATTTTGTTCATTGCAAATTGCAATATTGCTCTTAAATGGCTTAGTAATTAGTAAGTAGCTACAGACGAAGCATTTACAGTACACTGTTAGAAATAAAGTGTAAAATTTGTACCTTAAAGGGTATAACGGCATTTCGTCGGGGCAGTACCCTCAAGGGAACACATATTGTACCCCTAAAAGACATTGAGTACCTTTTATTCTCGTTGAGATATTAAAAGGTACAAATATGTACCTTTCATCATTGGGTACATAAATGTTCCATTTCAGACAGGAAAAGGTACAAATATGTATCTTTGGGTTCAAATGTGACACATCGAGGGTACATTGCTCAAAATTGTACCTTAGAGAACATATTTGTACTCTATTCATACTCTTATTTTTGGCGTATAAGTATCATTTGAATTCTAAATTTTCAAATAATCACAACTAAGTGTAGGGATATGGGTGGGGATTCGGGGAAGGTGAAAATAGGAATTTTCAGAGCAAGAGTTGAGCCTCAGTTGCAGGACAATTCACCTCATTCCAGAAGTTTCTGTGGGCGCTGCCATGTTTTTTCCCCGTTTTATTTTACAAGAGGCATGCGAGCTCAACAGAAAATAACTTGAAAATAACTACATGGATTACAAAGCCGTTTTCAGGCTCCAGGAAATTGGTGCATTGCTAACTTATTGTTGCACGTGTACATTAAACATTTTACACAAATCAATCTACTTAATGTAATGTTTTAATGGCGAGACTTTTCCCTCGTTCGCCATTTGTGTGAACGGGGTTCTCGTCAAACCTGTGTCTTTACTACAGAAGTGTGGATCTATGGCAAAAAGAGGCAAAAGTGGGCGGGGTCTAATAAGGTGAATACAGAATGACTAAAACATGCAGGAATTAATTAAAATGCAACTTTGAGTAAACTAATGAGGAAACGCCACTGTAACAAGGTGAAAAGCTCATTAAAGTTATTTTGGCGTCTCCTTTAAAAACTTTAAAAACGCTCAAGTTAACAAACATTAGCATGCTAACACGAAGCAAGAAGTATCGTATAAAACACTTATAACTACATGCAGACAGCACCCAGCGGTCTGATTCTGACCCTTAGAGCAGATTTTATTATCTTATGTGAAAAAAAAAATGTGCAGCTCCTTTAACACCACAATTGTACTTTTAGGGTATTATTTTAGGTTCATAAACTTGTGAGAATTTATTTGAGCTCAAATTTAATGGTGGTTTGGGCGGACGTTGAGGGTGTCCAAACATACCAACATGCACCTAGGCTGGTATTGTCCGTTCCAGCAGAAATACCCGCTACGTATTTCTGCTCAATCGAAAAGAAACAGAAGCAAAACGAGCGCACGGGAAACACTTGAGCATTTGTCTCTCAACTGGGAAAGGTTTGTTTTATCAGTCAGCTTTCTCCCGCCGCTGTTGTGACACACGCGTCTGTCTGATTACAACAGAGGCATCGGCCGTCTCAGCGCCTCCATATTTTCTTCTTCAACACCCCCAGGTTTATAGTCGACATCCCCTTGAAATCCATAATGGTTTCCCTTCATTTCATCACAGGCAAATGTACTTTCTTTTTTTTTGCCCAGTTCCAACCGACTATGAATGACGCTTTATACACTTTATTCTGTCTATTAAAGTCGTACATCATGGACATCTTACTCAGCACACCAGTTAAGAAGGCCTAATTGAATACACCTGTCTGTTTACATAACCAAAAGACCCAGGACCAAAGCGTTCCATGTCCAGCGTGCGCTATCCCATCTATAAGAGGATCTGCGCATGGGTCTGATGATGCTTTTATCCCCTCAGCGCTGTGACAAATGCTCTCATTAAAATGTCAAGAGCTTCAGCGCTGTGGATAATTGTGCCGGCGCATCGGAAAGACGACCGGCGGAGAGCTGGAGCAATCTCTCTAAAGGTTCAAACGTTCCGCCAACGAGTGTGGTTTTATCAACAAACAGGGCTTTTGAGGTTAAATTATGGGAAAACGGAGGGATTTGTTATAATGACAAACAGGTAGAATGTCAAATTATTGAGAGCAGGATTTGTAAACGGCTGGCAGTGGATTTATTCGGAATGTCATGATTGTTATATGAGTCGTAACTTCTGACATTTCATTTTGACATTCCAAAAAAACAGTGTAATACAGTCCCGATCAAACGTTTAAGATGTACTATTGAAGTAGCAACAAGAAATGGGAGTAAACATTTTATTGAAAACAACTTTTTTTTTTTTCATTCATTCATTTTCTACCGCTTATTCCCGTTGCCAGGGTCGCAGGTGACTGGAGCCTATCCCAGTGACTTTGGGCCTTAGGCGGGGTACATCCTGGACAGTGGCCAACTCGTTGTAGGCCTAACACAGAGACGTGAACATTGGCCGACAACCATTCACTCTCACATTTATTCTCTATGGGCAATTTAGAGTTGTCAATTAACCTACAAAGTCATGTCTTTGGACGGTGGGAGGAAGCCGGAGAACCCGGAGAGAAGCCACGGTAACACGGGGAGGACATGCAGACTCCACCCAGAGAGATCCTGAAAACAACAATTAAACTGAAATAGTCTGTTCTGCAACTGATCAAAGGTTTAAGACCACGTGCCTTTAAAAGCCCAAATCTGTGCAAAAATGCTGATTTAGTGTCATTTTCTGTCAAGTATTCGCACTGTTATGATGTTCAGATGGCAGAAGAAAAAAAAACGTGTCTTTTTGAATGTGGTCAGGATGTTGAGTTGAATTTAGTAAAAGATCCTGAGGGTCATGGAACAAAAAAGTGGAAGACCCAAAAAAATTACACCAGCACTGAAGATCCTCTGTCCCTCAAGACATTAGACGATCCTTGACCCAAAGTAATGCCGTTCCTGGTGCCGACTGCAGCCCAATAACCATCAGACACATGCGACTGAAGAGCTTCAAAAACAAGAAATGTCCTCAAAGGCCTCGTCTCCTTGAACGCCACAGAACTGCAGCTTGGACTTTACAAGAGACACCAAACATAGGGCACTGAAAGGTGGAAGAAACCTTTATTCTTTGATGAGAAAGAATTTAACCTTGATGGTCCTGATGGTTACCAAAGTTACTGGTACGACAAGCAGATCCAGCTGAGATGCCTCAAGGACAAAGGACTTCTTCCAGGAGCATAACATCACTTTTTTGTACCATCCTGTGTGTTCCACTGATCTAAATCCAGAGACTAAATGCTTGGAGAAATGTTCCCTCTCACCTCCTGGAAACACTTGCATCAAATATGTCGCAACCAATAATTCAATTCAATAAAATGTTTGCTCAAACTTTTTTTTGTCTCACTCCCATTTCTTGTTGCATATTGAAGCTCCACTTGGAACCTTGTTAAGATCCAACTGACTTTTGCCATTTATTCAGCTGGTCTTAAACCTTGCGTTGGGATGGAAACACCAGGAAAAAGGAACACAAGAAAGTTGATAAATACCAAAAGCTCAGAGAAGAGTGCAGTTCTAAGGAGAGCAAAGATACTGTGTAGAACCCAATGTACTTGCATCCAACGTAAAAGCAAAGGTAGTTCCATGGTCCAACTTTTGCTGCAGTGGTATTATATTGCTTAGCATGATGCTGGAAGTAATATATAGAGGAACACCTTAACCTTGGTGTAAACATTGACAGTTGAATGGTCTCTTTCAACAGATATGACATAAATGTGCAGATGGAAATACAATATGGAACATAACGCTATTGAGTTCAGATTGAAAAGACATTGAAAAGATTTGGAAAAACTGTACTTTTATAGAACAAATATAGTGCGGTTTCAAACTGGCATGTTGTCTAAAGTCTATTCATTTTACAGCATGGAAAATAATGTTTTGCAAGAAAATAACAGAAAATGTATTTAAATAAATCATACGAATCGTATTTGAATAAATCATATGAATCGTATTTGAATAAATCATATGAATCGTATTTGAATAAATCATATGAATCGTATTTGAATAAATCATATGAATCGTCAATAACCACAAATTCTACTCTGAACTTGAAAATATAATAATGAATTTATGTGAAAACAACAATTGTCTCTGCATTCTACAAAGTCAAAACGACTGTTTGCATCTGCCTGAGTTCGGCCTGAGCTGCTGGGGAGCAAGAAGTGACCAGACTGCAAATCTTCTGGATGTCATGGAAACTATCCGTCAGCAGCAGACCCAACAGCCGGCTCAGCCTCCCCATCACCTCCTCTTCACTTCTTCCAGTATCTAACCCCAGTTTGAAAGGATTTCCTTAGTAACTATTATGTTTTCTCTTCATAGCTTTGCAAATATCTCTATATGCTGGGATCAGACTGTATAATGTATAGAAGTGGACGTAGGGCTCCTTCAAACCGCGTGGCTACTGCAACAACAGTGGCTAACGCCAACTTTCTCTCAACGACTCCAGCCAATCCACCGGAGCCGCCAAATCCCTGGGCAGCTAGCACAACAGCAAACCAGCGGCTCCCACCTGCTGGGGCGCTCCATTGGGCGTTCCTCCGTGTTGGTGCCGGTGTGGTCCTCGGGGGAGGTAGCTGCGTGCTCCGGGCAGAGTTGGATGTGGTTGCCTGGGGCTGCCGGGAGTCTCCTCGGCGCTGCGAGCACCAACTTGGGCTCGCTGGATGCGAGTGTCGTTGTGCGCGCCGTGGCGCAAACGCCAGCCTCGGAGGTTCGAGTGGGCTCGGCGGCGACGGAGGCGCGCGCGGACGCGAAGGAGGGACCGGGGGGACTGATGGAGGTGAGGGCAGCAGTGGAAGCGGCTTCGCCAGGGAGCACACGGAGTGCGCGGCAGACTGACTCTGTGACTACACTCCGTAAGTGTAGTGTGACTACAAACTATTACACCCACACGTAAACAAAGGAACCCCGCATTTAAAAAGCACCGTTCTACTAAGCTGTTTCAGACCCTAAACCAAGCGAGGATAATCTGGGATCCTCAATGTAAAAAGGGGGGACTGTTAGGTGGCCACCTGAATATACGTAGCTTAACTCCAAAGAGAGAACAATTGGAATACCTTCTTGCTAGCTCAAATATTGACTTTATGGGGCTTACAGAAACATGGCTCTCTTCCTCCTCTCCACAAGCAGTCGTAACATTACCAGGTTATAATGTCTATAGAAAGGATAGGCTTCAAGGCAGAGGGGGTGGTGTATTATTCTACGTTAAGGACTCCATAAAATGTTCACAAATCTCATGGCCTAATGAAATTTCAATTGAATGTGTCGGAATTAATATATCACTCTCTGTAGAAATGTCATTTACTGTAATATGCCTATATCATCCACCCTCAGCCAAAGTAGTCTTTTATGAACAACTTAAGGCCCTTCTAAAGCATTGTGACTTTAACAAAGAAGTTATCCTACTGGGAGATCTGAATGTAAACTGGGATAATAAAAATGAGAGGAAAAAGCTTAAAGAGATCACAGACCTTTTTGGTCTCACCCAAATCATCAATGATCCCACTAGAATAACAAAACACTCTAAAACTCGAATAGATCTGGTATTTTCAAATAAACCAGAAAGAATAACAAAAACACACAATTTCCTGACTGGCATGTCAGATCACAATGCAATTTTCATCTCAAGAAAACTGACCAAGAAACGACTTAATAAAAATAAATCTATTTCAAAACAATCATTTATACCAAAGAGTCAAGAACAAAATTTAACTGCAGCTTTGAGTAATCTTGATTGGTCAGATATTATTTCTTGTAATGAAACTAATAAATGCTGTGATCTCATGCATACCTCAATCAAAGATCTTCTGGTACAGTTTCAGAGAAAAGGAAACTACAAAAAACGACTATATTCCCTGCCTTGGATCAATAGTGAGTGCAAACAACTTATGATACACAGAGACAAACTACTAAAAAAATCTCTACAATCTGGCCTAACTACTGATAGGATCAGTTTTGTCTCTGCAAGAAATAAAGTTACACAGACTATACGGACGGCAAAAGCAACTTTCTTTATGACAATGATAGATAATGCTAAAGGAAACTGTAAACTCATTTGGGAAAATATTCATAAACTGATTGGTAAAACAAGCGAAGCTGTCAATAAAGAATTCCAGCTTCAATTTGACAATGAATTGGTATCTGAACCTGTTGTCCTTGCAACTAAACTGAATGAATATTTTCAAAACAGTATATCTGAGATTGCACAACTCTTTTCAAAATGTCCTATTCAAACTGCATGTAATTGTGAATCTCAAATGAATGACCTAGGGGCTCACAGCCCAAACCTATCCACCTCATGTTCAAAGCTCAATATTAGATTAATTACAGACAATGATGTATCAAATATAATTTCCACATTAAGAAACTCTAAGGCTATGGATGAATTTGGATTTGATACTAATCTGTTGAAACGCCATAAATCTAGTTTTCTGTATCCATTAACTCATCTTATTAATCTATCAATTACTCAGGCGGTCGTTCCACTTAAATGGAAGGTGGCTAAAGTAACACCCATTTATAAATCTGGTGATAAAACAGACCCTGCTAACTATCGACCCATCAGCATATTACCTATCTTCTCAAAGATAGCTGAAAAGTGGATAGCCAAATCCATTACTGAACATCTTAGCAATGGTGGCCCGGGCCTACACCGCATGCAATTTGGATTTCGGTCCCACCATTCAACTGAAACGGCTGTCTGTGTCTTTATTGACAAGGTTAAATCATACTTAGATAAAAACACATATGTTGCTGCTGTTTTTATTGACTTTAAACGTGCGTTTGATACGGTGAATCATGTTAAGCTCCTCGCCAGACTCTGTGCCTTTAACTTTAGTAATCATACTGTTAAATGGATACAGTCCTATTTACAAGACCGACATCAATGCGTTCAAATACAGGATAGTAAGTCGCCCTATCTGCAGTGTTCAGTAGGGGTCCCCCAAGGTTCAATCTTAGGCCCCCTTCTATTTTTGATTTATGTTAATGATCTGCCTAGTGTCTGCAAAAATGTTGACACGATTATGTATGCTGACGACACAGTCATTTTTACACATGCTAAAAGTGCTCATGAGGCAGCCTATCGTCTCTCTTTAGCTTTAGATGACCTACAGAAATGGCTGAATGATTCATGCCTTTGCCTTAATGTAAAAAAAACAGTATCTATGTTCTTTACCAAAGCAACAACAACCCTGGTCCCAGCGAAAATATACCTGGGAGGACAAGAATTAACAAATGTTGATGAATTTAAATACCTTGGAGTGGTACTAGATTCAAGACTGTCCTTTGGAAAACATGTCAGAAAAATTGTAAAAACTATCAATTTTAATATTCGAAATTTTAAACATATTCGGCCATCCTTAACTGATAAAGCAGCGGTCACATTTTTGCACTCAATGATACTGTCTCATATTGAGTACTGTATCACAAGCTGGTCTTATACAAGTCTTTCTGTTATTGGACCCATTGAAGCTTGTTATAAAAGAGCATTGGAAATCCTAGATAAGAAACCCTTTTCTTACCACCATTGCCAAATTCTTGATAAATATAATTTTTAAAATTTTGTAAACTTTAAACAATTTAAAGCGGCCTGTCTGATCTATAAGGTCCTACATGGTATGGCGCCTCCACCATTGAATGATTTTATCAAACCAAAATCTGTCAGCTCTGCTGGATCAAGAATAACTCGATCCACCGTCAGAGGCGACTGTGAGCTACCGTTCAGGCGAACTGCCTTCTCCCAAAATGTCTGGTCATACCACAGTGTAACATTCTGGAACACTATTCCACTCTCAGTGAGGGAAAGCACAAGTTTTCCTACTTTTAAGAAACATTTAAAATCATGGTTGAGAGAGACACAAACATGTGATCATGTGTGAGCCCAAATATGTTAAAACTACTCATGCGCAACATACACTTAACTATATCTTCACGTCAAAATGCAATAGGGATCGGTGCAATGCAAGAGTGTGTGCAATAGGGATCAGTGCAATATAAGAGTGTGTGCAATAGGGATCAGTGCAATACAAGGGTGTGTGCAATAGGGATCAGTGCAATATAAGGGTGTGTGCAATAGGGATTAGTGCAATATGGGTATGTGCAATAGGGATCAGTGCAATGTAAGGATGTGTGCAATAGGGATCAGTGCAATTAAGGGCGTGTGTAATAGGACTCTGCAGTAGAAGGGCTTGTGCAATACAGATGTGTCTTAATTGTTGTCTGTGACTCTTCGATTTGTTCTGTTGAATGTTTGTAGTTGTATTAACATGACTAAACCTTGTTTTCCTGTCTCTGATTAACTGAAGTGTACTGTATGTTCTTATCTTTCTGTTAACCTGCCAGGGGGTCTGCAGATGGAAATTAGCCTTGGGCTATAATCTGGCATATTTACGTTTGTGTAAATGTTCATTAATATGCATTGTTCCCCCTTTTCCTTAAGAAGAACATACTGTTCAACTGCAGCCAATTGAAGCATGTTGAGGCCAGCGGTCAAGGCAAGTGTTTTTTTTATTTTTATTGAATCACATAAAAGTGTGTAATGCAATGTAACAATCATGGCTGAGTGTTGAGTATAATATTACATTTAGGTTGAGGGCAGGGCTCCAGAGTGCGACTAATTTGGGCGCACGTGTGACCAAAGATTCGGCCAGTGTGACTAAATAAAATCTTTAGGGGCACCGGTGTGCCTTATGTTTGTTCAGCGTGTGTCTCTTTAACATTGACTTCCAACAGTCCAACTTTCCACTATGGCTTTAGGTCATATTTAAGACATATTTCAAGGATTTTATGTATAATTTCAATTCCAATGAAAAAAAAAAAAAAAAAAAGTTAGAGGACAATTTTAGATTTAAGATCTGTGGATAATCGTAGAAAGGGGTTCAGAGGTTGTCATCCGGACGCCGTTTAAAGATCGAGACGTTTCGACTTTTATCCAAAAGTCATTGTCAATCAGAGAGCTGGTATGGGAACCTGGGCCTTATATGCTACTCTAAGTAGTGGGAGTCCAGCCCCCAGGGAGGAGTCACTGCACTCCTGTCTTTGTTATAAGATTGTTTGTTTGTCACCTGGGATTTAATTAATTGGTCTATCTTGTTGATTAATGGTTGGCCTCACCTAGTTTCACCTGTGTCTAAAGGTCTATTGTTATCTTGATAGCTGGCTGTTGCTCCCTCCTCACTACTGATTGCCTCATTAGCATTTGACTGGTCTATTGATCTGGACCAAGGTGTCAGGATGCTGTCATAAATTTTGGCTAAATTAAATCTTAAGCCCCCATTCCTGTTCAGGGAAGGATTTTCTCTTTACAAAAATGGCCTCCTTTACTCCTCTTTCAAACCAGTTCTTCTCTCTGCTCAAAATCTTCACCTCACTGTCCTCAAACGAGTGATTTGTAGCTTTTAGATGCAGATGGACTGCACTCTGCGGTCCGGTGGAGGAACATCTTCTGTGTTGGTACAGCCTTTTGTGCAATGGCTGTTTTGTTTCTCCTATGTAACGTTCTTTACAACTGTCCTCACTGCACTCTATCGAATAAACTACATTGCTCTGTTTCTCTGTCGGCCTCTTGTCTTTCGGGTGGACCAGTTTCTGTTTAAGCGTGTTGCCAGGTTTGTAATAGACAGGGATGTCGTGTTGTCTAAAAATCCTTTGAAACTTCTCAGACAGGCCCGAGACATAAGGGATAGAAACACCCCTCCTGCTGGGGTCTTTATCCTTTCTGTCCTGATTCTTGGCTCTTCTGACTTTGTTAAAGGCCCAGTTAGGGTATCCACAAGCTGAGAGGGCACGATGGACGTGTTCTTCCTCCTTCTTTCTCCCCTCATAGCTGGTGGGTACTTCATGGGCTCTGTGTTGCAAGGTCCTAATCACTCCCAGCTTGTGCTGCAGTGGGTGGTTGGAATCGAACAGTAAGTACTGGTCTGTGTGGGTGGGTTTCCTGTATACTTCTGTCTAACAAAGTCAGAAGAGCCAAGAATCAGGACAGAAAGGATAAAGACCCCAGCAGGAGGGGTGTTTCTATCCCTTATGTCTCGGGCCTGTCTGAGAAGTTTCAAAGGATTTTTAGACAACACGACATCCCTGTCTATTACAAACCTGGCAACACGCTTAAACAGAAACTGGTCCACCCGAAAGACAAGAGGCCGACAGAGAAACAGAGCAATGTAGTTTATTCGATAGAGTGCAGTGAGGACAGTTGTAAAGAACGTTACATAGGAGAAACAAAACAGCCATTGCACAAAAGGCTGTACCAACACAGAAGATGTTCCTCCACCGGACCGCAGAGTGCAGTCCATCTGCATCTAAAAGCTACAAATCACTCGTTTGAGGACAGTGAGGTGAAGATTTTGAGCAGAGAGAAGAACTGGTTTGAAAGAGGAGTAAAGGAGGCCATTTTTGTAAAAAGAGAAAATCCTTCCCTGAACAGGAATGGGGGCTTAAGATTTAATTTAGCCAAAATTTATGACAGCATCCTGACACCTTGGTCCAGATCAATAGACCAGTCAAATGCTAATGAGGCAATCAGTAGTGAGGAGGGAGCAACAGCCAGCTATCAAGATAACAATAGACCTTTAGACACAGGTGAAACTAGGTGAGGCCAACCATTAATCAACAAGATAGACCAATTAATTAAATCCCAGGTGACAAACAAACAATCTTATAACAAAGACAGGAGTGCAGTGACTCCTCCCTGGGGGCTGGACTCCCACTACTTAGAGTAGCATATAAGGCCCAGGTTCCCATACCAGCTCTCTGATTGACAATGACTTTTGGATAAAAGTCGAAACGTCTCGATCTTTAAACGGCGTCCGGATGACAACCTCTGAACCCCTTTCTACGATGGACCACACCTGGACGAATGAGGGTTTACATCGACGAATCTGTGGATAAAGAATTTGGCAAGACATAAGACTGAATTTATACACAGGTCAACTAGTACTGACCCTTTTCACCTATGTCACATGATCACGAGGGTGCTCCATATTGGATGGCAAAAAAACGTGAACGCAGCACAAAACTGACAAAAATTCACACACTCTTTGTAAATGGCTAAAGAAGTGCCGATCGTTTCAGATGTTCATGATAGTTTTATAACATTAGCATGGACTTACATTGTGCAAATTACTCAATGCAAATCCATGAGTACTTTGAGTACTAATCATCGCTGTCTTCTCTCTTCATCAACAGGTAAACAATATAAAGTGACATTAGGTTTACTTTACACCCTGTTAGTGCAGCCAACCACTCAGCTGATTAATGGGTAGATTTTCAACAGAGTTTCCATCATTTTACATGCACAGACTGCATGCCGTCCGGCGTGGCAAAGTGGGCGTTCCATGACGACATGTGCAAAGTGACTACCAAAATTATGTTGTCTCTAGATTAAGATGGAAAGTTTAAATGTATTTTGTTTTGTCTTTAAGTCCATTCATTGCAACTAATGTGGAGCCAAGTTCCATGTTAGTAACACAAAGTGCGCATTTCACAGAAAACACAAAGCCAATTAAGAGCCATTTTCATGAATCTTCCCGTTGGTTTTGAGGGAAGATTCCTTAGCAACGGGCCGTGCTAGCAGTCAATCAAACCTGTTTCTAACGCGAGCTGGTGTGGAACTCAGGGAAAAAAGGCATCTGATTTCTCAGTCATTATTGTTCATATCTTTATTTACACAGACAATAACAACGTAAAACCACCAAGATCATGTAGAGCAAGACTATTCAACTTAAGGCCTAGGGGCCAAATCAGGCCTTCCAAGGGATATGATGTGGCCCTCAACCCATCTCCCACAAATATTTGGTCACTTGTTAGTGGTTAAAGGAAAAACTATTCATATGCTCTTGTGCCTTAAATTTTCCATCTCAAAAAAATGTTTTTGATTTGGTCTATAATCTGTGTTATCAGTCAGTATGAAATTACACTTACTGAGTGCATCCAGCCAGCAGATGGCACAAGCGTTAAATATATTAAATCTAGTGAAGTTAACACTGAAACACTGTGTTATGTTGCGGATTTGCTGCTGCAGTGATCGTGTTTAGATGCCAGAAATGTTCAGTCTGAAAGTCTGAAAATATGTCAGAAAATCCCAGAAGTTCAGCAGGACGCATGTTTGACGCTCGGAGGGGGAGGATTCTGTAATTAACATTCCACAAAACAGCGTGAATGCAACTGAGCGCTACTTCAGGTATGTTTGTGATGACGGAATATTGTTAGAACATGGTTCAAAGCTCAAAAAAGTCACTGCGCCAGAATATGTGTCCTTTAAGTCCTGGTTTAGTCCTGGTCTGGTCCTAGTTTACACATGGTTTAGTCCTGTTTCAGTTTGGCAGATGTTGTTAAAGCCTTTGATATTACATTTCTTCGTATTTCAATACAAAATACTGGCACCGAGGTGAAAAACCATCAGAAAAATCTGTCTCTCAGTAAAATAAAGTTGAATAGTCCCGATGTAGAGTATTTTTAAAGTAGCATTTTCAGTCCAGAATGTTGAGTCTGACAGCAGCAGGTACAGAGAAAGAGGCGCAGATGTTTCAATACAAAGTGAACAGGAGCCAGACTTCTATTTGGAACGGCGTCCACTCCCATACGGTCTATGTCTGCGATCTAAGTGCCAAAGCTAAAGGTGCACTTATCCATCTTGCATGTACACAAGTATTGGTATATTTATTGCTAAAAACATACCTTACGTAACACAAATTCTTCCTGTTAGTTAGTTGGCTCACCTCTCCACTGATCTAGGCTATACTTTGGATTGGAAAACAACGTAAATGACCGGAAAGAAATCTATTGCGGACTTCTCTCGTGGCCGCTAGAGTTCAAGTAAGCTAACGAAAGGCTTAGCACAGTACTTGTTATGTTGCTTATGTTGCCAGGGGAGCGCGGTCTCGGTCGGAGTGGTTAAAGTGCGTGCTCAGGAGTCTATGATTATGTGGAGATGTACTTTCGGACTGTTGCAGCTTATTGCACCATGCGCTCACTGCAGCACCGGTCGGCATAAGAGCACAACAGCAGCGGTGTGCGGTTTTAGGAAAAGACACACACAAGCGAGATTCAAATGATCAAAGCGCTGCAAACTCTGCATGATTTGTTTCTTTATACAGTACAGGAGAAATATGGCTTAAAGTGCATATGACAGGTTTTTATTGTTTTCTCATTTTGACTTTTTTTGGTGTAATAATACCTGTTGTAAATTTATAGTTTTACACCAGTCGGGTAGCATTTGTGGGGAACGGTGTAAAAACCAGAAACAAATCACACTAAAAAGACTCAGACGCATTTCATCCAAAGGTTATAGATAATTTACACAAAGTAAACTTTTTTAAAATCCTCTAAACACTATTAATTCAACTAAATCAAGGTGTTCACATCGATTTTTATTTGTCAAAAAAACCCAAAACTGTTTAACCCAGTGTACAGTGTGGTTGCTAGGTAATTCACAGGTAGGTAATTTACAACCAGGAAGTACAATTATAAATCTAAAAAAATAACTGAATTGGGATATAATATGTAAAAAAATGTTTTAAGTATAATTTCCCTAGCTTCATTTTTGTTAAATGAGTAGTCCAACCCGTCACGGCACTTTAAATGAAAATATTATGCATTTTCCATATTGTTATTATCCTTTAAACATGCTCTTGAGTACCTTAAATTTGACAAAAAAACAAAAAAAAAGTTTATTGTGGATTAAATTAAAGTATTTATCTGCTGTGTGCAATGACACTTATTGAGTACATCCAGCCAGCAGATGGCACCTAGGGTTATACAAATTTGAGTTATGTTAGCACTAAAGAGACGCTATGATGCGGTTAGCAGTGGCAGTTATTGTGTTTAGAGGCGGAAATGCTCAGAAAGAGTCTGGCGATGAAGGACATAAACCAGCAGAAGATTCTCGGATCTGATGTATGAAATCTGAAAAAATGTCACTGATAGAGGGAGTTCAGCAGGAAGAGCTTTTGATGCTGGGAGGGGGGGATTTACTTTTTGTCATTTTACTTCAGCAATATTCATATTGAAGTAACAATACTTTACTGCAAGTAAACACGTGACAAAAATATTATATCAATAGTAATAAATGATTTGAAAATGTAGGCTTATTTCAAGTTGTGATAGCTTTTTGTAATATTTGGAAATATTGAAAATATTTCAATGTGCAATATGGCTGTTAATATTGCAATATTTGAATATACTTTTTGACCCAGTTATGTCAGTTGTATTAAAACAAATATATTCATGCTTTAACGTTTAAGTTAAATTCTATCAAAGACAAAACCAAGACTAAATCAAGGCTAATTTCAACTAAATTAAGGATAATCACGAATACAGTCAGCACTTTTACAACGTTTTCATTTTTAAAAGAAAACAACAGTATATTTCTGTCCTTGATGCTCTTGCTTTGTATTAAGTATGTTGCAATATCTAATTTTCAGAATCTGCATCCGATTACATCAATTCATACATGTGACTTTTACATACATTTTATGTAAAAAAAAAACAACAAACAAACAAAAAAAATAAAACGGTTACTCTTAAAGCAGCATTTTCGTGAAATACTTTTTTTACTGGTGTGTTCACAACTCAAGCAAAAGTACAATACTTTGACTAAAGTGACCCTCAAAATGCAGCTCAAGACCCTTGAAAGTACAGCGTCGTAAATTAACTGAGGTAAAAAAGGTTAATGGGACTGTATTAAAGGAGACATACTGTGATCTAAAGCAGCTTAGTAATAGAAACATGTCCGTTGAATTCCTGTTCACAACTGCAGAACTGACAAGCCCTGCCTCTTCGGCGATAGGGGGGAGGTCAAAACAAGACTTTTCTGAGCACTTGAGCCTCAGTTGCGGGACAATACTGTATTACTCAAACAAGCACAGATCAATCAAAATACAACTTTGGGCAAACTACTTGTGAGGAAACACTGTTGCAACAAAGGCAAAAGTTGATTAAATTTGATTTTGCATGATATGTCCCCTTTAAATTAAATTATCCAACCCCAAGCTGTCATTTACCTAAGAAGTTTATAGCCCTATAAAGTCAGTCAAGTACACACTACATTTTTTTTTTTTTAATTATTAAAAAAATTAAAAAGGGGTCAAAAAGCTTGTTTTGATAATTTAAGGCGTAGAAAGGACAATGATATATGCAATAATTTAAAGCCCATATCGTATTCTTATCTTCTCCCTGTACTGTATGTATCCAATTATAATTGAAGAAAAGTGACAGAAACCTTGGTAACATTGTTTCTCTCGTGTCCTCGACATCTGTCAGTGGGTGGAAACAAATGTGTGCATATTTTGTGTTCAGATTTGACAAATTTTAGGCAAGAAAATCTCCTCAAGTGACAGATTTGTGAAGCTCAAGTCATTTGTAATTTCTCACATTTCCCAAAGTAAAGAACATTCAAAAACTTTGACAGTTGGACGTCCAAATCCTTTTCTTGTACACAATGCCTGGTCTGCTCAAAAATGTAATAATCCCCTTAAATATAAAAGTACAAATCCAATCAAATGTTATAATTGTAAATATGTCTAAGTTATCCATTATATTAGCAATTTACTTCAGATTTGAAAAAGCACTTTGGAGGAAAATGTTTGCAGTCTAAAAAAACGTGGATTTATTTATCAAGACAATGTACAACTAAATTAAAGGGGCATGCACAGATATTAGGGGGGTTCATGGTTAACTGGCACGTTTCATTTTTTGCCTTGTTTACTAAGTTACAATTCACAACATGAACGTGAAAACAAGTGCGCTGACAACTTCATCTCATAAAGACGGAGCAAACCGTGAAAAGTGACTGCAGCATTGATGAACTAATATTAATATTGCATGGTTTATTTAACTTGGATTTTACATTGCTGAAGAAACTGCTTTTTGCCTCAGATGGAAAACTATTGATCTTTTACCTGCACAAGCTAAAGGTAAGCGCTAACGTTAGCGACTTCATAATGTGACTCATAATTTCTACTGCAGTGCATCAAAACAGCGTTTATTGGAGCTTCCGTTCAGTCGTGTTGTGCTCTGTTTAAATACCTGTTGATGTCGCTGTTCTGCGTTTGCTCTCGTAATGCACTGATGTCTAAAATAACTCGTTCAGTCACAAAAAGTACAAGAAAAAAGCACGCAAGCGGAAGGGCTCCAACGATCGGTTCAAGAAAAAAATGTAAAACCTGCATCCCTAACAGATACATTGTAAAAGCAGCTTTTAGGGTCAAAATGTGCACTGTGTGTTGTCTGCATTTCAATACAGAGCGTAGCAGGAAGTGCACTGTTAGCTTGCTACTGTTGGCTAGCATCACAGTGACAGTTCTGAAAGTTGGGGGAAAAAAGCTTATAAACTCACTGCGGTGAATAATGTGAATGCTCGGAATGTGTTACAAAAGTGAGCAATACATGAACGGCTATTCACTTTTAAAAGGGAACACATTCTGCTACAGTGACTTTTCTGAGCTTTTAACCATGTTCTAACAATGTTCGGTCATCAAAACAATATCTGGAGTTGCATTTAGCTTCATTCACGCTATTTTGAGGAATTCTGGTTTGAAAATCCTCTCCCTCCGACCGCCAAAAACCATCTCTGCTGAACTCTCTCGATCAATGACGTTTTTTCCCAATTTTAGATGTCACTTATCTGAGAATCTGCTGCTGTTTTAAAGTCCCTAAATCATCGCCAAACTCGACCTTAGCATTTCTGCCGTGAAAACACTATTACTGTAACTGCTAGCCAGGGCCATTGACACAAATTTGGGGGCCCGGGACGAGAAGCCCCACATGGGCCCCCATCTAATACAAAAAAAAAAAAAATGGAAGAGGGTCTAATTCTGGGAACCTAAGACCTTGGGGCCCGGGACAATTGACCCCTTTGTCTACTCCCCTGCTGCTAGCTTAAGTCGCACACTTCACAAAGGCCTAATTAAGTTCAGTTTGTGTAATCGCTATGCAGCCAGTAGATGGCGCATAAACTCAGTAAGTGCCAGGGCAAACAGAACCAGATACAGATATACGTTTTGTTTTTATAAGCACTTTGTTTTATAAGCAATTTTCTAAAACATGAGATGCCAAACTTAAGGTACTCAACAGCCAGAAAGGGGCATGTACAAGTTATATTGGAAAAAAACACTTACGGTCAAAGTGAGACCGCTGTGTGCTGTCCACATCTAATTACAGAGCGTTTTATTCTCAGGTAGTGTGCTGTTAGCATGCTAATGTTAGCATCACAGTGACGGTTAACTCCGCTTTGGCTTCTTAAAGTTGTGAAAAAAGCTTGAAAAATGTGGACGCTCTGAATGTGTTTGGAAAGTGAGCAATACATTTGAACAGCTAGTAACCTTCTAAAATGAACCACTTCTGCTTTTCACGTTTTTAAGGAGGTAAAATAAGGTACAGGGCCTTGAAGCATAAAAGCAGAGAGCTTACACTAGACGGCGGCTTAACGGCTCATTTCCATCTGTAGTCCTTGGGGGGAGTTGTCATTGTGCAGATAATACCTTCATCTCTTTCGGCATCACTTTACATTAGATCTCAGAATTCACATCATACAATAAGCTTCACATGGATTACATTCAAACTGTTCAAAATGTACATTTAGTTTAAACTCAGTCCAGCAAATCATGCATTAAGTAGAAAGTGCGTACATCTCTGGTATTCTAAAATCAAGCTTTAAATTCTCTAGAGAAGGTTGTTGAAGTGCAAATGACAGGTTCTCTTGTTTTATGAGTTAGTTTGGTGGGATGGTCTCTGAGATAAACATCATACATCATACTTTTGCATAAGTCAAGCTGCAGTTTGTGAAGATAAATTGAAAAATCAAACAAATTACAGGACGCAGAGCTGAGTTCTAAAACAGGCTTGTTTAGCAGCCAAAAGCTCCGCCTGGATCGTCCATGAGAGCAGGCGGCTGAAAGAGAGGGGCGGAGCACAGCATGGGGCCAGTGTGGACACCTACACGCTGTGTATACAAGCGAGAACAAGAAGTCCATTCTGCTGTTTACATCCAGTTGTAGACATGTTTTGAAAAACTACTTCAAATGAATCACGAACAAAGGAGGAGGTGATGTCATATTCATTAAGTATTCATTCTGTACACGGCACACATTCTTCACGTTAATTTGACATTTGCTCAAGGTTCAAGGATTCCCAAAATCAGCTTTGTGCAGGACGTCTTGATTTTTGAAATCGCCATGTGATTTCAATAATGACTTCAGACTGTCGAGGGGGCAAGTGGAGGTAGGATAAGTCTGAACTGAAAGAAGCATTTTGTATCGTTAAGGTTAAATGTGTTTATACACATTCTTATAAATTAAGAATCAAATATATAATCACCAGCCCCCCCCCATGGGAAGTTTAGTATTTAGCTTCCTAAATTCTCAATTGGTTTAACTTTGGGCTAACTAAACTAAATTCAACTGATGTCCCTGCCAACTGTACAATAGTACATTGTTTAGTAATACTGTGATTAATTCCATTTCTTTGTGAACAACCCAATAAGTCTACTTATTAATACATCAGTAATAAATTACAAAGGTTATATTACTGTTTCTTTACCTTTTGATATCGGTTTCAGCTAAAATCACCGATAACAGTGCTCCAATGTTACGCTCTGGTTCTGAGTTAAAAGACCCAGAAATGAAAAAGTTACATGTTTTTAAAATGCGTGGCAAATTCAACCGCAATAAATGCAATGTTTTTTCAGACATTATTTGACTAGTTTTCCGTTTAGACATGTTCCCTCTAAATAATCCGTCGATGTAAACCCTCATTCGTCCAGGTGTGGTCCATCGTAGAAAGGGTTTCAGAGGTTGTCATCTGGACGCTGTTTAAAGATCGAGACGTTTCGACTTTTATCCCAAAGTCATTGTCAATCAGAGAGCTGGTATGGGAACATGGTCTTATATGCTACTCTAAGTACTGGGAGTCCTGCCCCCTGGGAGGAGTCACTGAAACCTGTCTTGTAAGAAAATTGTTTGTTTGTCACCTGGGACTTGATTAATAGGTCTATCTTGTTGATTAATGGTTGGCCTCACCTAGTTTCACCTGTGACTAAGGTCTATTGTTATTGATAGTTGGCTGTAGCTCCCTCCTCACTGCTGATTACCTCATTAGCATTTGACTGGTCTATTGATCTAGACCAAGGTGTCAGGATGCTGTCATAAATTTTGGCTAAATTAAATCTTAAGCCCCCATTCCTGTTTAGAGAAGGATTTTCTCTTTTTACAAAAATGGCTTCCTTAACTCCTCTTTCAAACCAGTTCTTCTCTCTGCTCAAAATCTTCACCTCACTGTCCTCAAACGAGTGATTTGTAGCTTTTAGGTGCAGATGGACCGCACTCTGCGGTCCGGTGGCGGAAAATCTTCTGTGTTGGTACAGCCTTTTGTGCAATGGCTGTTTTGTTTCTCCTATGTAACGTTCTTTACAACTATCCTCACTGCACTCTATCGAATAAACTACATTGCTCTGTTTCTCTGTCGGCCTCTTGTCCTTCGGGTGGACCAGTTTCTGTTTAAGTGTGTTGCCAGGTTTGAAATGAACAGGGATGTCGTGTTGTCTAAAAATCCTTTGAAACTTCTCAGACAAGCCCGAGACATAAGGGATAGTGACCCCCCTTCTGCTGAGGTCTTTTTCCTTTCTGTCCTGTTTCTTGGCTCTTCTGACTTTGTTGAAGGCCCAGTTGAAGTATCCACAAGCTGAGAGGGCACGTTGGACGTGTTCTTCCTCCTTCTTTCTCCCCTCAGAGCTGGTGGGTACTTCGTGGGCTCTATGTTGCAATGTCCTAATCACTCCCAACTTGTGCTGCAGTGGGTGGTTAGAATCGAATAATAGGTACTGGTCTGTGTGTGTGGGTTTCCTGTATACTTCTGTCTGAAGGCTGCCTTCCTCCTCTCTGATTGTGGAGCAATCAAGAAACGACAACCGGTTGTCCTTAGCATCTTCTCGGGTGAACTTAATGTATACATCCAGCCCATTGATATGCTCAGAGAACGTTTCCAGCTCTTGTTTCTTGATTATCACAAAGGTATCATCCACGTAACGCAGCCAGAGGCTCGGAGGTGTGCCCAGGAAGGAGGTCAGAGCCTTCTTCTCGAAATGTTCCATATATAGGTTGGCTACGATCGGCGAGACCGGAGAGCCCATAGCACAGCTGTGGATCTGTCTGTAAAAATGTCCCCTGAATTGGAAGTAAGTTGTGTTAAGGCAGATGTCCAATAATTGGCAGATGTGTTCAGGTGTGAGTTTGGTCCTTTCCAGTAGGGTTGAGTCCTCCTGCAGTCGCATCCTCACTGCTGCCACTGCCTCCGAGGTAGGAATACAAGTGAAAAGGGACACCACATCATACGAGACCATAACGTCATCTGGGTCCATACGGAGGTGTTTCACTTTGCTCACAAAGTGCTGTGTGTTGTCCACATGATGCTCTGAGTTCCCCACTAACGGCGCCAAGATGGTGGTTAAGTGTTTAGCCACATTGTATGTGATGGAGTCCGTGCTACATACAATGGGTCTCAATGGGACATTCTCTTTGTGTATTTTTTTTTTTGCGGTCCATCTGCACCTAAAAGCTACAAATCACTCGTTTGAGGACAGTGAGGTGAAGATTTTGAGCAGAGAGAAGAACTGGTTTGAAAGAGGAGTTAAGGAAGCCATTTTTGTAAAAAGAGAAAATCCTTCTCTAAACAGGAATGGGGGCTTAAGATTTAATTTAGCCAAAATTTATGACAGCATCCTGACACCTTGGTCTAGATCAATAGACCAGTCAAATGCTAATGAGGTAATCAGCAGTGAGGAGGGAGCTACAGCCAACTATCAATAACAATAGACCTTAGTCACAGGTGAAACTAGGTGAGGCCAACCATTAATCAACAAGATAGACCTATTAATCAAGTCCCAGGTGACAAACAAACAATTTTCTTACAAGACAGGTTTCAGTGACTCCTCCCTGGGGGCAGGACTCCCAGTACTTAGAGTAGCATATAAGACCATGTTCCCATACCAGCTCTCTGATTGACAATGACTTTGGGATAAAAGTCGAAACGTCTCGATCTTTAAACAGCGTCCGGATGACAACCTCTGAAACCCTTTCTACGATGGACCACACCTGGACGAATGAGGGTTTACATCGACGAATTCTGGAGAATTTTGGGCAAGGTACCTTAGATCTGGTACGGGAGCTTGAGAATACAGCCAGGAAATTAGCCGACAACAGAAATCACCTCCGGTTTAACTTGAGGTGTAGACAGAGTAACATTCTTCCGAGGAGCCTACAGATCAAATCCCCAGTTAAAGGACACAGAGCAGAGAAGATTTGGAGAAGAAACCTGATGCAGATGCTTAGTGAAAGAATTAGGGAGAACAACACCAAAATAGATAAACTGAGGTACAGAATGGAAATTATTCAGAAGGAACTGACGGAAATGGTTCCTGAAGTTACTCTCAGAAGAGTGTTAGATTTTACACAGATTGCACAGGGAGCACAGCACAAGAAAAGTAAGGAACGACAAATCAAGAAGTTCTCCTCACTTTTGGAAAGAATCAACACTAGTAAAGATCAGCACAACAGGAGGTTAGTGACAGCCCAAGGTGAGACAAGTATTAACAGGAATAACTGGATCAAAAACCTTTCAGACCGTATCCTGACTCAGGCAGAAATAGATGTCCTCTCCAAAGGACTCAATTTCTCGGTCACCTCCAACCATATCCCAACAACAGATTACATCACAGCCACAGAGACAGCCATCAGAAACAACAAATTGAATGATGCCGAGGCAGCAGACCTCAGGATGCGGGTCACCGCCACCCTAAAAAGTGCCAAACCACCCCCTTCTAACATCACACCAGAAGAGAGGAAGGCACTTTCAGCTTTACAAAAGGACCATACCATAAACATCTTACCAGCTGACAAAGGACGCTGCACAGTGATCCTGAACACAGCGGACTATGAGTCCAAAGTCAACAGTCTCCTTGAGGACACCTCCACATATGAAAGACTAAAAAGGGACCCCACGAGCAGCTACAAGAAGAAGGTTATAGACTGTCTACAGAAGCTTGAGAAGGAGGAGTTGATTGACAGGCCTCTGTACTACAGACTGTATCCTGGTGAAGCCATTCCATGTATTTATGGCCTCCCCAAAATACACAAAGAGAATGTCCCATTGAGACCCATTGTATGTAGCACGGACTCCATCACATACAATGTGGCTAAACACTTAACCACCATCTTGGCGCCGTTAGTGGGGAACTCAGAGCATCATGTGGACAACACACAGCACTTTGTGAGCAAAGTGAAACACCTCCGTATGGACCCAGATGACGTTATGGTCTCGTATGATGTGGTGTCCCTTTTCACTTGTATTCCTACCTCGGAGGCAGTGGCAGCAGTGAGGATGCGACTGCAGGAGGACTCAACCCTACTGGAAAGGACCAAACTCACACCTGAACACATCTGCCAATTATTGGACATCTGCCTTAACACAACTTACTTCCAATTCAGGGAACATTTTTACAGACAGATCCACGGCTGTGCTATGGGCTCTCCGGTCTCGCCGATCGTAGCCAACCTATATATGGAACATTTCGAGAAGAAGGCTCTGACCTCCTTCCTGGGCACACCTCCGAGCCTCTGGCTGCGTTACGTGGATGATACCTTTGTGATAATCAAGAAACAAGAGCTGGAAACGTTCTCTGAGCATATCAATGGGCTGGATGTATACATTAAGTTCACCCGAGAAGATGCTAAGGACAACCGGTTGTCGTTTCTTGATTGCTCCACAATCAGAGAGGAGGAAGGCAGCCTTCAGACAGAAGTATACAGGAAAACCACACACACAGACCAGTACCTATTATTCGATTCTAACCACCCACTGCAGCACAAGTTGGGAGTGATTAGGACATTGCAACATAGAGCCCACGAAGTACCCACCAGCTCTGAGGGGAGAAAGAAGGAGGAAGAACACGTCCAACGTGCCCTCTCAGCTTGTGGATACCCCAACTGGGCCTTCAACAAAGTCAGAAGAGCCAAGAAACAGGACAGAAAGGAAAAAGACCTCAGCAGAAGGGGGGTCACTATCCCTTATGTCTCGGGCTTGTCTGAGAAGTTTCAAAGGATTTTTAGACAACACGACATCCCTGTTCATTTCAAACCTGGCAACACACTTAAACAGAAACCGGTCCACCCGAAGGACAAGAGGCCGACAGAGAAACAGAGCAATGTAGTTTATTCGATAGAGTGCAGTGAGGATAGTTGTAAAGAACGTTACATAGGAGAAACAAAACAGCCATTGCACAAAAGGCTGTACCAACACAGAAGATTTTCCGCCACCGGACCGCAGAGTGCGGTCCATCTGCACCTAAAAGCTACAAATCATTCGTTTGAGGACAGTGAGGTGAAGATTTTGAGCAGAGAGAAGAACTGGTTTGAAGGAGGAGTTAAGGAAGCCATTTTTTGTAAAAAAGAGAAAATCCTTCTCTAAACAGGAATGGGGGCTTAAGATTTAATTTAGCCAAAATTTATGACAGCATCCTGACACCTTGGTCTAGATCAATAGACCAGTCAAATGCTAATGAGGTAATCAGCAGTGAGGAGGGAGCTACAGCCAACTATCAATAACAATAGACCTTAGTCACAGGTGAAACTAGGTGAGGCCAACCATTAATCAACAAGATAGACCTATTAATCAAGTCCCAGGTGACAAACAAACAATTTTCTTACAAGACAGGTTTCAGTGACTCCTCCCTGGGGGCAGGACTCCCAGTACTTAGAGTAGCATATAAGACCATGTTCCCATACCAGCTCTCTGATTGACAATGACTTTGGGATAAAAGTCGAAACGTCTCGATCTTTAAACAGCGTCCGGATGACAACCTCTGAAACCCTTTCTACGACCCTCTAAATAATGTTTGTGGGAGAGGTTTTAAGAAGAAGAGAAGAGCTCTGAGTGTGTGAGCAGACACAGACTGAGGAGAAGTGTCTGTTACAGTCAGTGAAGGAGGAACAACACGACGACACTCAGAGAGACTGTGGATACAAGACTGGAAGAGAGAGGCTCATTTTACTGTAAAGAATAATCATATTAAAGCTTACAGTCTACCATATTTAAACATAGTGATAAATAAAGGGTAGCTCTATCAAAGGTTTTCCCTTTTCCTAAATAAAAAGTATTATGTGTTATATACATTTTAAAATAGATTTCTTATTTTAGAAATAAATCGAACAGAAATAGAAATAACTAAAACTTAAAGGGGACCTACTTTACAGCTATATTTCTTAGTTCAAAATATTTGAAAGTGTTTCAAATGAAAATACACAAGTGTTCAAAATTTGCAAACTTATAAAGAAAATATCGTCCCAATATTGGTTATCGACCCCAACTAGTTCAATAATATTCAGTATCAGCTTCAAATTTCCAAATCGGTGCACCACTAATTTCTTCTCCCTCATTAACATCCATCTGTCCGACTGCATTCATTGGCCGACCAGACCCCACCTACAAGACACACAGTTTTGAGCATTTAGGTTTTCAAATACAACGTTTACCACATCCCAGATCCCAAACCCATCTGCGAGAATCCAAACTCCCGTTACAACAGAAAACAGCATTATTCCATCCTCCTCGGCTTCTGTAACCACAAACGACACTTCACCATGAGAGTGTGGGTCACCCCGGAGCTGGCATGATGCTCGTACCTTCGTCATACTCAGGTCTTTCACACAACACAACAATATCTTTCCACCAAACACCTACAGAGAGAGATTCTGCTTTCCCCATTTCACTTCACCTCAAGAATCCATACAGGGACAACGGCCATTGAACAGCACTTCAATAGAAAACTCCACTCATCATTGAACATACATTTGAACTTCTCTAAAACCAATTCCATCGCCTCGAAGTGCCTCCATCACCGGTCCATTGCAACAGCATCATCTACAATCACCGCTTGCTGTGTTTAGCACAATTTTTGTTTGGGTTCAGCTGATGACATGGAGGAGGAGGAAGAGGAGGGACACCCATCTGAAGAGGAGGAAGATGACCCTCACCCATTAGCACCACCACACCGCAACGCCAACCAATTTCGTGATTTCATTTGCAATAGTCTGTGAAGCAGCTTCACATCAGCAACCTTTGTATTTGCAGAGTAAGACAGGCCAGGCTGTGACATGAAGAGGGGAGTGTTGATGATTGTATCATGTGGCGCTAGTGTGGGAACTGATGACAAGTACATCATCCATTTGCTGCGTAATAAAGTATTACAGTTAGAACAGCAGGATAAAAACAACATCAATGTTCTTCATCAGATTTCTTCTAGATTAGCCACTACTTATTTTTTAAAATTATTATTATTATTTATTCATTCATGTGTGTGCGAGTGTGGGGCCCTGTGTGTGCGAGTGTGGAGTGTGGGGCCCTGTGTGTGTGAGTGTGGAGTGTGGAACCCTGTGTGTGCGAGTGTGGGGCCCTGTGTGTGCGAGTGTGGAGTGTGGGACCCTGTGTGTGCGAGTGTGGAGTGTGGGGCCCTGTGTGTGCGAGTGTGGAGTGTGGGGCCCTGTGTTTGCGAGTGTGGAACCCTGTGTGTGCAGTGTGGGGCCCTGTGTGTGCGAGTGTGGAGTGTGGGGCCCTGTGTGGTCAAGTGTGGAGTGTGGGGCCCTGTGTGTGCGAGTGTGGAGTGTGGGGCCCTTTGTGTGCGAGTGTGGAGTGTGGGGCCCTGTGTGTGCGAGTGTGGAGTGTGGGGCCCTGTGTTTGCGAGTGTGGAACCCTGTGTGTGCGAGTGTGGGGCCCTGTGTGTGCGAGTGTGGAGTGTGGGGCCCTGTGTTTGCGAGTGTGGAACCCTGTGTGTGCGAGTGTGGGGCCCTGTGTGTGCGAGTGTGGAGTGTGGGGCCCTGTGTGGTCAAGTGTGGAGTGTGGGGCCCTGTGTGTGCGAGTGTGGAGTGTGGGGCCCTTTGTGTGCGAGTGTGGAGTGTGGGGCCCTGTGTGTGCGAGTGTGGAGTGTGGGGCCCTTTGTGTGCGAGTGTGGAGTGTGGGGCCCTGTGTGTGCGAGTGTGGAGTGTGGGGCCCTGTGTTTGCGAGTGTGGAACCCTGTGTGTGCGAGTGTGGGGCCCTGTGTGTGCGAGTGTGGAGTGTGGGGCCCTGTGTGTGCGAGTGTGGAGTGTGGGGCCCTGTGTGTGCGAGTGTGGAGTGTGGGGCCCTGTGTGGAGTTTATATATGCTTGAAATGTGGATTTTTTGGTACAAAACTACACCAACCAACCCATGATTGAACACCCATAGCCTGAATAAACAGCAAAAAATAATCATTTAATGCTTTTTTAAGCTCATTTCATCAAAGGACAGTGGTGGAAAAGCCGAGACTTTAACAGAATAATGCGTCGAAGTTTACAACGAACATGATCGTATTAGAACGTTTTAGTCTATGGAAGTAGGATGAGTAATGACTGGACCCACAGCTGACGTTTCAAAGTGTATTTACCTCGACACAGGAAAAAGAAAAGGAGAAGTGACTAAAAGCACAGTCACCACCACTAAATTTGATGTTTTAGAATCTAACTTTGTCCTTGTAATGTTAAGGACATCTTCTTGCTTGTAGTTGAGCAGCTTCTGTTAAAACCACCACACAAAAGACAAAGCAACCGCGTTCTTTTGTGTTCACGATTCATTATTTGTTGATTTATGTCGTGCCTCAGGAGTAAAAACGTGGTAAAAGACAGAACAATAAATACTTTTTAAAAAGCCAAATACGTGCAATGTCCTTTTTTTGATATGTGCAATATGTTTAAAAGTGCTATGTGCTATCAAAAGTGCCATGTGTCATTTAAATCAGTGGTTCTCAAACTAGGGGTCGGGATCCCAATGGGGGCCGCGAAGTGATTTGAGATGATGGTGAAAAATTGATACAATAGTGTGAAACAAGGCTTGACACCCTTCAAATGCAGTGGTGAATGAAGATTCGTTGAAGATTTGTTGGCCTATTAAAGTAATTTTTCTAGGTCTATAT
This sequence comes from Rhinogobius similis, assembly GCA_019453435.1. Classification (NCBI taxonomy): domain Eukaryota; kingdom Metazoa; phylum Chordata; class Actinopteri; order Gobiiformes; family Gobiidae; genus Rhinogobius; species Rhinogobius similis. The sequence continues at coordinate 9,261,355 of CM033624.1, read as the reverse complement.
TCTCAAAATAAAATCAAACATTAGATAAAAGGCTAAATTTAGCACTTTGCGTGTTGCCTATTTTTTGTGTTTGGGGGTCGTGAATGTGAACTATTACTTTTGGGGTCGCGAAAAGTTTGAGAAGCACTTATTTAAAGTGCTAAAAGTGAAGGTGCTTTAGTTGGTTACTTGTAATACTTCGTATTTCTGCAAAAACAAGGTAATTTTATGTTTATTAGTTATATTTAAGTTCATTACATTTCTGGCATTGTAAATGTAATAAATTCCCATCATTGTATCAAGTTTCTTCTAGCATTATCAGTGCCAATAACAGTGCCATTGTTCTAATTTTGTAGCGTACTATACAACACTGTGACATGTAAATGCGCAATCTAGAGCAGTGTCTGTGCTGCTGTTGTCGTTTGGTGAGATGATGTGTGTCAGATGTGGATGTGTGCAGACAGTTGTGGCAGCAGTGTGCTCTGAAGCATGAGGCGTTACTGTTCAGCCTCATTCTTCGATAAAGTTATGCACAAAACAAACGAGCGCGATCCATCTCCTGAACAGCTGGCAGGTCACACTGTTCTCTTCATTATGGATGTTTTGTTTGGATTTAGAACAGTGTCTTACATCTGGGTCGAGCACGTGTGATGTGTGATGTGGTCAGATACACATATAATAGACCTATTCAGTGACCAAATCAAATAAAGTTATAGGAACTGACTGCACAAAGTCCCTACAGTTCATCCATAACTTTTTTGTCCATCAGTGAACATTTCTCAGTTCAGTGTTGTTGTGTCCGTTTCCATCCATCTCTGAGGATCTTAGTGCAACCAGGTGGGGGCTCTATGTGAAGGTAAATTCACTAGTTAGACTGATAATCAGATTATTATTTTTGTTTGTCTGTTCTCACACACACGTGTGGCTCCACACAGTCGTGGCCCTGGAGGGAGCAGGTCCTAGTCACTAAAGAAAGCCACCACCTCCCGTTAGAGTCGCGTCACATGGTGATCGGCCTCTTAATGGTTGAACCCTGAACTCACCCATGCTGCCCACAGCACCCTGCTTGGTGCTTGGGCACCGCGTTTGGCACCTACGGAGCCCTGGTGCGCCTAAACATGACGAGTTCCCATGATCACATATCTTACCACACAGGTAAACTGGACTCACATGCAACACTAAAAGTCAAACTTAAGTCTTTGTTAACAATAACAGTTGTTTTCCTGATTTCAGGACACTTTCCAAGGAATTAATGTCACTATTATTATCAACTTAAATCTCCTTGAAATTGGAAAATCACAAATTAGTTAGTGGGTTAGTTATTTTATTGCAAACCTGCATGCAGTTTACAACACAGATTCACATCATTCACATGTAATTGCCTGGTTTGAAAGGGGTATTGTGGAAGCTTTCACTTTTTAGAAATCCGACCCCCCACTCAACTCCAATAGACAACAGGCTGGTAATAAACTCAGAACCACAGGGAATAATGCAGAGACAGAGTACTTATGAACAAGGGCAGAACAACAGATGACACAGATTCAGAGCTGGAGGGTCTCTCTCGACTGTCAACAATCTAACAACGACTGAGTGAACAGAGGGATAAATACACCCGAGCACAAGTTTAAGACCAGATAAAAAAGTCCCACTTTGCATGATTTGATCTTAACCAGTAGGGCTTCACTATGCAACAAGAAATGGAAGACAAAAAAAAAAGTTTGAGTAAACTTTTTATTGAAAACAACAATTAAACTGAAATAGGCCGTTTTGCAGCTGATCAAAAGTGTAGGACCACATGCCTTTAAAAGCCCAAATCTGTGCAAACATGCAGATTCCGTGTCATTCTCTGTCACGTGTTCACACAGACAGGACGTTCTGATGCTAAAGGCAAAAAAACCTTCTCTTTTTGAACGTGGTTGGGTTGTTGAGCTGCATTAGGGCCTCTCTCCATCGCTGCTGAGGTGGGACGCAGTAAGACAGTCATTTGGAATTTCTTAAAAGATCCTGAGGGTTATGGAACAAAAAAGTAAAGCGGAAGATCCAAAAAACCACACCAGCACTGAGCCCGAGGCTCTGATTGGCTGTCCGTCAAGACACTGGACGATCCTCGACCCAAATGAAGGCCGTTCCTGGCACCGACTGCAGCCCAATAACATCAGATGCATCTGGCACTGAAGAGCTTCAAAAACTAGAAACGTCCTCAAAGGCCTCGTCTCCTTGAACGCCACAGAACTGCAGCTTGGACTTTACAAGAAACACCAAACATGGGACACTGAAAGGTGGAAGAAACTTTTATTCTCTGATGAGAAAAAATTACTGGCACGACAAGCAGTCAAAACGAGTCTCATTACCATAAGAAAGTACTGTTTCTATAGCCATTATTTTCTCTCATGCTTCTCTGATGCAAATAAATCAAACTAAGACAAAAGAAAATAAACTGGGAATGTGCGTCTTTCCTTTACTCCTCTGTTACGGCGTTTGGCCAGGGCCCGCCTCGCCTCGCTCCCCCATTTGTTTCATCCCTGTGCCTTATCGTCCCATGCCCTGATTGGAGGATCCGGCTCCTGCTGGTTGGCTTGGTCCCGGTGTCGGTGTCTCCTGGGTGGTGCCTGGCTCTACACATCCGCCGATCATCTTCTTCCACCTGCCCTACTCCACCCAATAAAAAGGCCACCCACCTGCTGGTCGGGGCGACTCGGACACTTTTGTTCGGCTCGCCACAGCACTCGATGTGTTGTACTTCTGTGTGTTTTGGTGCCTGTGTGTGTTTGGCTAAATGTACGTGAGCTGCTCTTGTTTTTGCTTGTGCCCTAATTTCTGTTCCTGTAGGGTTTTTTGTTGTTGTTGTAAACGTTATTATTATTGAAAACGAGATGATGCATCTCAAGGGGCTTTCCATAAATAAATTCAAATTTACCTGCCTTTATTTTAATTAAATCACTTACACCATTTAAAACCTTGGTTGTGTTACCTTCCCTTCCCCCTAGGTGATCTGGGTTTGTAACACCCCTCTCTCTCCCTCTCAGCCATGTTCAAAAAGAGCTTGTTTTTTTTTTTTGCCTTTGCCATCAGAACGTCCTGACAGTGTGAATACTTGACAGAAAATGACACTGAATCCACATTTTTGCACAGATTTGAGCTTTTAAAGGCATGTGGTCCATCCAACACTTTTAGTCCACTGCAGAAAGGCCTATTTCAGTTTAATTGTCGTTTTCAATCAAATGTTTCCTTTTTTTGTCTCATTTCTTGTTACATAGTGAAGCTCTACTTGGAACCTTGTTAAGATCAAACCATGAAAAACGTAACTTTATTCAACTGGTCTTAAACTCTTGATCTGGGACTGTAATTTAAAGTAAGAGTCTAGTATGAGTCAAATTAAAACATTGTACACAGGCTACTATAAATAAACTTTCCATTGATTCAACAGCCTTAATTGCTCATCTTACATTTGTCCTTTTGTCGATAGAAATAACCTCACGATTAAAAGCACGCACGGTGTTATTAAAAAGAGCAACAGACTATTGACTCACTGCCAAACGTTGACGAATATTAGAGCCAAGACTGGAGGAGCCGCGCAACAACAACAACGGCGTCGATTTCAACAGGCTTTCAACCGAGTCAGCAAGATGCCAGTCTGCAGTATTGATCGCCTCTCTACGCCTCCATCTGAAGCCGGTCTCAAGGCCGAAGCTAAACGTCGAGAGGATTCCGAACAAACGCGGCAAAACCTGTTGAAAAGGCAGGTATTCAGTTCTCGAGTTCGTAGGTAAGGGAAAAACCAGTGTGTTTCCTTTACTAATCTAAAAACGTAACAAAATAAAAGGTGAAGAAGAAAAAAACGGGACGGGAGCGTCACAATATTAGTTTGGGTATTTGTGCAACAGCATTAACAAAGCTTAATTTGATCCGCTGTTTTGTTTTTCTCCATTTTCAGCCGCTACAGATCCAGAAAACGTAATGGTTTAATCCAGTAATCATCATTCAGATCGGCTTCTGTCAACACCGATAGAATTTGGCAGGAGCGCTTTACTGCTAATCCGAGAAATGTGCAGTTGTTACGGTAGTGGCTGAAGTCTGCTGCCGAGTCCAACTTGTATGTGATTTAGAGACGTTTTAGTGATTTTTTTTTTTTTTACACATAGTGGCGTTGAATTTGGTGTGTACCGGTTTGGCCCGCAAAGGGGTGCTGGGATTTGTCAGAAGGACTGGTTTGATTACATTTTGTGCTAGAAAGAGACCAGATCAAGTTTATTCCCCTAAAACATGTCAATAAATGACAAGTACTAATGGATTGGAGTCAGTAATAGAGTTTTCAGTAAACTTGGGATAAACTTGTGTTTTTTAAGGTGAGACACTATAGGTGATTGGGAAAAAAATCTTAAATTTAAAGATATCAATTGGACTTCTCCTGTAGTTCACTCACATAAATGTAAGAAAAAAAAAAAGCACAACAAGTTTTTCATCATGTTACGTTTTCATGTAGAAATAAGGTATTTTATGTGTAAAAACAGCCAAAAATACACATATTTACATACATATCTGAAAAATGGACATAACCAGGTTTAAATTTCTGGGTTCATCTTGTAACATATTAATTCCAAAAAATTTACAGAGGGGATTTTGGATATCTTTTTAAGTTTTTGAGGAAACTAGATCTGACTGAAAATTGTCCTAAAAATTCAAATTTTGCCTCAATTTTTTAACTTAAAACTTCAATAAATCAGTTTTAGAATTAGAGATAAAAAAAATCCTTCAGTACGTTTCGTCAAAATCTTGTTGAGTCCAAGACTCTAAAGTCTGGTGTGTGTAGGATCTACTTTAAGTGGTGCGCTTCATGTCCCTCGTGCAGAAAAATGCATTTTTAGAAAACAGCCTTTGAAGTTACAATGTCCCATTGAAATTTTTGAATGAAGTGGACTAAATGAAACAATAAACGTCTTTGAGAGCAGACTGGACAAGTTTGTTGTTTCCACATGAAATATGTTGAGAGAGCAAACTGACCCAAAAGAAAAATAGAAAAAAAAAAATGTTTTGCCTGTAGTCTCTCACTTTAAATTAAGTTTTTGAGTTTCTGTTTACTACCTTATCCATTTACACATGATGAACAAAATACATTTCTTTTTTACCAACACTACTTGATGTAATCTAACTTAATTCTTCTAATGAAAGGTGTTTAGAATTACATTTTGGCAGCAGAAGTGTTAGAGACAGTTTTGCTGACGCTGCAGGTTAGGTGTTCAGGTCAGATCTCACTATCAAATAGACATCAACTAAAATTAATGGTCGAACAAAGCCAATACTGTTAGTTTCAATAAAATAATAATACTTTTGTATTTTCATTACATGCACAAGTGTTCCTGTAACTATGGATTTTCAAATCAAGTTATTAATGAAGTCATAAATAAGAATACAGTAACGAAATGTACAGTGAAACTGCGATTAGATTTGCAATTTATGTTTCAATGACCGTATTCTATTAAAATTCACATTTTAAGCACATCTGGGAGAATTAACACAAACTCTGAAATACAAACTGACCAACTATGAATATCAGAATGTGTTCTAAACGACAGATCTAAACGACAAAAAACAAGGTAAGCAAATTTTATGCAGAAAAAGACAAAATATCGCAGTTTTGGAGGAAATTATTACGCTTCAAAAATTGCAGCCGTTGCGATTTGCTAATTGCATTCATTCAAACTGCGATTTCCATTCAATTGCGATTCCTCTTGCTAACCTAACAACAAATACGTTCTTTCTTTACTTTACGGCGAACACAGCGTATTTATTTTTTCATCTTTTTAAAACAGTCTCGGCAAATGTGTGTAAATTTAAACATGTCCAACCGTTTTCATGATTACGCCTCTCTGTAAAACATGCAATTTATAATGTCCCACGCCGGCTCCACGGTGAAACGCACTGCACTCTTATGCGCCCACTGTGTTGTGTCTGCTGCTACGCCGGTTATGCTAATGCTCGCTCGTGTACACTGCGGAAACGTGTGCGCAAGTCTCGCTAGCAAGGTGCCACTGAAGCAAACCACAGACAGACAGGACCATGCCGCTAACATCGCAGCGGGGGCTAGGGAAGTGGTTCCCAAAAAGTGGCCTGGAGTTTTAGTTATTTTTTTTGTTTATTTAAAAAGAGACTGTGTACAAGTAGGACATAACTGCTGTCATTTAATACACTATATCATGGATCTAGTTATATCTGGAAAGGGTATGGGTAGCTATATGGGTAGGCTAGCTTAAAGTTGTCGTAAATTGTGGCCAGTCCATTGGAACGGCAGCGAAAAAATAATTACGGAATTTACGCTTTCATCGGGTCCGATTATGTGGTGATTTTGTGCCTGTATATTATGAACTTTTCTCTGTTCAAATTCCTTCAGTTTTCTTATAAGGAACATATGATGCTACCTTTTTGAGCTTTTAACCATGTTCTAACGATGTTCCGTCATCAAAAACATACCTGGGGTTGCATTTAGCTTCATTCACTGTAGTTTGAGGAATGCTGGGTAGAAAATACTCCCCTCCGACCGTCAAAAACACTCCCTGCTGAACTCTCTTGAACTGTGACGTTTTTCCAGTATTTGATGTTTGAGAATCTTCTGCTGTTTTAAGTTTCTAAATTATCGTTAGACTCGTTCTGAGCATTTCTGCCGTCTAAACACGATCACTACAAACTAACTAGCTCACTCCCATGTGTAATCGCTATGGAGCCAGTAGATGGCGCCTAAATTCAGTAAGTACCAGGGCAAACAGAACCAGATACAGATGTTCATACTGTTTTTTAATGAACTTTTTTTTTTACTTCTAAAACATAAGATGCCAGACTTAAAGGAAAATATTACATATTTTTCATATTATTAGCCTTTAAATATGCTCTTATATCTGTCATGTCATGTTTAGAAACAAAATGATTGTGCACTATATGAACAAGTTTCAGGTTTCAGCAGATGGCGCCTAGCACCATACAAAGTGTTATCACTTTAAGAGATGCTATGGTCAGGCTAGCTGGCTGCTAAAGGCTAAGCTGGCAACACGTGGCAGTGAGCTTTGTCATTGAATCTGACTTGTTTTTCTCAGAGTTTTACTTATGCTCATTTAATGGTCAGGCCCTGGCAGGAAAGAGGACAACCCCCAAACATTTGACAACACACGGACAACTGACAATGGATTTAACACATAAACTATACAAAAGTCCAAATAATATTTTTTAGATGCAATCAAATCTACAACATCCTTCCACACAACACATTCAGACAGAGCTAGTACCACTGGAGTGTAGGATCTAAAAAGACAAAAGATACACTGTATTTTTAGTTTAGTCTTAAAGGAAACTGAGTTTTATGTGAAAGCAACTCAGAACGGTCAGAATTCTCGGCTCAAAGGTGCAGAGGATGCACTAAAAAACTGGAAGGCCAAATAAAAGTCAGACTCACTGGGCTTTCTGATTGGATAATCTTCTTGAGACCCAAAAGGTCAAATTATAACATTAACAACTTGGCCATCAATTTCAAAGCTTTAGTAACTAACAATACATCAGCCTCACAATTGTTAAAACCAAACACTACATTTGATTTGAACATGTTTGCCTCGTCTCTGAGGCACAGAAAGGTCATGTTTGTGACATTCAAAATCCAAACTTTACATGAAGCCTTGGATTGTTACACGTCTTTATAGAGTCAGGCAGCATATTCCACAGACTCGTGGCCTTCACGGAGAAAACCGATTGTCCAAAAGTGAAGAGGTGGAAAGTTACGGTGCAGTAATGCAGCTTTTCTTGTGGATCGTGCAGACTTTAAAGCTCAATAACTTACAAAATCCTTCAAACAGCCAGTAAACAACCCATTGAATTTTGAACGCCAGGGACATATTGGAAATTCGGTCTGAAATTTTCAAAACTCAAGAGATCGTTTGGCCGAGACTTTTGATGAAAAAATCTGAAAAAAAAAGTGTGTGTAAAAGGTGTTATTGTGTTTTCCGAATCCTTTCCCCAGCAGGCGATTCAATAGGAAAAGGGTATTGCAAAAGCCCCCCAAAGCTGAAGTCTATTACACTACTAATCAATCAAATAACACATTTCAGACAGCCATTTTGCAAATTGTGGCTTGCCTTATTTTTGGGCTTGATCCTGAGAAGCAATTTGTAGCTTTTTGGCAATTCTATTTTGTGTTAATAGACCCAGTATTGGGTGGAATACAAGCTGTTCATGTTTTAAAGTCATGGTGTTAAAATTTCAGCTGCAACATTTTACGATCTTCTATACGCAGGTTTCGTCTGGTTCGATTTGGAATGGATCGGTGCGGTCCGAGAGTGCCTCCACTGTCATAAGTGAACCGCACAGCCCCGTTTGAGGGGTCCGAAGGGGCCCATGAGAGGTACTAGCTTCCCAAGTGTGCTAGCGAGCTTATACACTTCAGTGCGAAATGACTGAACAAGAGAGAGTGCAGACTCAGGTGAGAACGAAACGTAAGAAAGCAGATGCCAACAGAAAATATCCTTCACCAAACGCTGACGTGATCTGATAACTTTATTCGTTTAAGGACAAATATTATGCATTAATCTTATTGTTATTGGCCTTTCAGCATTCTCTGGAGCGTCTTTACTTTGACATCTGATGTTTTAGAACGAAGAATCATCAATCATCAAACTGTATAACTTAATCACTGCCTTGGGAGATGCCATTTTAACTTAGCTGTGGCTCCATCTACTGGCTGCAGAGGCAATTACGCGTGTACACAATGGCTTGATTTGCTGTTGGTATGCTAAGCTATCACGCAGTTACAGTCATCGTGTTTAGACGGCAGAAATGGCCCGAAGTGGTTGAAGTAGGAGGCAGACATGTGCAAAGTCTTGTACCAGACAAGATTTATTACAAATAAGACTTCGGTTGTAGCATTAACTTAAATGAATTACAACGTAAACTGGTAGAACTGAACAGAAAACAAGTCACTTAAATTAAATCCAACAAAACTTTAGAATTTAGAATTACTTTTTGCGAATTGCTGAGATCGATCGCGTGAAGAAAAAGGATAAGTCAGGTACAATTTACATTTTATTTCTTAAGAAAACATGCTACGTTTGCGCGTTACGTTTGCGTGCTCTGCGATGCTCCAGGGTGAACCGGTCTGGTGGAGCCGTGCCAGTAGAAACGTGGCTTATATAAGGCTGATTTCTGAGGGTCATATTCTGGGCTACTTTTTAGGGCTGTTTGCTTGTTTCTCTCCTGAAATATCTGGACATAGCTTCAGAGGCCTCTAAGGTTAATCTTGATTAGCGTACACATATATACATATATATATATATATATATTTTTTTTTTACTTGACGTGAAATGCAACAAAATCATCAAAGAATAAAAGATAAGACTATTCTGTGCCTAGTATGTGTATCGTCATGATTTTTTGAGTATATAAATAATCTTGTAAATACGCACTGCCAAAGCTATTCATTTGTGTTCTTTTTAAAATTCAGCACCGCAGCCAGACTGATGCGGTGATAAGCTGGCTGCAAGATGAAATTTGCTTGCTGAAAATTAGATGTAAATAGATAAGACAGTTACGTTGGGATTTGTGCTTCAACGTGGAGGAAAATGCTACAGTTCTGTGCCGCAGTATCGGATTTCCTCAGATAGTTTGTGTTTTTCTGCAGACCAAACATATTGATTAAACTTCTTGGAATAAGTAAGTCGATTTTGAAGAACAACGCTGGATTGTCACTGGGTTTGTTGGGTTTTTTGTCCAATTGGCACTAAGTTGAAAAAGTGCAAGAACAAAACAACCTTATTGTCATTTCTGTGGGCCAAAACAAAGCATTATTATTATCAATTTATTAGGCCGAAAATGATGCCTAAAAATGTAATATTCATTCAAAACATATCTGAAGTTGCGTTTTGTAGCATAGATTAATAATAAAAAGTCAAATTGTAATCCTTGATGCTTTTAAAAGTCCCAAAATCGTGCTTGTTGGTGGTGGAAAGGTTTTAGGTGTTGCACATACGTAGTTCCTTGCTATAACTGCCCTATCTATTAAAGATTTCAGTACACAATCTTAAAGGTCCCATATTCTGCTATTTTGCCCTTTACACAGTCTATTCTAAGGGCTTTGTTGATAAAATTTTGCGTTGTGCAATATCCATAACATAACAGTTTCCAAAAAACACCCATTTCTTGGACTGGCCCCCCTCCTTGCAAAAGCAAACGGCTCACTCTGAGATCCGACCCCCCCGAACAGAGAGCATCCTGCCTCCCCCGCCCAACCCGCGCGCCTCCCCCGCCCAACCCGCGACGAAGCCTAGAGCGGAGATGGTGCGCATGCGCCGTGTGCTCCGGTAAACAGCGATACACAAACACTGAATAAACATTTTATCCGTCCTGACGGTGCGTCGTGCTGAGTCCTACGTCCTGGATCTGACCTGGAGTTTGACGATCATGCAGTACCTCGACGACGGACGTTGCCGCTTGGTAAATAACAAGCTAACTCTTCGATCTGTCGTATCCATTGTGTAATTACTGTGTAGCATTAGCATTAGCTGTTTTTATTCTGTGGCTGCGCGCTTCCCGGAGGCATGGCTTAATCACCGCGTCATCCTTGGGAAGCGCGTCATCCTTGTGAGGAGCCCCCGTCTGCTGCTCAGCCGAGGGGGACGGAAAAGACAGTTCTCTAGCGAAAACATGCGGGAATCAATCAAAAAACCACTTTGGGCACAACATACAAGGCCCAAATAGCACTGTAGGAAGGTTAAAACCTCTGAAAAGTCGATTTTGCATGTTATGGGACCTTTAAGGAAAAATCTTACAAAAAAAAATATATATATATATATATAATCATAAGAAAAAATATGGCTTTATTTTCTACACATTTTTTTTTTTTTTTAAGAAGACATAACATCCTAGAGTTGTATTTTGATTCAATTCAATATTTTGATGTTTGTGTAACCCTGTATGGTTCTACGTGTTTTTATTTTGCTGCGGCCGAACTTTGAATTTCCTTCGGTATCGATATCAGTCCATCTATCTATGTATTTGAGGTTTAAGTGCTCAGAAATTGTCTCTTTTTGCCTACTGCCGTAAAATCCGCTGCTTGCTACAGTGAAGTGCCACCGGGACAAGGCGTGGCCAGCCGCTGTCAACTGGAACTTGGTTTGAACAATACCACCGCACACCATCTACGGAAACATGACCAAATCAGACCATTTAGTTAAACAAATATGATAAATAATGTCTGTCTCACTGTCTGGTTCTTTCAATTTGGCAATAGTGATTGGGTTTGCATTTGTTTTTGATATAAAAGTTGGTCAGGACACTCCAAAATGGTAAATTATTCGTAAATTACATCCACATTTGTGAATCTCTTAAAGGACACCTATACTACAGCAGTGGTTCTTAAACTAGGGGTCGCCAAAAACTTTTGTGGGGTCGCCAAATTATTTTTCCAGTCGGGAATTAACGTGCTATTTTGTGAGGTGAAACTATGAAAAAAAATATATATATACAAATTCACAGCTGCTGTTTTCGCATTCCTAGGCGCTGTGAGTGCCGCTTAGAGCTTAAATTCTTGTCCCAAGCCGGAGCCAGCCCGAAACCGACCCGTCCGCTCTGCTGTCGGGCTGAGTCGGGCTTGGCCCGGGGGGCAGAGATGCGCACGTGCATAACATGCGCTCCACGGCTAAAGAGCGCGATGTGCAGCCAGTGCTGTGTTCTTTTCCTCCTCATCCTCGAATAAAGGGGACAAGACACCTTAATGAGACCACGACTGCTACGGAGCGGAGGAGAGAGAGAGTTAGCGCGCAGTGGAAGAGAAAGAGCAGGAGGAGAGAGCCACGGATGCCCTCCCAAAAAGCTGAAGAAAGGAGCAAGGGAGAGAGCTCATGTGGGCCGGCGTCGGCGGAGGAACAGGCCTGTCTGGGACAGGAGGCGTCCCGTTGGTGCAGGTACAACACTAAACACTTGAAGCCCTCTCAGGCGCTTATTCTGCAATAAAACTCTGCACGGAACTCAGTTTACGTAACTCCGGTTCTATACGTGCGCGGACCCGGGTCGGGTTCGGGTCGAATCGTGCAGAAAATGATTTGGGTCCGGACAGTATGCGGCGGGCTCGGCCGGGTCGGGCTTGAATTTTTGGGCCCGATCGAAACTCTAGTGCTGCTCCTCCAATAGAAACAATGTAATGTTTGATATTTGAATTAAATATGTCTAAATGGAATGTATGTTTTTTTTTTTGTTTTTTTTGTTTTTTACAAAAACGCAGCCAAAAATATTTCACACTATACATTTGTTACACACAGCTCTGTGCGTAGCTCCACAGCTCAGAGGTGGCGTCAGAATGGAATTCTGTCAGCGCAAGCTCTGGCCTGTGTTTGAGGTCCACGCGCAGAGCTGTGTGCCACAAATTTCAATCATTGACAGTTTCTTTATATCTCATATATTTTGACTGGGAAATGTTTCTATTAACAATGTTTAATTACCTCTTCATCATTTTTAATATTAATTTACACTTTAGACGTTTTCAATTTGCTTCCAGAGCTGTGTCCACAGAAAATAACCTATGCATTTACTCTTTATCATTTTTAGATTCCAAGATATAAGCATTTAAAATGTGTTCTGTATTTTTGGCCAACCCTGTATTTTATAGACATAAATACAACATGATTTAGTGTATTATTTAATGTCATAGTTATTCAGCATTTATTTGTTCACTTTGTTCCACTTCTTGTGAAATAAATTCTTGTAGTCCTTACATTGCCAGTTGGTTTTTACTTGATTTAGTTTGACGGAATGACAAAAACCTTTTGAGGGAGTGTCAATAACTATAGGTCTGCCCAAAATCGGCGTGGGAGAAATGTGGGGTCGCCGGACCTCACAAGGTTTTTTTGTGGGGTCCCCAGACAAAAAGTTTAAGAACCACTGTACTACAGTGACGTTTTTGAGCTTTTAACCATGTTCTAACAATGTTCCGTCATCCAAAACATACCTGGATTTGGCCTTAGCTTCATTCACGCAAGTTTGAGGAATGCTGTTTAGAAAATCCTCTCCCATTCGACCGTCAAAAACACTTCCTGCTGAACTCCCTCGTTCGATTTTAGATGTTACTCATCTGAGAATATTCTGCTGTTTTTAGTCCTTAAATCATCGCCAGTCTCAAGATACTCTAAGAGAACATTTAAAAGCCAATAATAATACAAATAAAGCATAATATTTGTCCTTTAACTCAAACTGGACATTTTTTCAAGGCACACTAGCGTTCCCCAGCACACAGGTTGAAAATCAAGGTCCAGTCATTCCCCACCTGGAGGTCGGGACCCAAAGATTCTGAAGGGGTCCCCAGGAATTCTTAGAAAAGAGGTCAGAACTAGATTTTGTCAATTCTAATTAGGGAATTGACTTTTTAATTGCTTATATAAAGTATTTTATAACCATTATTATTATGTTATCTTCTTAATTATTTTAAGAATTATTTATTAACCAGAAAACAATAATATTTTTCTTCAAAGACAGTAGCTTCCTAGGTAGAAGAAGGATGACTGGGTCGCTAACCAAGTAAACGAGTAGAATATGGGTCGCTGGGGGAAAAAGGTTGGGAACCACTGCGTCAGACCAGAGATTCCCAACCAGGGGTACGGGGAACTCAGCAGGTACGTGAGCAATTGCCAGGAGGTATGCAGAGCAGTTTCAGGTTTTAAAAGCTAAAATGTACTTTTATCTGAATTAAAACGTGTTATCAGTTACAAATTTAGCATATTTTGGATTTGTATCTCGAACCATAAATAAATAAAAAAAAATAGAGAGATAATAGTAATAATTGACAATATGCGACAATTTAACCCATGTCTTTGCCTGATACTCAAGTTAAGGGGTACTCTGTGTGTGAGATAAAGCTTAGCGGGTTCTCGAGACAGAAAAGGTTGGGAACCACTGTGTCAGACCACACCCCCCAGTTTACCAGCCATATATAAAGTGGAACATCTACTGTTACTCATTCTCTTTACCGTGGCACGCTCTCGTCTAGACAGGGCTAGAAGATAGTGATACCCCCAACAAAAAAGACACGTCCCGGATGAAGAGTTGTATTTATTTACTCAATGTTTTACCAGGTCGGTCAGTCGAGAAACTTTCCCATTCACACTGACGACCAGGCCAAGAGGCAGCGCAGAGCGACACTGTCATTCGATCATCAAACAATAAAACATTTTGTAGCGAAGAAGAAAATAAGATAGTGTTAAAACATGCCCTAATCCAGGAAAACACTCCGGATTGAGTCTTTGAACACAGAGAGAGGAACAAACAGCCAGAGATTTAAAAAGTCTGTTGTAATTAGTTCCAGTTCCTTGCTGCAGAGAACTGAACTGAGGAGCGGCCAAAGGATGTGCAAGCTTAGAGGAACAGAGAGATTCACATAACTGTTGGACCGGAGTGTGCGGCTGGAGCTGTGAATGTTAATAATGAGCCGAAGTACGGAGGGATTTTACCAACTAAAGATTTGTAAATGAAGCTGGAGATGGAGTTTGAGAAGGCAGCAAGCGGAGATCAGAGGGGCGCTTTGGTTTTCTGTTGTCTGACTTTCTACAAGATTTTACCCCACAGACAATCACTCAAATTGAAAAAGAAAAAAAGCACCTGTTTACTATTGTAATTATACTACACGTTTTTTTATGTTGTATTACCCTTTAAACATGCTCTTGAGTACCTTAAATTTGCCATCTCATGTTCTGAAACAAAAAAAAAAAGGTGTATTATGAAGTATTATGAACATGTTTCTCTGCTGTCTGCCCTGGCACTTACTGAGTGTGTGCAGCCACTAGATGGCGCCTAGTGCTTATACGGTTTAGTTATGTTATCGCTTTAAGAGACTGTGTGACTTGCGAGGATCAGACTAGCAGTAGTAGAGATTGTGTTTGGACGGGAGACATTTTCAGAACGAGTCTGCCGATGATTTAAGGACTTAAAGGACTCATATTCTGCTGCAGTGACCTTTTGACCTTTTAACCCTGTTCTAACAATGTTCCGTCATCACAAACACGCCTGGAGCTGCATTTAGCTGCATTCACACTGTTCTGAAGAATGGCGTTTTAAGGTCCTCTCTTCTACGAAAATCAAAAACACTTCCTGCTCTACTCCCTCGATCTGTGACGTTTTTGTTCAGATCGCATTCGCTACTTATTCATGTGTTTTAATTCTTTAAATCATCGCCAGACTTGTTCTTAGCACTTCTGCCGTCTAAATACGATCACTGCTACTGCTAGCTTGACAATAGCGTCTTTTTAACAGATAACACAAGTAAATTGTGTATAGCGGTAGGCGCCATCTACTGGCTGCATACACTCAGACAGCAGTGAAACTTGTTCATTTAGTTCATAATAAACTTTGTTTGTTTCAAAACATGAGATGGCAAATTTAAGGTACTCAAGAGCATGTTTAAAGGATAATAACGGTATGAAAAATGCATACTATTCTTCCTTTGAAACAGCAGAATATTCTCAGATAAATAACATCTAAAATCAGGAAAAAAACATCATTGATCGAGTGAGTTCAGAGTGTTCTGAGTGTTTTTGACGTATTTTTAACGTATTTTTAACTAGCGTTCCTAAAAATAGTATGAACCCCAGGTATGTTTTTCATGACGGAACATTGTTAGTGATTTATTTAAGATTTAACCCATATTCTGTAGCATAATGTGTCCTTTCTAGATTATTACAAATTATTAACACATGCATTTCAGATTATTACTTTTTATGATTTTGTTCATTTTCTTTTATTCAAGCCATGCTAGTCATGTTGTTACCACTGTACTGTAACAAGAATAATAATGATGCATCATGCTTGTAGAGCGCTTTTCTGGACACACTGCATTCTTCATTCGCTCCACACTCGATGGTGGTAAACTACAATTGTAGCCACAGCTGCCCTGGGACAGACTGACAGAAGTGAGGCTGCCAATCTGTGCCACCAGCCCCTTTGACCACCACCAATCATTCACACACCACTCTAGGCCAGTGGTTCCCAACCTTTTTTTGTCTCGAGTACCCCCTAAGCTTTGATTCACACTCAGAGTACCCTTTAACTTAAATTAAATTAGTTTACTAGACGAATATAGTCAATTATTACAACTGAATCTTTTTGTTTTTATTATATTTATGGTCCAAGATACAAGAAATATGCTAAATTTACAACTAACAACACTTTTTTTTTTTTAATTCAGATAAAAGTACATTTCATCTTCATTTAAAACCTGAAACCATTCCATGGTTGGGAAACACTGCTCTAGGCAATATGTTGAAGTGTCTTGCCTAAGGACACTCCTGCAGTCGCCCCGCTGTGGCACCTGGTGTTCCAGCGGTCTCCCATCCAAGCACTGACCAGGCCCCACCTGCTTAGCTTTAATAAAAATATATATCTACTTTATATTTACTTCTACCTGATTTAAAGTTAATGCTCTAAATGGTAAATGGTCACATATATTATATAGCGCTTTTCCACCTTTGAGGCACTCAAAGCGCTTTACATCAAGGAACCATTCACCCATTCACTCACACATTCACACACCAGAGTACGCAGACACTGGGGGGCAAGGACACAAGAGCAGTATTCACCTGCGGGAGCAATTGCGCCGCCTACCTGTGGGTCAGTGGATCTGACTGCTCAACCGAGGATGTTTATGTCAAGAGCGGGATTTGAACCGCTGACCTTCAGATCAGAAGACAATCTCTCTGCCAACTGCCCGTAGCGGCAGTAGCTACGATCCTTCTGACTTTTTGGGTTTTAAGCAGGAGGTGTCAGAAAAGTTACTCTTTTCTGTCAAAGTAGCTAATGTTGAACTCTTTACATCAGCCACGCGTATCGCTCACTTTCCTAATGCAGTCCCAGCGTCCTAAACATTCACCTCCATGTGTTTACAAGCACTTTTCACCAGCGTCTGAGAGTGTCACGGGTAAAGCTAACAAACAATAGCATGCTAACTGCTTCTCTTGTAGGATGAAATATACTTTAAATAGATGCAGATAAAAAGTTGTGATATCATTTTCACCCAAATAAATGCTTTTACAATATACCTGCGCTGGGGAAACACAGATTTTACTTTATTACAGGCAACAAATTGTACTAGTTCTGTATTTCCCATTTCACAACAGTAAAAATCAGGTACAGACCCTTTAATATTCTTTATTGGTAATAGAACAAATGTATAGGTTATCGGAAAAGAATATATATACATTTCATTTCATTTAACCTTTATTAATTGGTATTTATGTGTTAAAAATGCATTATATTTGCTGATTGCAGGCATTATTCTATCACTCTGGCAGATTTTTTTGCTGACTCGCACATCAGCCGGCTGCGTCTTTACCAGTGACCGTGCGTCTTGGGACAGATTATAGGCTCTGACTCATTCTGGGCTCTCTCATTTCATCCTCTTAAAAAGTGAACCTCGGATATCGCTGATCTGACCCGCCCCCGTTTGGTGTTTGGAAGTGCTCATTACCGTCTCAGCAGGACAATGATGGGCCCGGTGCCTTTGAAGCCATCAGAATAATACAGCGGCTATTTTAAACCCAGACACAAGGCTTCGAAGGTCTCGGCCAATTATTTTCCTTTGCCACCTCGGCCTCGGTTTGGACGTCGGCGTCTTGATTTGTAGCGGACGCTTGCCGAGATGATCACATGCGTTGCATGAACAGTAGGTATTAGGCTGTTTTTTTACGGTGCAACAAAGAGAGCATTTCGGGGTTTAGAGTAAAGCCGCAACTAACGATCATTTCAGTAATCGATTAGTGTAGGGATCATTCTAATGATTCATCGATTAGTTGTTTAAGACGCAAAAAAAAAAAAAAAGAAGTGGTGAAAAGATTTGTACTAATTTCACCCTGATGAGGTTTAAGTTAAGATTAAGTAAGAACAAAATAGCGTTTTCCTCAAATATGCTGCATTTTCCGCATCATTTTCATGCAGTGCTACAATTTGACTCAAAACACGGCGATTCCTGTTTTCGAACCTATATATAGTATAGACTAGGGCAAGCGTTAGATTTTTTTTCCATACCAGTACTTTAACGATACCTGTTTTTTGGTGCCGGTTACTGAACAGTTCTTTTCTTCCGTGCTTGCATTTTTTTCTAGAGTAAAACGTGGCCAAACCTGTGCAAAAACATGTTGTAACTGTGTTAAAAAGGCCAGGTTATTTGTATTGCAGGAGTTTTAGCTCCACCTAGTGGACACTTTATTACGCTGATTGTAATTTTATTTTGGCATGTTCACGGTCACATAAGTAATTCAACTAGGACCCACGATTCTAGAAAAGAGAAGAAAATGGCCTCATGTTCAGAAAATGCATAAAATGTTATCTGTGCGTGCATTAGCAAGTAAGTCCTTTGGTTTTAGGATATATATTTTCTGTTTATTGGTTGTGTATATGCATATATATTGAAGCTAGCAGTAATGATGTTGAACTTTACATGTTATTATTTATGCTAGTTAGCATTGCTAAATGAAGCACTGTGGAATTAATAATATTGCATATTCAGTTTATTTATGTTATCTGTATTTGTACTTTACAGAAACCACAGATTATGAAAATGACAAGTTGGCCTGATTCTTTCGCAAGTGGACAAACACCTATGTTCTAACCGGACATACTGCAGCGGTTATCATCCCCAAATAATATTTCAGTCAGCTAAATTCTTAACAAACTGTGTTAAATCGTATTTCAAAACTTGTATGACGTCT
Organism: Rhinogobius similis; assembly: GCA_019453435.1. Classification (NCBI taxonomy): domain Eukaryota; kingdom Metazoa; phylum Chordata; class Actinopteri; order Gobiiformes; family Gobiidae; genus Rhinogobius; species Rhinogobius similis. The sequence continues at coordinate 9,242,660 of CM033624.1, read as the reverse complement.
GTTCAGGTATACAGTGATCCCTCGCTATATCGCGCTTCATCTTTCACGGCTTCGCTACTTCACAGATTTTTTTTTTTACAGTGCGGATATTTTTACAGTGCATTGTGCTCTGAATCCTGATTGGCTCAGGGGCTTTACTGTTGTCTAGAAAAAAAATATTGACGCTGTACTGTATTGGTTTTTCACTTGTCAACAGTTTTAGTTTCTGTACATTCTGCCAACTTTACGTTTGCATTTTTTTCTCTGTGATAAAACCCACAATGTTGAAGAAACGCTCTGCGCCGACAATGTAGAAACAGACGCTACAGCGGAGCGGAGTCAGGAAGAAGAGGCACAGACTGTGAAATACGCCAGTGACAATGTTTCCAACCTTGTATTACTATATTAAAATTATTGTTTTAAACAAATTTTGGGCTTTAAAACAGGTTTTGATTTTTGGTTTCATTCCATAGTTCAGTATTGCATTGTAAAATAATAAAACTACTACTTCACGGATTTCACTTTTCGCGTGTTATTTTTGGAACGCAACTCCCGCGATAAACGAGGGATCACTGTAATTCAAAACCAATGCAAACAAGTGAACCGGAGCCACAGCTGCTCATGTTGACCTACACACTTTCATTTTCAATTTCTCGGTATTCTGCATTTTGTATCGAGAGCTGTGCTGCACGATGAGTTCTTTTGACGCTTTTATACGTGTTTACCTGGGTGAAAAGGATGGCTAACATTGGTGAATATTTAAAGGTCCCATATTCTGCTATTTTGCCCTTTACACAGTCTATTCTAAGGGCTTTGTTGATAAAATTTTGCGTTGTGCAATATCCATAACATAACAGTTTCCAAAAAACACCCATTTCTTGGACTGGCCCCCCTCCTTGCAAAAGCAAACGGCTCACTCTGAGATCTGACCCCCCCGAACAGAGAGCAGGCTGCCTCCCCCGCCCAACTCGCGCGCCTCCCCCGCCCAACTCGTGCCGAAGCCTAGAGCTGAGATAGTGCGCATGCGCCATGTGCTCCGGTAAACAGCGATACACAAACACAGGAATAAACATTTTATCCGTCATGACGGTGCGTCGTGCTGAGTCCTACGTCCTGGATCTGACCTGGACTTTGACGTGCTCCAGTACCTCGACGACGGATGTTGCCATTTGGTAAATAACAAGCTAACTCTTCGATCTGTCGTATCCATCGTGTAATTACTGTGTAGCATTAGCATTAGCTGTGTTTATTCTGCGGCCGCACGCTTCCTGGAGGCGTGGCTTAAACACCGCGTCATCCATGGGAAGCGCGTCATCCTGGTGAGGAGCCCCCGTCTGCCTGCTCAGCCGAGGGGGACGGAAAAGACAGTTCTCTAGCGAAAGCATGCGGGAATCAATGAAAAAACCACTTTGGGCACAACATACGAGACCCAAATAGCACTGGAGGAAGGTTAAAACCTCTGAAAAGTCGATTTTGCATGTTATGGGACCTTTAAGATTTCACGCTGACTCCGGCTTCATCTCTACACAGACGATCCACACTGGACTTTAACCACAACACATTTACTGTGAGATTAGGGACTAACCTGGACCAAGTAGGTGATTATGGCGAAGTTCGGATCATTTTATCTGTTTGGTTTCAATTTCAGACTGCAGACTGCGACGTGTGATTATTATGAAGCACGCACAGACTTTAGACACAAAGTACTGGAGACTGTGTTTTCTGGTGGAAAGAGGAGCGACTCTGGACATGCTGCCTCTTCGTCTTTCTGTTGCGGTAAGATGAGACGCTGCACTTTGTTTGAACGCGGACAGCTAACGTAGCCCTCTGTTTGTGCCTTTTGTGCGTGCAGGGAGCAGCCGTGCACGGTCTGCGCTGCGTTCACTCGTTGACGCGGATATTTAAAGCCAAGGAGCTGAGAGTTGGCCGAAAGAGCGTTGTTCTTTTGTTTCCCTGACTGTCCGGACCTTTTCGATCGGTTCTTACTTGGAACTGAATAACAGTGCCCAGCCCTAATATGTAACCAGTTAATGATTATTCAGTTAGAGAATTATTAACGATTATTTCAATAAACAACTAGTTGCAATCGATCGATTCACTTGTTGCAGCCCTAGTTTAGAGTACTAGACGTAATGTTTGGTTTTAGATGACATCACATCTACAAGTGCCATAGTGTTGAAGATTGGACACAACTAATGATTTGTTAAAATTTTTAGCTTGTATCATATACTTTGTGTTAGAACTGGGCAGTTAGTCAGAGTTCAGACTTTTGACGAAGAAATGTGAGTATTTTTTGTTCGTAAAAGTCTTGTTTATGTACATGAAATCAATACTTTTATTTAATTTTTGAAAGAAAATTAACACGAATCAATTTGTTTAAAAATAATATTGTGATTAACCCTTTCGCCATATTGTCCAGCCCTACGTTGTATACTTTCCTACATTTTATAACTTGACTGAAGTATTTATCATATCCTACTTATGTACCGTAGTGATGGGAAGAAGAACCGATTTGCACGAATACACGGGCTTGCACATGTGCGATGGATGTGGGTCGGTAGAAAAGTGATACATCGATGCAGTTCAAGTGACGGAAGTAGATTGCATTGGACTTTGTGTTGTTGACACGGTTAATCTAGATTCATCCAAAGCTGACGCTGCTAATGCTGTCGCTAACTCCCGGAGCAGCTCAAACGCTCACGGAGGAGGCTCTACGCAGCTGAAAATATGATTATTGACAGACGTAGTATTCGTTTTACTACTCCGTTATCTTCACTGAGCCTTAAAAGTTAAATCCAAGTTTTGGTAAAATTGGCAGCGGAGCAGGGCTGATGCAGATTTTGTTTATCTGAAGCACCACGTGTAACTCTCAAGCTTCTCGTCTTTTTACAGGCCGCAAACATCAGTCATATGGGAAAATAAATAGCCTTTACAGGGTTCATAGACCTTTTCAAAGGTCAAATTCAAGCACTTTTCAAAGCAACTTTGAGGTATACTTGAAAGTTTTTTTTACAATCTTTTTACACTTCGCTTAGCCCCAGCACATTGCATTTTCAATAAAACTAGGGACCACAACCGTTGAGGAAAAGCAAGCGATTAATCAGCAATTAAGTAGTTGATTAAAAGCTAGCTCCCATTTGAGTAAACGCGACAGATGCAAAAATCATCTAAAAACTGGAACGAAACAGTCCTATCTGCAGTTTTAGAGCACTTGTAAAATTACAAACTGAACACTATGAGCACGCTTTACTGTCAAAATGCACATGTTTGAAATTTCAAGCATTTTCAAGCACTGCAAAATGTAAGCACTTTCCCAACCTTGAAAACAACATGGTACAATTCAAACATTTTCAAGGATTTCAAGCACGCGTACGAACCCTGTCCTTAGAACCAGAGGGCTAGAACATGACTTAACATCGCTGTTACCGAGTGTAATATTTTACAGTATTATAAGAAATAATTAGGCTTTTAAGGTCTGTCATATACAGGTAAGAATTGAATTCATCAATTTAATCCAACTGGAACCAAATTCAGCATTGCATACAAACAACCTACACTAAAGAAAAAAAGAATAGAAGATCAGTGTCAGCGGGTGACCGGGTGATGAACAGAACACTTTAAAAATGTATTTTGTTGCATATTCTGTTGTTCCTGGATTGTGTTCTGAATACTTACAATGCGTCCACATCGAGTTCAAAAACAGATTTATGCTTTTTGTATTGTCTGTTATGAATTAATTTGCTAAATTCTCGTGAACATTGTTTATTTAAACCGCTTTCTACCTGTGGCCCATCGAGGCAAATGTTTTTGATTGTTTTTGATTTTGGACGCTACAAAACAGATTGATTTGATATTGTCAACAAATAGAGAAAGGAAAAAAACTCATGCAAGCAGAACAAGAGTGAAGTTTTGTTCTTGCTAATGCAACTTCCCAACATTGTTTTACTTCCATGTGATAATTTTGAATTATGCTGAGAAACCATTCTTTGCAACTTTTAGCGTTACATTGACAATTGAGATGACTGAAAAGTTTTTTTTTTTTTTTTTTTTTTTTTCTTGAGTCTTGTAATTATACACTAAAATCTGTCCATGATTTTGTTTTGTTTATTTAATCAATACTAAAGGACTTTACTTAGTGGAAAAATATTATGTATTTTGTTCTAATGTTATAAGCCTTTGAACATGTTTTGGAGTACTTTAAGTCTGCCATCTAATGTTTTTTGGGGAAAAAAATTCATTATGGACTATATGACCATTTGTTGCGATGATTTTAAGGACTTAAAACAGAAGAAGATTCTAGGATAAGTGATGTAAAAAATCAGAACAAATGTCATCAATCGAGGGAGTGTTTGTGACGGTCGGAGGGAGAGGATTTTCTAACCAGCATTCTTCAAAATAGTGTGAATGAAGCTAAATGCAACTCCAGGTATAGTTTTTGATGATGGAACTCGGTCTGGGTGATATGGTGATACAAAAATCGAATCGTGAGCTCGTCCCTGTGACAATCTGCTATTTTTGTGAAATTGTCATATCATGATTCTCTGTTTCTCTGTTTCTCACTGTTCAAATCCACTTTTTCTCCTGTTGTTTAGCCTCTGAAGCCTCTGAGCAGATGACTTTATTACCTCTTAAAGGCCAGAGCTGCACAAAATTGTAATTTTAATGGAGGAAAATGGATGCAAATTAGCAAATTGCAAAGGCTGCAGTTTTTGAGGCGCTATAATGCTTTGATTTCATTAAAAACTGGTAACACTGTTGTTTGGATCAAAAGTGATAAAAATGTGTTCAAATGCGACAAAAACGCACCTACAAACAACAAACGCAACACAATGCACCAAAATGCGACTAAAAGCATCAAAACTGTGATGAAAAACAACAAGAACACAATTAAAAGTGACAAAGACCTGGTTAAACATGACAAACACAACTGAAAGTGACTAAAATGTGACTAAAAGCAACAAAATTGCGTTTAAAATGGGAATTTGAACCAAAACCTATTATTAAAGCATAAATTGCAAAATGCAAACCTAATCACCATCGCACTGAAAAATTAGACATTTTCCCTAAATCGTGTAGCTCTATTATTGGCAATAGAAAAATACAAAGTGAACTCGAATCGTGATAAAAATCGAAATCATGATCAGGTTCGTGATAATATCGTGATCATTTTTTGCCATATCACCCAGCTCTAGATGGAACATTGTTAGAACATAGTTTTATAAGTTAAATCTTTATTCTCCACAAATGTTTGTATTACACAGAAAATGTCTCTGCTGTCTTCTACAGCAGCTATAGGCAAACTTTTTAACTCAAGGGCCACATTGGATTTTTACACTTGCCCGGGGGCCGGACAGTTTATAGTTTGGATGTAATATATTATACACAAATTCGCCAACTCAAAAATAAGAAATTATTTAAAAACAGTCTTAAGTGCCATGTGTTAAACGGGTTATAAATTTTGCCATATGGACAGAAATGTTATTTGTATTTGTACTTTTCCCCCCAGTGAAAAATGTGAAATAATTTGTGTAATGAACTTTTATGCATTGTAAGGAAATGTTATTATTGCAATGATAATTTATTATTGTGTTTGTTATATGTTTTGATTGCAATGGACCCAGGAATACTAGCTGATTGCTTCGCTTTCAGCTAATGGGATCCATTTAAATAAACAAATAAACAAACATACTATTACACATAGACTTAATGCCTACAATACACAAAAAAACTGAATAAAACATATTTAATGAAAACAGAAAAAGCGCAAAAATCATGACCTTTATTGGGAACAGTGCCGGTCGTCACTCAATTTAGCCGATGCATCAAGGTTTGGTGTTATTCTAGTGGTTGCTATTGTCAAAACTGATCTTAAATGAACAAGCGACTGCAGTCTCAGACAACTATAAAATGACATGAAAATCACAATGAAATGTGGTCCCCGGTGCTTAGTTTCCCCCCCTCTGATCTAGAGCCTGTGTTCCTATAAGGCGTGAGGAGGGAAAAGGACGGCCCCGGCCCACTCCCCTGTCCGTCATCCCGCTCGACACCTGATCCCCCCCGATCCATTTAAACAACGCGACAGCTACCGCCTGAGCATGAATGTGTAGATATGTGCGCACGGGACCGCCACACGTGCTGCTCCTTCAGTTTCAGAATGCGTTGGGGTGGGGTGTGGGGGGCTGCGGTGGGGGCGAGGAGTCAGTCTAGCACTAAGCGGCTCGGCTCCCAGGGCTGGTGGCATGTCACTATGGCAACAAAGAGAGACAAATATCGGCTGGACTGGGGAGCGGTGCGTCGGGAGAAGAGCACTCGACGCAACACAGAGCTGTACAACGGTGGCAAAGCGAGAGCAATGGGATGTCTGTTACATTCTCCGCCCAACGGGTCATCGTGAAAGTGGACAATGCTTTGAGTGGTCGAGAAATGGCTTTTAAAATTAGCAAGGTAAAACTGTCCTGAGAGTGGGAAAAATCAATGATATCCAGCCAGAGATCATTTTTATCTGACTGATTCAAATAGAAGAAATGTAATAGTGATGTGGTGAAGCATAGTCACAAAAAGCTTTTAGTGGCCCATAATGACATTAGCAATTCAATGATCCCCTGGTCAAGTGTTGATATGCACAGTCATAGCTGATATCCTGGCAGAAGCTGGAATGGCTCAAACCATTGCTCAGCCAAACTGATGGCTTACCCACCCAGTCAAAACTCGCACCCTGACTCAACGCGCATCAGTTTGGGTGGCGAAAGGGCGGATCTGTAAGTTTAGGCGCTGGAGGAGTCTCCACACACGGTTGTTTTCAACTTGTGTGCAGAACTCACTTCTGTTTCTCTGGAGTGTGGGCACACACAGCAGTGAAATAATATTCCTAAATTCAATCATTATAAGTCATTCATGAGAGGCTGAATTCTGGAGAGAGAGTGAAGCCGCTGTGTGCTGGAGCTGCAGAGGCCGAGACATGCTGAAAAACGTCTGGTTTTAGTCCAGTCTCAGCCCAACACAAGAAAACAGCAGGACAAGCTGCAAATCAGCATTATATTTGAAATTATGTTGAAATCATATGTAAAACTAAGGGTAAAAGTTGTCTCGTTGTTTGCAAAACATGCAGCATATAATACAGTCAAAGACAGTCTCACTTGTACTTTCAGTGCTAAAAATCGGAGCCTATAAAACTGGCGTGTATTCAGCTTATTCCAGAAGTTGCCGTATGCGCCGCCATCTTTTCCAGTTGTAGTTTACATGGGGCAGATGAGCGCAACAGAAAATAAGTTCTGCACGGACTAAAAAGCCGTTTTCAGGCCGCCAAGGAAGTCAGTGCATTGCTGACTTGTTTTTGCATGTGTACATTAAACATATTAGACAAATTTGCGCGAACATCATTAGCGTCAAACCGGAACTCCCTTTACTACAACAGTGTGGATCATAAACATAAAAAGAGGCAAAAGTGGACGGGGCAGAAAAAAAAAAGAGAATAAAATTTTACAATTGCCCACCTAAGTATTCTGCCTGCCCACCCTCGATCAGTGGGCTAGAACCGGCCCTGGCTCAAACACTCCATACTGATGGGCTAAACGATATCCATATTCTGCTCAAATGCCAGAGTACCTCAGTCCACGTTGCTATGTTTGTTTCACCTTTGGCTACCACCTAAATCACAATGCTGCTGTGTGATTGGCCCAGTCACATCAATCCACTGGGGGATTAAACACAGCAGTGGGAGCTTTGTTTCTAAACCATGGATCTGTTGAAGTGCGTGGATATGGTATTGCTAGCTTAAACCTGTCTTGAGTTGTCACCAGTGGCCAGTCCATTGGTACTGGAATGAAAAAAACATCTACAGTTCAGAAAGGCGGTATAGTAGCGTAGTGGTTAGCACTCTTACTTCACAGCAAGAAGGTCCTGGGTTCAACATCCGCCACAGGGCCTTTCTGCGCCTTTCTGTGTCTGCGTTGGTTTATACTGTGAATGAGAGCGTGTTTGTCAGAATGAATGCATGGCCAACAGGAGATAAATAAAGCATAGACAATTTTCGCCTATTTTCAGATCATGACCGTTTTCTCATTCTTCAGTTGACTTAAAAACAGCTTTTAAATCTCTGTCTTTGGCTAATGCTGCTTCGCTCCAGCCAACTCTCACTCCAGCCAACTCTCATTAAGAGCTGGGCGATATGGAATCAGAAAAAAAAATAAAATACAGCAAATGTATCGTGTCAAATGTCACAGGCAGTTTTTATTTAAGTGCATGTTAAAAATTTGAGGTTTGAGGTATAGAACTTGCACATAAATCATTAACCCAATTGGGTGTATATAGGTTTGTGGTTGGTGTTAGTCTGATCCTGACTGCTATCGTACGATGAGCGTTTCATTCGTGCTTCAGCTGCTCAGGGAGTTAGCGATAGCATTAGCAGTGTCAGTATTGGATGAATCTAGATTAACCCTCATGTCATCTCGAGGGCCTGTCTTTTTTTAAACCTCAATATTTCAGTGTGTGTTGAGGTCAGTCCCAAGAGATTTTCCAAAGTTTCATGGATTGAGTCATATTTTAAAGTGCCAAATGATTTTTGATGTTCAGTTCAAGAGCTTAAACAAAAGGGTATGTTTGTCACCCTTTGTCACCTTTGTCAAAAGAAAAATTGTCTTTTTTTTGTGCCTTTCAAAATCTCTTCATCTACTTCTACTCTACTCATAAATGTGAAAACTTATATATATATATATATATAAAGTATATATTTTAATTATTTGGCCATTTTGCTACAAAAGTACACTTGCAGTAAACTATATTTTTAAATGGCCTGTTTCCAAATTGTGGAAAGTGGAAAACTTTAGCTAAATTTATTAGAGCCTAGTATATGTCAATAATTCATGTTTAAATTCTTTTTGGTGCATTACTGGGTTTTGAACGTATCTTCTCTATTGATTTCCATTATAAACACATATGTTGACTAAATCTATATTATAATAAGATGGAGTCCAATAAAAATATGAACAAAAATGGTTTGGTTGTGTTGGCCTGAAGGCAGAGATTGTCTATGAGTCCAACAAAGACACTGTCACCCTGTGACTGCCCCCCTGTGGCCCCTGTGTGAACACATAAGGGTTAGTCTCTGCCCAGAGATGAGTTGTCAAAACAAGTCGACCTCACAGAACGTCTCCCTCTTATCGGCCGTCACAAAGTTGGCTCATATTTTTTGATGTGTCAAATTGTAAATAAAGTCAAAGAACTGCCTTTTTCATTTTCACAGTGGATATTTTGAGTCAAAAAATTACTAGAGGGAGTAGAAACAGAAGATTTCAGCAGCTGAGATGAAGAGGATGAGAACTCAAAATGAAACTAAAACTACATTTGCACATCAGACATGTGACAGATGACAGATGAAGCTGAGAGGTCAATCAGGGCATGCAGTTGACCCATGAGGCGACCAAGAGCCCCCAATTTACACTGTCACAGCCACAAGTCCTTTACCTCCGCAGCCCTGTCAGAGGAACTCCTCAGAAAGAAGCTGAGCCTTTTGAAGATAACAACTCTTCCAAAGCAGCCGAGGTGACCTGACTCTGGTTAAGAGTGGGTGGGGCACAGATGGTTGGCACCGTAATTGTACAGTTTCTTGCTTTCTAAGAGTCCACTGGAAGATCCTCCACTTCGATGTTTTTCCTCCTCACTCTCCATCCCTCATCATCAAACTCTGCACTCTCCTACACTTCTCTCTCTGTCCCTTTGTCCTCCTCTCTGTCCTCAGCATTGCACTCTTTCTCTAAATCCTCTGCCTTTTTTGCTCTTCTACTCCTCTTTGTCCTCTTTCTCTTCATTCTCCTACTCTCCACTCTCCTCCTTCTTCATGACCTCCAACTTGTAAATTTCCTCCTCTGACACCTTCTCCACACTGCTGCTGGGATCTTCTTTGGTTTCTCCACAACTTGAGCTCTCATCCTCCTCTTCATCTCAGCTGCTGGGACGCTCTTCTTCGATCGGCTGAACAACAGCCAAGAGCCTCCTCTTTACTGCAGCCTCTACTCATTTTCTAACAAACCAAATCCGCTGTGAAAATGACCAGTGCAGTTATTTGACTTTATTTACACTTTACACATCAAAAAATATGAACCAAACTTGTGACGGCCGATAAGAGGGAGACTTTCTCTGAGATTGACTTGCTTTGACGACTCGTCTGTGGGCAGAGTTATGTGTTCACACAGAGGCCACAGGGGGGCAGTCACAGAGGGCAGTTACAGGGGGGCAGTCACATGGCGGAAGTAACAGAGGGCAGTCACAGGGGGGCAGTCACAGGGCGGAAGTAACAGAGGGCAGTCACAGGGGGGCAGTCACAGGGGGGCAGTCACAGAGGGCAGTCAAAGAGGGGCAGTCACAGAGGGCAGTCACAGGGGGCAGTCACAGGGGGCAGTCACAGGGGGGCAGTCACAGAGGGCAGTCACAGAGGGCAGTCACAGGGGGCAGTCACAGAGGGCAGTCACAGAGGGCAGTCACAGAGGGCAGTCACAGGGGGGCAGTCACAGGGGGGCAGTCACAGAGGGCAGTCACAGAGGGCAGTCACAGGGGGCAGTCACAGAGGGCAGTCACGGGGGCAGTCACAGGGGGGCAGTCACAGAGGGCAGTCACAGGGGGCAGTCACAGGGCGGAAGTAACAGAGGGCAGTCACAGGGGGGCAGTCACAGGGCGGAAGTAACAGAGGGCAGTCACAGGGGGGCAGTCACAGAGGGCAGTCACAGGGGGCCAGTCACAGAGGGCAGTCACAGAGGGCAGTCACAGAGGGCAGTCACAGGGGGCAGTCACAGGGCGGAAGTAACAGAGGGCAGTCACAGGGGGGCAGTCAGAGGGGGCAGTCACAGGGGGTAGTCACAGAGGGCAGTCACAGAGGGCAGTCACAGGGGGGTAGTCACAGAGGGCAGTCACAGAGGGCAGTCACGGGGGGCAGTCACAGAGGGCAGTCACAGAGGGCAGTCACAGGGGGGCAGTCACAGAGGGCAGTCACGGGGGGCAGTCACAGAGGGCAGTCACAGGGGGCCAGTCACAGAGGGCAGTCACAGAGGGCAGTCACAGAGGGCAGTCACAGGGGGGCAGTCACAGGGGGGCAGTCACAGGGGGGCAGTCACAGAGGGGCAGTCACAGAGGGCAGTCACAGAGGGCAGTCACAGGGGGGCAGTCACAGAGGGCAGTCACAGGGGGGCAGTCATAGGGGGCAGTCACAGGGGGGCAGTCACAGGGGGGCAGTCACAGAGGGCAGTCACAGAGGGGCAACGCTCAATCTGATTGGTCAGAGCAGTCACATGATGAGCGTGTGTGGGAGAACATCACTACTGTGCATGCTCGGTGGCTACATCAGGCTGGGTACAGTATGAGTTGCTTTATTGCACCTATGCCGAAGCAAGTTCCTATGTTTGTGAATTTCACTGACAATGGCAATAAACCGCTTTCTGATTCTGATGAATTATTGCACAGTTGTTGTCTTTTGAGTGCATTCTGGGTCAGATACATGGATATACTTCAAAGATTTGAGAACCTTTGCCCCACCCCTTTTGAGTCAACTAATTGGTCGATGGAACAGGTATTTAACCAAAACTTTTTTGCAGCCCCAGATGATTTTCTTGTGTGTGTATATGTATGTACATGCATTAGGGCTGCAACAATTAATCGACTTGTGATTAGTCCACTATAAAAAATTATAACTATAAAATCGATAATCGACTACTTGTTAACTGCACTATGCAGACTCTAAAACAAGTGTCAAAAGACCTTTTATAACATGAATACATCAAAATGTCAAAAAAGAATAGATCATTGCTTTTTTTAATCAATAGTACACTTTATTCATAAATATTCTCTGTCTTGAAGCCTTCAGTCACCATATTTCAGCTTTTATTTAGCTGATAATCCATTTTAAAAGTTTAAATATACAAAATAAATAATCATTTGACTAGTCCACTACTAAAATATTCGTTAGTGACAGCCCTAATATGCATTCATGTGCATATACATATGTGTGTGTAAAAGACCCACAGTTGTGAGGCGAATTCATTTCCAATACTTTATAATATTATTCATGTGCTACAGTTTATTATCATTTTCTGTTTAGCTAATTAATTTCATTTATTGTTATCTGTTTGTATGTTGCTTTATTTTTAATTTTCTAGGTTCTAGGACTAGGTTCTTAAACTGGCGGCCATCTTCGAAAATCGGCTCATCTCACAAATGTTTTGAGAATTGTGTCTCCTGTGCACCTAAAAAAAACACTAAACAAGAATTATAGCTTATTTTAACCGCAAGAAACTGTTGAGTAACACACACTTAGACAATGACACAACTTCAATTCCTCTATAGTTGCTGCTTGTCAATGAATATGCCAACGTATATATAGAAAACGTAATATCTGCGCCCATGACAATCCAACTCAAATTGCAGATTAGATTCACATATTAGACCTAGGAGACAGCGTTTAGGATGCTGGAGCGGAGTGTGTTTGGGATCCGTCAGACCTCCCTCCGACAGCCTGTGTGTAGGACGTCCCAAGGTCCTTCCCCCTCTCTGCTCTATTAGACACGGCAAACACGCTGTCGGGCTGCCACTGTTGACTCAGACCTTTCCAAAATGGTTGACCGACTGCGGCGAGGCGGGCGGAGGAGGAGAGGGGGCGTGTTTTTCTTCCCCTTTATTGACTGTCGCTTCAAAAAGGGAAGAAAAAAAAAAGGGAGAGAAATGGCGGTAAGGGCAGAGAAGGATTTGCTCCCAGGTCAGGTGTAGCCGCAGGCAGGTTTTACGAAAGCATGGGGTTGACAAACGGCTACATCCAAATCTAATCTGCTGTGCAAACAACCGCAGACCACCGCCAAGGAAATAATGAGTCTGGCGCAATGAATATTTGATTGAATATATAAACTGTGGGGCAGAGGTTAGCGATTAGATGAGGGAGATGGGAGGAGATTTGGGGGGAAAATGTAGACTCTGGTGGTGTTTTTTCCACACATTTCAAAACTTAAAACAGTATTGATCGGCGAGGACAGCAATTTAAACACGTCATTTAGGTGTGTGCCATCTGCTGGGAGCTGTGGGAATGACATTAACAAACAATAAAAGCAGTCAACCAGACCCCTGAGCTTATACATGTTAAGGTAAGTTCATTTTAGTGACACTTTATTGACCTGTGTGAGACATGTCGTCAGAATGTACACGAACAGGGCAGAAATGCTGACAGGTCTAGTTTAGGACTGGAAAAATGCAGTGCATGGTTGCTTCCACTGCAGCTTTGTTTATTTAGGATGGATGTGTCGGGATGGAAGTATTGATGTATCAATACTGACTCAGTAAAATGAGGGTGTTGGTACTTGTTACCCAGGTGTAAATAAAAAAAAAAGGGTTCAGCAATAAGTCAAGGAATAGAGAATTAAGCTGCAGAATTTGTCTCCAATGATACAAAAAAATATATATGTATATATATTTTTGTAGTGTTATCAATTCATTTGTATTATATTTTATGTTATGAACTAAAAGAATTGCATGAAATCACGCAGTTATACAGCAGCCAATCAGCCTGTAGAATATGTGGCGACGCCTTTTCCACTTCCTTTCCGCATCGAGCCAAGCAGCGAGACGACACACTAAACAACAAGCTAAAAGGACAAGGTATTACATTTTATCTGCGCAAAACCACCCTTCATTTACATCAGTGGGATCTAAGGAGGAGTTCTGTTGCCGATTTGGATTTGGGACAAATACACGATCGGCCACGGGCCCGTATTGGAGCACAAGTTTTATCGGTCAGGTCTTTTGTGATTGGATCAAGATTCGTGGAGAAGATTCCAGTCAATGGCGAGTTGAACTTGGAACTAGAACCTACACAACTACTGACTGCAGAGGGATTATCTGCTGTGGTAGGACTGGATCAGTCGTCTAGCATTGGTACCATTACAAGCTTGGACACAAAAATCTGATTTAAGAGTGCACTCAAAAAAACGATAGACTTTAAGGTTTTTTTTCAAAGGCGCCATTTTATTTCACTGTAATTTACTCTTGATTGTATTCTTGTACATATAGTTGTGGTTAATGCAAATTCTTGGTAACAAAAATTTCACTAAAACCTAGTTCAATGGTGTTCCCTGTCTTTTCATTGTGGCACTCCCGAGGTATAACACATGAGCTCTATTCGGACCTAATCCTTAGCTACAAGTGGGTTACATACTGATATACAAATACTGATATGATACTAATTAACATACATACATTTTAGGGCATTAATTTTAGACATGTTAGCATCAATTTCTTCATAGTTCTGTGTCAAAAACGCTTCACAAGCAGCAGATTGGACTTAAGTGTCTGTGTCAGGTGTTCTTTTTAATACATATATTTGTGGAGTATGCCCAGTATTTGGTATCCAATTGATACTAAAAATGGTTGTATTGCCCATTACTATCATTTGTCAAATGTATCCACCCTTTCTCTCCATGCCATGCTATAACTGTCCTGTCAAATAAAACCTTCGGGTCAGTCAAAAAATAAATACAATTACACAGGGGACTTCCAGGTTGTAATCTATGACATCTGCAAACAGTCACTACTGTTTTGGCTACTCAGAAGGAGACCGTTAAAGTAAAAAAAGATTTACTCAAACCTTTGAGGATCAAGCTAAATATTTTGTCATAATTTTTGTCAACTACAATTTTTACTAAAACAATAACCTCCTAAATTACAGATATTTTCATAGAATAAAATGACACAATTTCAGATTTTTTGTTAGCTACAAAAACAAAAAATGAACAAATGTTCAAGTGGAAACTAGATCCATGCTCCCCTTTTTCAAAGGCCCATATGATTATTAATGAAAAGGTTTGCACAAACTCCATGTTAGTGATGTCCGTGCTGGCACAATTTGGTTGCTCTTATTGTCAAGCAACAATCATACAATGTCATACATGTCGGAATTTTATGATTTGAGGTTTTGGAGCTGCGACCTGACAAATAGCAGTAACAGAATCCCCCAAAACACACATACAGTACATGATGAGTGCCACAACTTGTTTTTGGCCTTTAAAAATGATATGGAGTACATTTACTTTGACATCTCATGTTTAAGAATAAAATGTTATTTAACAAAAAACAATATATCTATCACCACACCCCCCTTCCTTTTTATTGAAATAAGGAAGTACAGTCACATACAAAAACATTTCATGTCTCCAAATATAAAAAAAAGAGCCAAGGTTTCTCAGGAGAGTTGTCAGGAGAGTTGCAAGGCTGGTTTTCCGCGCAGAGACAGCAGGGGGCGACGGCGAGGGCTTCAAACTCCCCAAAAACACATTCGCAACCACCACACGGACTTACAAAGACGTTTAATAAGGTAAAATATTACTCAGCTCCACTTTAAAAAGCTCAAAAAGTACTTTATATCCTTCAATATAAAACTCGTTAGCGCACATAACTCTTTCCTCTACATTCTTAATATGTTAATACTCCCTCCGCCGCATCATAGTGACCACAATCATGTCCGTTGCTACGCGCTGAGGTCCCCGGCTGTAATTAATTGCCTTCCTCGCGCCGTACGCCTCCTGTCCTCTTTCATTAATTGACAATGCTTCCACCTCGCCTCCTTCTCTCTATGGACGTGTTCCCTTTACAATGGGCTCTATGCATGATGAAACGCACGGGCAGCAATGCACAACCCATTACTTAAGTTAGATACGCACAAGCACGTCTCTAATGGTGAGCCCCGGAGCCGGCTGCAGGCGTGAGGTACGGCTAATCACGCCGCAAATGGGGTTTGTACGAAAGCAGAAGTTATTAATTATTCAGACGGCGCTATGCTAGGTCATGGCTTGCTAATCCGCTGTGAGGTATTAAAATGAACATCGGATTTGGAGTGGAAAACAGTTGAATTGGCACAACGGGTCAGAAAGTAGACTTATTGTTGAAAGTTCGAGTTGTGTTATGAAGGCAATCTAGCATAAAAACAAATATCCTTTTCTAGGGTGATCAGAGTTTCAAATTTGTTGGAGTGGGGAGTAACAGTAAAATAGTAATCAGTAATTAAGGTCATTATTATACATTTGGCACATTCACGATTTCAGTAAAAAAAAAAAATTAGAAGCTTCTATTGTTGCATTTGTTTGTGTTCTGGTCATTTTCAAGAACAGTTTTCTCTATTTTTGGCAATTTATTCCTTTCTTTATTTTTGGCGGATATCAAATTTGTTAAAAACCGGGACAACTGGGATGTGTCTTGTGTAAAACCGGGACATTTACATGGATTTGGACTCATCTTTGGGACACGGCTCAAATCTGGAACGGTCCCAGGTAAATAGGGCGGTCTGGTCACCCTAAAGCTTTCAAACTTTAAAGAGAAAAAAAGTATATAAGGAGAATAATGACAAAACTATAAATGTTATAGCCACTCAACACAAGACAGATATATGAATGGGGGAAAAGAAGGATTATTTGTTATAACAGATGGAGAATGGGAACACATATGCTCATCTCAATGGAGGGCCACGAATTCTTATACTTATAAAGAATTCTGTTGGAATCCCCAGAGGTAAGGGGAATGAAGATGAAATGTACCTTCAAGGAATTTAAGGAGTGTTAATTTTGCATGTTTTTGGAGTATATTGGACCATAAATCAAATAAAAAGAAAATAGCAATAATTGACAATATGAGACTACAAAACACTATTAATTTTTAAGTTAAGGGGTACGCTGAGTGTGAGACAAAGCTTACGGCGTACTCGAGACAAAAAAAGTTGGGAACCACTGTTTTATAAAACCATGTCAACTGGTACGGTTTGACTGTTCATAAACATTGGACTGAGATGAATAAAATACTGCATTTTATTTTCCACACTATCATCCCGCTTGACTTAAAATATACCTGGGACATAAAACACCAACAGTGGAAACAATAGATGGATGCCTTTGAAACAGACTTTTGGCAACAGTAAGAAAAGCACCATAAAAAAAAAAAAAAAAAAAAAAAAAAAAAAATGGATGACACAAACTGAGCCGAATATAGTCGACTGGGTTGAAATAATGATTTATTAAATGGAAGAAATCTCTTGGAAATGTACATTTTTCTGGACAATGAGACAAACTGGAATTTTATGCCAGACAACATACCTACCAGACATTTAGTTTTCTTTACTTTCTGTGCCATGTTGTGGCACAGTGGTAAAATATTTTTAATTTACGGGTGGAGAGTCCGTCACATGCATGGAAATAGCTACGCCTGGAATGTCCCACAATACTTATTAGATCATGGGACATCTACATTGTTCGAAAATACAATGAAAGCATTCTGTGGCTGAACTGGCCTTTCCACAGATCTGATTACGTATAACAACATCTCCTAGCCAGGGATGTAATGGAGGTCTAACGGTTACAACAATGTCAACTTTTTACTAAAAACTTTTATTTGCATCATCATTTGAATGACTATCTTATTCTCCTGCATTAGTAGTATAGTTCTGCTAAATCTCCACAAGTCAGCTTTGTTTATTTTGTCTCTAAACTGACCACAGACCACAGCACTTGGAGAATAGATTACTTATATAAGAGGCTGTACAATAGCCTGCTTTGTTTATGGTGCGCTGTGATGTACAGTGGTGCCTCTAATTGGATCATTACGCGTCATCTCCGGACTGCGTGGGTGTTTTCCAAAGACCCACCAGAAAAATAACTTACTTTCTTTTCATTGTATAGATTTTAATGGAAGGAAAACAAAAGAAAGACAAAAAAAATATATATATATTAGGCCAAAGTCACATGGAACTATGAATGAAAAAACTAATTTGGAGATTGTGGGTGATGGGTGATGGTCACCAGAGTTTCTTTAAGTAGATGATTAGATTAGTTTATTTGCCATTTGCTGTTAAAAACCACATTGGAAAGACTTGCGCAACAAGCTCAACATGCACATCAAATACAACTACACAAGCAAACAAGTACGTATATTACAGACAAATAAAAGACACTGAAAGTAAGCAAAGCATAATTTATTTACAATAAAGTAGAAGAAAAAGTGCAAGTTCCTTACATTTAAAGTGCATTGTTCGTGCATTGACAGCTTGTGGAAAGACGGTTTTAGCGTGTCGAGATGATTTACATCTGATAGAACAATACCTTCTTCCCGAAGGGAGAAGTTCAAACATCTCTCTGCCGAGATGGTCAGAGTGGTTCTAAATGATTCTAAGGACTCGATTCATAAATCCACTCGGATTTGATGTTATATTACCGGACCACACTGTGATACAAGCAACAAGACTTTCAACAGTGCAGTGATAAAAGTTCAATAAAAGTTTGGAGTTTTTTGTAAATTCTCTACGTTTGCGCAAAAAGAAAAGAGGCTGATGAGCTTTCTTCACAATGTTACTTGTGTTTTTGTTCCAGCTCATGTTGTTTGACAGGGTCAGACCAAGACATCTGCACTCTTCCACACTTTGTACTTCCGAGCCATTTCAATAGGCATATGACAGTAGTTACAACTAAAATAAAAAACAAGTTAACATATTTTAGAAGTATTTAGAAGGAGTTTGTTTTCGTCACTTCACTCAACCACATTTTGTACTTCTGCTCTATAAAATAAAATGATGAATCATCCGATTCATCATTTTCACTAATGAGGCCAACGATAGTACTATAGTGAGCATATTTAACGATAAGATCACTATTGTGGACTCAGTCATAAATATAGAGAATGAAGAGCAGAGGACTTAAAATGCACCCTTGAGGAGAGCCAGTGCTCACACAAGCTTCATTGGAAAAGAGTCGTTCATTTGAACCTTTTGTGATCTTTAAGTTAAAAAGCTAAAAACCCATTTACAAATGTCATCACTCAAGCCAAGAATTCAGAGTTTATGGACAAGTCTAGTTGGAACAAGTGAATGAAAATCTGAGCTGTAGTCAATAAACAGCATTCTTGCAGAAGATTTGTAGTGTCCTGATGTCTGTATACAAGTTCAAAGCAGAGAGATGCTCCTAATCTGTCTGTAAGCAAACTGATGTGGGTCCACAGACAGGAATCTGCCTTTTAATAAAATCCAGTGCCAGGCGCTCAAGAGTTTTCATTAAAACAGAAGTAAGGGCCACAGGTCGATAATCATCCAAACACATCACGACTGTTTTCTTAGGCACCGGTATGATGGACTTTTTAAAGTTGTGTGGTACAGTACAGGTCTTGAGTGACATGTTTAAAAGATCAGTGAGAACTGAAGCAAGCTGCTTAGACAGTTTAAGGACGTGAGGGGGATGCCTTCAATATGTAATAACACTAATTTGTCTGTTTTACGGTCCAAAACATTAATCCACATTTTATAAGCATTAATGTAATGCAATGTTAACAATAGTGCATGAATGTTTGCACTTTTATATTATATTAACTTTGTAAATTTTTTCCAAATTGAACGTTAGCACAAGTTGAGAAAAGAACCCATGAGACTCTTACCAAAAGCTACTGCCCTAGTTCCACACCTGCCGTCCCCTGTTGTGCCGAGACAAATTAATATCAGCTGATTAGTCAATTTATCCTTATTTTTGAGCTCTTTAACTAAACATTCAGGGGTTTACAGTCAGTAAAAGCAACCGATATGAGAATACTGTTTAATTAATCTGAAAACAACAAATCTTACTGTTAAGCTTTAGTAAAAGCTGTTAAAGAGCAAACTCCATGATTTTTCTATTGATGGTATCAAAATCTCAACTTTATCAGATAAAAAGCACATGAATTCAAACAAGATGAAATGTCTCATCTTGGAAACCCAAGAACCACATGAACACAGTATAGTTCTACGTATGTCACATCGCGAGCTGCTGACCCTTCTCACCCTGGACATGGACTATTTGAGCCCCTCCCTTCGGGCAGGAGGCTCCCGCCACAAGAACAGTTTCTTTCCCTCTGCCGTTGGACTTATGAACACTTTATAACACCTGCCACTTTAACAATATATTATATAAGAGCTATCTATTTGCACTGCTGTCTATCCAACTGTACATTTCTGTATATAGTCTTAGTCTATATTAGTCTACTTTAATTTGTTTTATCTAAATCCTATGCATGCCTCTTTTATATATTTTATTATATTTTATTCATTGTTTTATGTTGCACCTTTCCTTAAGTTCCTATGTTTGTGAATTTGATCACTGACAATGGCAATAAACCAATTCTGATTCTGATCTGCTGCCCATATTCAACCAGGAAGTAAAAAGTAAAATTTCACACACACACAAAAAAAGTCAAATGAGGGACAACTGGGCAAGATGAAAAAAAAAAAAAATTATAAAACTAAAATATAATTGTGATGCCTAGACCTTTTTCATGTAATAAAGTAAAATCTATTTAACCCCAATACAAATATATTATGTAAAATAAGCTCTTAGTGTCAAAATGAGTCCACTGTGCGCCGTCTGCATCTGATTATAGAGTTTTATTCTCTACAAAACAGGAAATGTGCTATTAGCATGCTATTTGTTTCAGATTCCACATCATGCGTCTCCGTTCTGCTGCGCCACGCACTGAGCAGAACTTACGCAGCCGTCATAAGGAATGAAAGCCGTTCCACGTCTCACGGATTTGCTGCGCCACAACTCCTACGCTCCTACGACAAAATTACGGATCATTATTAGTCATTATTAGTCTATTTACTTCTGTGCCAGAATCTGACCGGCTCAAGGCCCGCAGCTCAGAACGCATCAAACAGGAAAAAGAACAAAGAAAAATAATGTAAAAGCTGTTTACCCGGACCACATTTTGTCCGAATAAAGACGTGTAATAAACTTTTGGTTACCCAGTAGACAAGTATTACAAGTATTTACAATCAAGCATCTTCTTATCGCACAATCGTGCATCCCACGCATGCTCACTTCTGGCTCCTCAGGACTTAGCAGAGACAAATTACATCCAGTAGAACTTACAAAAATAGTTTCCAACGTGGAGCGAGAAACAGTGATCCACGCATTTGTATCCTCACGATTGGATTTCTGCAAGAGTTTGTTTGCTTGTTTCAGTAAGAGAGAATTGACCTGGTTGCAGATGGTTCAAAATTCCGCTGCAAGGCTTTTGACCCCCACAAGCAGGAGAGCACCTATAACTCGATCTTTAAATCTTTCCATTGACTCTGTTATTTTTCGTGTGCACTTTAAGATTTCGGTGCCGACTTTTAGAGCGTTACATGGACAAGCTCCTGCTACACATCAGCCTTGATTAAAGTGCGTATGACAGGTTTTCATGGTTTTCTGAGTTTGTCTTTATTTGGTGGATCAATACGTGTTGTAAAAAGAAATTATAGTTTTACACCAATCAAGTAGCCGTTTGTGAAGAAAAGTTGAAAAATCTGCAGAAAGCTACAGGAAGTAAACAGGTTGATGACATCACACTGGGGAGACAAATGTTATGCATAATCTACACAAAAGAGGCAACTTATTTTTGACCCTTTATGCATTAATTCAACAAAAAAAGGTGTATTTTTATTTGTAAAATAATATTTTAAAAAATCTGTAACATTAGATGAGTTTTGGCCCAGTGTACATTGTAGTTGTAGTTCCTAGTGTAAAGTCATCATTTACAATCAGGAAGTAAAACTAAACAACAAAAAAACTGCTAAATCAGGATCAAATTTTACAAGTATTTTGGCAAACTTTGAAATATATTTATCTAAACTGCATTTTATTGATATGAATAGTCCAACCTGTCATGGCCCCTTTAAGCCTTACACTTCAGCCCATAGCCTTAGCAGGCCATAATCCGTCAGACATCTTCAAAACACAAGGAGTTGGATCTTTCAAAGCGATCTTTTCTAAAACTCTGGAATGAACTACCCCTTGTTCTCTAGACCAGTGTTTTTCAACCTATTTTGGGTTGCCGCACACTCTTTTGGTTTAAAAGCCACCACAGCACACCACCAACTACAAAAACATTACCAAAACAGAGCATTTAGTTTAAAAAATATGGTATATAACAAGCCAACTAATGTTTGTGTCTGGTTCTTTAAATTTGGTAATAGTGATGGTTTTGTGTTATCTTGTAATGCAGAAGTAGCTCAGGACACTCCAAAAAAGTAAATGAGTCAATTACAACCTCAACTGTCAATCTGTTAACTCGATTGGGCATTTTTTCAAGGCACACCTGGCAAAACCGCAAGGCACACTAGTGTTCCCCGGCACACTGGTTGAAAATCAAGGCTCTAGACAGCGTAGATGGCTTTAAAAAACAGCTGAAAACGCATTCCCACCCCCATAGGCTCAGAGCCACTACGACCAAAGTGGTTGTTTTGACTAAAGTGTTAATGCTGTTTATATTAATTACTGCTTGTGTGTGAAGCACTTTGTTTGTGAAAGGTGCTATACAAATAAACTTTACTGACTTACCGACTTACTTATGGTGAGCGTCTGTGGCGCAACGGAACGGAGACGCATGATGTGGAAGCTGCCTGTTAGCTTTACCGTGACTCATTCCAGCCTCTTAAAATTGTTATTTTTAGAATCATTGCGGTAAGTAATTTGGATGCTACGAACGTGTTAAGTGAGAAATACACGTAGACTGCTGCAAAGATGATGAATTAAGAAGAATTAAGAAGATCAGGCACTGCTCATTTATTTAGTAAAATGTGTAACTTAGCTAGTCATACTCCTGCTAAGTCCTTTCCTGGTTGAAAAAAAAAACAAATGACAGCACTGACAACTGAGCCATCAAAAGTACAATCCTTCCACAGCTCTCCCGTTTTAATTCTCTGTTTTAATGAAGTCAGCTGTTTTGGACGACATCGGACCATGTGTTTACGATACCGGTTTGTTTTTCTGCCCAAATTCAGCCGTCCTTATCAGAGCACATCCACGCCTGCCCTGTGCCCCCGCGCTCCGGCTCCAGCCTGTTTGCTCATTCTCTCCCCTCTCTTCTCCGTTCAATGGGGTGCGTTTGGCGGTGCAGCTGTGGCTAAACCCCGTCCTCCTTTGGGCTTTTTATCTCGCTCCGCATGAGGCTGATGGGTTCCTGGCTGCACCGCGGGCCACAAAGCAATCTGACCGAGAAAAAATATCAATCTTGGACGTGATCAGATGTTGAACAGGCAATTTGGGCAATAGGTCAAAAATAATGGTTGATGCATAAACCTTTATTTTTTAGAGATTTTGTTGCTTTAGTCGTGAAACTTTTCTGTTTTGCATTCAATTACGCGTGTTTGGATAGCTACAAACTTTGCTGAAATCCATGTATTTTTACAGCTGATGAGGATGAAAATTTAAGCTCATTTTACACCTTTCCAGGACCAAAGTTGAATGTTATCAGCTCTTATCGATTCGGTAATGATTCGCTTCTTCTAAATGAATAAAAATATGATGTGTCTTTACGGATCTAGTTTAATACTCGCAAACAAATTTCTCTAAATAAATTGTTATTTTATTACAGTGCGTTGTACTAAGGCAGACACGTACAGGGATAAAATAGGCCTAATGCAGACAGTAAGGGCTTTTCTGTTATTTATTTCGCCCTCTGTGCTTATTCCTCGCTGCCAGTTGGACGTCTTTTAATGAACTGGCGCGGGCCAAAAAAAATTCTCGTGGGTTGGGCCAGAGCAATTTTCCTTTTTAAAAACGATTAATTTCAGAATAAACCCAATAGAGCAGGAAAAGGAGCAGAAGACTCCTTCTGAGGGTAGCATCAATTACATTCCCCCAACCGTGTGCATAAATGTAATATATACTGTAAAAAGTGGTGTATCTGTGTGCTTGAGATAATGAATACAGTGAGCGGGCAGTTGTGAGGAAAACCTGATCTACCATATACAACCAGTCAAAGGTCAAATTTATTTATATAGCACATTTATGAACAGATACACTGCTCCGTGCTACACAAGTTCAACAACACAAGACAGCGAAAACTTGAAAAAAATCATAACATATGTATAATGAAAATGTCTGACTCATCTTGGATCAAAAGCCAGTGCAAAGAAAGGAGTTTTTAGCAACGATTTGAAACTCTGAACAGAAGTAGCAGCTCTTATGTTCAGGGAAAGAGAGTTCCATAGTTTGGGACCAGCAACAGAAAAGCTCTGTCTCCTCTGGGTTTGAGTCTAGACCTGGGACAGTCCAGGAGCAGTTGGTCTGTCGACCTCAGTGCTCTGCCCGGAGTGTGCAGAACAAGCATTTCAGATAAAAAAGAAGGGGCTAGATTGTTCAGAGCCTTGATTTTCAACCAGTGCGCTGGGGAACACTAATGTACCTTGAGGTTTTGCCAGGCGTGCCTTGAAAAATGTCAGATTCATGGTTTTAGATGATTTATTTTACCATTTAAGAGTGTTCTGAGCAACTTCTTCACAAAAAATGAAAGATAAACAGCCTCCAGTGCCAAGTTTAAAGAACCAGATCGTATATTTGCAACGTAATCAACACTTTTTTACCCTGAATTATGTGATTTTGTATTGTTTAAGTTGGCGGTGTGCCACTGAATATTTTCAACCAAAAAAGTGTGCCTTGACTCTAAAAGGTTGAAGGTTTAGCGACTTATAGACAAACAGTAAAATCTTAAACTGGATTCTGAAGACAACAGGTCACAGTGGAGCGCGGACAGCACAGGAGTGATGTGGTCCCTGTCTCGTCCCTCTGAGCAGACCCGCTGCTGCATTTTGGACCAGCTGTAGTCTGCATTGAAGACTGGTCCTGGCCAAAGTACAGAGAATTACAGTAATATAGACGTGACGTCAATACGGGAACGACTTTTTCCATTCGGTTCGGGGGCAAATAGGACTTGACTTTGCTCAAGAGTCTAAGTTGGAAAAAGCTAGTATTCACCACTAAACTGATCTGTTTGTCTGTTTGAGTTTAAAGTTATTCTCGAGAAAAACACCAAGACTTTTCACAACAGGAGAACAATAAGAGAAAACTCATTAAAATATTTTGTGAATCAGGGCAATCACCAAATATTACAATTTAATTTTGTCATTCAGATTTAGAAAATTCAGCGACATCCAGTTCTTAACTTCATTTATGCATCTGTGAAGTGTCTCAACAGAGTCTGATTTTGTACAGAGAGATGAATATAGAAGAATATATATAGAAGAATCGTACCTTGGGGCACTCCACTTGTCAGGGGACACAAACTCTAAGGCATATAACAGCATCATCAGAAGATATTTCCATTCATAAAAATATGTTTAGGTTTAATTCATCATTCAAACCTTTCGTTGTTAAAGTTTAAAGCGAGTGGGTCCAGAAGATTAATATAATTAATAAGCTATCTAATGCAAGGATTGACAATGTGCAGGATTTTTCTTGTTGTAGAAGAAACCTAATGAAAGTCCTAAATTTCAGTAGGACTGACGTTAATCGATTAATTGCAACCAATGGATTACTTAATTGGTTGACAACTATTTTTACAATTGAATAATCACTAACTGGTCTAAACACACACTCCAAAACATGCCATGAGAAGAGCTTTTATGACTCAGACAGAGCAGGAATGACACAAAAATGACTCGGAAAATTTGTAAATTCAGTGTTTTTGATGAAAACATCCTTTTGTCTGAAAATATTCTTTACCGGGACATCAAATGACCACCACAGCTTTTTCTGTGTCAACTTGACTATAAATCAAAATTTTACAGACCCCTTTCATTGTAAACATCTAATCGAGTAATCAAAAGAATAATCCCGTGGCTAGTGTTTTCAACCTTTTTTGAGTTGCGGCACGCTTTTCAGGTTTAAACAATACCACAGCACCAAATTAGACCATTTAGTTAAAAAATATGGTAAATAATGTCTGTGCCACTGGTTCTTTAAATTTGGCAATTCACCTTATTCCGGAAGCTGTTGTGGGCGCTACAATTTTTTTCCCATTGTATTAGTTTACATGGGGCAAGCGCACTCAACAGAAAATAAGTTCTACACAGACTATAAAGCCGTTTTCAGGCCCCCCAGGAAATAGGTGCATTGCTGACTTGTTGTTGTCTTTAAACATTTTACACAAATCAATCTATTTTACATCATATTTTATCATGTTTTCCATTTGTGTAAACAGGGTTCTCGTCAAACCGGAAGTGCGTTTACTACAGGAGTGCTGATCTGTGGCAGAAAGAGGCTAAAGTGAGCGCTGCGGAATAAGGTGAATAGTGGTTTTGCGTAGGTCTTTTTAGTGCAGATGTTAGTCAGGACACTCTAAAATGGTATATTAGTAAACTACATCTGCATTTGTGAATCTGTTAACTCAAACTGGACATTTTTCAAGGTTCACCTGGTAAAACCTCAAGCCAAATGACACACTGGTTGAAAATCAAGTCCCTAGACTAATCGATTACCAAAATAATCCGAAATTACGTCTTTAAATGAAAAATATTCTGCATTTTTCATATTGCTGTTAGCCTTTAAACATGCTCTTGAGTGCATTAAATTTGCCATCTCATGTTTCAAATTCATTCTATGACCTGTGTTATCAGTCACTATGAAATTACACTTAGCCTAGCGATGATTAAAGGATTAAAAACAGCGGAAGATCCTCTGATAAGCGACGTACGAAGTCTGAAAATACATTCGAAAATCCCGGAAGTTCAGCAGGACATGTGTTTGACGCTCGGAGGGGAGAGGATTTTCCAAAAAACATTTCTCAAAACAGCGTGAATGCAACTGAGCGCTACTTCAGGTGTTTTTTTTTTTTTAATGACGGAACAGGGTTTAACACTCTAAAAGTAACCGTAGCAGAATACGTGTCCTTTAAATTTCAGTGACAAATCCTCTACAAATCCTGCTACTTTTAAAAAATGCGGTGGAACATACAGCCGATGTTGCCGCTGAAGCCTGGCAGCCCTGCGTGTCTACTACACATCGTTTCCTTAATCAGAGAAGACTATTGCCCCCCAATCCTGCAATAGTGTTTGTCAAATCTTCCTACATACGCGAGATTATTTCTAATTTGAATCTACATTTGAATCTACTGGGTGTGAAAACACCCGTTGAGTGAAACATGGATGCTGCTAATGGCTGTCAGTCAGACGTCTTATTTTCCATATTGTTCTGCCCATAAATAACCGCGCAGTAAACCCACTAATTGTGAGCCGTCTCCTCGTCTCATGTTGACAGTATTAGTTGAAGGTGACTTTCCCGTTTCCATGGCAATAGTGATCTAATTTTGGAGTTGGCCCAAGCTTAATGATGAGATAAGATAAAGGTTTAAAATGAGTAATAACAGAATTAACTAACGCAATGGAATGGGCTTCCCTCATGAACTGTATTTTTACTCCTCTGACTTGGATTCGTAAATTGATTAGAATCAGAATCAGAATCAGAAGCGGTTTATTGCCATTGTCAGTGAAATTCACAAACATAGGAATTTGCTTTGGCGTAAGGTACAAACATAAAGCAATGAGTAAAATATAAAAAATATATAAAAAGGCATGCATAAAAATTAAGAATAAAATAGACTAAGATAGACTATATACAGAATGTACAGTTGGCAGACAGTGCCATGTGCAAATGAGTAGTGCAAATAGATTGTCCTTATATAATATATAGTTAAAGTGACGGGTGTGACAGAGTGTTCATGAGTCCAACGGCAGAGGGAAAGAAACTGTTCTTGTGGCGGGAGGTTCTGGTCCGGATGGACCGTAGCCTCCTGCCCGAGGGGAGGGGCTCAAATAGTCCGTGTCCAGGGTGAGAAGGGTCAGCTGTGATCCGACCTGCTCGTCCCCGAGTCCTGGAGACGTACAGGTCCTGGACAGATGGAAGGCTGCAGCCGATCACCTTCTCAGCAGAGCGCACAATGCGCTGTAGTCTCTGTTTGTCCCTGGCTGTGGCTCCAGCGTACCACACGGTGATGGAGGAGGTGAGGATGGACTCGATGATGGCCGTGTAGAACTGCACCATCATCTGCGCCGGCAGCTTGGCTTTCCTCAGCTGCCGCAGGAAGTACATCCTCTGCTGGGCCTTCTTGATGATGGAGCTGATGGTCGGCTCCCACTTGAGGTCCTGAGTGATGGTGGTGCCAAGGAAGCGGAAAGAGTCCACGGTGGTGATGGGAGAGTCTGTCAGGGCGAGGGGGGGCAGGGGGGCTGAGACTTTCCTGAAGTCCACGATCATCTCCACTGTCTTCTGGGTGTTGAGCTCCAGGTTGTTATCGCTGCACCAGGACACCAGCCGGTCCACCTCCCTCCTGTAGACAGACTCATTGCCGTCCGAGATGAGTCCGATGAGGGTGGTGTCGTCTGCAAACTTGATCAGTTTTACAGAGTCGTGGCTGGAGTTGCAGCAGTTGGTGTACAGGGAGAAGAGCAGAGGAGAAAGTACACAGCCCTGTGGAGTTCCTGTGTTGATAGTCCGAGTCTCCGAGACATTCTTCCCCAGCCGCACGCACTGCCTCCGGTCCGTCAGGAAGTCAGTGATCCACCTGCAGATGGAGTCAGGCACGTGGAGCTGAGAGAGCTTGTCTTGGAGCAGAGCAGGGAGGATGGTGTTGAATGCAGAGCTGAAGTCCACAAACAGGACCCTGGCGTAGGTTCCCGGGGAGTCCAGATGCTGCAGGATGAAGTGGAGGGCCAGGTTGATGGCGTCGTCTACAGATCTGTTGGCTCTGTAGGCGAACTGCAGTGGGTCCAGGGCGGAGGAGGTGAAGGACTTGAGATGGGGCAGGACCAGGCGCTCAAAAGACTTCATGACGACAGGCGTCAGCGCCACAGGCCTGAAGTCATTGAGTCCAGTGATCCGGGGCTTCTTGGGGACAGGGACGATGATGGACGACTTGAAGCAGGCTGGGACATGGCATGACTCCAGGGAGGTGTTAAAAATGTCTGTGAAGACAGGAGTCAGCTCATCTGCACAGTGTCTCAGGGTGGCGGGGGAGACACCGTCTGGTCCAGCAGCTTTCCGGGGGTTGGACTTCCGAAACTGTTTCCTTACATTGTCCCTGTGTAGTGAAAGGCCGGTGGGGGGACCCAGGGTGTGAGAGATGTCCATTGTAGTGAGATGGGTGGGGGAGGGGGTTGAGGTTTCGAACCGAGAATAGAAGGAGGCGAGCTGTTCAGCCAGTTTCTGGTCGTCAGCAGCATGGGGGGCTTTGGGCTTGTAGTTGGTGATCTGCCTAAGTCCCCGCCAGACCGCCGAAGCGTTGTTTGCAGAGAAAGACTGCTTTAGGCGCTTGTTGTACAGAGATCTAGCTCTTGACACCTCCCTGCTAAATCTGTACTTAGCACCTTTGTAGCTCTCTCTGTCCCCGGCTCTGAAAGCTGCCTCCTTCTGCTGCCTGAGCTGCCTCAGTTTGGGTGTGAACCAGGGCTTGTCGTTGTTATAAATCACCCTGGTGCGTGTGGGGATGATACTGTCCTCACAGAATTGGATGTATGACGTCACAGTGTCCGTGTACTCATCCAAACCATCCGTGGCAGTTTTGAACACATCCCAGTCTGTAATGTCCAAACACGCGCGTAGCTCCTCCACTGCCTCGCTGGTCCACTTCTTAGAAGTCCTCACTACAGGTTTGGAGAGCTTCAGCCTCTGTCTGTACGTGGGGATCAGGTGGATCATGGCGTGATCTGAGAGCCCTAGGGCAGCACGAGGAACCGCGCGGAAGGACCCACTCACTGTAGTGTAACAGTGATCCAGCGTGTTCTGCTCTCTGGTCGGGCATTTAATAAACTGTCTGTATTTTGGTAGTTCCTGGCTGAGATTCCCCTTGTTAAAATCCCCGAGGATGATCAACAAGGAGTCCGGAAAGTTCTGCTCCGTATTCAAAACCCCCTCCGCTAACACGCGCTGTGCCTCGTGTACGTTCGCGCACGGCGGGATGTAAACAGCGGCGAGAATGAATGAAGCGAACTCACGTGGGGAGTAGAAAGGTTTACAGTTAATGAAGAGATATTCCAGATCAGGAGAGCAGAGTTTGGAGATCACAGTCACATCGGAGCACCAAGCGTTGTTGATGAAGAAACAGACTCCACCGCCTTTTGTTTTTCCCCCGGAGAGATCCCTTTGTCTGTCGGCGCGGAGGAGCTGGAATCCCTCCAAATGGAGCGCGCAGTCCGGGATCAACTCGCTGAGCCACGTCTCCGTGAAACACAAAACAGAAGACGAAGAGAAGTCTCTGTTCCTCTTCATCAGCAGCGCCAGTTCGTCCATCTTGTTGCTGAGTGAGCGGACGTTGGAGAGGAAAATCCCAGGTAAGGGCGTACGCGCGCCGCGTTTCCGAAGGCGCACGAGAGCCCCCGCGCGCTTTCCTCTTCTGCGGCGTCTCACTCTTTTGGCCAAAACTAGCGCCAAGTCTGCAGCAGACGCTAAAAAAACTGGAAATAGGTCCGTGGGGGTAGAAGTTCTGATGTTTAAGAGCTCTTCACGGGTGTAAGAGCACGCGGACACACGATTAACGCACAAAAACAGACAACATAAAGCGCACCAAAACGCCAGGGCATCCGCATCTTGGATTTGGATTGGATTAAACAAGTATTACAGTCAATCCTAGTATACATTGTTTTTTCTTTACTTTCGCTGCTTTGTTATGAGTAATACGTTGAATTAAAGCCATTGCTAGCATGCTTTTGGCCTATCACGATATACTGCAATCTTGCAATTCCAGAAAACAAAGTATGGTGCATATCGCCAACGCCAACCGTCACCATCTTCAATCTGATTTGCTAATATAGACCAATGGTTCCCAACTGTTTTTGTCTCGAGTACCCCCTAAGCTTTGTGTCACACTCAGCGTACCCCTTAACTTGAGTTTCGGGCAATTAAATGGGTTTACTGATTGAATACAGTTAATTATTACATTATATTTATTGTTTTAATTGTGTTTATGGTCCAGGATACTCCAAAAAGATGCTAAATTTACAACTAATTACATGTTTTTAGTCAAATAAAAGTACATTTCATCTCCATCTGAAACCATTCCAAGTACCCCCTGGTAATTCCTCACGTACCCCTTGGGGTTTCTGTACCCTAAGTTGGGAAACACTGATATAGACAAATGTTAAAGCGAAACAAACTCCAATTTCAAATCCATAAATGATGATGAAACAGATGTAGATTGATATGACGCTCATGATCTCACATAACCACTAATATTCTCTGTTCTTAAACGTCATTTTCGCCTGCCTCCCTATATTAGACATTACAGGCCTATGTGTCACTTGAAAACCAGCAATAGCATGCCGGTCAAAACTGCTGCCACTCACTATTGGCTGGTATTCCAAGAAAAAATGATTTCTAGGGGAGTTTTCGTTCTTTTTCTTATTAGGTCTACCAAATGGTTATATCAAACTTCTGGAAAAGGATCCGATAAAGATGGAACGGTGAAATGTGTCCGATGCAGGGGGGAATATGAGCAGATTCTCAGCAGGCTGCGGCTTCCATTGATGAGATCAGAGGAAGCCGGCGACATGGAGAGAGTACAAATGCATTTTCTGAGTGACGAAAGTAGGATGTGGAAGACGGCTAATGCGAAAATGATGAAGAAGACATGATTTGGGACGCTAATACAGCCTATAGACATAAATAGTGATCTCCCACCTGTAGTTAATGCATGCTTCGCTTAACGTAGTCATCGTGAACCCTGTAAGGACGGTCAAAGAAGCAGCGGTCCCAACCACGTGCAACATTTAAAGGAGAACCAGCCACGCACAACGAGCAACCACAACCGTCCGCAAAGAGTGCAAAGAAGCATGATTTTCACAAAGTGGGCATGAACAAATAGTAGACTAACTTAAAGGTGTTATTCCAATAAGTTGCCAACTATGATGTGTTCAAGGACACAGGTAATGTGTAGCTTTTGGTGAGAAAGTGCCGTTGTATCACTGTGAGCATTTTGTGTCATTGTATTTGTTTATTCTGCATTTAATGTCTGCTTTATTTGATTATTTGGATTTGAAGATTTATAATATTATGCACAATATTTTCCTTCAACAATGTTATATACCAATTTAGACAAAGCACATCCCTTGTTTTGACAAAGAAACAACATTCTAATTGGTTTTCTTGCATCCGTGTCTGTTTTGCGCCGTGCTTCCTTCCCTTTCCTGAGCGAACGTGGACTCACCGTTGTTGATTGCCTGGGGGTCGTGTATCGCTCCTCGAAGGTTTGAACTTAAGGCGTTGCTACTATAGTGATAGGAAAACAACATGCACAGCCCATCTGCTTTAACAAGGCTCTGTAACCATGCCACCAAGACAACTTATTAGCCATACAGCAGCTCATGTGAAGGAAAACACCCGGGAGGGAGCAGCACTGAACAAAGAAGCACTGGTTGGACAAATTGTTTCGTACAAGGCAAGGATGAAGTAACCTGCCGAAAGCCATATTCATTTGTTCAGCAAGCTCTACACATTATCAATCAATCTGGAATGATAACCATTTGGGAAATTTCAGTAGAATACGTCAAACTGATGAGGCTAAACATCAGCTAATTTGTACCGTCATGGTTATATGGTGCTCTTTTTGCAGTCAGAAATGTTTGCAGTTCTGCCACAACAGATTCAATGGCAAAGTGTTTTTTACTCGTAGACTTCCTCTGCATTTCACCCATACTTCGATCCAGTGCTCCCAGGCAACTTGTCAGGGGCAGTGGGCGACCATAGGAGGGCCCCGTCTTAAGATATTTGTTGGGGTTTGTAGGGAAATATATAGTTTTATTATCTCCGCACACCAAACGTGGTGTTACATGCCCTCCCAACATGAGGGCGATGAAATAGTGATACTGATTAAGGAATTGAATTGAACGTAAAGCATGTCACACAGCCCTTGGTGAGTGTATAGATAAGTATATTTTATTTATTATTATTTGTTTCGGGGCACCATCTCAATTAACCATTGAGCAAATGAATAATTGTTACTAAACAATTGCACATTGATTGTTAATAATGATTCAAAGTAACT
Organism: Rhinogobius similis; assembly: GCA_019453435.1. Classification (NCBI taxonomy): domain Eukaryota; kingdom Metazoa; phylum Chordata; class Actinopteri; order Gobiiformes; family Gobiidae; genus Rhinogobius; species Rhinogobius similis. The sequence continues at coordinate 9,209,858 of CM033624.1, read as the reverse complement.
GTGACATTGACACCTTTTATGGAAATAAAACAACACTTGACCAACTAAGATTTATGGAGATTTATTGATTAACATACAAACACATATATGGTGATTAAATATGCAAAATAGTCTAACAGACTATACAAGCTAGACAAGATTGTTCTGGGTCTATCTAGTTATATGTTAGAGTTAAATTTAACAATTAAAATCTTTTACAGCTAGTTTGAGCCTGTGAATTTTTCTTATTTGGTTTTGGTTTGTGCAGCTGCATATGGCCTATCGACGTTGCCATGTTGCACTTCCTTTGCATGGGCAATTTCAGGGTTTGGAAATACAATTCAATGGGTTTTCCCAATTATTATTATTTTTTTTCCTTCAGTTTTTAAATATACAAAACACAGCAGGAAAACAGAACACGACCAGAAAGGGAACAGAAAAAAGGCAGCAAAAGACAATAAAAGCATATACTGTCATTTTAGTCTCGTTTGGTCCAAAGTATTTCAATTTAGTCAATTTTCAAATGAAGTCCAAATGTGACTTTTAATTTGATATCAATTATGCCCTTCTTTCACCGAATCCATGTTTAACATTTTAAAAGTTTAAAAAGAGTTTTCCATTCCAAATACATAACAAGGAAAATCCAACTTCCAAACCGTAGACCCAATTATCTGCTGCTGGCCCCGCCTCTTCAGTGTGGCATTTCACCGCAGCAAGCTTCAGATTTTCATTTCTTTCTATTGTTGACAAATTACTGTGCATGACCCAGTGTCTAAATGTTTTTTAACAATGTAGAGAGGGGCGGTTAGAGAAAACACACATTGGTTTCAGCACTCAAGCTTTAAATGCGGGGCAACAACACAATTGCTCAAACACGCAACAATCAAAATGTCAAAACTCTGAGAAAACCTGACACCAAACTATGGACATTGGACCGTGCAGGCTAATCATTCACTGGGAGCGCAGTACAAAATGAGACGTAAGGAATTGTGCGCAGAATGATAAAAGAATTTGATTTCCAACACGGATTTTGTCAGCTCAATTAAACCAACCAGAAAACCAAGAGCAGCAAGAGGAACGAAAGCATGTTGCAGTGGTAGCTCAGAGTTTATGCAGGTTTTAGCAAATCAAATATAATTCTTTTTAATGTCACTTTTCAACATTTTTAATGCTATAATCAACATCAAAACAAGACATTTACACTTTTATCATGTCAAAACTACTGACTTGTAACCATTCCATTGGGCAACGGAATGAACAGAATATAATAAACTACTTTATAATATTCAAAAAGCAAAACTCATGTGAAATTTAACCCATGCAAATGTATGTTTTGAACCCTAGCTTTTACTTTTTTGTTGATTTGATCCAAGCTATTAACATCTAGGTTCAATAAATCCAGGAAACTTCTGGGATTCTAAATAAATGTGATGTGAATGTCATGAACACGCAATTCTGCTCTGGGGACACAGACTGTAAGAATTATTAGCTCTTTTTTTATTACGTTTATAGTTATAGTTCTGATGATCATTTTTGTCACAATGTTTTTTTATTTTATTTGATGTGTTTTAATGCATTTTAAGGCCTTATTTTAACCAAAATTCATTGAATGACTTTTAATGCCTCACTTGCCTTGCAATTAGAGAGGACAGAAAGGCCTTGTAACTAGAGCACTGTGAGTTTGGAGAATGTTATGTTCCTCACAAAGTGTTGAAATATTTCAGCTCATTATCTGATAAATAGAATGAATAAACGAAGCAATATTATATAACGTTGACATAAAAGCGACTTCAGACTTCACAAATTTCAGACCTTGGCTTGAAGAAATTATTTGGACTTCTGGCCTCGTGAAAGCTTATTTGCGATCTGCATTATACAACATGGCTCTCACATTCAAACTGCAAGGGTAACGATTCACGTTTATTTAGTCGAGCCTTAGTTTGAAGTGTAGAAACAGCTTTCAGTGTTATAGGTAGAGGGACGTTGGTATTAGAGAGATCTGAAAGATGCACTATCAGAATTGGATTCAGAATTAGCTGATCGGATTAACCCACTGCTTCATCAATCAAGACAAAATACTGAATAGAAGTCAAAAGACACACTGATCTTCTGTCTGTGTTGTTGGGCTAATTATATCAGCTGGATAATAGAACATAAATAATGAGAGTAACTAACAAACATAAGGTTCTATGTTTGCTTCTTCTTGTTGCAAAATGAATAAAATATGTACATGTATCCTATGCATTTAGGACTCCTAGGTTTCTTAATCTATGAAATAATATATAACTGGTTCATATGTCTGCGAGCCTTGCTGGTTATTATACATTAAAGCCTTGATTTTTGCTGGGTATGCCTTGAGAAAATGTCCAGTTTGAGTTCACATATTCACAAATGTGGATTTAATGAACTAATTTACCTTTTTGGAGTGTCCTGAGCAACATTTGCACCAACGAAAGAACGCAAAACCATCACTATTACACATCACAAATTTAAAGAACTAGACAGTGCCACAGACATGATTTACCTCATTATATACAATATCTTTAACTAAATGGTATGATTTGGTTATATTTTAGTGGTAGGTGGCGTGCCGTGGTACCTTTTACACCCAAAATGTGTGACACAACTCAAAAAAGGTCAAAAAACAGTGCATTAAAGGTCCCATATTCTGCTATTTTGCCCTTTACACAGTCTATTCTAAGGGCTTTGTTGATAAAATTTTGCGCAATATCCATAACACAACAGTTTCCAAAAAACACCCATTTCTTGGACTGGCCCCCCTCCTTGCAAAAGCAAACGGCTCACTCTGAGATCTGACCCCCCCCCGAACAGAGAGCAGGCTGCCTCCCCCGCCCAACTCGCGCGCCTCCCCCGCCCAACTCGTGCCGAAGCCTAGAGCGGAGATAGTGCGCATGCGCCGTGTGCTCCGGTAAACAGCGATACACAAACACGGGAATAAACCTTTTATCCGTCCTGACGGTGCGTCGTGCTGAGTCCTACGTCCTGGATCTGACCTGGAGTTTGACGTGCTCCAGTACCTCGACGACGGACGTTGCCGTTTGGTAAATAACAAGCTAACTCTTCGATCTGTCGTATCCATTGTGTAATTACTGTGTAGCATTAGCATTAGCTGTTTTTATTCTGCGGCTGCGCGCTTCCCGGAGGCGTGGCTTAAACACCGCGTCATCCATGGGAAGCGCGTCATCCTTGTGAGGAGCCCCCGTCTGCCTGCTCACCCGAGGGGGACGGAAAAGACAGTTCTCTAGCGAAAACATGCGGGAATCAATCAAAAAACCACTTTGGGCACACATTCGAGGCCCAAATAGCACTGTAGGAAAAGTCGATTTTGCATGTTATGGGACCTTTAAAGCATGCTATTTCCTTATTGCTACCAACAGAGGGTGACGGACACTGTAAGAAAGAATGAGAGGGAACCAAAGTTTTTTCATTTCATTTTCTACCGCTTATTCCCGTTAGGGGTCGCGGGTGACTGGAGCCTATCCCAGTGACTTTGGGCCTTAGGCGGGGTACACCCTGGACAGTGGCCAACTCGTCGCAGGGCTGACACAGAGAGACAGAGACAAGGACAGACAACCATTCACTCTCACATTCATACACTCGGGACAATTTAGAGTTGTCAATTAACCTACACAGTCATGTCTTTGGACGGTGGGAGGAAGCCGGAGAACCCGGAGAGAACCCACGGTAACACGGGGAGGACATGCAGACTCCACCCAGAGAGATCGTGTGATGTTAGGGTGGTTCAGAATTCGAAACCACGATGTTGGGGTGGTCCGGGATTCGAACCCACGATCTCCTTATTGAGAGGCAGAAGCTCTAGCCGCTCTGCCACCGTGCACCCAGAACCAAAGTTTCATTCCGTCTGTATTTCTATACATGTCCCATTTATTGTTGCACACTGTCGACGCTAATGTTTCGGCAGCACCACGTTTCATTTGCGTTATTGCTTTAAAGGTAAGTATTGTGTTGTAGTAAAGTAGCCTATTCATACCTACGTTAGTCTTTCCCCCTTTGTCGGCTGCTTATTCACTTTCTTCAGTTAAAATCACCCAATTGATTGTGTTTTAATTTTGCTGTTTTGTCGGCTTTTTAGTTGTGTAGTGCTAAAAATAGCCTGGTGCAGTAGAGCAAGTGCCTTCGTTACTTGAGTTCTATAAACGTTGTGCAATATGATTTATTTTGTGTTTCCTTTGATTTATACGGTAACTAATTCAAGCTTATTGTTTTCTTGTTACAGACCACACACACACACACACACACACACATACACACACACACACACACACACACACACTTCTCTGACCGGAATCAACGACCCATATTGTCCGCTCCAGCCAGCATTATTTCCTGTTATTAATGTGGACATCACTACAGACACCTCGAAAGTAAAAGCAACCACGAAGAAAACGGAAAAAATTATATCAATTAAACACCAAAAGATCAGTTCTGAATCATACATGTCTTTACTCCTTATAGAAAGTACAAGTAATTCATTAAAAAGCCCTTATTGTAGCAGAGGATACTGAATCAAGGAACCAATTTCTGCTGACATTTTGAAGCTATGTATCCTGAAAGGCGTTGTACCTGATTTCTACTATCTTAAAATTGATGAAAAACAGAACTGGTTTTTAATTTAAAACTGCAGGCCAAAGGTATTCCTCACTTTTTCACGCATTCTTCACCGCGATGAGTTTATAAGCACTTTTCACAACTGAATCCAACTTTCTTTTCGACAGACGTGTGGTGTTTTGGCGTTTCATACCTTGACATGTTTCAGATGTCAAGGTACAGCACTTTTCACAACTTTCAGTGGCCAGAGCTAGTTTTGCCGCTATAAGAATGCAAAGAAGAACAAGCAAGCTAACAGCGGACTTCCTGTTCTGCTTTTACAAAAGATACAGTCGGCAACGTGTCGTATCAGGGGGCGGCGTCTTTTTCCGTCGTCGAATACATTTCCTGGTGATTATGTCTGCACAGTTAATTCAAATCAAATCACAACTGAGCGCTAACAGACATGGATGAACATGGCGTTACCACAGAAAAGTACATGGATTGTTCTGTAGATGTACAAATGCAGCAGGCAGCGCTGGCATCGCGGTAGCATTTAACCCACACCTAACAATAGCATTCTTAGGTAAATATACAAATTTGGGCCGTCTGACTCTATATTTGTGTCTGTATTGGGACAATCAAACTCCTAAACTCTGTGTTTGCTCTTGTAGTTGTTGAACAGTGGGTGAAAGAGCAGCTCTGACACACTTAATGGATAGTTTCCTCCACGGAGTTTGGTTGCCAACTGTATCTATGAGGCCTGTCTGACCCGGGGCAAATACAACATGGACAAAAAAAGGCAAGAAAAAAAAAGCAGGTATAATCACATAATTGCGCGTAAAAGCAAACTGAAATCATAAAATTAGTCACAGCTTTGCATTTAGGGCGAGACACTGCAGGTGAATAGGAAAAAAATCTTAAATCTAAACATATGAATTTGAAACTTCTCCTGTAGTTTACTCACATAAATGTAAGAAAAAAATGTATGACAAGTTTTTCATCATGTCATGTTTTCATGTGAAAATTAAGAATAAGAATACGGTCTTTGAATTTACAATGTCCCAGAGAAATCTATGGATGAAGTGGATTAAATGGGAAAAAAAAAAAAAAAAAAAATTAAGCACAGACTGGATAAGTGTGTTGTTTCCACATGAAAGACTATATGTTTCGAAATGAGTTTTGCCTCTAGTGTCCCACCTTAAACGACAAAAAAATATGCAGAATGACTCAGTCTGTAGCACACACTGTATAATATAAATATGTAAGTGCAAATGACAGCGTGCTAAAGGTCATTTCAAACTAACAACTTTACAAACATGACTCACTCTCCGCACAGTCAAATTAGGACGGCTGTGTTTCCGGTACATTCCTGTCCACAGCGAGATCAAGGCCAGGTCTGTTCCAAATCCTTTTAGTGATGACAGGGTTTGTTTTACATCAGCAGTAATGAGCGGGCTGGACAGGGAGGCACGGGCAGGCAAACAGGATCACTCCACTCCACCGGGCCAATAAGCGCCGCAATAAAAGATGCGACGAGATAGAGGAGAGGACGGAGCACGGCGTACGGCAGGGGCTACGGCGGGGGCTACGTCAGGCCAGTCACGCTGGCCTCTGCCGTCCAGTCTGCAGGTGAGGGGTAAAGGATACGGGGTAGTTACGGTGTGATTACTGTGGCCTACGATCGCAATATCATTTTTGTTCTGATCTTATTCGCCTTAATGAAGTTGCCGTACGCGCCGCCATCTTTTTCCAAGAGTGTCTGGCTGCAGACCTTAATCCAGAGTCGCCAGCCCCGCAGAACTTAACCAAGAGGCGCCTTAACCCACAGGTCCGGAAGTAGGTTGCACGGACGAAAATAATAAAAAAAAAAAAGGTTACGCTGCAATATTACTTTTTACTAATCTAAGTAAGAGGTTAGTAAAAAATATGTTTAAAAACAATCAGAAAACATTCAAACTGAATGAAAGATTGGCAGTTTATGGAAATATTGAAAGCACTGCAGATCAAAATACTGAACATTATAATCAGAAAATAAAAAAAAAAACAGTATTATAAAAATTTAAAACTTGAAAGAAAGATTACATGCATTACTCATTCATCTCATTACATTCACAAAAAACAAAGCCCCTCCCATCCACCACTTCTTCCACACAAACAAATACGATTTTAAAAAGCTCCAACTCTTCCTCGTGTTCTTCATCGTCAGATTCCAGTCTCCATCATTATTGACGATGGATCTATATCTACAAATTCACATTAAATTTGCGATTAACAGTAAACTTCTCCCCTAGTTTTTCATAACATGTTACTTAAAACTCCACTTTAACTCCATTAACATTAGACATTAGAAGTGATAACATAAAGAGCGTGTGGTGCTGTAATATCTAAATACACACTTCACAGATACAAATTCTAATCATCACATTTTGTTAAGATTAATCAGCGGATAGACAAATATTTAATTTAATTCCTACCTAGTTATAAAATAACAAGAAGAGGAATGATTGAATTAAAAACGTATGGTGCCGTGTGTGTTGATTTTGGTTATTTTTGACACATCCGGGCTCTGGTAGGACCTCTGGGTTAAGGTACGGATCACGTGGGCGCCTCCTGGTTAAGGTCTGCGGAGAGGTGACTCTGGATTAAGGTCTGCAGAAAATACGTTCTGCTCGGACTAAAAAGACGTTTTCAGGCCGCCCAAGAAATCGGTGCGTTGTTGACTTGTTGTCGCACGTGTACATTAAACATTTTAGACAAATCAATCTACTTTATATAATGTTTTAACGAGAGACTTTTCACTCGCTGACGGTGTCCTCGTCAAAACGGAAGTCCCTTTACTACAAGAGTGCAGTCATAGAAATAAAAAGAGACAAAGTGGGCGGAATAAGGTGAATACCAATTATTAAAACTATGGCAAGTATGGCTGTACTCATAATATTGATACGGCAATATATTGACATGGTTTTCATTGCAATACGCATATAGATACAAAGTTATACATTATACATTAATTAACCTGCTGACTCCTTGAAGGGCATTGTGAACATATAATTCCAATGTACTTTGTTGTTCGACATCATCAAAACATAATTTTAATAATAAACAAGAAGGGACAAGAAGACTTAACATGGAATCAATACAAAACACAGGAAGTCAATACGAAACACTGTCCAACGTTATGTCCAGCTTGTGGTTGAGGCACTCATTTGACTGGATGGAATCTCCACTGGGAAACCATCTGCTTCACTGATAAAATCTCACTGCGATGTTTTTATTCCCGTAGATGTGAAACATGTTTTTTCTCCCTCCTCACCATTTGTTCTGCCTCTCGCTCTATTCATCTTATTCCGCCCCGCCCACTTTTGCCTCTTTTTGCCACAGATCCACACTCCTGCAGTAAACACACCTCCGGTTTGATGAGAACCCCGTTCACGCAAGTGGCGCACGAGGGAAAGTCACTGTGCTAAAACATTATATAAAGTCGATTGATTTGACAAAAATGTTTAATGTACAAGTCAACAATGCACCTATTTTTGGGGCGGCCTTAAAACAGCTTTTTAGTCTGCACAGAACTTATTTATTTATTGAACTTGTCTGCCCCATGTAAACTAATACAACAGAAAAAAGATGGCAGCGCCCATGGAAACTTCCAGAATAAGGTCAATAGGCTACGTCACCAAAGGGTTTTGGCGTGAGTTTACACCTTAAAGGGCCTGTACCTGATTTTTATTTACTCCAGTTAAGATACATTCTCTTTACATTACACATTGTTTGGTAGAAGCAACTTCAGGGAAAGACACTGAGTTTGTAATGTTTAATCTGTGCTAAGGCTGCACAATAAATCAAAAAAATATAATTATCGCACTTGTTATTATGGCGATATGCATATTGCAAAGATGCCTGATAATTTCTAATGGTTAAATGCATTAATCTTGCGTTTCTTGGGCACCCAAGCCTGTTTTTACTTTTGACCAATCAGATTCAAATCCCCAAACGCGCCATTTTACAAAGTACAGACACGGCAAGTGAATGTTTAAGTGTTTTATTGTTAAAGCTCTGGCTTCAAAATGCTCATACGTTTACGTTACTATGACACACACATAAATGAACGTGTGAATGTCTGAAATGTTTGAAATGCCTTATGTATTTTTATGGTTTGCAGACTAATGGACAAAGCAACTCCAAGTTTCAACACTTCAATGTGTATATATTTGTACCTAAACTACTATATTTCAAAGTAAGTTGAGTTATCCTTTACGCCTGGAAAAGATAAGTGAAATATATGCAAATGACGAAGAAGTATCAACACATGACACCGACATCGCACTAATTTCCCATGTCGTGCAGCCCTAATCTGTGCATAATATAAACACATTTTGTTAGGAAAGAACTAGTGCAGAAGCCTTTGCCAGGGTCACCTCATTTCAACCAATCATGCATATAGTACACTAAGAATCATGGGAAAATAATAAAAATAAATGCTTGACACTATCCCAGACATGTGATTCTCTGTCATGGTGCAGCTTCAGAAGAACTGTAAAAAGAGTTAGAGGAACTACATGGAAACAACTGCATAAGACTGTTCCAGACAGACGGTCGTTTTTGAGTCATGGTGCAATATTGATTGAAAGTAAGGACTAAGTGGGCGGGGTTAACGGTTCAAACAAAAACATGTTCTTGTCTCACGGTTCAAAATCAGGAACAGGCCCTTTAAGGCACACATGTCTACAGTTGGGCATTATTCACCTTATTCCTGAAGTTGCCATACGCGCCGCCATCTTGTTTCCGTTGTATTAGTTTAAATGGAGCAGACGAGCTCAACAGAAAATAAGTTCTACACGGACTTAAAAGCCGTTTTCAGACTGACCAGGAAATCGGTGCGTTGTTGACTTGTTGTTGCTCGTGTTCATTAAACATTTTACACAAATCAACCTACTTTATGTAACATTTTAGCTGCGAGACTTTTCCCTCGTTCGTCATTAGCTTTAACAGAGTTCTCATCAAATGGAAGTGCGTTTACAACAAAAGTGCGTATCTGTGGCAAAAAACGGCAAAAGTGGGCGGGGCAGAATAAGGTGAATTGGTATTAATCCAGTCCACACTCTCCCATTTCTACATGGCACCCTGCCACAAGCCTGGCCGTAGACGGACACTCATTTGTATTAGTGTTTCGTTCTCAGTCCCGTTTCCTCACACGCCGGGCGCCACGAGACACAAGGCGAGTCGAGCTCTGCCCTGTGCCCGTGCCTCTAATGACGCGCCGTGAGGAAGACGTGTGCCGCATGAAAGAGCGGAAAGGCGAGACCCGAGGACGCTGTCGGTCGGACGCTTTTTCTCTTCCTGTTGTCGTACGCGCCGTTTTAATGGCGCTGCTCTTTTTCCGCGCTCGTTCATTCAAAAAGATTGCGTTTTAAGCTGTTCGTAAGTGTTGTTAATGCTACTCACCGCTCTCACGAACGAGTCAAGTGAACGGACTTTAAAATTCCACCGTTTTTTCTGCGGGTTTTTCTGCGCACGCACGGATTGACAGGTCATTTTGATCTGTATTCGATCTCATTCTGTTTATTGACGTGTAAAGTTTTGTCTTTATTAGTCATTGGGTTGCCATTATGAAGAAAACCTAACTTTAATGAGACAGTAAATCATTTTTCTCAGGATCTAACGCACTTAAGCATTTACTAGAGTATATAGGCAGAGCTTTCCAGTGCCTTTCTTTGCTTGCACAGAACAGTATTGGCTACTCTCCAGTGACTATGAATAATTTGTGTTCACATTTAATCCATATAGAGAGGATGAGGGCTTGTGTTGGCAGCCATGTTAGAGCATTTCTAATTCAGGAGGAAGTACAGCTGACCTTCAGTGATTACGGTCAGACACATGCTCTGATTAAATTCAAACACCCCCCCCCACAGCGTGTCGTGTCCTGTATATACGCTAGACATAATGACTTTTATACGTTATGGTCAACACGCATGACCAGCGACCTCTTCACTGTCACGCGCCGTCGCAGAGGATTCAGTGGACGGTACAAACTCCTACAGAGCTTTCCAGGAGTGATCGGAGCGAGATTTGAACCATTGACCATTGGTGAACGAGCCGTCTAAGCCACTAAGACTGTCACGGTAACAACTTTTGTAGTTATATTGCTACAGAAAATATCACTATAAATGATCATATTTAAACTACTTTATGCCCCTAAGAGCAAAATCCTCCCTCCTTAAAAAAATGTCCAATATTGTAAAAAAAAAAAAAAAAAACATGAGTTGCAATAAATAAATAGCTCAATTAACCACTTTTTTTAGTTCACAAAAAGTCACAAAAGTTGCTTACTTCAGTCTCTACAGCTAAAATCGAATAGAAAAAGCAATATTCTGTTACATAGTTCAGGCAGAGGCTACATTTTATGATTAAATACCACAGTTTATTCCTCAGATTTTAGAAATGAAGGCGAAACACTACAGGCAAAACTCATTTTATTTTATTTATTTATTTTGGTCAGTTTGCTCTCTCAACATATCGGCTTTCATGTGGAAACAACTAACTTGTCCAATCTGCTCCCAAAAATATTTTATTGTTTCACTGAACCCACTTCATCCATACAAATCTGTGGGATGGAAATTCAAAGGTGGTTTCCTTATAATGCATTTTTCTCCCACAGAGACATAAAGATCACCAAACTTTACAATCTCGGACTCAACAAGATTTTGACGAAACCTACTCGAGGGTTTTTTGATATCTAATTAATAAAATGGATTTATTGAAGTTTTAAGTTAAAAAAATGAGGCGACGTTTGAATTTTTAGGACAATTTTCAGTCCAATCTAGCTTAAATTCCTTCTGTAATTTTTTTTGCAACTAATACGTGTACAAAATGAACCCAGAAATTTAAAACTGGTTCTGTCCATTTTTCAGTTTTATATGTTCCAAATATGTGTAATTTTGGCATTTTTTTCCACACAAAATGCCTTATCTCTATATGAAAACATAACATGGTGAAAAATTTGTAATATATTTTTTTCTTACATTTATGTGAGTAAATTACAGGAGAAGTTTCGAATGAATATCTTTAAATTTAAGATTTTTTTCCTATTCGCCTGCAGCGTCTCACCTTAACTACATTCTGAACACCACCAACAGATAGAGTAACAGTACAGGAACATAGTTACTCAAAATATGTATCTGGAATAGATATTTTTGTTACATGTATTCAGTTAATTACCAACACGGCATGTAGACGGGTAGGTTTAATGCCATCAGGGGAACATTCCCGGCAAACAACAAAGACAGGCAGTTGGTGAAGCTAAAACACCACTGAGCAGTTTTAAATTCAGTCCTTGAGGAGAAACTTGGGCAAACTTGTGAGTAAAAACAGGCTCTAGTGGGATCAGGATCCAGGTGCGGCGTGGCGGCCGCTGCAGTCATTTGGAGTGAACCGCTCGAAGGCAGAACCGCATTTCTTTAACCTCCAGAGTTCACCTCAACTCACTCAAATCCAGTTAGCCTGACCTGAAGGAGACGCGAGTGCTCTACGCAAGCGCCGCGAACAGAAAAACAGGTCAGCGGTGTAACCCGATCAAACAAAATACTACATTTTATCAACTGACAAGGAGAAGGATAGCTTTTCGTTTTGAATAGGAGAGTGTGTTTTGGCGTGCGGGTGTCTTTGTTCGCTGAAAGAAAAACTGATTAGAAATTTTGAAAGCATTGCCACGGTGACCCATATGACCAGTGCATTTGTGTGACCCTGAAGCTGTGTGAATCCGGCCTGCAGAATGTAGAAATTAATCTCTTCCATCCATATTAATTAAAGGCTAACTTATGAAAAGCTTGATGGTATCGACAGGCCTAATTATAAGCCTGCATAGATGACCTAATGATATTTTTGAACCTTATCAAAGCCATAAAAAATAAGAAAATGTCGTCTGTCTTAACTAGCTCTCACAATCTCTTTGGCACATCGTCATTATTCACATGCATTCATTTTAAGGTGAATGCACGGCTTTGCAACAGCTTTCTTCATATGGCAAAGTAAAATTAGGGCGGTCCCTCCAAGCACAGCCAATCAGAGTGCTGCTTTCGGCCCTTACAGCCAGAAAGAAAATGCGTTATCATTAGCCGCAGACAACGCGCAGTGGTCTCATTTGTCACAAACTGCTGCTTTTGCAAAACACTCTTTGGCGGAAAACACAAAATGTATTAATTTACAACAAATCAAGTCGGGTACACCAGCTTTAAAGCAACAGTACGTGACTTTGTGGTTTCTTTCTGGTACGTCTGCACGGTTGCATGGAAATAGGAAGCATGCTTTTGAATATTCTCCGTGGAGTTCGGTATGTTTGCCGCCTCAGTGTATATGGATGTACTGTTGCGTCAGCCGGCTGTCACTACGCACATATGTTTACCCTGTGTGCACCATGGAGCGGAGTTGGAAGCTTGTAGCTCAGGCCAAAAGGGGCAAACGTAAAGATAAAAGTAAATCTACTGTGCCGGATCTGGGTACTCATGAGAACTCCAAAGAAACAGTCAGTAAGCTCGAGCGCCGCTGTGTTGCAAACTAAGACTAAAACTTGTTGCACGCTAATCTGCAATGAGTTGTCGGTGTTAGTGTTGTGTTTAAAGCATGGATCTATTAAATTAACTGGATAAGGCCCTCTGTCTGCGAGCCAGGTTGACTAGGTATTGCAGCCTCTTGGGACCAACGTTTTTATATAATTGAATAATATAATGATGAGGATTTTTATTTATTTGAAATTAATTTTATTTATTAGGCGCGTTTCCACCTAATAGGCACTCAAAGCACTAATATAATTGCAGACAGTTCTTAATTATTTTCAGTGTTTAAATCAAATATGTAAGTGTTGATAGTTGTCCACAAGATGGCGTCAGCACTCAACCACTAGCAACCTGAAGTTAAGTCAAATCAATTTCAAATCAATTTATTTTTATAATGCCCAAAATCACAACAACAGTTGCCTCGATGGGCCAAGGTACCCAGTGGAGTGGGCAAAAGTACTTTTGCGCACTCCTTCGGCGCTCAGATAGAAATGGATATGGTCGCTGTACCACTGATTTTTGTTAAAAATAAACTCAGACCCACTTGCAGCCCTCAGATAGCGCAGCGAGGTACTTGTTTATTGGTTTATATGTGTTACATTTTCGTTTGTGATATTTGTATGTTTATTTCTCAAAAGTTAATCAGCACATGATGTTAGCATTTTCAGTTCATCGATAAGCTAATGTATGTCCTTTGTTTTTCTGTTTTCACGGTGCTTCAATGGTGCATGTTTAAGAAAGTTAAAATACAAGTGTCCTCAAGTAAAACACTTGCACCCGTCGAAACTCTCTGCCTCTTTATTGAACCTGAGGGCCCGCAATAAAATAGAAGGAAATGTTCTTTTTAAGCGTTTTCATTTTAATGTAATGAAATTACAGTTTTTATATAAGTGACGATATAAACAGAAGCACGTGGACATGGCTAGACTAGTGATAACGATGTAAGTTGTATTTTAATTCATTTCAGACACTTTCACATTTGGTCTAATATGAAGGATAGAGTTACAGTCACACAAGCTAACCTCTACACAAAAACTTGCAAGCTGCGTGATCGCTCCCGACGCTCAAAGCATCATGGGGGATTGTCGTCACGGCGCGCCCTAAAGCAAAGATGGCAGCCTCCGTATGCACCAATAGACACACACCATAGGGATAAATACGATAGTTTAAGGGCACTTCGTGAGAACAACTTTGTCAGCTTTTACCAGTGTAAAGTTTGTTTGTGTGACCTGTATAATACGACTACACCATATATCGCAAAAGTATCGATATCGCAATATTGGCTGATGCAATAACAATATTGCAACAAACGAAAGATACGAAGTAACGCAGAAACACCAAAGTCTTACATCTGATCTTTTAAAATGAAAACACTGAAAAGGGAAAATCATGAATAAAATCTAGCTTTTTCAAACTAAATTAGTCTCAGTTTTGTATTTGTTGATATTTATTTGAATATAACAGACATCACTGCATCAAAAATAGGGCTGCAACAATTAGTAGAATAATCGTGACTAGTTGACTATAAACAATAATTGCGTTTCGTATTTTGACGATGGTTGTCGTTCTCTGGACTAAACAGACTCTAAAACACAAAATTAAAGAATTTTATAACAAAGACAGGATCATTATTGAAGAAAAATGGCAAAAAAGAATAGACCATTTCTGATTTTCCTCAATAATACACTTTATTCATAAATATTCTCTATCTAGAAGCCTTCATTCACAATATTTCAACATTTATTTGGTTAAAAATGTTTATTCTTAAATGTTAAATGTTTATTCTTCTTATTTTTATTATTATTATATATTATTAGTTTATTCTAAGTATCAATTTACAGAAATAGGAATAATCGCTAGTCTAGACTAATATAATAATAAAACATACCTGGATCATTTTTACACTCAAAGGGAATTCAGTCTTGTGATCTAAATGGACTCTTTCTGACTAAATTCTTTGCTTAAACTGGTTTTACCGTGTCATCTGAAATCTGCATTAAGTCCTAAGACTCACTATGGCCTGTACACAAGCCTGTTTCTTTTCTATTTTCCACTGTAAAGCAATTTAAAACAAATTTGCCCACAAGTTAGACTTCCACGTGACCCCATGCTCCGATATGCACATTTCTATTGGATTTGACCTTCCTTTCATCTGCTCCATTACCTCGCTGATGCCCCCACAGGTCAAAACACACCGGTGCCTATAGGGGACAAAAAGCAGTCTTGTTTGCTTTAACTTCTGGTCAATGCCTTCGTGTTTGCACGGTAAGCAGCACTCACAGGTGGAGGTCCTTGCACTGACTCCAACGGAAACAGGTTTGAGCAAATAATGGCAAACTAGAGGCTTTTACCGCTAACTGAAGAATCTTTACAATGGAACTAAATTGACCTCTATCCATGGGTCCATGGGTTTCAGAGTGATGAAAAACGACTTCTGTTTCCATTGCTATTAACTCTTCAATACAAAATATGATCTCTTTTAAATGTCCCCAAAATGTGACTTATAAACAAGAATCTGAAACCCATGAATACATATACTTTTAGGAGCTTTTAGATGTACTACAACCGGGCTCACGGCAGATTTATATGTGTATCACTCTGAATTGAGTTGTACACATTTATCAATCTGGACAGTGTCTCGTCAAAAGCTGTTGAGAAAAGGCAAAACATCAGTGCAAACATTTGAAGCCGATTGGTTGAAGTGTCACAACAGCAGAACAAGAGGAGAAATCAAACTGTTGCTGAATCCAGTTGAGAGAAAAGCACAGACTTCTTTCCCGTCCTCGAGTGCACAAAGTGTTCTAACAGCGGGAGAACGTCCAGATGGATTCTCAGGAGTTTGCGAACACAAATATAGCGAGAATTCATCTTGCCGGCCTGGTTAGCTATACTATCTCTTACATTTGAGTTATCTTGCTATATCTTCCTCTCTAGAGTTCAAATCCCTGGGTTCAAGGATCTTGTGGTGTCACTGGTTGGAGATCCAGCAATGGGGAAATTCCAGTATTTCATTCGTCAACTTTTATTTAACCTGGAAAGTCCCACTGAGATTTAGCATCTCTTTGGTCCCGCGCACTCGACCCGCTGACCCCGCTCCGAACGCCTGGCGACATTGGACCGTTCTCTCCGTACGTGTCCGTAGTCGTATACAGTGCAGCATATTTTTTTAACCACATGTTTAGCACAACGGGCTAGAAAGCTCAGAGTTTTATATTCTTCAGATTCATGATATTCAGCAGGGGTTTCAGGTTCAAGGTTTTTTTTTTTTTTTGCCTCACAGACCACTGCTGTACTTGTTTATAAAAAATCCTGCTGGATGACCTCAGAGAATGTTCAGGTTTTTAGGAGCATTCTCAAGACTTTTGATAAATAGTCTGTATGTGTTCTAATGTACTAATTTATTCTAGTTCGGTCAGGTTTACGATGTCGTTTTTATTCCTACATACCATATTTATTCAGCATTATTCTAGTCTAGTCAGTCTAGTCTGTTTTATACATACATTTATACGTTTATATATGTTATATGTTTTATACATAGTTGTTACTTCGTTTTTATTTTATTTTTTTACTCTCTTTTAGGATCTTTCCTCAGCAGAAGCCCTTTCCACCAGGAGCAGTGGTCAGCTGGGGCTGCTTGGGCTTTACTCATGGGCCCCGGGTGGAGGTTAGGTGTCTCCTCTGATGGTGCTTTCTCTACTAGTTCATCCGTACTCAGCCCCATGTTCGTTGGTACATTTTTTTTTTGCGTGAAACTTTATAATTAAAGTCTGATTTGATAAAACAGACACATTTTCAATCATATTTTTCTAGTTTTCAATGATTTTCTGTCTTCTTTAGTAGTGGTATAATAGTGTATTACTAGTAGTATTTAATAATCTTTCTTTGAGACTACAAATGCTTTATTATAATTTTTTACATGGTCGTAAAATCAGCTTTTGTCCCCGCTGACACAAATGGATAACTCGAACCCTCCTGTCGCTGCCCTTGCAATAAAGTTCACATTCATGTCGAGTTTTGCTCATTTACAGTTCGGCCACAGGTGAGCGATACGGTATTGCGAGCTTTACGGGGAGTACAGTAATGGTACGTGTCTTTTACAACTGCAGATAAGCACTCTGGCCTTTTAAACCGCTGAATTAAGTCAACGTTAGCGCAACCTTGCTCTTAGCAGCGTGTTAAATGATTCTCTTCAGACTGTAGGTAAATGTCAAATTACACTATATCTACAGAGCGTGCAGAACAGCTCCGGTCTGCAGGGAACACATCTCTAAGCTGTTTGTTTTCCTTTAATTAAATTCATTAGTGAAGGCTTTTGTTGTGACTAAATGCCGCGCTGTTGGCTAAATGAACTGGAGTTAATTTGTCTCATAAATAACAGTACTTTATGTCCACAGACTGAACGGCTTCAAATAAAGAATCACTGCTGGATACGCCTGCTAATATAACTCGTTTGTTCCTTGTTTTCCTTCTGATTTTCCTTTTGAAAAGATGCCACTGACAGAAGAAGCCGGTTTGAATCCTGAGTAGGGAATATCTTTGTGGATTTTGCATGTTCTCCCTGTGTTTTGGCTTCCCAAGTGCACGGATTTCAACGTACAACTCCTTCAGGTGAGTGTTCCTGACCAAGAGAAGAGTCCCCAGGTGCCCCTAGTTTTAAAGGTGAGTTGCTTAATTTTATTGTTGTCAATGAGTGTTTTTGTTTTGTTTTTTAACTTAAAGAGTATATTGTATAAGCAGCACTTTGTGACAAAAATAGATTGGTTTGTGTCGTATTGTGAACGTGAACATCGCTAGGGCTGTAGTCGACTAAATTAATTCTTGATTAAAGACCTGCTTTATCGACTGATTAGTCAACTAAAAGAGGTTGTGGCAAAAATATATCTAAACTAGGAAGTCTGTCATGTGTCTGACCCAAATCAAAAAAACACAAATGCATTGGAAATTATGCTAAAACAAATAAGTAAACAGTGTATTTCAAATGTTAGATGTATATAAGTTTGATTAAACTCAAGATTCTCCCCAACATCTTCTCATTTTTGCAGTTTTCCTCATCCAACTATCAGAGAATGTACTAATACGTGTTTGAGGTAAGAAATATTTACCTTAATTGTAGTATCATTGTACCATCTTAAAATAAGAATTGCTGGTGTAACAAGCATTTTTTCTTCTAATTTTATGTGCAGTAGCTTTTTTCTTTACTTATGTGTTTCTTATTTTAAGTAAAGCCATTGATTAATGATCTTTATTAAGACAGACAGAATATCCTCAAATCAAGATAAATAACGCTTAGTTCAAACACATACTCATTTATTCTCTTATTTAAGACTTTATTTTGTTTTTCTAATCAAGATAAAATAAATTGGTCGACTAATAAAAATGCTGGTCGACTAAGACACCATCATCTGATTAATCGACCAAACGACTAAAGGATTACTGCCCTAAACGTCGCTATGACCGATTGAGCGATGGTGGTCCTTCCTGAAAGTACATGCATGTGAATATTACTCATGTGCCAAAAGGTTTGTGAGGACTAGCTGTAAGGACTGGTTGGATCGATTTAAATAATTATTCTGTCCAAACTTATCTCATTGAGGGCCACACTTGCAAGGCCACAGACAGATTCACACTGTTGACTATTCACAAGAGCGCCCTGTTAACACAATACATACAAATACTTCCATTAAAACCCTAAATGTTTGTCCTGGGATCAGTTGCTGTAGTCTCATTGTGTCCTGGCGCCTGTTACACTTTTTTGGACTAAAAAAACATCTTTCCAACCTCAGAGTTCTAATATTGTCTATTATGGGTGAACTTAGCCAACGTTTGACTGTTCCATCACACCTTTATTCAAGATTACAAAATGATAATGAAGTCAGTCTCGCAACTAAATGTTTTTTAGTGAGGTCGTGATGGTAGGAGATATTAGAACTTGCTACTTATAGTCATGTGGGCCAATGATGCAGGAGGTCTTATGTTCAATAAAAATGTGCAATAGTTTGGACACCTCTGTTCTAAATCAACTTTTATGAGATTTTAACCGTGCTGTTAAGGTTTTCCAACATTATAAACTTTGTTAGATGACTGATTCATGCATGTTCCAGAAAATATTGTTTGGACTCTGGGTCTTAAATCAATTGTTAATAAGATAAACATAAATGATAAACGCCTGCATCCTCCTTGTACATTTTGAGCCCAGGCCCCAGCTTATCATAGGTTGTTAAACTGCTATTTTCTTTTCTTTTTATTGCGTTTACTTTGCCCTCTCACAGTCACATAGGCGGTCCCTCGACACAATATCAGTTTGCAGACTCCTTTGCTGTGAATGTGGCAGACTTATCTCATTTTGCCTCATTTCCATAGCTCTGTAGACCTCTGTGACAGACTGCATTACGCACTACGGACCTGGAACACGTCAGCGTGGACAGCTCTCAGACAGCTGTAAACACACTTTGCCTCCCCTCACTCTCCCTCTGTCACTTGTGATTTTTGTTTTTGGACCAAGAGCCTCCCTGACAGCCTGTTTATTAAAACAGCAGCGCCACATCAGGGCATAAACAAGACCTGCTAGACCTCCGCGCGCCGTCGACACAAACCCCCGACGTCACAGCGTTTCCGTGGCTTGTTGTCGCGCATGCAAATTCGACAGAGGTTTTCCGGGGCCTCTGCAAAAGGGATGGTTTGATTTGAGAAAATATTTGGTGCAAAAGTGATCATTTGGGAGAATAAATGGTTGCAGAGTGGGAAATATTAGCAATACGTAATGAAGGTCAACCTTTTTGAGCTAGTCTGTGATTACACCGGAGGCAGATAGAAGCAGCACATAAAAGAAACTATAAATGACCTGAATGTAATTGGTACGTGTTTAATTGGAGGTTCTCAACAGCTGCATTTATGAATGGCTTAAGAGGCGATTGATTGAAATGCAAAAGCTGTGATTAGCTGTTGGCGATGGACGGAGGGTAGAAATGAGAATGTAATGAGGCCTACTGTCTTCATGAAAATATGTGTACACCTTCATTTATCCAAACACGGGATTGCAAATCGTTACCAGGGTGACAGGTAAGAGCTGTGATTATGATGCTTACAATGAGCCCACAACTGATGATTGTACCATCGCAGGGATTTCAGATGTTGGAAGAGGCATAAACTACAGGGTTAACAGGTTTTATACATAATGATACAGGCTTTTATTGTGCTTTTCAAAGGGAAACAACATATCTATTATCTAAATAATTTACAGTATGTTTAAACAATTCTCAAATGCATCTAGTCCTTTTGTTCGTCCTGTGATCTTAAGGTTTGTGGTTGGAATCAGACTTCCGACATAAACGTTGTAGGTAGAGCGGTCAGATCTACTGACCCACTGGTTAGCGGTCCGATCGCATCTTTCACTATGTTAACATGCGCACCAGGAAAACCGGATAACTGACCCAGTCCAATTTAAACCGATTTTTCAAAATGCAAGAACATCTTGTTTCTATAACCGCGCTGCTCTCTGTTGCAGATTCATTTGAATAAAAACGAACGTCTTTTTGGGTCAAGGGCGAGTAACTATAATCTAATTAGTCAATATTTGATTATAACACGATAGATTACAACGTTACTGAAAAAGTTTATTTGTAGAGCACCATTCATACATGAGGCAAATCAAAGTGCTTTACATACCAAAACAGTTAAAGACATACAAAATAATTATAAGAAATACTTTAAAACAGAAGAATGCTGATTTATTTATTTATTTTTATTTATTATTTTTCAGTCAAATGCACATCTAAACAGAACTGTTTTTAGCCTGGATTTGAACATTGTCCGAGTGGAGGCCTGTCTCACATCTTCAGGGAGACTGTTCCAGATTTTAGTCCTGACTCTGGGCACCTGCAGGAGGCCGGTCCCTGAGGTCCTCAGAGTACGAGATGGTTCATATGGCACTAACATGTCAGAGATGTACCTTGGTGCTTGGCCGTGGAGAGACATGAAAACAAGCAGAGCTGCTTTACTCTGAGCCACAGGAAGCCAGTGCAGAGACCTGAGCACAGACTAATGTGATTGTACGTCCTGGTTCTAGTCCGGACCCGAGCAGCAGGATGAATGTTACGGGAACTATGAGTGAAAGAGGCTTTAGCACCTATTGAGAACCCTGCATACACCGTACAGAGCTCCTGTCAGGCGTGGTGAGGATATCAAATTTCTTTTGAAAAGTTTTCCAATCAAATCAATCAATCAAACTTTATTTATAAAGCGCTTTTCATACAAACATTCCCACACATACCCACCCAACCACCCCACAACCACCAGACACCACACAACAGAACACATGTACAGTCCTCCCCACACACACGCACGCACACACACACACACACACACACACACACACACACACACACACACACACACACACACACATAAAATAACGTACATGAGGCAAAGATGGAGTAAAGATGGACCAGTTGGTTAGTTGCCATCAGAGGAGCCATCTGCAGAAGCAGAAAGTCGACCACAGTCACAGGACACAGACTCAGGGCCCCATGAGCCACAGCAGACCACTGCTCCTGATGCAGAGCGCCCCTCAGAGGAAACCCTGGAGAGCCCAAAATGTATTGAAGGATTCAAATAAGGAGGACAAGATAGACCTAAACTAAATAAATAAATACAGACTAATTATAATAAATATTGATCAAAAGCTAAGCTAATAAGGTGGGTCTTGAGCCTGCTTTTAAATACCTGAACATTCTCTGCGGCCCTGAGCTCCTCCTCAGGCCGTAGTACTGGAAGGACGCCTCTCTATGTGTGTCCTGAGCCGGCTGCCAGAGGAGCGCAGGGGCCCAAGGAGGAGCACAGGGAGGGTTCATATGGTAAAAGCAGTTCTGAAAGATAAGAAGGCCCAAGACCATTAAGAAATTTAAAACCAGTAAAAGAACCATAAAAATCGATCCTGAAACACAATGCATGCCAATGCAGTGATTTTAAAACCGGTGTAATGTGGTCCCGCCCCCTGGACTGAATTTTGTAGTAATTGTAAACCTGAAATACTCTTTGGGAAGACCAGAGAGCAGGGCATTACAGTACCATACCATATCATACCATACCATACAACTTTATTTATATGGCACTTAAAAAACTTTTTACAGTCAGCCAAAGTGCCGTACACAAAACAAACAAAATCACATGGTGTTAAAAGCTAGGGAAAAAAGGTGCGTTTTTAGTAGTAGTAGTAGTAGTAGTCTATACGACTGGAGATAAAAGCATCAGCGTCTCTGTGTTGGTCAGAGAGAGATAGGGGCGGACTCTGGCTATGCTCTTTAAGTGATAAAAACTATTTTTGTGATGTTCTTAATGTGTGGAATAATTATCTCAGGAGCAGGTATTTAAACTTACCATGAATGTTCTGTCTGTGCGGTAGGATGTAAACCATTTGTGTGCAGTACCAGAGAGGCCGACCTGGTGCTTGAGTCTGTTTAAAAGAATAGTGTGGTCTACTGTATCGAAGGCAGCGCTCAGATCCAGTACAACCAACACTGTCACCTGTTTAGAATCATAATTTAATTTAAAATAATTTAAAATCTTTGTCTTTGTCTTTATCTTAGAAAATAGTTTAACTGAGTAAAAACAAAAGATTCTAGATTTTTGTAACAGTAAGTTAGATACCGGGTCTGTAATTGTTAAAATTATTAAAATTTAAATTGCTCTCCTTCAGCAGGGGCCTCACCGCCGCCTTAAAGGCTGCGGGTAAGACCCCTGTCTGACGAGAGCAATGTCTCTAAAAGATCCATAAAATGACTTTTAAAAAAAACGGTGTAGGCACTGGATCTAAAAGAGCCAGACATGTGGTGGGCCTCACTGAGGAGAAAACTTTGTCAAGCATCTCAGAATTAACCAGTAGTGTTTCCTCCGGTACAGAATAGAAGAAGAATAGGAGGAAACTGTCCACGTAAGGAATGTGATGAACTGTGCAGTGAGATTTGAGAAATAAGTGAAGAAGTCTCAAGTGGCTGAAAATGACATCTCCGAAGCTGGATGGTGGAAATGGTCCTGAAACTACACACTGTTTGTTTTTAAGTTTTGGACTGTGCTGATAAGAGATATGAAGTCATTATTGAGGGTCTCTGATTGCTGTAGTTTGAGATCATTTGTGCCAACGTGAATGACTACTGCGACTACTGTCAAATTGCTTTTGAAAAGTTATTATGGAGAAGTGGTTTACCTTCAAAAGAAACTAGCTTCCTTTTCAAACCAGACCGTTGCTGTGGTGTATACAGTGATCCCTCGTTTATCGCGGGAGTTGCGTTCCAAAAATAACACGCGAAAAGTGAAATCCGTGAAGTAGTAGTTTTATTATTTTACAATGCAATACTGAACTATGGAATGAAACCAAAAATTAAAACCTGTTTTAAAGCCCAAAATTTGTTTAAAACAATAATTTTAATATAGTAATACAAGGTTGTAAACATTGTCACTGGCGTATTTCACAGTCTGTGCCTCTTCGTCCTGACTCCGCTCCGCTGCAGCGTCTGTTTCTACGTTGTCGGCGCAGAGCGTTTCTTCGACATTGTGGGTTTTGTCACACAGAAAAAAAATGCAAACGTAAAGTTGGCAGAATGTACAGAAACGAAAACTGTTGACAAGTGAAAAACCAATACAGTACAGCGTCAATATTTTATTTCTAGACAACAGTAAAGCCCCTGAGCCAATCAGGATTCAGAGCACAATGCACTGTAAAAATATCCGCACTGTAAAAAAAATCCGTGAAGTAGCGAAGCCGTGAAAGATGAAGCGCGATATAGCGAGGGATCACTGTACAGCCTTTTTCTTCAACATTTAACTTTTCAGCATAAGGCCATCCGATTTACAATAACCATCTCTCCATTGTGCTGCCTTCTGATCCAACCCAAAGAGCTCTCCGTTTTCTGCAGGAATAGTATCTTTAATAACAACCTTTTGGACATTTTCAAGTATATGCCTTCCACTAGAATCCACAAACATCTATTGTTGCAGGGAAAAGGCCTCTGAATTTGGCTTTCCTCGCAACAGGACATTCAAAATTCAGTATTTTGCAAGCGGAAGAGTCTGTGAAGTAGCATTAGTTGAAGTGGTAGAGACGTGAAGGTGTTTATGACATGAAAGGTTCAAATCCAGCTTTCTAATTGGTTAATACTGCATATACATTATTCATTTTGTGCATCGTTGCTAATGGTTTGGAGAAGCTTAAGTGTTGATTGTATGCCAAATCGCTGCCCCAATGTAGCAACAAAAAACTTTTAGATATCGTCAGGAAGAAATGTCAGTTGAAACGTTAGATTTGTAAGGGAACCATTCAAAGTGGAAAGTGGTTATCAGCTTCTCCTCAAAGGTCACACTTCATTGTGATTGGTTAGATCTGCCTGTCATTTATCCAGGGCATAATGTAGCCTGAAAGAGGAACAAGAAACCCATCCTAAAATAAGTGTGCAGGACCAAAGACGCCAAAAATAAAGTTGATCTGCGCAACTAGATATCTTTTCGGAGCTAACTAGTTGTGCGGCTCAACTTTTTTCGTCATATCGTAGCCTGACCAATAGGAGTGTGTGTGACCAAAGCACAGAGCGGCATTAAATTCACAATATTCACAATGTATTGACGTTGTATTGATCCTTATAAATAACTTCTTGGCGATCAGAAGTCAATTTGATTCTTACTGTGATTCAGCCCTTTGTTTTTCATTGCCAATAAAGTACTGGCTATTCAAACAGATGTATTATTATTATTATTATTTTTTTTTTTTACTTTACTGTGTCAGTTTTAGTCATTCATATCCACATTCAAGTGATGTTACATAGGTGACAAGTGACACAATATTTTTCTTTTTGTTTTTGCCTTCTTTTCCCCCACCCATGTACCGTAACTTACAAATGTAAACCAACATGTAAAAAATAATGAGTTAAAAAATAAGAAGAGGACGAAGAAAAAGAAAAGAAAAAACAATGATAATGAAATAAAATAAAAATAAAATAAAATAAAGTAATCATCATCATCACCACCATCATCATCATATAAAATAAAACGGTGATGGAAATGAACAATTTGTGTTCTTTCAGATGTATCATATTTTTATTTTATTTTGTTTTCCTCTATGTCCCTCCTTCCTTCTCCCTTTTCCTTTTGGTTTCCTTTTCCTTTTCGTTTCCTTCTTTTTCCTCAGTGTTCGTTATTTTACTCGGGATCTAGGATGTACTGACGTTAAGGAGATCCCATTTCTTGTTAAATTCTTCTTCTTTATGATTAATCTTATATGTCAGTCTCTGCATTTGTTGTATTTCATTTATACTTTCTATCCAGTTTCTAATATCGGGTGTTTTAGTTGTCCTCCAGTGTTTTGTAATTAGCTTCAGTGCAGTTACTCGAAAGATCCAAAAAAGACATTGCTCTTCTGTCTTCATTTGACTGGGTGCTATTCCAAGTAATAGGTTTTCTTGTTTCTTGTTTCATGTTCGTTCGATGTTTAACAGAACTCTTGTCCAGTAGTTTTTTATTTTTGTACATGTAAGAAAAATACAGTCATAATCCAAGTCTTTGTCACCACATTTTCTCCAACAAACAAACAGATGTATTGTGGGATTTGTCAGATAAAGATTCACATGATGAGACCTTACGCACATTATTTAACGTTTGTGATAATGGGTTTTCAAATGCCATGTATGACCAGAAGACAGTTTGTTGTGTAGGAAAAATAAGAATGGGCTATAACATTATGTCGTTGCTACCACCTCTGTGTCATGGGTTATCTTCCCGGCTTTTGTCTGATCGTTTGACGGATGTCTCTGCCCTCTTCTTCCCCAGGTCAAGCTAAAGCTGTTTTGTCGTTTAAAGCCTTTGAACCATCACCAATCGTTTAAAAATGCCATTTTAGATCCCTTTTGGCCATAAAATGTTTCAACTGAAGTGGTCTTGTCTTTTACGGCTTGTTTTTCTCTACTCTCTTCGGCCATGTTCTGTTTTTTTGTCTTTAAAAAATGTTTTATAACTTGAATAAAAAAGAAAAGGGGCAGAATGGACAGCACACATGCCAGGCTCCAGGTGCAGCCGTGTCACGCATTCGATTCCTGCTCCAATAGTTTTCAGAATTTTTCCCCCTCTTTCATGCCCATTTGATACTACACGTCCAGTCTAATAGTGCCTACAGACTAAAAAAGGCTAAAAATCAAGAAAGTTTGACTAAATCCTATGCTCTCGTCAGAAAGTAGGCTGGTCCCAAAATACATTTGTTTTGCACGAAATGCATCAGGTATTGAAATCGCTTTTCAAGATGCAATTTTACATTTAAAGACTTTTGGCAAAACCTCAAATAATCCCCAAAGTTGTGGACAGAATGTTAACAGCTGACCTTTTCATGTAAATACCCTGTTATTCCCCAATTTGAATCAGTTACAGAATTTGCGTTGATCATGCTAGTCTGTTAGCCTGCCTATACTTTTATAAATGCACTCTCCAGAAACAGTTTCAGATATTATGTTGTAGACTTTGAATCCGGTTTGCAAAGAAAGCTTCAAACTTTTTTTTCGACAGAAATAAATTAAAGATTGTACCAGCAATGTTACTTTAAGATGTACGTTAAAGTCTCTGTAATGCTGGCTCATTACTATATTTCAGTGTTTCCCAACCAGGGGTACGGGGACCACAACGGGTACGTGGGCAATTACCAGGGGGACTTGGAATGGTTTCAGGTTTAAAGAAGATGAAGTGTGCTTTTATCTGAAAGTGTTAATTTAGCATCTTTTTATAGTATATTGGACCATAAATAAAATAACAAATATATAGAAAATAGCAATAACTGACAATATGCGACTACTAAACCCTAATTATTTACCCAAAACTCAAGTTAAGGGGTACTCGGAGTGTGAGACAAAGCTTAAGGGGTACTGAAGACAAAAAAAGTTGGGAATCTCTGCTATACTAGATGGTACATACAGGGGACAAGATTATCAAGCTTGGGGTAAATTAGAAACAACACGGAAACGCAGCAAAGCAACGCAGCAAATTTTATGTTAATTAAAAAACTCATCTCTGAACCTTTGCCGTGGCTAAAATGAATCTTGGTAAATACAAAGAACTGCAAATACTTCACCGTGAGTCCTTTTCACACACAATTACAAAGGGAAGCTTTCAGAGTTTTAAGGTTTTGGGTTAATTAATATCACCCAAGAAGAGAATAACAAAAGAAAAAGATTCAGGTGTTTATGTTCAAAGAAAACCAGTCGTATTGTGTTATAAAACGGAGCCGCCCTGCGCTATCCTTGTCGGTAAAGTACAGTATGTTCCGTCGTCGCGCGTGTTCTTTCTCTCACGTGTCCGTAACCGTTGCAAGGATAATGATAAGCGCTTTTGTTGGCCCTTTCACACAGTGTTCCCAGGATTACGGCCTTTTTTATGTATTTTTCAGCCGATATTGATGGCACTTTCTGTCTTATGTCTCCCGTGAGGGTCGAGCTAGTGCAACAGTTTTACGAGACTCATAACGCGATGCTCTTATGATGCATCCTCGCAGGCCTTGTGTACAAAAAACACAGAACAAAAAAGAAATCTACCTAAGTGATATTGATCGGGACATTTTAGACATGACCTATATAAAATGTTCTTTGTGCTGAGTTCACCTGGTTGAAGAGACCATTTCGTGAGCGCAGACAGTTCACGGTTTAGATCGATAGTTATTTCAAGGTATTTCAAGCAAAATTGCTCAATCAAGTAAGAAAATAAACTTGAATTTGAATCTATTTATTTGTAAAGCTTGGATGCGTCAGCTTTATTTTGTTCATACTGCAGAAATGTTGAGAGGCGTCTGGCTGCAGACCTTAATCCAGAGTCGCCTCTCCGCAGACCTTAACCAGGAGGCGCCCCCGTGACCCGTACCTTAACCCTGAGGTCCCTACCAGAGCCCGGATGTGTCAAAAATAACCAATATCAACACGCACGGCACCTTATGTTTTTAATTAAATCTTTCCTCGTCTTGTTATTTAGAACTAGGTAGAAACTAAATTATATATTTGTCTATCCGCTGATTAATCTTAACAAAATGTGATGATTAGAATTTGTATCACGCTATTTAGATATTACAGCACCACACGCTCTTTATGTTATCACTTCTAATGTCTAATGTTAATGGCGTTGAAGTGGAGTTTTAAGTAACATGTTATGAAAACCTAGGGGAGAAGTTTACTGTTAATCGCAAATTTAATGTGAATTTGTAGATATAGATCCATCGTCAATAATGATGGAGACTGGAATCTGACAATGAAGAACACGAGGAGGAGCTGGAGCTTTTTAAAATCTTATTTGTTTGTGTGGAAGACGAGGTGGATGGGAGGGGCTTTGTTTTTTGTGAATGTAATGAGATGAATGAGTGTAGTAATGCATGTTATCTTTCTTTCAAGTTTATAATTTTTTCAATACTGTTTTTTTATTTTCTGATTATAATGTTCAATATTTTGATTTGCAGTGCTTTCAATATTTCCATAAATTGCCAATCTTTCATTCAGTTTGAATGTTTTCTGATTGTTTTTAAACATATTTTTACTAACCTCTTACTTAGGTTAGTAAAAAGTAATATTGCGGCGTAACCTTTTTCTAAAATTATTATTTTCGTTCGTGCAACGTACTTCCGGACCTGTGGGCTAAGGCGCCTCTTGGTTAAGGTCTGGCGACTCTGGATTAAGGTCTGCAGCCAGACACTGTTGGAAACGTTTTGTGTTTTGGCGCGTGACAGTGGAATTTTCAGCCGATACCGATCATTTTGAGATGTTTGCCAGCAATAATCTGCGAATTAAAAATTTAAAAGAGTAAACCTGTTTATTTGTGCATTAGTGGGGTTTTTTCCAGTTTTAACAGCAATAACACACGTCTTACAAAAAAATTTATTAATTAGTTCAAGGAAAAAAAAAGTCAGTCAGATATTTGATGCGTTTAGTATTTTTGATTTTTCTTCCCTTTACACACCTAACACAGACTGACATGGTGTGCCTTTGTTTCAGTTATTATGTCTTTTAATTCTGCAGATATAAATTCTTCAAATCAAATTATAATCAGAGTAGAACATGTAAGAGTGACTTGCTATTTATATTTTTTATACATTTTTTATACGTTGATGTTCCATTGAGGTTCCTTCTTTTTTCGCTGCTGTCCATCACTGCCTGGAGGGCCATGAAGTGTGCCTCTGCAACCTTTGTTCTCCATAAAGTAACAGTATTGGATTCTTCATCCTGCTCATTATAATTACGCCTGCCAGAGCTGGTAATGCTTCACACACACACACACACACACACACGCACACACACACGCACACACACACACACGTACACACACATGCACGCACTCACACACGTACACACATGCACGCACTCACACACGCACGCACTCATACATGTACACACATGCACGCATTCACACACACACTCGCACGCACACACACACTCGCGCGCACGCACACATGCACGCACTCACACACGTACACACACGCACGGACTCACACACGCACGCACTCACACACATACACACATGCACGCACACGCACGCACTCACACACGTACACACACATGCACGCACTCACACACGTACACACACACATGCACGCACGCAGGCACTCACACACACGCACGCACTCACACACGTACACACATGCACGCACTCACACACGTACACACATGCACGCACTCACACACACTCACGCACACACTCACACACACACACGCACTCACACACGCACGCACTCACACGTACACACATGCACGCACTCACACGCACGCACTCACACACGCACTCAGGCACGTACACACTCATGCACACATGTACATCGCACACACACGCTCACACACACTGACACACACACATGCACACACACTAACATACACGCACACACACACACACACACACACAAATATGCACACGCTCACATGCACTCACATACTCGCACACACACACTCATATACACACACAGGCACATAGCATTCACACACACGCACACACACACACACATGTACACTCACACGCACACACGCACATCGCACACACACACGCACACATGCACTCACACACACACACGCACACACACACACACACACATTCCTCATTACCTTCTGAAGTTTTCATGCATGCTTTGTGTAACAGAAATAAATTGGTGGCCGCGCAGCACTAACATGAGATGGAGTCTGAATGACAATCTCAAACCAGCCACTATATTTTGTGAATTTGGTGTAAAAAAAAAAAAGTGTGTGGAAAGAGGCAGACCTGTCATGTTTGCAGAGATGGGAGTATAAATACAAATTTGGGTATTGATACTTTTCTGCAAATATCCATATTGAATACATTTTAAGGCTGAGTATTCATTTTCAACATGTTTTGAGCATTTATACATGTGTTGTCTTAAAACATCCCCAGCAGCAGAGTATAGGCCTCAGTAGTCTGTACTAAGGGTTCTGTTTTGTCCTTCAGAGGCTTTATGAAACCATTCTTGAAACAACATTGTTTATATTATATATAATATGTTGGTTTATACTGGGGGTGTGCTAAAACATCGATAGATTGTTTTCTACCGCTTGTTCCCATTAGCGGTCACAACTCGTAGGTGACTGGAGCCTATCCCAGTGACTTTGGGCCTTAGGCGGGGTGGACAGGGGCCAACTCGTCGCAGGGCTGACACAGAGACATGGACATTGACAGACAACCCTTCACTCTCACGTTCATTCGGTACAGGCAATTTAGAATTGCCAATTAACCTACACATGAGGAAGCCAGAGAACCCAGAGAGAATCCATGGTAACACAGGGAGGACATGCAAACTCCACCCAGGGAGATGTTGGTCTGGTACGGGATTCGAACCCTTTATTTCTTTATTGGAAAGAGAGCGCTCTAACCACTCTGCCACCGTGTACCCCTACGGTGATACTACATTTTATGATACAGTATCAGTATCGTGGGGCTGCTGTATCAATACATCGCCATGAGTCATTTTGGTATAATTTACTTTACCTTATTATTTTGTGACAGCAGTACAATTTTATTGCTTTTTTAGAGAAAGTAAACTTGTTTATGCAGAACATTTGACATATTAACTGTTTTGGTTATTGACATGGGTGTATTTCATTTTAAATTTGTGCAGGTTAGGATTTAAAACAGAAAATAATGTGTTCAAATGTATAGGGTTATTTAAAAACTAGTGATGTTGCAGGATGTCATGAGAAACATGTTCATTATCACATGTATCATTAGCAGTGTATTGTGCATCACATCGAATCATGAGGGATTCTGATTCCCAGCCCTCGTTTATACATGAAGTATGCGAGTAGTGCTGAGTTGTCACGCAGTTGTAATGATTGTGTTTAGACGAACAAGAAAAATGCCAAACATTGAAGGACGCCAGAACAGAGTGTTTCTGACAATCAGAGGGAGAGGATTTTCAAACCAGGATTCATCAAACTAGCGTGAATGAAGCTAAACGCAACTCCAGGTATGTTTTGACGATGGAACAATGTTAAAACATGGATAAAAGCGCTTTAGAGCTCCTAGAGCTCCTGCCTCCCAATAAGGAGATCGTGGGTTCAAATCCTGGACCAAACCAACATCACACGATCTCTCTGGGTGGAGTCTGCATGTCCTCCCCGTGTTACCGTGGGTTCTCTCCGGGTTCTCCAGCTTCCTCCCACCGTCCAAAGACATGACTGTGTTCAGGTTAATTGACAACTCGAAATTGTCCCTAGTGAATGAATGTGAGAGTGAATGGTTGTCTGTCCTTGTCTGTCTCTCTGTGTCAGCCCTGAGACGAGTTGGCCACTGTCCAGGGTGTACCCCGCCTAAGGCCCAAAATCACTGGGATAGGCTGCAGTCACCCGCGACCTTAACGGGAACAAGCTTTAGAAAATGAATGAATGAATGAATGAAAAGTACATTTTGCTTAATATTTGTCCTTTAATGTTAATTGAAATGCCTTTACCAATAAGATTGGACCATGGGGGGTAAAAAAAAACAAAAGTACGGTGTACGGTATCATTATCAATTTTTAAAATGTGGTGTTCTCCTATCACTACACACGGCTGCTCTGTGCAGCTGTAGCTGGAAGCACATCATCAAAATTGCCATTATTGGCCAATAATAATTTCTGACCAATATTATTCTGCCTCCCTTCCCTCTTTGTTTTTTTTTTTTTTGTCCAAATGATGGTTCAATAGTAAAATAACAAGTGAAAATACATACTTACAAGTTTCAAGTGTTATAGACTTAGTGGCATGCATTTTCTGGTGAGAACGTACACTGCAAATCACATTTCGTCTAAGCGTTCTAACTTTATAAGACCTCAATAAACAGTTCTTTTCTATTTCCTCATCAGTTTGAATCTCACGTATCGTCTGTTTCAATTCCCTCATGGAAATCTGCAACGGAGCCGCCTCGTGAACTTTATCTTATCAAAGTTTGAACTCGTTCCAGAGTTTGAAGTTGACCCCAAATCACCTGGTGTGGTCCCATCTGCCCATGCCTCTCTAATCATCATCTAATCTCGTTTAATCTTTAATCACTTTATAAATGTTCCCATGCAGATCTGATCACAGGCTCTGACCAGAACGTTAGACCGAGATGCAATAATGGTGTGAGCAGGGACGCACCCGCACCAAGAGGTAGAAGAAGGACTAGAAAATTGTCCGAATGTGGCGACGGTAGTGCAGATGTCTAACAGCAACAAACTGATCGTTAGGAAAACCGTGGTACAGTCCCAATTTAAACCGATTTTAAAAATGCGTAGAAACCTGAGGCCGAGGCAGAGGTGGGATCAAGTCCTTCTTTTGCAGGTCTCAGATCTTTGGCATCAAGTCCGAGTCAAGTCCCAAGTCAAACACAGACAAGTCCAACTTAAGTTCTGAGTCAGCCTTGAGTCACCAGTTTGATTACTTTAGACATGACTTGACGATGAAATGGACTAAGACTTAGGACTCGACTTGGATTTGAAAACCAATGACTCTGGACTTGACTTGGAGCCCTCTGACTTGAGATGACTTGATGCTTCTCCTCAGAATAATACATGTGTTTTTAAACCATTTTATACTAAAATACTCAAAAAATCATGAATGGCAAAAATATGACCTGTTTTTGGTCATTTGGAGCAATGACTTGAATCTCACAGCCAAGTACGTCGACTACAAGAACTTCAGAACAACTACAAGAACTTCAGTTTCTATTTTACCGTATACAGTTAATTTGAGTGAAACAAAAGCTCCACGGTCAAAAATTAGACCAAAGAAAAGCAAAGACACATCTTAACAGTTGTGCTGCCGACAGGTCTGCGCGACACATGAGTGATAAACAAAACATCTGCATTAAATATAGTCCAGCCCTTGATCAGTTGCGTGGCAGAGGTAAAATAAAGATCCTGAACACTACACTACAGTAACCCTCAAAATATATCAAATAAACTCTTAACACCTCTTGCCTCTCCCAGATCTGGGGCCTCATTTATAAAGTTTGCTTACGTACTACACAGTGTGTAGCCTGCCCTCTGCGCCATCCATGGCATCTATAAATCTTACACTCGCAGGATTTTGCTTATCACTGCACAAACTGAGACCCTCCTGTAAACTCTACACAAAGTCTGCCTCCCTCAGTGGGCGGCGCTGTGCAGGCAGGGGCCACGGAGACACGGGACTCGTACTGACAGGTGTGAGTGGGACACAGGAGAGAGACGGGCCAGAGGAGAATGGGCGGTGCCACGGCTGCACAAACTTACGTCTGCTACAACAGCAGGTGTGACCTGTCCTTCTGCTGTCTCCGCACCTTTCGGTTGTGTTTTTTGCACCAAAGTCCTGTTTAGTTTGCGCCATAAAGTTTCAGAAAAGTTTCATCACTTCTGTGAGGTCAGCTTTCCAGATAAGCATTAAATGCTTCCTGTGTGGTACTATCAAGATAAAAGTTCCAGCGTTTGCCACCTTGCAGTGAGGGCTTTATTGTGAAAAGATAGACCGTGAGCCAGTGAACTTCATTCACAACAACACACAGAGCAGAGCGACAGCCCATTGAGAAAAATATATATTTTGTGTTATTTTTCAATAAATGTATTAAATTTCAGACGCTACTGACTGATGACCTTTTAAAAACACAATTTTAATCACATACAGTTGTGTCAATATTAAGTTATGTAAATTTGGATTTTTCAGTGTGAGAAATGCGAGGTGTGGCGTGTGTGCGTGTGATGGAGGTGAAACACGTGTGTCTCGGCCGATGCATGAGACTTGAGAGCTCGGTTTACAGCATGAAACTCCTTTACAAGAGCTTCTATTTCTACTTCAGAAGTTTCTCTTTCGGGATGCCATTTTTATTGGACTGAAACACAAAGGACACAAAGTTATCTTATTTGAATAATCCTGTATGAGCTCATTACATCGTCCATATATGGCTGCTGAAGGTGTGGTCGGGATCAAAGGTAGTGTGG
The DNA here is from genome assembly GCA_019453435.1 of Rhinogobius similis. Classification (NCBI taxonomy): domain Eukaryota; kingdom Metazoa; phylum Chordata; class Actinopteri; order Gobiiformes; family Gobiidae; genus Rhinogobius; species Rhinogobius similis. The sequence goes on along the minus strand of CM033624.1, from coordinate 9,175,319 downwards.
CGTCCGCATGCCTTAAGCTTCAGGTGGGATCTATAAAACAGTGATTGCTGGTGGAATGGAAGTTTTCATAAATGCAGATTTGCATGTGGCATACGTCTCTAGAGAGCACTTAGGCTATGCACGTTCTCAGCAAAAAATCAGCACAACCCGTTATAAATGACGCCCCTGAACTGGAACTTTGCCTGGTGATGTCTCCATGGAGATAGATAGGAGTTTAATGTGTCCAAAAGTATGAAATATTACATTTTTATCTTTACTAACCCTCTGCCTATTGCCAGTAATAGACAAAACACCACCTATCCTTGGACATCTATCTTAGTCTGGAACTCAAAAGCAGTGCATAAATGCTGTTTGTGAATATAACTTCAAACTGTATTGCAGGGATTCATCTTCAGCAAAAGCACTTGAATTTTACATTACGCGCAATGAAAGAGAGCAGTGTTTTGAGTGTATATTTGCAGCCTGTTGAGCACAAATGGATCCAAGAAAGTGAGGTGTGAAAAAACAAAGTAAATGGTCTGCATGCATGAAAAGGGCAGCCCATATGTGAGGTTATGTAAGACTGTTTAAAAAGTAATCACATCTTACAGCATTTAATGGAAAGGTTTCAGGACAAAACAGGCAATTTTATTTTATGTTTGAATGTAAAGTTGAACATAGCAGGACAGACCTCCATGAGAATGCTCTTGGAAGCTGTGCAGGGTCGGGGCTGGTCAGTACTTGGATGGGAATACCAGATACTACATTGGGGCAGCAGTGGCTCTAGTGCAGACTGTTGTTGTGACCTTTGGCAAGGCACCTCACATACCTTTACAATGTATGACCTGGTGTGTAAGTCAGTTAATTTGGCAATAAATGAACTTAAATTGTTGTTTGTCAGCTGATCTATACAGGTTTGGCCTGGTTTTCCTACCGGTAGAGGTAGGACATTAGCGTCATCTGCAGTCCGACTCTATCAGTGGGAAAACCACACCAAAACCTGTATATATCAGGTGACAAGACACGTCACAGCAACATTGAGTGACACTCTGATGAAGATTGCGAGTGAGCAGTCGAAACTGTTAGGTAAAATAAACAATCACTGGTTTGAAAAAATAAGCTTTAAAATATGAAATTATCAGAAGACCAAATGAACCTCGTTGGACACATGGTGTATGAACAAATCGTTTGTACGATTGTCCCAGGAAATCTCACAGCAAAGTTTCTTACAGCCTTCTTAAAGCATCTATATGTCTACCTTTCAATTCTCAATAACAACTCAAGGTGTTCTTGAGAAAACAAAGACGTTCGATGGTCGTGGAGTTCTTACATTGTTGCCTAGTGCACCATGTGGCTTTTCTAGAGCATTATTACAGCAGTCCTACAAATAGGTTTTATCGTACGGCCGCTTAATGTCCGGTAAATGTGCACCTCGAGGAGCTGTCAAGTTGTCTTTAGAAATATTATAAAAGACACATCGGTGTACAGAGCCGAAGCCAGCAAGGGTGAAAACCTGTTGACCATTTTTTAGCCATCTCCATTGGCACAGGCATTTGGAGGCAGGATGGGTGCTCAGGCACATGTTGAGCAAAGTGACGTTACTCTCCAACCTGGAACCATGCCAGTGCAGTGAGGCCGCAAGCAAAGTTTTGGGGATTATTATCGCCTTGGATTTATTGATTTATGTTCTCTGCGGAGGCTGCTGGACTCTGGAATCATCGCATTCTGAAGTGAATGCACTTGTAACGCTAATTTAAATTAGAGTTAGGACTTAGTTATTGTAATGGGATGCATATGACTGAAACAGAAAACCAGGTTCGATATAGGAGCTTGTGAGAAATGAAAATCAACAGACACAGGAATAAGGTTAAATAAAAATTGTATTAAATTATATTTTGAGGATTGTTAAATAAATAAGCACAATAATTAAACCATCAAGTAAATAATTATTTAAACAGACAGGAAAAACAATAAAAATCCAAAACAAAATGAAAGAGTCCAAGGTACTTTTTGTACCCTTTTTAAAGTTCAGTTTTTAAAGTTCCGTTTGTAAAGTGTTCCTTTACACAGTTCAGTTTGTAAACAAAAATAATCCAATGGTCGAACTTAAGGTGTCCACAATCGGGGAAGGGAAAAAAAGAATGGTCCTACCAGGTCCGTGGGGCTATCTGCTCGCCACCTCTTGTAGAGGAAATCAGGGTGTAATCAGGGTGTAAAAAAAAACCTGACCTATAAATCAGAGGTCACAAAAAAACCACCATAAATATAAATCCAAAACAAATTCATAAATTAATTACTTTACTAGAAATGTTTCTTAGTAAACCGGGTTAACACTTTTTCAATAAATTTGCTAATTTCAATTCCAATAGTATAAATTCAACAATCACAGTATAAATTACATTCACAGTTGCGCAACAAGTTCATTCATAAATCTCTATGGCTACAATGCCTGTAGTAGGAATCGACGCATTTGAATGAGGAGCGCTCATTTGCTGATAAAACCTTTGATATCTCTGAAACAAAAAAAGTAATTGGCAAACGGCCAATATAATCAATGGATCTGAAGTTTCTCTACATGTACATGTTAATTTATCAAGTTGTCAGTAATCGTAACTTAAAATAAATACTCAAATACGGCGGAAAAGTTTGCCGCGGCGAACGCGGAAGTAACTAAAAATATCAATATAACTTTTTCAGCGCTAGAAAAGCTAACTATGACTAAGCGGTATGATTTGTTATAAGCTTAGTTCACTCACCAGTGAGTTTGGAGATTTTCGGTTGAGAATTCGGGTAGTTAGAAGCGGTTTTGTTCAGTTCACGCCACGAGTTCAGCACAGTCCAAGCCGGAGCAGGGAGGTGAGACAGGAAGTGGCTCAGGGTGCCGGCATTTTTAATCAGAGCGCCACCGGTGGCTGGACGAATGAACAGGCGGGGGAGGCGGTGTCTGTTAATTGACTGTGTGCTGGATGTGAGACGTGGGTTACAGGGTCCCCCCCTGACCTCATGTACGTCCCTGTACATGGGCTGGACTGACAGCTTTCAGTTGGCTGGCCAGGAGAGAAAGAACAGTCGTCTTCTGGTATAGCAAGTGAAAATGCTTTGCTTAGTCCATCGAAGAGTGACTGAATGCTCTTCATGATTGGATGGCCCAATTGACTGTACTGAAATCGGTCTGGTGGGCGTCTTGCTCTTGTTGAGCTTCTCTGTCGCTGTTCACCTTCGGAGGCGGATGAATCCGAATCAGGAGGTAGGTTATGGCTGGAATCAGATGAGTCAGTTTCTGAGGTACTTTCAGCAGGTAAGTCAGGTTCAGAGTCTGGAATTACTGGTTGAGGATCTGCTTGTTCTTGCTGAATCTGAATTACTGGTTCAGGTGAATCTGGCGGTGGATCTGAAGGTTCAGGAGGAGGCACTGATTGAGGTCTTGGGAGGTCGACGGTGGTGGAGAAACGGGTAAGTTCTGAGGTAGGTATGTTGTACCAATTTGTCGGCAGGATTTCATCGTCGGACGGCGGTTCATGTTCAAGATCAGCTGGAGTTCTTGTAGGCTTGACAGGTCTTTTGGAAGGCGTTGGTTGGATTTGAGATGTGGCTGGTAAGTATCCACAGGGCAGGAGTAGATCTCTGTGCAGGGTTCTCAATGGTTTGTCTGTGTGCTCAGGCTTGACGGTGTAAACTGGTAAGTTGACTGCTTTTTTGATCACCACGTAAACATCAGATTCCCACTTGTCAGCAATTTTATGTTTCCCTCTCAGTCGGACATTTCGGACAAGAACACGATCTCCCACGTCCAGTTCAGATGCAGTGACTTTCCTATCGAAGCGTGTCTTGTTTCTCAGCATAGTCTTTTCTGCATTTTCAGCAGCCAGTTGGTAGCTCTTCTGAAGATGTGACTTGAGTTTTTGGACGTATTCAGAATGATTAAGGCTGGGTTTGCAGACAGGCAGGCCAAAAACAAGATCAATGGGGAGTCGTGGTTGGCGGCCGAACATGAGTTCATATGGGGTGAATCCAGTGGTGTCATTTTTTGTGCAGTTGTATGCATGTACGAGTGGTTTTATAAAATCCTTCCAATGATATTTTTCCTGTTGTGCCAGTGTACCGAGCATGTCCAGTAATGTTCTATTGAATCGTTCGACGGGGTTGCCTCTTGGGTGATATGGAGTGGTTCTGATTTTGTGGATACCAGCCAGTGCACAGAGTTCTTTTATTGTTCGTGATTCAAAATCGGGTCCTTGATCACTGTGTATTTTTTGTGGGATGCCATAGTGCACAAAGAAGTTTTCCCAAAGGCATTTTGCGACAGTTTTTGCTTTCTGGTTTGGGGTAGGTATGGCAAGGGCGTATTTTGTGAAGTGATCTGTAATGACCAGGATATCTTTGATTTTACTCTTGTCGGGTTCCAACGTCAGGAAGTCGATACAGACAAGCTCGAGTGGGTGTGATGTTCTGATGTTCACAAGTGGTGCGGCAGTTTCTGGTAGTGCTTTTCGTTTTATGCATCTCTCGCAGGTCTTCACCTTGGTCTGTATGTCGTTGGCCATCCGTGGCCAGTAGAAACGGTTCCGGACAAGATCCAAGGTGCGTTCAATGCCCATGTGGCCCATTTGATTGTGTAGGCTGAACAAAACATCCGCGCGACATTCTTGGGGTAGCACAAGTTGATGTTGGAGCTGGTTGCCAAGTTGCCTACTCCGTACGAGGACGTTGTTATGGAGCTCCAAACGATTTAGGTCCCGTAAAAGGAGTGGCAGCTCTGGCAGTTGTTCCCTCAAGGAGGGTGGTGGTGAATCGCCAGTCTCCAGTTGTGCTATCACGTGTCTCAGGACAGGATCAGCGCGTTGTTTGTCAGCGATGTCAGCTGGGCTCAAATGAGGAACCACAGGGGATGCAAACTGCTCGTCAGCAGTAAAGCTATCCGGTAGGCTGTCAGCAGACATGGACAATGAATGGACGAGAGCATGGTCAGGAGTTAAATCAGGAGCACTACAGATTAATTGCCGGTCAGAAAGAGCTTGTACTGTGTGTTGATCAATGGTTATGACGTTGGGACGGTCAAGATGTTGCTCAGCAAATCTGAGAATTCTTTCCTTTTCTTTTTCGGACATCTGGTCAGTTGAAAGTTCGCCATGGGGTCTGCGTGAAAGACCATCTGCATCTGTATTTTGCTTGCCAGCTCGGTAAGTGATCTTGAAGGAGTATGTGGATAGAGCGGATAACCAGCGGTAGCTTGTGGCGTCGAGTTTTGCTGATGTGAGAAGGTAAGTCAAGGGATTGCTGTCGGTCACAACGGTGAAGGAGGTGCCATACAGGTAGTCGTTGAATTTTTCAGTGACAGCCCATTTTAAGGCCAAAAACTCCAGCTTGTGTGCTGGGTACCTTGACTCACTCCGGGACAAGCCCCTGCTGGCATAAGCAATTACTCTCTTCTGTCCTTCCTGCTCTTGATATAATACAGCACCTAGCCCGGTGGAACTGGCATCAGTGTGTAGCAGGTAAGGTTTCTTCGGGTCAGCGAAGGCAAGCACTGGAGCAGAGGTAAGTTTTTCTTTTATGGTTTCAAATGCTTCTTGGCACGCAGATGTCCAGCGACCGCCAAATGGCTCTTTTGGATTGAAATATTGTTCTGGTTTGACCAAGGGCTTTAGTTTCTTTTGGGACGGTGGATATCCAGAGGTGAGTTCATGGAGTGGCTTTACGACGTGTGAGTAACCTTGTACAAATCTTCGGTAATAACCGGAAAATCCCAGGAATGATCGGAGTTCTTTTAAGTTTTTGGGTATTGGCCAGGATTTCAATGCTTCGATTTTGTCAGGATCAGTTTCAACGCTGTTCTGTGATACAACATGTCCAAGGTAACGTACGGAGGTTTGAAAGAAGGTGCACTTTTCAACTGAGAGTTTCAGTCCAAATTCTTTGAGGCGGTTCAGAACTTTCATTAGTCTTTCTTCATGCTGCTCCAATGTTGGCGCAAAGACAATGAGATCATCGATGAATACAAGCACCTCTTTGAGGTTCATTTCTCCGACGCATTTTTCCATTAAGCGTTGAAATGTTGATGGGGCATTTGTGACGCCTTGGGGCATTCGGTTAAATTCCCAAAATCCAAGTGGGCACACAAAAGCAGTTTTGCATTTATCCTGTTCATCCATTTCGATTTGATAATATCCGGATTTCAAGTCCAAAACTGAAAACCATTGAGATCCTGTGAGTGCAGTGAATGTGTCTTCCAGTTTGGGAAGTGCGTAGGCATCCTTTATTGTTTGTAAATTGAGTTTCCTGTAGTCAATGCAGAGCCTGACACTGCCGTTTTTCTTCCTCACGACCACTATCGGCGAGGCGAAAGGTGAGTCGGATTCTCGAATTACTCCTGAGTCAAACAGCTCTTGCAGATGTTTTCTTACGGCATCGAGATCTTGAGGATGTATGGGTCGAGGTCTCTGTTTGAATGGCGTTGGATCGAGAAGCTTTATTTGATGCTTGACTCTGTCGGTTCTGCCAAAATCCAGGTCATGTCTTGCAAAGACTTCTGGGATGCTATTGAGTTTTTTGATAATTCTGTTCTTCCACTCAGGTGTGAGAGGTGAGTTTTCAAAGTTGTAGTCAAACAGCGGCTTTGGCGGAGGGTTGGATGTGGACTCTGGACTTGTTTGTGCAGCACAGGAAACTGACTGAAATGCACTGATTTCTGCAAGCATGGCTCGAGGAGGTAGAATTACATCGTGGTCTGATTCATTTGTGACAGGGACTGGCAGGAGAACTGGATGCTGATTTGAGAAATCGACGAGACAGGACTGGATCATTAACCCGCCAGGTAAGTGGAATGATGTGGGGTGTTCAATCATGACTGCTTTTTCTGCTTTCAGTGAGTGTGACACAGCGACTCCCTCCAGAAGGATGGTTTGTCCAGCTGGAATAGTTTGTGAAGTGGCACTGTTGAGTTTCACAATTCCATGATGCTCTTCTCTGCTCAGTTTGTGTCTGTGTTCAAGTATCTTCAGGACAGCACGATAACCATAGGGGACTGGATTGAAGTCAGGGCGTTGTTCGTTGTGGACTGTGTAGACAATGTCCAGAGTGTTTGTCCCAATCAGAACAGTTTGCTGGTGTGGTTTTATGTCGGGCACCACCAGGGCCAATGTAGCGACGGTGATTGGAGTACCAAGGAAGTCTGGAGGAAACGTGATGTCAAGATTGATGTAGCCCAGGTAAGGCACTGCTTGGCCATTTGCTCCTTCAACTTCGAGAAGGTCGTCCAGAGGTCTGAGTTGATGGTCTGACAGATGAATGTTGTAAACTGACTCTGGGATGGTGGTGACTTGTGAACCTGTGTCCAGCAGACAATTGATTGGTGTATTCTTTATTATGACTTGAGTGGTGCATTTGGTGCCGATTAATCCCCTTGGCAGTGCGGTGAAATGCGGTCGAGGTCCATGTTTGGGACACTGAGATGAGGCAGCCTCTGCTTGTCCCGCAGGAGAGACTGATTCTAGTTTGACTGTTTCTTTTGGTTGTTCTGGTCCCATTGTTCCTGTTTTTGTTGTAGGCGTGATCTCTTTTGCTGTACGAGTAAAGGATTGGATGGTTGGCTGCATGTAGTGGCTATGTGGCCATCTTCTCCGCATTTAAAACAAAAGCCGGGTCTTGGTCTTGTGCTCTGAGATCTGCCGCCACCTGGTGACTGAAAAGGTGGTGCTTTGCCACGGTTGCCGGTCTTGGAGGTCTGGTTGGTCTGAGCGAGGAGTGTTGACATTTGTTGCTGTAGTTTCTTCATTTGTTGTTTTAACTCGTTGATTGAAGCAGAATCTGTGTCGGAATGGCTGCAGGGACATGTGCTTTGAGTATTTAAGGTTGCACGTTGCTTGGAAGAACTGATGTGTTTCTTCATTAAACTCTCTTTTGCTTGTTGTCTGTCTTCTTCAGTCCTTAGGAGGAGTAACAGTTCAGAGAAAGATGGAGGATTGTCTCTCTTTTGTTCCAATTGCAGCTTGCTAATGATTCCATTGTCCCAGCACCCTCTGCAGAACTGTTTCAATAAATGTTTGTCAATGTCAGTTGCAGCAACTCCACCTCGCTTGACAACGGTGTTCAGGGTCAGCAGCAGACGTTGAAGATAGCTTGAGGGCTTTTCACCATGATCTTGCAGTGTGTTCAAAAACTGTGCGAACAACTCCTCTCCATCCTGTACAGTGGAATATGCAGAGTCCAGAACTTTCAAGTAGACCGATGGCAGTGTGTCAGGTCTCAGGCCCTTTACAACGTCGGCAGCTGGTGACAATAGGCTTTCGAGGATTTTCCTAGTGACATGCAGCGGAGGTAAGTTCACATCAGCCAACAACAGTTCAATATGAGATCGCCAGCTTTCATAATCAGTTTCATTTGGGGGTTTGGGTACTTTGCCAGAGAAAGGACGGAGTCTTAAGGTGGGTACTGAGTGTGAGGTGAGCTCTTCTGCTCTAACGATATGCTCCACAACCATTTTTTGAATTTGGGGTGGATTCAGGTCAGATTGAGAGAGTCTATGTGGTGAAAACTGAGGCTCAGGTAAGGAACGACTTGTAGGTTGTGCTTGGACTTGTGGCTGCGATGTTGCTCCAGCTGCTGCTCCCTGCTGGCCAGACAAGAGAGGCACTGGTTCCACGATCTGCACAGAGTCATCTCCTCCAATAGATGGCTCCACACTTTCCAGGTGTTCACTTATTTGAGACATCACATCATGAAGTACAGTTTCAAATCTTTGTCCACTCCGTCTTGCAAGGTGTCGAAGTTCAGCGATGTAGTTCGGGGGAAGTGCCTCAGCTCCGACTTGGACTGTGCTTTCTATTAACGCAACACAAAATTTGAGATTCGGGTCGCTCTCAGAAATGTGCGTATACGGCAATATTTTCTTTAGCTCTGATATAGCAGAGGTAGATTTATACTCAATGATCAGGTTTTTATAAAGCGGAGAATCTGCATCGTCAACAATTATGGGTTTGAATTTACCATACTGTTTCAGAACATCTAATATTTCATCATCTCTTGTTGTGCGAGTTACACCAGAAACAGTAACACAATTCAGAATGTTTATCCCTGATTTTTCAAAGAATTCCATGATTGGACCGGACCAAAACACAATATCCACTCAAAAACACTATAATCACTGTGTAATAACACTGTTGTTCATTAACACAAGCTCCTGGCTAGCTCGCCACTTGTAACGCTAATTTAAATTAGAGTTAGGACTTAGTTATTGTAATGGGATGCATATGACTGAAACAGAAAACCAGGTTCGATATAGGAGCTTGTGAGAAATGAAAATCAACAGACACAGGAATAAGGTTAAATAAAAATTGTATTAAATTATATTTTGAGGATTGTTAAATAAATAAGCACAATAATTAAACCATCAAGTAAATAATTATTTAAATAGACAGGAAAAACAATAATAATCCAAAACAAAATGAAAGAGTCCAAGGTACTTTTTTCCTAAGTACCCTTTTTAAAGTTCAGTTTTTAAAGTTCCGTTTGTAAAGTGTTCCTTTACACAGTTCAGTTTGTAAACAAAAATAATCCAATGGTCGAACTTAAGGTGTCCACAATCGGGGAAGGGAAAAAAAAGAATGGTCCTACCAGGTCCGTGGGGCTATCTGCTCGCCACCTCTTGTAGAGGAAATCAGGGTGTAATCAGGGTGTAAAAAAAAACCTGACCTATAAATCAGAGGTCACAAAAAAACCACCATAAATATAAATCCAAAACAAATTCATAAATTAATTACTTTACTAGAAATGTTTCTTAGTAAACCGGGTTAACACTTTTTCAATAAATTTGCTAATTTCAATTCCAATAGTATAAATTCAACAATCACAGTATAAATTACATTCACAGTTGTGCAACAAGTTCATTCATAAATCTCTATGGCTACAATGCCTGTAGTAGGAATCGACGCATTTGAATGAGGAGCGCTCATTTGCTGATAAAACCTTTGATATCTCTGAAACAAAAAAAGTAATTGGCAAACGGCCAATATAATCAATGGATCTGAAGTTTCTCTACATGTACATGTTAATTTATCAAGTTGTCAGTAATCGTAACTTAAAATAAATACTCAAATACGGCGGAAAAGTTTGCCGCGGCGAACGCGGAAGTAACTAAAAATATCAATATAACTTTTTCAGCGCTAGAAAAGCTAACTATGACTAAGCGGTATGATTTGTTATAAGCTTAGTTCACTCACCAGTGAGTTTGGAGATTTTCGGTTGAGAATTCGGGTAGTTAGAAGCGGTTTTGTTCAGTTCACGCCACGAGTTCAGCACAGTCCAAGCCGGAGCAGGGAGGTGAGACAGGAAGTGGCTCAGGGTGCCGGCATTTTTAATCAGAGCGCCACCGGTGGCTGGACGAATGAACAGGCGGGGGAGGCGGTGTCTGTTAATTGACTGTGTGCTGGATGTGAGACGTGGGTTACACACTGCCATGACTAAAGCTGTCGACTTCAGCACAAACTGGCACTATTTATTGCTGCGTGCATAAACTTTTAGGATTCTCGGGAAAAGTTATTCACCGGTTATGTCTTGATGAACTGTTTGTTACTTTTTGATGACAAGCCATCGTTATTTCATCTGTTGAATGGGTTTATGCTCAAGCGTGGAGTGTAGACGATCATTGTTGGCCATTCAATATCTACCTTGTGCCATAATAAAAAAAACGTAGGCCCATTAGATTACAAAATCACTAGGCTACTTAATGATTTCACCCTGTTGATACCATTAGATCCTCCCGTGACCTTAAAGAAGTGTTTAAGCAAGATTCCCTTGGAAAAAACAGGAGAATTGTTAAGATCTTGCAGCACAACACAGGTCAAATGCACACGTCATTTTCAAGCTCAAGCTTCTGCAGGAACAGGATCAAGGATCAGGATTTGCTGCTTTGGTTGCAACATTGTGCAGCTGAGTAGCACATATTAAACAAGGGTATCAAAGCAAGAAGCGGCATATACAAAAAAAAAAAAAAACTTTGCTCAAGAACAATTCAAGTGACACAACAAAAGTTATGGAAAAATCACTTGATAATGATGATTAATTTTGCCTTGGGCCCCCGGGTCCGCCACAGTCTTACACGGGGTGACGTCGCACCACGTCACATTTAATGCACTTCTTGTTGAGCTATCTGAGCTGCCAGAACAAGCGGATTGACGTTTTACATGTACAAGTACTACCCGCTTCACCACTGCTTTGTCACATTGTGTATATCTGTTTTGTTGACATTTTAAGTGCTGTGTTGTATGGACCACAGATGCACATCCATCATCAGGGCACGCTTATGAAATGTGACAATTCTGAAGTCAATTCTCTGGATAGTCAATTCTGCAGCGGCCCTCTTCTGTCAATGTCCCGTTCAGATGAGATTTTGATGAGCTGTCATCGCGTCTCATGCAAAAACAAACAGGGTCATAATAAATAACACTCGGGAAGGTTGTTGAAAATAATTTACATTTTTCTGCCAGCTATTTTATCCAGTAATCAGGTCTAATAAGTTGGAACGATGAAAACACGCCACGAGCTTGTTAAAACACAAGAAATAATTAGTCTTCACAGAGGTACAGCCTGCAGCGGTCTGAATCGCAACCAGATCAAGCTAATTTAAACTGACAAAAGTGAAGTACAAAAAGTCTGCGTTCAAATTTTGATGAAATTTGTATATCCAGCTGTTTAACATCATTAGAGTGCACTAATACAAATTAATTGATTGGACCTTTCTGTATAGAATTTGCATATTCTCGCCCAATTTTCTGTCAGTCTTATTCCTGACCAAAATCTGGGGAATTGGGTCCCTAGGTCGCCTAATAGACAAAGGACTAATTTCTCGAAGAGACACTAAATTATAATACAGTATCACTATGTTATAAACCTGGCTAACCAGACTTAAATTAAAGAAGAACTATGTAACATTTTAACCTTATTAAACGGTAATGGCAGGATTCTAGATACAGACCCGAAGTTAAACATCACTTGAAAAATTGACAAAAGTAACATTTGCATTGTTGTTTTTTATTTTAAAAAAAAAGTACTCTCCCTTCCATTTCTTGTTGCATAGTGAAGCTCTACTTGGAACCTTGTTAAGATCCAACCATGCAAAATGTGACTTTTGTCGATTTTTCAACTGGTCTTAAACTTTTGCTCAGGACTGTATGTTTACATGTGCACAGCGAAAGTAGGATCCTTGTTATTTACACTTGCAGTGCAGGTGCTTATGACAAGATGCAGGTACAACATCAGTATGTCGGTGTGGGGAAGCTGGCCCGGAGTGGTCGAAGTAAGAGGCAGACATGCACAAAGTCTTGAACAAGACAAGATTTATTAAAAGATAAGACTTTGGTTGTAGAATTAAGTTAAATCAATTACAACAAACTGGTCAAACTGAACAAAAAACAAGTAACTTAAATTAAATCTAACAAACAAACATGTGCACACAACTACACTGAAGTCTCTCTCCTAAATGCCTTCTGGAGGCCTCTTTTATGCAGAAAGGCTCCTCCCCTTGTGTAGTTCTCTGTAAGGAACTACCTTGTGTAGTTCTCTGTAAGGAACTACACAATCTTTACCTTAAGGAACTACACAATCTTTACCTTTCACAAGTAGGTGTGCATTCACCAACCAAAATTATCCCAGTCCCCAAAAACATTTATAAGGTTTACATAAACCATAAACACAAATAAACTCAAATTAGATCACGGAAACAAACTGAAAACTAATGGAACTCCAACAGTTTCCCCCTCCACATGGTCTGGCTCTTAACCATAGAACTATAATAAAACCTGGAAGATGAATCCAAATTGGCGCCCTGTTTATCCCTATGGAGTGAGCTCATTGGCGCATGACCCCCAAAAAATGTGTTACTTCCGCATTTAATTCCTGATACGGAGGCTGCCATCTTTGTTTTACTTCCTGATACGGAGGCTGCCATCTTTGTTTTACTTCCTGATACGGAGGCTGCCATCTTTGTTTTACTTCCTGATACGGAGGCTGCCATCTTTGCTTTAGGGTGCCACGTGACGACAATCCCCCATGATGCTTTGAGCGACGTGAACAACCACGCAGCTGCAAGTTTTTGTGTTAACGTTAGCTTGTGTGATTGTAATTGTATTCTTCATGTTAGAGCACACGTGAAAGCGTCTGAAATATAATACAACTTACAGGTGTCGCTAGTCTAGCCTTTTTCACGAGCTTCTGTTTGTATCGTCCGACGCTCGTTCACGTGACTCGTACATGTTTGCAGTGACGTCACTTCATATAAAAACGGTAATTTTGGTGATATCAGAAACAGTAGAAAAGAACATTTCCTTCTATTTTATTTAAATACCGATAATAATTCAGTACTGTCTGCAATTATAATGTGACATTTTTAGAAAAAGGCTGGTTCCAAGAGGCTGCAGTACGTCGCACGGCCACTAATCAATCTGGGACCATAGATAGAGGGGCCGTACCTTATGCAGTTCATTTAATACATCCATGCTTTTAACCCCTCCTGAGGTTACAAAAATGGCTGCCATAAGGCCCGCCCCCTCTTTGACCAGACCATGTGGTAAGCCAGGTAAGTATGGGGAATGAATGAAAGCAAGTTGTAAAAATAAAGCATATTAAAAGGAACTTTGTGTGTGATAATTAACACTATACCGGGTTTAAGTTTAACTGTAGGGTTGTATATGGTAAATTAACAAACACATGAAATGAAAAGGTGAATAAGGGGACAAAGAAAACCCACTTTGTCACAGCCGGTAATAGGTACTGAATGATACTGGCCAAATCGTGTGAAATGGGTGCGGTAAAGAATTCCAGAGCTAATAAAATCAACGTATGCTCGGAGGACTGAGGACCCAGGGTCAAGGGGCACGGTTAGAGAATCCGCGAGAAGTCTATTTTTCCCGGTTCCGCGTGGGTGGATCAACCATGCACAGATGGACATCATCGTTGGTCTGACAATCTAGAAGTAACACAACGCTCGATATTCACCCTATTCCGCCTCATTTTTGTTACGATTTAGCACTTTAATTGTTTTGGTAGTTTGACAGTTCAGCAGGAATTCTGTTAACTTTTGTGGAGAACGAAGGAAAAGTCGTGCCGTTAAAATATAATATAAAGTAGATCGACATATGTACAACGTTCATGTGCATCAACAAGTCAAGGCTGCACCATTTCTTTGGGCGGCTTGAAAACTGTGTAGAACTCATTTTCTGTTGCAATCGGCAGCGCTATGTAAAACCAATACAAGCAGAAGGAGGGACACGATTCACGGCGGCTTCCAATATGCATTTGTGTTGCTTTTGCAGGACAGTACAAACATCCAAAGATAAAAAGGGCATTCGTTCGTATTTTTCTTTCTACATTAAGGCTTTAAATGAGTCGGTAATTGCTAATTCTCAGATAGCAGGGAGCAATTATTGGAAAAACGTCATTCAGATTTGCGTGAATGCAGCTAAATGCAACTCCAGGTATATTTTTGATGATGGAACAATGCTAGAACATGGTGAAAAGCAGGGCTGGCGATTTGGTGATTAAAATCGAATCGCGAGCTGGTCCTTGTGACAATCTGCTATTTTTGTGAAATCGTCGTATCGTGATTCACTGTTTGTCTCTTCAAACACTCCTTGTGCAGGAGAAAAAGCGGGCTGCACAATTCAACAAAACGGACACAAAATGACAGTTTTAATGGATGCAATAAGCAAATCACAAAGGCTGATATTTTTGAAGTGCAATCATTTCTTCCACAAACAACAAAATGTCTTGCTTTGATTTGAATAAAAACTGCTGACACTGTAGTTTGTTCTCAAAAAAGTAACAAAAATCGCGAGCAAAAGCGATAAAAATATGTTCAAAAGCAACAATGCACTGACAAATCTCAAACGTGAGTAAATGCACCAAAACGCGACTAAAAGCATCAAAAACGCGACTAAAAACAACAAAGACGTGAGTAAAAGTGACAAAGACGTGTTTAAATATGACAAGCACAACTGAATGTGACAAAAACGTGACTAAAAGCGACAAAATTGTGTTTAAAATTTGGACAGAATCACAATTCAATATTTTAACCGTGCAGCTCCATTATAGGAAACCATTATAGAAAAATACAAAGTGAACATGAATCGTGATAAAATCGAAATCATGATCTGGCCCCAAGAAAATCGGGATAATAATTTTTTGACTTATCGCCCAGCCCTAGCGAAAAGCTAAAAAAAGTCACTATTAAAGGTTACATACTGCAAACTTTATTGATGTACAGAACAGAGCAGGGAGACCTCATCCAGAGATCAACTGTGTGCACTGTTTGTAATGGGCTTTAGTGCTCTATCAATCACCCCACATCTCGTACCTCATGATGTTATACTATAATGCAATATAGAGACAGTATAGACATATTGGATAATGAATTGTTGGTGTAATAAAATGTAGCGAACAGTGATGCATGCTGGGGTTTCATAGCCTGTATTGACGGGCTGTTGAATGAAAGGCTACGAAAAGCATTTTATTAGGAACATTACTATATTTTGACATTTCTTTTTCGTATTAGAACAGCAATCAGATAAATCCACCATTTAAACATGTCAAATTTTAGTTAGTTTAGTTCAAATTGACCAAAAATTGAAATTGAAAATTATGAGTGGAGCTGAATAATGTGTTTAGGTAATTTTTTAAACGACCTTGTAACTTTTCTGATGGAATTGTCTTGTGTCCATATGTCCATTTTTTTGTACACATAATTGTTAAAAAATTTTTTTACTGAGGGCATTTTGGTTTTCTTGTTTAGTTTTTCAGTAAACTAGATTGGAATGAAAATTGTCCTAAAATTCCAATTCTTCCTATTAAAATTCCTTTTTTTTTTTTACTTTAAACTTCAATAAATCCGTTTTAGAATTAGATCTAAAAAAAATCCTTCATTACGTTTCATTAAAATCTTGTTAAGTCCAAGATCGAAAAGTTTGGTGATCTTAATGTTTTGTGGGAGAAAAATGCATTTTAAGAAAACAGCCTTTGAAGTTACAAGCATTTTATTATGAACATTACTATATTTTGACATTTCTTTTTCTTATTAGAACAGCATTCAGATAAATGCACAATTTAAAAACGTAAAATTTTAGTTAGTTTAGTTAAATTTACCAAAAATTGACCAAAATTATGAGTGGAGCTGAATAATGGGTTTATAGGTAATTTTTAAACGACCGTGTAACTTTTCTGATGGAATCTTTCACAGAATAAAATGTTTGCATTTATTAAATTCTAGGTGTTTTATTGCTCAGAAAACTCGCCTCTCCACAGTCAAAAAAGCAAATGTCTGACCCTCCACCAGAAAAAATTTATATTAAAAACATTTCTTGCTCTCGTGGACCCAACGTTGCGTCTTGTCTCATGGGAATCGTCTCGTCCTGATCTTGACTTAACACTTCTCTTGACATTTCCCGGCCGTACCATTTGTCACTTCTACCAATACAGACAATCTCCGATCATTCTCGGCGTGCTACACAGACAGTCCCACGTCGCTTTAATCCAGGCTGTCATTTTGATTTGCAGTTAACGAAAAAAGGATTTTTCCGGCGTCCCTTGCATTTGAGGTCAAGCGCTTTACGGCCCACGAGATGATTTATTTGTACAATGGTTTTCTACTACGCGCACTCTCAAGATTCTCGTAGACCCATTCATCTCTTTAACCCCCGCGCCTTGAAGCTTCTGACCACTACTTCTGTTCAACTCAGACATATAAAACGGAAAGCAAGACAGCGCAGAAAAACTGTTGGCACTTTTTGTATCATGACCAAGTGACTAGGGATTTGTAATCATAGTGAAAATGTTCCTTGGAAAGTCAATTTCTGATAGGTATAATCCTCCATGGAATCTTCTTAATAGGACTACTGTATTTATTTCATTAATTTGGTTGTTCGAAATGCATAAAAAACATTTCCCACACGCGTCTGAGTGGGGTTTCTGTGTCTGATGGCACACATTATCTTATTTTTGTGAGACGTTTTCTTTCCAGGAATTTTGTTGGAACTTCATCAACTAGAAGCAGAGGGAAAAAGGTAAAGAAAGAACAGCTAATTTTCCCTGGCATGCTAATTTATGCAAATGACAGAAATCCCCCTGCAGCTCTCTTGTGAAAATACACTGCCAGTAAATACATGCGAAAGCTTTTTTTTTCTTTTTATTCCATTCCTTTTTAATGAAAGACGGTAGTTCAATCACATACAAAAACATTTCATGTCGCCAAAAAAGAGAGTCAGTTGCCTTCGGGTCGACGTCAGTAAAATCTTGCAAGACTGGTTTTCCACGAAGAGACAGCAGGAAAATACATTTGAAATCAGCACACGGAATTACAAAGACGATTAAGGGGCAGACATTGCAAGTGAATAGGAAAAAACCTTAAATTTAAAGATATCACTTTGAAACTTCTCCTGTAGTTTACTCACATAAATGTAAGAAAAAAATATTACAAGTTTTTCATCATGTTTTCATGTAGAAATAAGACATAAGACACATATTTGTAACATTTAAATCTTAAAAAATGGACAGAACCAGGTTTAAATTTCTTGGTTCATTTTGTACACATATTAGTTACAAAAAAATTTACGGAGGGTATTTTGGTTTTCTTTTTTGGTTTTAAATAAACTAGATTGGAATGAAACTTGTCCTAAAAATTCCAATTTTGCCTAATTTTTTGTCTTAAAACTCAAATAAATCCGTTTTAGAATTATATATTTAAAAAATCCTTCATTACATTTCATTAAAATAAGTCCAAGATCGAAAAGTTTGCTGATCTTAATGTTTTTGTGGGAGAAAAATGCATTTTAAGAAAACAACCTTTGAAGTTACAATTTCCCATAGAAATCTATGGAGGAAGTGGATTAAATTAAAGAATAAAACATTTTTTAAGATCAGATTGGACAAGTTTGTTGTTTCTACATAAAAGTCGATATGTTGAGAGAACAAACTGACCAAAAAACAAACAAAAAAAGAATTGTAATGTCTCACCTTAATAAGGTAGTTCTACTTTAAGAAACGCTGACAACTTCAGAATGTAAGATTCATGAACTTAAAGACTGCACATTTTTTCTTCATGCAGCGTCATAGTTTGGAGAAAATAGAAACAGAGAAATTCTCCGAAGCTCAGAGCAAGAGGACCTTGTAATCAAACAACTCTTCAGTGCTGTTTTAGTAAGTTGTTTTATTTCAAACCTGCTTGCAGTTTACAACACAAATTCACATCAATCGCATACAATTGCCTGGTTTGAAAGGGGGATGGTGGAAGCTTTCGCTTTTTAGAAGTCCGACCCCCCACTCAACTCCACCTACATATTATTACAACAATATTATTGTATAATAGATAGAACATGCAACATACAACATTTATTATACATCAAGACTACATATAACATATAACATAACACAACAACACAAGGACAGGCCCAGACACTCTCTAACCTCTACCTCACCCCTCCTCATCTACACACTCACTGCTGAAGGCATCATTCACTCTCTTCCTGATACTTTTCCATCGTTTCTTTTTTAAACATTCGTTTAAACTGGACAAGATTTAAACACTTTTGCATTTCCTCCGCTAACCCATTCCACAAAATAACCCCCCGCACTGAAATACACATTGATTTTAAAGTAGTTCTGACCTGTGGTTGATAAAATTTATCGCTACCTCTAAGATTAAATTTGTGATGAGCATCTCGTCCTGAGAATAAATTTTGAATACTGACTGGAAGAGAGGATTTTGATGCCTTAAACATAATTTGAGCTGTTTTGTAATTGACTAAATCATGTAATTTTAATTCACAATTTTTAAGAAAAAGTTGATTAGTATGACCATTGTAGGGGACTCTGTGGACAATTCTAATTGCTTTTTTTTGGAGAGTAATCAGAGGCAACAGATTTGTCTTATAACAGTTTCCCCAAACTTCTAAACAATAATTCAGATATGACATTATGAAAGATTGATACAGTAAAAGTAACACATTTTGATTGAGTACATAACTACATCTCTTCATGACACCGACACATTTAGCAACTTTGGAACGTAAATAACTTATGTGAGGTTTCCATGAAATCTTCTCATCTAGAACTACTCCCAAGAACAAATTTTGTGAAACTCTTTCAATAATTGAGCCATCAATGTTTAATTGCACTGGTATTTCAGTTTTACGGTTTCCAAATAGCATAAGTTTTGTCTTCTTCAAATTTAGTGATAATTTATTTACATTGAACCAGTTTTGTAATTTTTTAAACTCATGAGTTATTAGTTCCAAAAGTTGTTCCAGATTCTCCCCTGAAGTAATTATATTTGTGTCATCTGCAAAGAGTACAAACTTCATAATTTTGGACATTCTGCATAGTTCATTTATATACATTATAAAAAGTGTGGGCCCCAATATTGACCCCTGAGGGACACCACATGTAATGGTTTGACACCCAGATCTACATTGGTCAACTTGTACAAACTGTTGCCTGTCTCCCAAATAGCTCTTCAACCAGTTTTGTGGTATTCCACTGATACCGTAATTGTCCAGTTTTTGTATTAAGATGTTGTGATCAATAGTGTCAAATGCTTTCTGTAAGTCGATGAAAATTCCAATAATGAATTTCTTCTTTTCAATGCAGGTAGTTATTTCTTCTACTAGATCTATCAGGGCAAGTGAAGTTGATCTGTTACGCCTAAAACCATATTGACTGTCAGATAATAAATTGTGTTTTTCAATGAAGTTTTGTAGTCTTTTATCAAACAATTTTTCTAAAATTTTTGAGAACTGTGGTAAAAGGGAAACAGGCCGGTAGTTTGAGAAACAGTGTTTGTCTCCTGATTTGAAGAGTGGGATGACTTTAGCTATTTTCATTTTGGATGGAAATTGTCCACTCTGAAAAGATAAATTGCTTATATGTGTGAGTGGTTTTATAATTTCTTCTGCAACATTCTTTACCAATCTCATATTTATCTCGTTTACATCTCTTGACGTCTTATTACTACATGTTCTAATGGTATTCAGGACCTCCCTCTCATCAACAGGTGTAAGAAACATTGAATGTGAGTTTATATCAATTAAATTTTCCAATGGCTTGCTGCATGACGGAATTTTTTCAGCTAAGTTGGGCCCCACAAGTTGTTTTAAAGTATGTAAACAAACGCTTTACTCTTTCTGAGCATTTCTGCACTCAGATTCCTACAAACACGCATACACATTCTTAGCAGTAATTATGGAGATATGAAACATGAACCAGGTCAAAACATCTCACAATTCTACCATAGAATTCTGACTCTGGGCGCTGAAGAATGAAACCAACCTATTCTTCAACTCGAGTGCATTCATGTAATCTTGTGAAAACTGTACACTTCACTCTCTCCACACAAATAATGACTTGGGTGATAAGACTTGGGATGTGCTCACTGACTCAGACCAAAACAGGAATAAATTGCTCCAGTTTGTGTGGGCTCCAGCCTGAAACTGATGAGGGGATTAGGAGCCACAATCAGACCTCTTCCTCCACGGGCCCAGAGAAAACCCAATATCCCCCACACAATCAGTCCTCAGTGCAGATAACATTCCCCATATTAAACTTGTGTTCTGGGTGAGAGTTTGAGAGCGCTGGGAGTCTGGTCCCCTCTCTGTCCTTGTCCAATGTCAGTTTGAAAAAGAAGAGGGACCGGGGCTATACAACCAAAGCTTTTTTGCAACTAAATGATACGAAGACTGAAGTGATTTGGCCCTAATGCTGACGACCTAAATGGAGCTATGGGCCCTCTGCCATCACATTTGCACTGCTTTGTAAAAACATTGGTGTCGTTATTGGGCCAATCCAAAATTAAAATAGAGCGTATCTCATAAAAACGTGTAATTTGTGCTTTTATTACATCGGAGTTTAACTTATTAGGACTGCCACAATCTCCATTGAATAGCCATAACAATCTATGTGGGTCAAAATGAAGTCACAAGACTGTTAACTATTACTAAACAGACGGAGCATATTGCTGGGTTTCAGATGATATCACAGCATCTATGAGCCAATAATATTCAATACAAATCAGAATCAGAAAGCGGTGGCTCAAATAGTCCGTGTCCAGGGTGAGAAGGGTCAGCTGTGATCCGACCTGCTCGTCCCCGAGTCCTGGAGACGTACAGGTCCTGGACAGATGGAAGGCTGCAGCCGATCACCTTCTCAGCAGAGGCACAATGCGCTGTAGTCTCTGTTTGTCCCTGGCTGTGGCTCCAGCGCACCACACAGTGATGGAGGAGGTGAGGATGTACTCGATGATGGCCGTGTAGAACTGCACCATCATCTGCGCCGGCAGCTTGGCTTTCCTCAGCTGCCGCAGGAAGTACATCCTCTGCTGGGCCTTCTATGGGGGGGACAGCTAAAATAAATATTGTTAAAATGCTTATTTTTGTTATAATACAGCATGTTCATGGGACTAGTAAGTAATATATTTTATCAGGTTGATTTTTCTTGTGAATTTACAGTACATTTACATCACAATTTCATGCCAAAGTTCAATGTAATCAACAGAGAAAACTGGCTCTTGCCCCCCATTAGAGTATGACACCATCACATTCTAGAACCTGAAAGGCACCAATTACTTCAATCCCAGCCCAGCTTCACCAGCTCCATATAAAGTACTGAATCAATTTTCTATTCTTTGTGTTTGAAGCTATTCATGGCTTTGACCCAGCGCACATTACACATCCCCTAACTCTACACTGCCCCCTCAGGTCAAACTCCCTGCACCTTCTCTGCGGCGTCGTTTAGCTGATTGTTCACAGCAATGAGTCTAGACCTGAGCCAGAGCTGAGCTTGTGCGTCACGCCACAGCTAAAAACTTGTGAAAGAAAGATTTAGAATGTTGTGGAAGGTTCACATTACATGAAGAGGTTCAGCATGACTTGAACGGGACTGATCTACTGCATGAGTGGGTGCACACAACACGCCACTGACAGACCATTTTACATTAAGTTACATAAATAGAATAAAAAGTGAAGGTTACATATGAGCACTGGAGCCGGAGCAGAACTCATGAAGCTGATAAGTTACCAATAATATTAAATCGTAGACACCAGAACATCTGAAATGACATGATTTTTGTTAAATCCTTCAGAGTGGTGTAATGAACTGGAAATGTATTTAGTCTGACTGTCTTTCCATTTGACAAAGAGAGAGGTCAACAGTTTAAAGTGGAGTTTGTCTCCATCTCTGCAGTTAGCTTAGTTAGCAATTAAAGCGATGTTTATGCCCTTGACAGAGCACGCTGGTCAACAATCAAAACTGAGAATAGTTTTGTTTGTATGTACATTTATTGATTTTTGGTGATTTGGCGTTGACTACACTACCCTTTCGGTCACAGCCAGCCAGTTGCAGTAGACCTCACTTGCCTACCCTTTTATCCTTTCTTTATCATCCCGGTCAGTAAAGTGCATGGGGACTATTTTCCCACTGGACGAGCCTGGGCCACACTCTGGGGAGACGAGGCCGTATCATTCCACTGCCCACACACCGGAATATTCTCTCAAAAGCTGTCTGTGCAAGTTAAGAGGACGTGGGAGAAGTGACTTGAAAACTGTCAAGACGAAGACATTTTGCGGGTTACATTAAAAGAAGTCTGCAAATCTGCAAAGAATATCCGGTTTAAAAAGTTGACTATGTAACTCTTATGTCTTTCCGCTTGTTTCCTTCGAGCTGATGGTGCTCAAATGTTCGCTCTACTGCCGGGTGTTCCCCTAACGCGAAGCAGGTTTGACACATGGGTTAGTTTCTGATTGGCTGTTACACACACTTCCTTCGCTATACTGCGGCCCATATTTGACGGCGCGCAGGTTCACGTCGTCACGCAAGCGAACACTCGTCTGATTACCTGATAACCGCTCCAGTCCGCTGTGGAGTCCGGGAAAAATAGACTAAAATCACTTCTGTGAAATTTGCCCCTCGTCAAAAGCCCATCCACACAAAATGTCGATCGTTTGCGCTTCGTTAGTGCTGGTTTGTGCTCCAGAAAAGTTTTGTTTGTGCTGCTTTAGGATATATATATAGGTTATATGAATCGATTGTGGTTTGTTTGTGCTGTTTTGTGCCGCGATGGGGGCAAGCTTCACGTAGGTACTAAAATCTATCAGGCAAGTAACACTTTGCTCTAGTAGTGTAGCTTGGTTACTTGCTTCAGGGCATAGTTACAACGGGAAAACTAAATGGATAACATGTACTTTATGTGGCTGCACCGTGCACGTCCCATGTACCCGACGATTTATTTGTCTACATTGTCAAGTCCTTTTTTCTGTTGTCTAATGATGTACGGGACAACAAGTTTTGAATCGATATAGATAATTGTTGGTACTTTTTTTTTACCTTTTATAATACAATTCTAAAAGCAATATATACAGTAAATAATACACTGAATGATGAGTTTGAAAGTTGAATTCCTCCACAGAGCGTTGAGCTTGAGAAGTTTGGTTTACGTGACCCCTCAAGAAGAAAGAGCAAAAATGTCAGCGGGAAAAGCATAAATTACACGAGTTTAAATGTTAAATTCCTCCGCAGTAGTTTTTCAGAAGGATCTAGGGCACTGGCTGCTCGGTTCTCCAGCAGCAGAACTTATTTGAAAGTCTAAACTGCAAGCTGGAGCCCACGGGCACTTCTTCACAGTACTTTAACTAAAGAACTGTGTGAGCTAAGTATTCATTATGCCACTCTAATGAGTTAAGTTCATTTGACTGTGAAATATTGCTGCCAGCCGAAGTGCGCCGTTTTAAGCGTTCGGGAGGGCCCTCAAACTGCCGAAAGTGCCAACCATGACGCTAATAGGGTACTGTTTTAATTATGTTTGTGTTTCTGGAAGTAGGCCAGTGAGAAATGAGATAAAAGCTCTTTTCGGACAGGATTAGATTTACCGAGGGACCTTGGGTAAATTGCAAGAATTACCAACGTTTCCCATCCTGTGAGAATCGTTCATGTCTTTGATAACGTAAAAATTCCGATGAATTTTACCTACTGTAAGTCAGCAAACTCAGAGGTCCAATTTTAGTCCCAATGCGAATGCTCAAGTCTTGGGTCGTTTTTATATGCATTGAAGCTAATACTGATTCAAAATGTCTCAACATTTTACGTCTCAATTTGAAGTACATTTATAATATGAATTTGCCACAGACTTTTCTCAAATCCAATACAATTTTTCTCTGCAATTAAGGCGAGACACTACAGGCAAAACACATTTTTTTCTATTTTGTTTTTTGGTCAGTTTGCTTTCTCAACACATAGGCTTTCATGTGGAAACAACAAACTTGTCCAATCTGCTCCTAAAAATATTTTATTGTTTAATTGAATCCACTTTATCCATAGAAATCTATGGGACATTGTAACTTCAAAGCCTTAAAATGCATTTTTCTCCACTCGGGAAAGGATCACCACTTAAAGTAGCTCCTACACATCAAACTTTACAGTCCTGGACTCAACAATATTTTGACCAAACGTTCAGAAGGATTTTTTGATATCTAATTCTAAAATGGATCAAAAAATGAGGCGAAATATGAATTTTTAGGACACTTTTCAGTCCAATCTAGTTTACTTAAAAACTAAATAAGAAATCCAACAACCCCTCTGTACATTTTTTGAACCAAGAAATGTAAACCTGGTTCTGTCCATTTTTCAGTTTTATATGTCCCAAATATGTGTATTTTTGGCAGTTTTTACACATAAAATGCCTTATTTCTACATGAAAACATGACATGAAGAAAAACTTACATTTATGTGAGTAAACTACAGGAGAAGTTTCAAATTAATATAATACAATTTAAGATCTTTTCCTATTCACCTGTAATGTCTCACCTTAAAAAGTTAAAAACACAAAACAAGACTTGACCCCCAGAAGTACAACCCCCTGTCAAGGCAACAGGAGAACAAGCTGCATGAAGGCTCTTTTGGCAAAGTTTGGGTGCTTTGGTGCAAAGTTTGGGTCGCGGAGAGAGATGGCACGATTGTTTCATGAGAAATTTGAATGTTAAGAAGCAACGTCACACACTGTAAAAGGAGGCACACTCTCACCAGTTTACCTGACTCATTGTTGCCAGGTCCGTGTTTTTTCCTCAGATTTTGGACACTTTTTAAAATGGAGCTAGACGACCCTCCCAAAGCCTTACTCCGCCCCCACAAGCATAACTTGACACATGTCACTCAGTGGGCATGTGGGTGTAGAGGTGAGCGAGGAAAAGTATGGAGCGGGTTCTGGAGCGATGATTGACAGTAGCCTGTAAGAAACAAACATGGCGCACGATGGATTGGACAAGAACATTCAACATTAGTGCAGAAACCATGGTGTTGCTTCTGTCCAGCTAATCAACCAACTTTGTGAGTAAAGAAATGTCATTCCTCGTGGGCTTTTGAATAATATAATGACGAGTCTTTTTAGTAGTGTACAACCATCCTTTGATTGTCAACACAGATCAATTTAAACAAGGCAACCCGCTGTTACTACATCGCTCTTCAGACTATTTCTCAGAGAAGTCCAGACATTGCTTACTTTAGTTTCCAACAAATGAACATAGTAGCCTTCAGCTTGGGTCGTGTCTGGCTTTTTGGGCTCGATTTAAACTCCAGCAGTGGGCAAGGCTGCTGCACTCAAACAAGCCTGAAGGTGGACAGCTGACATTGTTGTAATCTGGCCTCAGCTAACCCGAGGCAGCACGATGGCGCTCGCTGTCGCATATCGCCAGTTTAGCCTTTAGCGGCTAAGTGCATCTGGTGGCTGCAGCCCAGAAGTTTCGTAGGCTTGTGTGCGAAGTGACCAATCGGAGCAAGAGTTGTTCTCCCTGGAGACGTATTGTTCTTTAATCTGTTGATTGCACCCTGTATTTCTAAAACTGTTATTTCAGATCCTTTTGTTCTATTTTGCGCTCCGGTCATGACAGGTATAGAGTATCCGGAAAATGATTTGTTCCATTGTTTTTATCTGCTGAAATTTTGGAGAAAAGATTGTGTTAAAAGATTAAAATGAAAATTGTATTTGGTCTTGTTTGGTTAGCATTACATTGATCTGCCTGTACTTTCAGCTTTTTTCTACATTTCCAAACTAGTCATTTTCAAAAAATCCATTCATAGTATCTATGTTTAGTCATGATACATTTCTAAACTATTTCCTATGAGGTAAGATCATTCATTTTGCCTCTTATGTTTTTAATTCCCTGTAGCACTTGGGGCCAAACCAATTTTCCATGTGAAATTCATTAATTATAGAATAAACCAAGGGAAAATCCTGAATTTCAGAGACAAATACTCATTTCCAAAGCCATTCGTGCTCTGGGGAGCTTCTATCGGAGCGGAGGGGCAGGTCTGTGGACACTGCAGGCATGTGGTCAGGTCTCTGGAGACATGCTCCTCCTCCACAAACGTTGCATTGTGCACCTTAAAATATCAGATAAAACAATACTGCTGAGGCTTCAGTCAGTTAGCTGAACGTTTGTTATTTCTTTTAGAACTATGGAGAACATTATCAATTCATTACATTGATCACAATTTAAACTTTAGATTCTAAACCATGTCTTCTCCACCGTTTCCTGCTGCTGTTTTTGTCACCCTTCATTCTAATAACTATTACTAAAGTTCGGAAGTAAATATAGGTCTGATTTGTTGCAGATAGTTCAAAAAATCATGAAACAATCTGAAAAGCCTGCACGCTGTCATTATCGATCGCTAATTATTAGTTTTGTGGTCAATTAATCTGTTGTGTTTAACGTCATTAAAGAGTTGGAACTTCAGTCCTTTTGTATTTAAATGATCCCTGAACAGATTGAGACGAAATAAAAACCCCCAAAGAGCTAAACATCTCCTCTGTTTGGCAGAGGTCGAGCCAGGTGTCTGCTTTCTCCTCTGGCCTGCAAACTGAGTACAAGGGCTGCAGCTCTGCTCCCTCTGAGCCCACGTAACGTCACAAAGTTCACTTAAAATTAGGGGGTTTAATGGAAGTTTGCGTGAAGAGCGAACCGATGAGATAGACATCGCAACAGTGCAAAAACGTGGAGGTCAGATTTGAGTGAAATTGTCTTCAATCTAAACTATTCTGTCAGAAACATGACTGCTAAGAATTAAATAAAATACAACCAGGAATGTTTTTGGTGTGTGTAGTAATAATAATAGAGAATTGCACAGCTAACAAGTATCGTATTGGAACTATGCTTTTACTTTTTAACTACAATGACTGACAATTTATCTCTGAATAATTTGATTTTGTGGATTGCCCAGAGCAAACTTCAGAACCAGATGGAGTAATGGTGATTAAGAAAAAAAGAAAGGTTCAAATCACTGCTCTGTGCACAAGATTGACTCCAGATCTGTCTGTAAATATTACTCTAGGCTGCTGCTTTATCAAATATTCATCAAAGCACCAAATGCAACATCTGCAAACAGGTAAACAAGCCTTTCCTGACCCGCAAACTGGATGCTCAGTGTGCAGAGAGCAGCAGGCTGCACCACAAAACCTTGGTGAGAGGATAAGATACATTTGAATAATGCTACGGAGGAGTTAAATACATGTTAAGGCAGCTCTTAACACATGTAGGTCTAAAGATGAGGTTTAACTAGAAAAGTCAGCAGATGTATATACCTCTTGGCCATAAGGCAAAAAACAGTTCTATTTGGGTAAAAACATATAGCAAAGAATATGTGGAATATTTCCAATTACAAAAGTCCAAATACTTTAACATATAAATACAAACACATTTTACTGGCATCAAAACTGTACAAAAGGCAGAAAGGTCTACAAGAACAAGAAGTGCTCCAATAAAAACACACTTACACTAGAACAAAGTAAAACCAAAAACATCCAACTGTTTTTTGAGTAAATCGTTGCATGTGTGTCTGAGAAGAGTACGTATCTCACTCTGTCGCTGTGATCGGCACTTCCCATGCCAATTTCCTTCCTTATATTACCTATTGACGAATCCATGGTGCTATGGCGCCTTCTCTGCTCGGAGAATAGGACAGACAATTTTACAAAGTTGGCGGCTGCACTACATAATGACTGTGATAATTGTGCTAAAAGTTTGGATAACTTTGGATGTGCCACTCCTCAAGATCATTTTCACCAAGTTTGAGCTCATTTGGGCAAACGCCCAAGGAGGAGTTCATTACAGAAGAGAAGCGTAAACCACCCGCCAATTTCAGAGATTTGGCGATTTTCCCACAGAGATAACATTGGAGGTTTCCATCGTTGCTACAGCTACACCGTAAAAAATAAGGCTTAGGTCTCATTGGCTTTTTTTGATCGGGAGACCAAAACTGAATGTTGTGGAAAAATTCTGAAATTTTGGAGAAATTATTCTGGCTTCACCGCACAGAGACCATAATACTTTTCCCAAAAATGTTTATAACTTTTGATGTGTTTTTAATGAAACAACAAACTTATCAAACTTATCTGCTCCTAAGATGATTTTAATTTATTTGTTTTATTTAATCCACTTGCATCCATAGATTTCTATGGGACATTGTAACTTAAATTCTTAAATGTATTTTTTCTCCCATAGACACATAAAGATCACCACTTAAAGTAGCTCCTACACACACCAAACTTCACAATCTTGTACCATACAGAAGGATTTGTTGATATTTAATTGTAAACCTGATTTAGGCTATATTTAAATTTTCAGGCCAATTTTTAGTCAGATCTAGTTTACTCCAAAACTAAATTTAAGAATTTAATCAAAATTCAAAATACCATTTACTCTAAAGCAGAACTAACTTCAGTGGCAGAGCTCCCCTGCAGCCATAAAAATACTTTAAAAAGTTTTTTCCCCCTTCCTTTTTATTTAAATAAGGAAGTACAATCACATACAAAATACATTTCATGTCAGCAAATATAAAAAGAGATCCAAGGTTTCTCAGGAGAGTTGTCTTCAGGTCGGCGTCAGGAAATGTTGCCGCTGGTTTTCCACGCAGAGACAACAGGGGGCGACGACGGGGACAACCATGGCAAAGACTTACTCACGTTTAATATGGTACAATTTTTACTTAGTTCTATTTTAATTCAGTATTTGGAGTGGTGATGAAAATACAGATACCTGGGCGAAATACAAGCCGAAGTAAATGTATAAATTGTCAAACTGGAGTAAGAGTAACAAAATCAGTCTTACTTTTACTTAATTACTGCTGCTGACAGGTAAAGAAATCAAACATAAAACGCAAGGTCATGATCACGAGCCGATTTGGAAACTGTGAGAGGGACTTAAATGTCAAAATAATATTAAGAGAATCAGTATGCTCTTGCATAACATTTGATGGTGTTATTATTTGTCACTATGCTATGTTATAACATAGTATTTGACAGAGAGTAGGTGGTGAATCTGACAGTAGTTTGGATCCAATAAAATAAAAATCGAAAGAGAAAACCCATTTACTTTGCTCCACTGCCAAATACATATTAGCCACAATTAAAAAGTATCTTTTATTTGGCAGAATATGATCAAAATTAAATAAAAAACAAGACTGTGAACATCGTTTGATAAAGTTAAGCGCCTCCTGTTTGTTTACCCCGGAGCTCAGACCATGTGGTTGGTGACCGGAGCAGGTGCTTAGCAATGAGGCGTGCTGCTGTCAAATCAAGTCTGAAGCTAACACTAGCTGAGCCAGTATCTGATTGGCCAGTTACTATTGTTCATAAATTCATATGCATTCCACAAACATTTTAGGGACAGAATGACAAGCCTCACAGCAGCAGTTTCAGAGAAAGAGGTGCCATTTTTACTAAAGAAGTTAATAGGAACCAAGCTCAGAAGGAACCAAGGCTCACTTTCTATTTGAAATGTGCTTAGTGCAGTGTATGGTCCCCTTTCCCTTCTGAGCCTGACACACCTGTCAGTCACACCCATCTGACCTCAGGTAGGTGACCAGATATCTGTCTGTGTGAACATGAAGAGAAATATCATTCTGGACTTTCCAGGCAACTTCAATCCAAAAGCATGTGCCATACCTTAAATCATCCAGCCATCGTTGTGCTCCTGACCAAGTGTAGGCCAAAGGTCTGGAAATGGGTCCCCGGACGCTGCGCTGTAGCGACCACTGCCCCTAAGGAGATGCCCCAGTGGCATTGAAGCGTGGGTCAAATGCAGAGGACAAATTTCCCTATGGGAACAAAAAAAGTGTACCTTAACCTTTAAACATGCTCTTGAGTACCCTTGCTTTGGCATCTCACTTAAAGTGGACATATCATGCTTTTATTTTCACCTTTTGAACATTTAAAACATTTACCTGGGGTGTAAATAAACTATACCTGCAATCTACAGTCTGAATTCCTCCTAATTTTCTTTCTACATGCCTCTCTTTTATCCCTTTTGTAAGGAGCACTTTTAAGCGCCTTGTTTTGGCACTGTCTCTATAAATGCAAATGTGTTAGTTCGCACCCCACCCTCTCCCTTGCGCATTGCATGCATGCTCCGCCCCGTTCAGCCATTGTAGTAGTCCCAAACACAGTCTGTCCGTCGGATCCAAAACTTCTCCAAAGTTAGAAAAAAACGTAATGACAATCGAAAAATGGAAACAAGCGAAGACATCAACATCCAGCCTTAAATGTACGAGCCAGAGTCTGACACAGAGGAAATCGAAGAAGACGATCCTCGCAGCAAAGAATTCAAATGGCTGCATCTCAATGGTTTGTTTACTACTATGTAATTCGCTATGCGCTCTGTTAGCTTAACTGTGTGTGAAAGATATTAGCAGGTTGTCTAATGGACCCTCACTTTACCATCTTACTACAACAACAGTCCGGGGAAAAAGGCTACTGTCAAGTCAGTCAGCGTAGTTAAGGTGCTGCGGGCTACGCTTGCTGCGCGCTAATGCTAGCGACATGCTAACACTAGCGACATGCTAACGTCAGCTACGAGCAGTCTGATCTTGAGTTCTGCCTTATGAAAACATCAAAAATAAATCTATTATATGTACGGTATGTATAAAGACATGTGCCCTAAGCAGCTGGAAAACAGCCGAGTAAAAGATGGGCAGCTAGAGGTGTAATGCTAATCCCTCACAAATGGCCAGAACACAGGTAGATTGACTGAATAAAATAGGTCTAATAAACAGTGTTTCAGCGTTTCTTGACTTACCGCTCCACTATATCGTCATCTCCATAGACCGAAGGAACTGACCCTTCGATCAAATGCAATCTTTGAGCAAATCCCTCGTTGTACTGGCGGAGGTTACTGAAGCACTCCTCTTTGAAGTGCTGAGCGCACACAAACTGAACTTTCCCCACTGTCGGTGGTACATTACCACGAAAAATAAAACGTAACCAGCCGATCTCAGTTGTTTGGATGCAGGCGGTCGGTGTAATGAGTTGTGCTGGTAACACAACCAAGAACAGAGCATTTTAACTTGTCTACTCGCACCTTTGACATCTTTGCGCTTGGACTACAAAATCACTACGAGGAAAATAAAGATGGCGGTCTCTGAGTGGTTAGCCGGAAGCTCTTGACCTTGTTTAGTAGTTCCGCTGTTTTAACTGTGACGTGATAGACAAAAATACGTAACAGAAAATGTGGATATTCAAACGAACTGAGAAATATGTTGCAAGATTTATATAAATATATCTCTGCAGCTACTTAAGTGATTAATTTCAACTTTTTGGCACTACCAGAGACCCACAGTACACAATAAAAGGTATCTAAGGGCCAAAAAAGTAGATTTTGCATGATATGTCCCCTTTAAAACAATCTACTGACAGCAGTGAACCATTGAAAAAAAAACAAAAAAACAGACATTTAAGCAATGTGACTGGCATGCTAATACCCTAAAAATCTAACAGCAGAAAACCTCAGACCGAATCTAGCAGTAATATATGGACTCAAAACAAAGCAGGAGACCTTTGGATCCCTACCTGTGTCACAACTACATCACAACACAGGAAAAACTGAAAAAGAAGGATTTTTGAGGGACTGAGCAAGAGAACTTTGTAAGCAAGATGAAAATGATTTATCTGTATTGCTATACTTTGTTTGAACACTGAGTCGGTTGTCACTGTTGCTCACTTGATTACTGCCAAATGTCATATTGCAAATTTTCACGCAAAATTTCACAACAAAGCATAACTTGCCTTTATTATTCTTTGCTAACACCCAAGCTCATGGAAAACGTGCAGATGTTGCTGTGGATATTGGAGAAAAAAAACAAAACTTTTTAATCAGTGGTGTTCATCCCCATAGGCCTGTTTTTTTCATGGTCAATTAAACACACTTTAACAAGGAAAAGCACGGAATCTGGACATTTTATATTCTTGTCTGTTAATAATTCAGGAACAATTAAAGTTTGATGCATCTTTCAAGGTTAGGGCAAAGATTAAATCGAGGTATTTCAAACACCAATTAAAAAGTGATATCTTGCATGTCCTTGAAAGAAAAAGTATTTAATGAAAGTTGAAGATAATAGATTATATATGCAAATGGTGGAAAGGAATGGAAAACAGACCTCCATATGCAATGGTCCAACTCAGACGAGAACAGGAAACTTCTAGCTGCGTCTTTATATATAAGTAGACTTTTCAAAAATAAAAACATGTAAATTAAAATTTGCTGCTTGTTATGGTGTTAAGACGGTGCTTCGCACATCATTCTGGTAAGCAGGTGCGTAGGAAGAAACATGCGTGGCGCACGTAGAAAACTGGTCAAAAGTAGACTCCCGCACACTGGCTACTGAGGTGAGCAACGTTTCGGCAACTAGGCCTTCGTCAGGCAAATGGCCGTCTGAGGACCAAAGGCCGCCTTAAATAGGAGTGGCCATTAAAATTGATGCCAAAGTAAAAAACATAGTCACATATTGTATTTGTGGTACATAGGAAACATGGTGCAATAAATATGATATGTAGAAAATTTAATATATCGAGAGAGACACGAAAAAAACATTTCAAACAGTTTTGTTGACTAAATGGTATATATAGATTTGATGGACATAGCTGACAGGTAAAGAGGAAAACCCTGTATGCTGGGGCTCAATCCAAAGAAGAAATAAAGGCCAATTTACAGGAACATGTGTAAATTAAATTCATCATTCAGCCCCTTGGGAGCCAGAGTCTGGAGCGTGTAAATCCAGTATGCTTCACGTTGTTTCAACAAAAGGTCATGGTCCCCACCTCTGGGGGGCGCAGGTACATGTTCAATGCCACAAAAACGGAGAGTGCACACATTATGGTGAGTGTCATTAAAATGGACCGCAACTGGGTATTCTCTGTCATTACGTCTGATGGAACTTTTGTGTTCACTGATCCTCTGTTTTAATTTCCTTTTCGTTTTCCCTACGTACGCCAGACCGCAGGGACATCGCAGAAGATAAATCACATGTGTAGATGCGCATGTGATGACGCCTTTGATGAAAATCTTTTTGCCAGTATGAGGATGTTGGAAGTGGTTAGCTTTAGCAGTATTGTTGCACTGCGCGCAGTTGCCGCATCGATAATTGCCATTTGGGACTGGGATCAAGAGCGTCTGTCCAGATGTTGGCGCTGATGCAGTGTTTGCGTGAACGAGGTGATCCCTCAAATTTTTGCCTCTCCTGTTGACAAAAAGGGGTGGATGTCTGAAGGTGGTGGAGAGTTCGGGGTCAGACTTGAGGATGTGCCAGTGTTTTTAAAAAATACTCCTTATAGCAGCTGAATGCGTAGAGTATTGGGTGACGCAAGTGACAGAGAATTTTTTTTCTTTTCCAACAACTCAGGACGTGTTTTTTTAAAAGCCCTGTCACAGGCTTGGTTAATCCATGATAGTGGATAACCTCTTTGTAGAAACCTGTTCTTCATGTCCTGCGCCTGTTCATTGAAGTCCTCATCAGAATGACAGATTCTTCGAAGTCTCAAGAACTGACTGATGGTAAAATCTTTTTGAGGGAGGTGGGGTGGAAACTGGACGCTAACAATAGCGTGTTTCTATCTGTCTCTTTTCTATAGAGTGTAGTCATAATTGTCCCATTTGTTTTTATAGTCTGCGTGTCCAAAAAATTAACTTTCTCGTTGCTGACTTGAGCCGTAAAAATCAGATTGGGCTCAAAACTATTGAGTAGGTTCATGAATGTTGTGACTTCGTTTTCACTGCCTTTGAAGATGCAGAAAATATCGTCAATATATCTGAACCATTTAATAATTTTGGACATGTGAGGGTTTTTTGATTAGTTGAAAACGAAATTCTTTTCAAAATGTCCTACATACAGGTTGGCATAATTAGGTGCACATATGGTGCCCATGCTTGTGCCGGAAACTTGTAAATAAAAGTCTTTATTTCTTCTTTGGATTGAGCCCCAGCATACATATATTTTGTGTACATAGACCTACAGGGTTTTCCTCTTTACCTGTCAGCTATGTCCATCAAATCTATATATGCCATTTAGTCAACAAAACTGTTTGAAATGTTTTTTTCGTGTCTCTCTCGATATATTTAATTTTCTACATATCATATTTATTGCACCATGTTTCCTATGTACCACAAATACAATATGTGACTATGTTTTTTACTTTGGCATCAATTTTAATGGCCACTCCTATTTAAGGCGGCCTTTGGTCCTCAGACGGCCATTTGCCTGACGAAGGCCTAGTTGCCGAAACGTTGCTCACCTGTAAATAAAACTACATCTTTTTGCAAGTAGCCAGTGTGCGGGAGTCTACTTTTGACCTGCTTGTTATGGTAAAATGTCACAATGAAGAGCTGAGGCTTCTTAGTTCTACAGTTTTGCACTAGTTTTGAGACAAGTCAATGGCCCGTTTCTGTTAAACGGTTTTAAATCAATATTGTGGATTACAATGAACAAAGATTAAAGCTACAAATTAAGGGCACGATTTTTGCAGTATACATTTCCCACACACCACATTAAGACTACAAATACTGTATGATATAATGCAAAATATAATGTGGCTGGTTCTTATCTAATCAATAACTTGCAATAATAACAACTGCTTCACAATAATAACAATAAATTCATATTGTACATGCATGTTAATATATACCCAAACATGTATACAGTGATCCCTCGCTATATCGCGTTTCATCTTTCACGGCTTCGCTGCTTCACGGATTTTTTTTACAGTGCGGATATTTTTACAGTGTATTGTGCTCTGAATCCTGATTGGCTCAGGGGCTTCGTTCATTGCAGTTCTCAAATATAATTGAAGGTGGCATATCCGTTTTTAAAAATCTTCTTGCTCAGAAAAAGAAAGAGCGCCAACAACTACCCATAACAATGTTCTTCTCTCGGAGAAAGACTCCTGCGCCTTCAGTAGAAACAGACGCTACAGCGGAGCGGAGTCAGGACGAAGAGGCACAGACTGTGAAATACGCCAGTGACAATGTTTCCAACCTTGTATTACTATATTAAAATTATTGTTTTAAACAAATTTTGGGCTTTAAAACAGGTTTTGATTTTTTGTTTCATTCCATAGTTCAGTATTGCATTGTAAAATAATAAAAAATAAAGCTGACTACGTCATGGATTTCACTTTTTGTGTGTTATTTTTGGAACGCAACTCCCGCAATACGATAAACAAGGGATCACTGTATTCAGATTTACTTTTAGCTCATCTTAACTACATAACACTTCAAATCAAATAAAAAGATCAAATATCATATTTAATTAGAGGAAAACCTCAGCAAACAAGGTAATGTATGCATTAGGGGTGCACTGATATATCGGCCCAGTATCGGTATCGGCCAATATTCATGTCATTGAGTGATAATCGGTTTCAGCCAAAATCACCAATAACAGTGCTCCGATGTTACGCTCCGGTGATGAAAGAGTTAACTCTGCTGTCCCTCACAGAAACAGGAAGAAAACAGCAGCTTTCTGCAGCTTTATTCAAACAGAACTTAAGTTTGGTATTCTGAATTAAAAAGACCCAGAAATTACAAAGTTAACAAGCTTTTTAAAGCTCTAGAAAACAATATATGTGCGGCAAATTCACCCGTGATCCTGATAATACTGATATCGGCCTACAATTTCCATATCGGTGCAGCACCAGTATGCATGAGGATCATAAACATCAAACCAGAGTGTTGCTAACGATAACCTTCAGTACAAAGAACAGTCAAAAAACTGGGGGTTGCTTAGTTGACTTTTTAGTCGGTGCCAACACCCAGATCTGATGCACGCCCATCAGAGACCAGTGCATTAATTTAAAACATTTCAGTTTGTTTGTTAGCGCCGCTGATTGCGCTCACAACCGGCACCTGTTCGAGTGCATCTCCACAGATGGGAGGAGTCAAGGCGAAGAAGCCTATGTGTGCCGCATCAGTCTCCGCGACGACAACCGTCCAGAAGCATGAGAACCATGTGACCAGACAGTTGTTTCTCTGTCATGGTTCTTCAACAATCAGAAGTGGGTGAAACGTTCACTCTGAAACTTGTTTTTCACTCATGGCCCTTTAATCATCCTGTACTGCCTTGATTTTCAACCAGTCTGTCGGTGAACACTGGTGTGCCTTGAAAAAATGTCAGATTCATGGATTTTATAGCATAATTTAGTGTTCTGGACAACATCACATAAAAATGAAAGATAAACAGCCATTACCAAGTTGAAAGAACAAGACATGTGGGATGGACAATATTTGCAACGTAAATAACACTTTTTTGTCCCTAAATGCTGTGATTTGGTAATGTTCTGCATGGAAAAGTGTACCGTGACTCAAAAAAGGTTGAAAAACATGGCTGTAATGTACTCAGTGTACCTCAAGCAGAGCACTTTTGAGTGCATTGAGTGTTCAATGACAAATTCATACTGACGATCAACAGGTTAGAATTCACAGAGGAAAGAATTCCAACCAAGGTTTTCAGTCAATAGTGTATAAGGGGGCAGAGGCCTTTCGGTTTCAGTTTCCTTGACCGAATTCAATGCAGTTTTGATGAGGCAGATTCTGACTAATTAGATTGGTTCCCTACAACAATTTCAGGTTTATGTTATTTTACGCTGTTGAATCTGGCTTTTGAATTCAAGGTGATTTTTATAAACGGAAAAAAATATGTTGAAATGTTGTACTGCAAAATACAATAACTCAAATTCAGAGTAAAAATGATTCAAAGAAAGAGGAATTCACCTGTGTTTAAAACTACACATGATTAAATTATCTTCCATACTCTTGGTTTCGCCGGCTACATTGAGGGTGGGTTGAATTTTTCTGTAACGTCGATCAAAACTGTAATGTATAATGTAGAATTTATCCTTTCACGTGCAAATAAGCTAAATCTGAAACGCAAACACGATTCATTCAAACAGGTCTAACGTCTGTGATGAGGACGGCTCCTATGCTCTTCAGCTCTTTGTCGCGTGTTACGTCTGCGTTGACTGTATTCTTCCTCGTCTTGTGATTTCCATAAACTATGAAAAGAGATGCTAATTCACCCTTTTGATCTGGTGACCTCGCACTTGAAACGGTCCACTCCGGCGTCACAACACCTGATACCACCCACATTATTAAAAAAACGGCTCCTGGTCTTTTGATCTGGTCTCTGCGGGTCCTTGGTTCTTTGGTTCTGGTTCTAGATCTCTTTCAGTCCATTACCTAGTTCGTAACTGCGTCCTGTTGTAGAAATTTCCTGTCTTGTGTGACTAGATGCTAATGATTGGAGTGGTCACTTAATGTCAAAGGTTACACATCCAGGATAAATGTCAATACTTGCCTTTTTTTGATGTGTTAAAGAGGGGGTATTATGCAAATTTTTGGAGCTTTCTACCATGTAGGGCTGAACAATATATCCCAAATGTATCTAAATTGCAATATTGGCTGATGTAAAAACAATATTGCAGTAACACCAAAGTCTTCCGTCTGATAGAAATGTTCTGTTTTTAAAATGAAAACATTGAAAAGGGAAAATCATAGCTAAAACTAAATTAGCCTCCGTTTTGTATTTGTTGTTTCTTATCTAATATAACAGACATTATTGCATCAAAAATAGGGCTGCAACAATTCGACTATAAATAAAAATTGCAGTCGTATTTTGATGATGGTCGTCGTTCTCTGGACTAAACAGACTCTAAAACACATTTTATAACAAAGACAGTGACATTTTTGTATCCAGAAAAACACCAAAAATTATACACTTTATTGAGTGACTGCGTAAGCTTACGCAGTCACTAATTGTTCCTGTATATTTATTATTATTATTATTATTATTATTATATTTTCCCATTTTTTCCTGTTTTTCGGCACGTTTCACAGGTCACAGTTTTTAAATTCTTTCAAATTTTTTTTGATTTTTCAATAGTTCCTAGACTTCTAATTTCTGCTATTAATTTTGTTAAACGACCTTTTTGTAGTTTTTTCACAATTTTGAATTTTGAGCACTTTTTCCTATCTTTAGAGTGGGAGCTCGTCAGTTGATGCTCTAGACTAGTGTTTACTTTTAAATGTTTGTGTTTAAACTCTTTCCACGGTGTCATTTCTTTTTCAATTTCCACAGTTTCAACATATTTCAACAGTGCTCCATGTGGTGATTCTTCTGATGTGTTTCTTGTCTTTGTACGTGCTGTAGTTTTTGTACAGTGACCAGTTTAAGTGTTTCCTATTCTTTACATTGAGCACTGCTTCAGGTGTGTGTGGCTGTTGCCATGGCGTCCAGCACTTCCCTCATTATAATGGACTGAGCTTCAAACAGTGCACTGTCCCCAGCATTTACAAAGGACTTGAATCATTTTAAAGTTTGTAGTACTATCAAGTATTACAACACGTCATTGTATATTTTAATACTTTTAAACATTTTTAACTTTTCAAATATATTTTAATATATATATGTTTTAAACATTTTGTTTTCAGTCATTTAATTTTTTCAAATGTATATATATTTTAATATGTATTTGTTTTAAATATTTTGTTTTTAATACACTTTATTTTTCAAATGTATATTTATTTTAATATATATATATGTTTTAAACATTTTCTTTTCAGTCATTTCATTTTTTCAAATGTATATATATTTTAATATATATATATTTTAAATATTTTGTTTTTCATACTTTTTATTTTTTCAAATGTATATACATTTTATTATATATATGTTTTAAACATTTTCTTTTCAGTCATTTCATTTTTCAAATGTATATATATTTTAATATATATATGTTTTAAATATTTTGTTTTCAGCATTTAATAATTTTTTTTTTTTCAAATACTTTTGACCAAATCTTTTTCAAAATTACGCAGTCACTCGCAATGGCTTCAGCCATTGCAGCAGCATCTAGTTTGTAAATATTCCCTGTCTAGAAGCCTTCATTCACAATATTTCAACATTTATTTGGTTAAAAATGTTTATTCAAAGTCTTGATCTACAATAGAAATAATTGCCAACAAAACACTTCTACACTGGTAATATTTTGTGCCGAGGCTCTGGTGTTACACATGTGTGTCCAGTGGTTGTCAGTCACGAAAACAGCCCTGGTTTTTCATAGTTTGTTGAGTTTGGAGGCTATTTCCCCCATTGGAAATACATTAGCACTACCACATGGAATAGAACCATAAAAACGATGGACCGATGGCCGTCACTCTGCCCCATTCATTTTTTAGGGCTCAGTCATGGAGACTTTAAAATGGCCATGTTACCACATAGAACTATTCACCTTATTCTGGAAGTTGCCGTACGCGCCGCTGTCTTGTTTCCGTTGTATTAGTTTACATGGAGCAGACGAGCTCAACAGAAAATAAGTTCTACATGGACTAAAAAGCCGTTTTCAGACTGACCAGGAAATCGGAGCGTTGTTGACTTGTTGTTGCTCGTGTTCATTAAACATTTTACACAAATCAATCTACTTTATGTAACATTTTAGCGACAAGACTTTTCCCTCGTTCGCCAAATTAGCTTTAACGGAGTTCTCGTCAAACGAAAGTGCATTTACAACAAAAGTGCAAAAACGGCAAAAGTGGGCGGGGCAGAATAAGGTTAATAAAACCTGGAAGATTAATCCAAAATGGCGCCCTGTTTATCTCTATGGAGTGTGCTCATTGGCGCATGACCCCAAAAAAGTTTCTTACTTCCGCATGATGCTTTGAGCGACGTGAACGACCACGCAGCTTGCAAGTTTTTGTGTTAACGTTAGCTTGTGTGATTGTAATTGTATACTTCATGTTAGACACACGTCTGAAATGAAATAAAATATAACTTACAGGTATCGCTAGTAGAGCCTTTTCCACGTGCTTCTGTTTGTATCGTCCGACGTTTGTTCACGTGACTCACACATGTTTGCGGTGACGTCACTTAATATAAAAACGGTAATTTCGGCGATTTTAGAAACGGTAGAAAAGAACATTTCCTTCTATTTTATTTGAATACCGATACTAATTAAGTACTGTCTGCAATTATAATGTGAAGTTATAGAAAAAGGCTGGGCCCAAGAGGCTGCAGTACCTCGCACGACCACTAATCAATCTGGGACACAGACAGAGGGGGCATGCCTTATCCAGTTCATTTAATACATCCATGGTTACCGCCTGCTTATCCCTCCCTCAGAAAATATTCCTAAAAAGCAGAGTCTTGGCTGTGAACTCTCAGCTGAGGCTCTCGCGGGGTTCACGCAGCTGTAGCTACAGGTGGCTATCGTGGCTAATGAGGCTAACGAGCTGAAGGCTATCAACGAGCTGCTGCTGTTCGTCTGCGTCAGACAAACATATCTCAGTAAAAGTGGTGAGTACAAATCCTACTGTTTAATTAAAAACTAAATGTCTCAGTTGTGAAGACACCAAATTGCACTTTTGTTTTTTAGTTTAACTTAGAGCTACTACTTCTGTTCATCTTGTACCAATTACTTAAAGACAAAACAACATGTAAGATGTGAATGCAGCTTTACCAAACGGGACTAAATTGTATTAAGATCTGTCCTGGTTTCTAGTTGCAAGACTTATGTTTTGTAAATGGTTGACATTGTCTCTGTCACTAATCACACATCGTTGTATTTTATTCAGTTTACAACAGCACAGCTTCAAACAGCATTTAGGATTTACTTTGTCATTACACATCTTTTATGTACAGAGTAAGAGGTGGTGGTGCTCAGTTACATTTATTTAAGTAGCTTTTTAGTAAAGCTTCTTTAAACTGTTTGTCCTTCCACCTGAGTATTTGACAGTGTGAAAATCCCAGTACGTGTTATTCTTCCCATTGTTAGTAAATTAGTGGCAAAAGCTGCGTGTTGACGAAATTAAAATTATTTAAATATCTGTTTTTCTTGCACCGCTCCCTCAGAAATTAATGTTTTTGACCAAATTTGGGGCATTATGGAAAGTTTTGCTCTTCCAACTAAATATTCAAATTATAAATGAGACTCTAACTTGAGTAGTACTTTCCACCAAAAAATAATTCTTACTAGAGTGACATTTTAAAGATGAGGTACTAGTTTAAACTATTTATTACATAAGTATTTATAAAACAGTAATTTGTACAATATTAGGGGGTAGTACTACATTAAAAAATAAAGACTGAGCTTCATGATTTGCGCGAGTGTGTATATTGGTTCAAGTTTTCTTATTTTTTT
This sequence comes from Rhinogobius similis, assembly GCA_019453435.1. NCBI lineage: Eukaryota > Metazoa > Chordata > Actinopteri > Gobiiformes > Gobiidae > Rhinogobius > Rhinogobius similis. Next base: position 9,133,870 of record CM033624.1, on the reverse strand, counting down.
CTAAACTGTTTTGTTTTTGTTCCCAGGCTTTCCTTTCCATGAGGAGCTGCGCTGGATGTGGTTCTTCTGTTGCAGACGTCTGGAGATTTGCTTCGTTCTTCCACTGACAATAAAGACTAGCATCTACTACAGCTCTGTGTCTGTTTGTGCCACCTTCTCCTTTACTGTCTGAAGTTCACTGAATACAACACTAAACTAAAACATCATTAGATTTGGTTTGAAAGAGGTGCAGGTGAGGAATTGAAAATGATTCTTTGGAGTGCAGAAATGTTCTTTCAACCAAACATCACAGAACATACAATAATTGAGCACCTTTTCTATCAGTTCTGTTTAATTCATAAAAGTAAAGTTCAAGGGGTTATAATAATATCTAGATTTAATTGCGCTGGAAAATGTAATTACAGGTACAAGGCAGCTTTTTACAAATGACAGTTTCGAGTGCAGGTAACTTGACATTGTAATGGCCATGATCCGTGTACATAAAGCACCATTAGTTCACGTGTCTGCAGAGTTAAATGTCCAGTGTGTGACGTCTGCTGCTTCTGCTCAAGTGTCTGGATGGTTCCAACATGAAAAGTCCTTCTCCCGCAGGTTTGGTTTTGCCGGCAGCACCTTTAAGGATAAAAGTAAAATGATACCTCTAACAGCTTGAGTATCAAACAAAACACTTAATTACAGTTCACCATAACTTTTTGAGCTCTCTATATATTATTTCATTTCACCTATAATATTTGTACATACTTGCCACAGTTTTAATTAAATTATTTGGAATTCCAATTATCTTTATTATTGTAATGTGTGAGTTATTAAATTATTTACAATCTAACTTGCACAGCTAATGCATTATCACTGTTAGAAATTGCTGTTAAAAAAGGGCCACATTTTTTACAGAAGTTACCATTTTTCAATCAAAACGGTAACATACAGTTAATTCAAATGTGTTTAAGGTTCAAATGGACAAAATTATAGTGGTAGTTGAAATCTGAAATCTGAATAAGGTGAAATCACAGCAGTATTTTCCTGTTTCCTTCACATGAGTCAGCAGTTTAGACACAGCTCGACTGAAACAAGAATTTAATTGAAACAAGAACAAGAATTTCTCTATTTTACCTGACTTTTGGGACAAAACTACTAGACAAAACTACTACTGGTAGTTAAGCTGGTTAAGCACAATCTGTCTTTATGCAGTTTCAGTTAAAACAAATTTAAGCCAACAGCTAAACAGCCAAAACTGTTGAGCTAACGCTAACTTAGCTTAACTGTCATGTCATTTGGCTATTTTAACTCAGATTTGGGCCCTAATAATGTTTCTTATGTCAATATCTAGAGACAAAACATTTTATTCTACAAATAGTTGAGCTTTACGTTCTGTCACTTTTTGTGTTGAATAGCTGAGAATTAAATGCTCATTGGTTTATTCAGTTGGTTTAAACACGCAGCTATGTGGGTAGGCACAATAAGACTTTGACACGACGTTACAGAAAGATGCCTGTGCCTAGAGACACTGTATTTCACACACGTATAGAGTAGTTGTGAGCTCTTTCCCAAAATGTATTTCCTATAACTATCCCCGGTAATTGTGGAGATACGTTGGGTTAAATTTCAATCTGTTATTCACATTTATTAACAGTAATGGACATAAACTGCACCGCAGGAACCCGCGGTAAAATCAGACAAAACACTTAATTTCTGTGTTTAAACTTAATGGGGAATTTTGTTTTTAGTAACTGTCAATTATTTTTACAGATGAAAAGTCAAAGAGAAAGTGGAGAGAGGCAGAAACAGATCTGTAGGCAGCAGAGATGCAGCAGAGCGAGAGAGCAGGGTAACCCCAGGCTCACACCGCACGCAGTCCAGTTACGGTGCAGTGACGCAGCCTCTCCAGAGCTTTAAAGGTACCAGATACATGATACGGGGTTACGTGTGTGTTGCGCAACACATCGGTGATACAGGGCTCACGTGTGTGTTGTGCCACATAAGATCTGTTATTCGAAACCATCAGGAGGATAACATCAAAAAGGAAAAGGCCTGGTATGAAATAGAAGAAATTCTTGGAGTGGATGGTGAGTTTGTGTTCTTACGATCCTAACTAATAACTTAGTTATCGTGTGAACTCCCAAAGTAAGCGTGAACCCTCATGACCTCAAGAGCGTCTGGCTGCAGACCTTAATCCAGAGTCGCCAGCCCCGCAGACCTTAACCAAGAGGCGCCTTAACCCACAGGTCCGGAAGTACACATTGCACAGACAAAAAAAAAAAGGTTACGCCGCAATATTACTTTTTACTAACCTAAGTAAGAGGTTAGTAAAAATATGTTTAAAAACAATCAGAAAACATTCAAACTGAATGAAAGATTGGCTGTTTATGGAAATATTGAAAGCACAACAGATCAAAATATTGAACATTATACTCAGAAAAAAAAAACTTGAAAGAAAGATTACATGCATTACTACAACTACACTCATTCATCTTATTACATTCACAAAAAACAAAGCCCCTCCCATCCACCACTTCTTCATAAAATGTCCACATCTTCCACACAAACAAATACGATTTTAAAAAGCCCCAACTCTTCCTCGTGTTCTTCATCGTCAGATTCCAGTCTCCATCATTATTGACGATGGATCTATATCTACTATTTCGCATTAAATTTACGATTAACAGTAAACTTCACTCCTATTTGTTCATAACATGTTACTTAAAACTCCACTTCAACCCCATTTACACTATATTTAAAAGCACGATAACGTAAAGAGCGTGTGGTGCTGTAATATCTAAATATACACTTCACAGCATGATACAATTTTTTTTTAAGATTAATCAGTGGATAGCCAAATATTTAACTTAGTTTCTACCTAGTTATAAATTAACAGGAAGAGGAATTATTTAATTAAAAACGTATGGTGCCGTGCGTGTTGATATTGGTTATTTTTGACACATCCGGGCTCTGGTAGGACCTCTGGGTTAAGGTACGGGTCACGTGGGCACCTCCTGGTTAAGGTCTGCGGAGAGGCGACTCTGGATTAAGGTCTGTAGCCAGACGCCTCTCCATGAACTCGCGTTGTCGGTGGTCACAGCTACAGTGCTGCAGTGCTCCGCTCTCTGTGTGAGCAGTGTTGCCAGATTTTACTGACAGTTTCCCGCCCAAAGTCCACATAAAACCCGCCAAGATCAATGAAAACCAGCCCAAATTATAAACTTTCCAAAATTACTATTTAAATGGCATACAAAGCACAGTTGCAACCGTAAAATTATGAACAAACCAACGGCACACACCCAGATAAACATATAGACCACAGTCTGGCCCTTAGCCCTCCTTATTTGGCAACTATACAGTACCACTATCTGATTGTGTGGTGCGTTTAAAGTTGACAGGTTAGACATGTTTGACTAATATATACTGAATATGATTGTATTTAAGATTTTACTACACATTTTGCCTATTTTGTCATCTGTTTGACAATCTTCATAACATTTATAGTGTTAACTGTCTATTTATTTTCAACTGTACGTCACATTTTGATGACACACACCTGTAATTTTAAACTTTTATTTATCAAAATTTCTTCTGGAACTGTACTTCAAAAATGTAAAACTGCTAAATATTTACCACAAGTGCCTCCCACCAAACTAAGCCATAATTTGAATATAATGAGAACTTGTCATATAGACTTTAGTCCCATGCAAACTGGATATCAGAATTCTAATACGTGTAGCATGCTTTGGACTCATTCTCCAGAACTGGGGCAATCCACATTTTCAGCTCGGCCTGGTTCTCCCATTACTTCCAATATACTTTCTTGTATTTCCCCCATTTGGAAATCGTTTTGTTTTAATTGTTGTTGTTTTAAATCCTGTATCTCCTCTCCAGCCGTGAGATAAACTGACCTCGCCTTAAACCCTAAACGATATAAGCAGGACCCAGCGCCAAACCCGAGTGTGCGCAGACTGAGCCGGTGTTTATTGTTTCCATCCAATCAGAGGTCGATTAGACATTTTGACTGACAACCAGCACAACCAATGTCACTATTGCAAACCATTCAATATTCAATTTCTGTAATTTATTCTATTCTATGTAATATTATATCAACAACTCAATCAATAATACACACATATTTATGAAGATATTAATCTATTTTGCATTTTCAAATTCCCGCCTGAGACATCCAAAAATAGCCCAAAATATATGCACCCGCCCAACTCTATTTTTTTCCGCCCGAAGCCAACAAAAGGAGCCCAATTGGGCGGAAAACCGCCCAATCTGGCAACACTGTGTGTGAGTGGCACACTACTTAAGATTACAAGTACACAAACTCACAATCAGCTAAAAAAAATTCTTCTATTTCGCTGTTTACAGCGCAGAGGTCGTAAATGTTGTAGAGTGAAATCATTGGTTGAGTTTGAAAAACAGGCGGATCCATTTCACTTGCGCTCGTAGGATTTTCTGTTCAACTTCAGTAAAAAGGCATGCGGTGGGCTACGGCAATCTGGTGAAAATTTAATCCAACAGAATCCGGAGCGCTGCAGTACCTACGCCGACCACAAAAAATTGTCTTTGTCAGTTTTGTGCTCCTGCAATGCTGTGTTGATGCACTATGGACGCCAAAAACTGACTTAATTATAAATAAATACAATTATCAATATAGCTATGAATAAATACTTTATTTTTATGTAGGGATAAATAAAATTATAATAACATTAAACATAAAATAACATTTGGACCTAATTTGAATATGGACATATTTGATAGACTGTGTACTACCTTTATTTTGTATATGTGTTCAGAGTTATCGGTTTTAATTTATTTTTTTTTTTCATAACGAGGTTCATTTTACACATATAATCCATCAGTCCTTATGTAGATGAGTGCGGATCACTCATCGGCTGTATTATTCACTGAGGTTCTCCTCCAAATGCTCCAGTGTGATAAACAGATGATACAAGGCAACACCAGGAGGTAACCTCTTCCTTGAATCCAGCTTCAAAAGACATCTGACACAAAGACTCTATAATGTCTGTCTGTCTCTGAATTCTGGGTTCTGGATTATGCTTGGAAGGCTAAGATTGCTTGATCTAACTCTAAACCTTGCAGTGGAGCTGGGATGTTGAGAGGCTTCACACTTTCATCTTGGACCTCTTCCGGAGTCTTCAATCTCCACTGGCCATCATCATTCTGAGTGTAGAATTTATGTGTTAATAAACCCTGGCTCAAAAGGTCGTTTGGAGGAAAACCCAGTGCGTCGATAATGCTCCTCTGATTTTCATAAGGAGTAAGGGATGGACATCCAGGTACAGATGGACTTCAGACAGAGGCAGACCCAGGGTGACCTCTGGATTCTGACAGGTTTTTGGCTGTAAATAATTAATCAGTTTTACCCTCCAAGGATGCATTTTGTGATTAATAAGCATCACATTGTCTGATTTTACGTCTGTGTACACCACCTCTGACTCTTTGAGTCCATCAAAGGCCACCAAAAGCTGCTGAGCAATTGGTCTTACCTCGTTGTTATCCAACATTTCAAAATCCTAATACCTTTGGTTGGACTGAACAACACAGTCGACAAATTTGACAATATTGTTTTTGTCAAGATCTTGCTGTCTGATATGGTGGATCATGCCCTCTTTTCTCTGGAAAGCCTTCTCATGGCCCATCTTCATCACATTCAATGCTACAATCTCAGGTATGAGTTTTGAAGCAGTGGAACACCCTATTACCAAGCATCTGCAGGGTCCTTTACTAACCTTGATTTTGTGTGACACTGGGATTATTTGTGACCATGGTCATCACAGCTCATGCCATGTTTGCATAGTCACTGTGGTCCGTCCTCAGGGACTGCAAAGTGATAAATGGAAGATGTAAGGCTTCTCTTGGAGTTACCCTGTTCCTGCAATCAAGACGCACAAGACTTTGACAGAGGTTCAAAAAGTCCATCCTGTCTGTGAATTCAGGGTGCTCCGTTGTGTTTGGGTGTGATTAGATCATTTGGTCTAAACTGTTTCCACTCAGTGGACCCGGGCCGTTGTGTACCTCCTACTGTGAATTTGTCTGGAACTCATACGGAGAGTTTAATCTCCACTGGTGAACCACCCAGGCACAGGTTGGTCGAACACACTCGAGAGGCCACATGTCTATGGCCTCTGACAGTGGCAGACCCAGGCTGAGCTCTGTAGGTTCTTGGCTACAAATCCATTCCCTGTTGAAACTCATATGTTCAGCGAGCGAGACCAAAGTCAATCAATTTGACCTTCAAAGGATGACATTTGTGATTGACCAGCATAACATTGTCCAGTTTTAGGTCAGTGTGTACCACCAACTGTTTGAGGCCATCAAAGGCCACCAACAGCTGCTGAGCGATTGGTCTAATCTACATCAGACGTAAGGAACACGGTAGGACCATCAAATCGCAAAGACTAATGTCCAATATCGCAAAAGCCAAACATTTATGAAAAGATTATTTACAGTTTAGCTTTATTAGCTTTATACATTTAACAATCCCAGACTTTTGTTGATCTTTTTCTTGTTTAAAAGTACACCGCACCACTTTATTGTGATATTGAGAGACCTGTTTCAGAGCATTGTGTCTTTGACGATCAGGCGGCTTCAGGTTGGGGGCCCAAGGCAATTGTGATCTGTTGCCTAACATTAAGTCCACCACTGGTGCTTCCAGTCTGTCTCATCATGTGACAACAAACGGTTTTGTCCTTCCCTTTTCTCCACAACGGTCACTTCAGGGCTGTTTGGGTTCACACATGAAAACTGATTTGAGTCACATTTTGTTTGCAATGTGAACGGCCTCACCCAAAATCCGATTTGAATTGCGTGTAAAGACCTGCAGTGTGAACATCCTGGATCCTGACCTTGCTCTAGTTCCTGTTCTGGTCCTGGATGGAATTCTTAGTTCTGGTCTTCTCCTTCATGAGTCCTGGTCTTCTCTTGGATCCTACTCTAGTCCTGGACCGTGCTCTGGTTTTTAAATTATTTGCATGACTTACAATCATTCAAATAAAACCATTATGTCGTTTACACTACAGTCTTGCTTGTCGTTAATCCTAGCCTGGTCCTGAATCTTGATTTAGTCCTGGATCTTGGTCGTGGCCAGGTCTTTCCAAGCCTTTTATGTGCTCTCTCGTCTAAGCATCACTTCAGCTCCTCTTCAGCAGCTGGGTTCCTCCTGCTCCCAGCGCTCGACTTTAAGTGATACTTCACTGTCCACTACGTATTTGATTTGATATTTTGACGTCTGACAAATACTGGACTACATTTCTTCTGCTGTATTCCCATTTGTACAAAGAATGATTCACGTAACAAGTTGTGTTGGCTGGTTGTTGCACAATGTCTGTGTAATCTCTCTATCATCCAAGTTTTGTGGCAGGAGAAAATTGAAAATTGGACAAAAGCTTGAAAAAGTGATTATGTTTTGCCACTCATCCAAGGCAGTTTTGGTCCAGTTGACAGGATTCAATTTTCTTTTGCTGTGTTTGTTGCTCGGTCTGTCATTATTTTAATTTTCAAAAACTTTTTTCGTGTCAGTAGACAGCAGACTGTTGGGTCCTTTTACGCCACTTTTTGTCATTTTAACACATACATTGGCCAGAATTTCTTCTGTATTAAGGACTTTGAATGTTTTTTGTTTTTTCCAAATTTGCTACCCATATGTTCTGTTGGATCCCCTTTTACAGTAGTCTTTTTAACAGCTATAAAATGTACTATTGGACATGTCAAAGATTGGCAGCAGAAACAGAGCAGATTTTAGTTTTTTCTCCCGCATGTACTCTTGATGGCTGCAAAAATGTAGATAAGATAAAGACAGATAAAGATAATTTTTTCTCCAGTTCTAACCAAAAAGATTAAATCTAAAATCCCCATTATTATTTTCTAGTCACAACAAAACGTTAAGTCACAGAGGTAGTGAAAATAACATACAAAATGGCCCGTTTTCTATACAAACTATGAACGTAGGCTGATTTTGCTGCCCTCTGCTGGCAATCATGGCTCATAAATTTGCACTGAATTGCTTGTTTTCGATATAAATACAGTCTTTTATTTGTAAAATATCCCAAAGGCAATAGGTCCAAAGGTATGATGAACGTGAATAACTGGGACGATATAAACGCATTCATTATTTGCGTCCCCAAACGACATCTACAGGTTCGAGTCCTGCCTCCTCCCCGTCTTTACGAGCCCTGAGACTCAGCGTAATGAAACACTTACTTCTGAAGCACACAGACTGCTCTCCGGAGACCCTTTAAAACAATGTCATAAATTATATAGGTATGTTTGTTTTTGTCTATGGCCGTCCAACGACTACCAACTCCCTCTGCTAATTTACCTGCACCACCGGTTGCCATGGTAATGATATATCCCAACGTAAACCAGATCCTAACGCTTGCTGATGTTTTGATACAGCGGCGTGAGAGAATTGAAGCCTGCAGCATTTATCGCTATCTTTTCTTTTCACAGAGGCGTACTTTTTTGCTTGACTCCTGGGAAATGATATTGCTTTGCCAGTGTTCCACCGTATGTATTATCTTGTGTTTATTCAATTGCAGGCGTTTTTATTGCTCAAAAAGACATGGAAAACCTGGGTGTAATGAATCGTTTCAGTTCGGTCCATAGGATTTTATTAGGGCTGCAACAAGTGAATCGATTAATCGGAACTACGCGATTATAGAAATGGTTGTCAACTAATAAAATAATCCAATAATCAGTAACTTGTCGATACACAGACTTCAAAGCGTTTGTGTGCTGAAAGAATAGGTTTTAATACTCAGACAGAGCAGGAACGACACAAAAAACACACATGAAACTGTCAGGATCCTCCTCAGGATTGTGCCCCCTCCTTCCTGAGTTTCCTGTCTCTCCTCCTCTCTGGGTGTGGCCTTCTGGGTCTGGCAGCAAACACACCTGCAGGGCCGCTGCTAGCTTTTTTGGTGCCCTATGCAAAATGTCTTGATGGTGCCCCCCCATTTGGTCATTAAATGACCAAACCCACAATTACTTTCATTTCTTACCATGTTCATTTTACTATCTTAAATTAAATACACAATATATAGTACTATAAACACAAGATGGAAATGTAAGTTGACAACAAAAAAATATGAATAAATATCTTAAATAACTAAATAAAACTTAAATATTCAAGTGTAAAACAAATACCACCCAATAAAAGTGCAAATATGAATATAGATAGAATCATCCAACAAGTGAAGTATATGTAAACATTAACAGGCTCCTACAAATGTGTACGTCTACATTTTCTAGCTGCAAAGTTGTTTATCAAGTCATCATATGAGAGCTTCTGTGCCAATTGATGGTGAGTTCAAGGGGTAAAAGAAACGAAATATTCGTAACTGTAAATGATTACTACTACTACAATTTATTTATTTATTTTTTGCAAAAAATGAATAAAAATAGTTTATTCAGCTTTAAGAAATGCACAGGAACTGTTGTCATTGTGAATGTATCATTGGCATCATATTTATTCACGGATTAAGTGCAATAAAAGCCCACGCACCAAATGTCCCCTAAACGCCTCAGAGTCAGACGTTAGCTGCAGAGTGGCAGGTAATAGGCTCCTCCGCTGACTCTCTCTCGTCTTCATCATTCTCTCAAACTTTGCCTGGGGTCTTGGCCATCCCTGTTCTCTGAGGGAGGAGCCGAGGAGGAAAGAGAGAGAGCCCTTGGCGTCGCGGTTTTATTAAATTACGTGCATGCGCTTTGGCGAGCGCCGGAATGCGGCGCCGCGTGGGCACCGCTCGTTTTCGCCACAGGCGGCCATGGCACAGCCATGTGGTGCCCCCTCAGAGCACTTGGTGCCCTACGCGCTGTGCGTTACGTGCTTTATGGAAGCGGCGGCCCTGCACACCTGCATCCACTTACATCGTTACCTGCAGCATAAGAAGTCTGGTCTGTCATCCACTCATCGCCAGTTCGTCATATAACTACACTAGTTAGTACTGCGTTTTGGCTCCTGAAAACTAAGCTTACTTTTGTGCATTTTTGGATTTTTTCCTTACCTTATCCTGTGTCCAGGTGTCCCTGCTGCCTCACTGTGGAAACCGCCTGCCTGCTCCTGTGTGCCTGCCTTTTCCTATCTGCTTGCTCCTGTGTGTGTGCCCGTGCCTGCCTGCCTCTGCCTACCCTGGACACCCCCCAGCCCCGTAACCACCTGTTGTTGCAAATAAACCGTGTTTTAACCTGCCTCCTGTGTACTGCTCTTGGGTCCGAAGTCTAACCCCTGACAGAAACATGCCAACAGTGTGTTTTTGATTCAAATCCATGTTCATCTATAAATATTCTCTACCACGCCGTCAGCTCAGCTTTGTAAAATTGAGTAACATTTTCATATTTCAGGGTCCTTTGCGCTCTAAACCAGTGATTTTCAACCTTTTTTGAGTCGCGGCACACTTTTTTTGGTTGAAAAGTTACCACGGCACCCCACCTTTTACATCAAAAGCTGATATACTGTGTAATGTGTCAAAACATGTGTGTTAAATTTTGCAGTTGTGTACTTTCAGTTTTTTGCTTTCTTTTTTGTTATAGAAATATGTTCCGGTCACTTCAAATAGTATTTTTTATTTATTAATAACTGTTATTTCTTGGCTTATTATTAGGTCAGCGGGGCTTTCTGAGTGTGGGACAGCGCAGATCGATTTAATGCGCTCTTAAACTCTTCAGAATAGGAGCGCGGAATAGACGGAGATTTGGACTCAGCGACAGCAGCACAGCATCAGCTCACGGGACGTTGCACGGCTCTTTCAAGAAAAACTTAAGCCCTGCACAAACTCATGCGCCCAATGGAAAGTCTGTCTCCAAATTATCCACTTTTCGTTTAGTTGCGTCAAGCAATGAGCAAATGCATGGTTTATTAAGCATCATTAAAGCGCCTATTGACAGGTTGGGCTACTGATTGAATTAAAATGCAATTAAGATAAATATATTTCTAATTCTGCTAAAATCTTTACAAATTTTACCCCAATTTAGCAATTTTTTTTTTTTTTCTAATTTTACTTCTTGGTTGTAAATGATGATATCCCACTACCATCCTGTACAGTGCGCCAAAACTCCTCCAATGTCATGGATTTTTTTTTTTTTTTTTTTTTTTGACAAAGAAAAATAAACGTGAACACCTTTATTTTGTTGAACGGTGTTTAAAGCGTCAAAGAAGTAGTTTATTTTGTTTAAATTATGCACAACCTATGTCTCCCCAGTGTGATGTTATCAATTTGTTTTCTGTCTGTAATTTTAAACATTTTTTCAACTTTTCTCCACAGTGACCTGAAACTTTAATTCATGTTTACAATACAGGTATTAATGCACTAAATAAAGTCGAAATATTATCAGTCAAACACACTTTAAATTATATAATTCAAGACAAACTTTATACGATTTTAGTAAGAGAGAAAATATGCCAAACAGGGAAGCGCAATCTACAGAAAGTGTTATGTTTTAGTAATTTACAACCTACTGCAGGGAATGAGGGTTCTTTTGTTATAATCATGTTCTTGTTTATAATGAGTTAAGTACTTTAAGCAACTTATTTCATGTTGAAATACAGTGATCCCTCGCTATATCGCGTTTCATCTTTCACGGCTTCGCTGCTTCACGGATTTTTTTTTACAGTGCGGATATTTTTACAGTGCATCCACTGAACTTCAGCGCACGCACAAGAACGGGACCCTTTGAGTCGTTCATTGCAGTTCTCAAATATAATCGAAGGTGGAATTTATAAAAATCTTCTTGCTCAGAAAAAAGAGCGCCAACAACTACCCATAACAATGTTATTCTCTGGGAGAAAGACTCCTGCGCCTTCAGTAGAAACAGACGCTACAGCGGAGCGGAGTCAGGACAAAGAGGCACAGACTGTGAAATACACCAGTGACAATGTTTTCAACCTTGTATTACTATATTAAAATTATTGTTTTAAACAAATTTTGGGCTTTAAAACAGGTTTTGATTTTTGGTTTCATTCCATAGTTCAGTATTGCATTGTAAAATAATAAAAAATAAAGCTGTGACTACTTCACAGATTTCACTTTTCGCGTGTTATTTTTGGAACGCAACTCCTGCGATAAACGAGGGATCACTGTATACCGAACCGCCACCTCCCAATAGCGAAACCGAATAGGATTTTAGCGTGCTGTTAAACCCCACACAGCACATAATGAAACATGAAAAGTGATCAGTCAAAGCCTCAGACTTTAGTGCGCTGTATGAGAAGATATTAAAACCACAAATGTGTCCACAGTGTTGCACACATGCCTCCTGTGTCTCATGTTCCTTGTACACTGTGTACATTCTGAATATTTTAGTTCTCAAATTAACTTTTAATCCTGACAATATTATTAGGCCCCATTAGAGCCATTAAAGGAAAAAAATATAATGCATTTTTTCTTTTTTTTTATTGGCCTTCAAAAATATCTCCATCTACTGGCTGCAGAGTGAATTACTTAAAGGACACATATTCTGCTACAGTGACTTTTTTTTGAGCTTTAAACCATGTTCAAACAATGTTCCGTCATCACAAACATTCCTGAAGTAGCATTCAGTTGCATTCACGCTGTTTTGAGGAATGTTTATTAAAAAATGATGGAGCATTGTTAAAACATGGTTAAAAGCTCAGAAAGCCAATTTAGCAAAAAGATGTAAAGTGCATATGACAGGTTTTCATGATTTTCTAATTTTGACTTTAGTTGGTGTATTGATACCTGTTGTAAATATAAATAATAGTTTTACACCAATCAAGTAGCCATTTGTGGAGAAAAGTTGAAAAATCTGTACGAAGTTACAGGAAGTAAAGAAACTGATGACATCACACTGGGGAGACAAAGCATCATTTACCAAAAGAAATGTCTTTTTTTGACCCTTTATACATTCATTCGACAAAAAAAGATCTGTGGCATTAGATTCATTTGGCCCATTGTATAGTGTTGTTTCTAGGTAATTTCTTAGTGTGATGTCATCATTTACAACCAGGAAGTAAAACAAAAAACCTAAAAAATTGCTAAACCTAAGTATTTCAGCAATATTTGAAATATATTTATCTAAACTGCATTTTAGTTAAATGAGTAGTTCAACCTGTCATAGGTCCTTAAGGCAGTAGTATGGTGATGATAAGGTTACCAATCGTTTGTGCGATCGCTACGGTAACACCCCTGCCATCTCCATGGCAATGCCCCCTGCAGTTCCACCAGTGGGAGTGGGTGTCAAATGTCCCATCACTGGATTTCAAGCTTAACGGAGGAGAACTGGTCTGCATCAAGAATGACTAATTTCAAATATTTTTGCATTTATTCATAACTTGTTATTTAACATATTTCCTCTTGCTACACTGTACACTCCACAAAAAAGTGCGTATGACAGGTTTTTATGATTTTGACTTTCTTCAGTGTATTAATACCTCTTGTAAATATAAATTATAGTTTTAAACCAATCAGGTTGCTGTTTGTGAAGAAAAGTTGAAAAATATGTTGGAAATTACAGGAAGTAGACAAACTGGTGACATCACACTGGGGAGACAAAGGTTATGCATAATTTACACAAAATAAACTACTTTTTTGACCCTTTGAACATCAATTCAACAAAATAAAGGCGTTTACATGTATTTGTATCTGTCAAATAAAAAAAATCAGTGCACTGTACAGGAGGGTTTGGTTATTACCTAGTGTGATGTCATCATTTACAACCAGGAAGTAAAATTAAAAACCTAAAAAACTGGCTAAACTGGGGTAAAACTTGTATAGATTTTAGCAGAATATGAAATATATTGATCTTAACTATATTTTAGTTAAATGAGTGGTCCAACCTGTCAGAGGCGCTTTAAACTTTAAACACTTTAAAGGAGACATGTAGTATATGTTCTTCAGGCACTTAATATTGAACTATAAGACAAGTAGATCAGAATTTTACATTTTATTCATCGTAAACCACAATGTTCATCTAAAACGACTCTGTAATCTTAACAACTCATTGGCTTCCTGTTCAAAACTACCGAACTGATAAGCCCCGCCTCTACATATCATAGCAGCAAAAATAACAGATTTTTGTTTCATGGTTTTTATTTTTTTTTAAAGTGGGTATGTGGCATTTTTGAACCCAACATGAATAATCATAAATAAGTACAGAGATGTGGGCGGGGATAGAAGGTAGGTGAAAACAGGAATTTTCTGAGCAATTAATCCTCAGTTGAAAGACAATTAATTACTCAAAGAAATACAAATACAACATCTGAGTAAACGAATGACGAAGAAACAGTGTCGTAACAAGATTGAACGCTGATTAAAGATAATTTTGCGTTTTTTTTTTGTTTTTTGCTTTGCTTTAAAACACCTTGAAAACCACACTTTCTTACACATCTATCTATCGTGAAGCCTGAAACATCCAAGAATCCCTCAGAAACCTGCTGTTACGTGTGTGTTTGACCTGAGCACCTCCCTCCCACAGCCGCATCATCAGCCTCGCCATCCAAGCGGCCCCCGGGGAATTCAACCCACAACCCGGAGCCCAGATGCATTGTGGGACTGCGAGGCGGGGAGAGCAGCTGCGGGAGGAGCCCTCAAAACGGTCGAGTCGCGTTGGAAACTGGAGAGAGGGGACACAACGACAGAGGGAAACGTTACGTAATGCCGCGGATATTGGCCACTGGAGAAAAGAGATAGATGCTCTGGGGAGGTTTGAACTGACGACCCTCTGGTTGGTGGGTGATCAGTCGGCCCACAAGGCCACTGTCACTCCAGCATATAAAGCGTAGTGCAGGTTTTTGCTACTAATGTATGGCAACTAGGAAATAATGCATTCAATATGAAGACTTTAGACCAGGCATGTTCAAACTCAGGCCCAGGGGCCAAATGCGGCCCTCAGACCAATTTTTCTTGGCCCTTAGGCTTCCTGGTGAACTGGCCCACACTGTCCTGAGAAGTACTATTTACAGCACATTTCAGATTTTCTACAATTCCATCGTAAATAACTAACATTTTGGTGCGACACAGACCTGACATTAAGGCACTGAGACTGAATGTAGATGTGGTGGTGCTTAAAACATCAGATAAATGCAGCTTTTTTGAACGTTTCATGATTGATTTGTGGCCCTCCGCTTGGTCTATATGTTAATATGTGGCCCTCGATGGAAAAAGTTTGGACACCCCTGCTATAGACGGTTTGTAAAAGTCCAATTTCACAAAAGATGTAACATTAATGGACGTTTAAAGTGACAGGTTCTAGTTAGGACTCGGTTTGGTGGGATTGACGCTGTGGTAAATATTTAACAGTTTTGCATCAGATGATTTGCAGTTTGTAAGGAAAAGTTGAAAAATGACAGTAGAAATGTACTGGAAGTAGCTGAGTTCTACAACGGAATCCCTCTGTGATGTCATCAATAAGCGACATGCCATCAATAACGCAGAGGCAATTTATTCACAATAAAAACAATTTTCTGACAGTTTTGAAACATCTTTGAACAAAATAAAGGTGTAATCAGTATTATTATTTGTCAATTCATAACTATTGTGTACTTTATATGGATTTTTGTACTTGTTCACAGCATGGTTGCTAGGTAACAGTAGCGCAAATACCTAAATGTCACATCTGCTGTTCATGTTTAACCAGGACATTGTAAACTGCACCAAAATCGTCAAACTGCAGACAAATAAAAAACACTTTTCGTTAAATCTAAAATATAATCACGTTGACTACATTTGCATATTGAAAGTGCGCTACTGAACGTTTCTGGTGGAGTGTCCGCCACCCGCTTGTCTCCAAGGAGTTGCTATGGCTTGTTCCACGGTATAGATACAGGCAGCATCTGAGTGAACGGTCACTAAGGTTGGAATACAGTCGAGGTAAACAAACATCATTTTCTGGTGGACAAGAAAAATGACATAGTGCACCTTTAAAGACATAATCTTCCTCTGGCTAAATATGAGTTAACAGAGCTCTTCATAAGGAGATGTTTTAATGTTCAAATATGTATTGATTATTACTTTTTCCCCTGCAGATTCTATTATCCAGAAAAAATATTCTGTATCAAACTTATCTTAGGTATTTTCTTAGGTATTTTAGGTAGGTAAAAGTAAGTAGGTATTTTTTCTGTATATAGCTCATTGAAAGAAAGATTGAAATAAAGCACAGGGGTTTTAACAAATTGACCCTGAATTGACTAAATTACAGGTGTCTTTATTGCTCAAAAATAAATAAATAATTTCAAAAACAGGCCTCTCCACAGCTCTCACCAGTAAATCGCCCACGTCACCTGCTTGTCTCCATGGAGACAGAAGTTCCTTTCTTTCAGTGGAACAATCCAGGCAAAGCAATAACATCACAAAAAAGTAGTTTCTTTTGCGTAAAGTTGGCATAACATTTGTCTCTACAGTGTGATTGATTTGTTTACTTCCTGTCATTTTCAATGGATTTTTCAATTTTTCCACTCAAACAGCAACTGATTGGTGTAAAACTAGCATTTATATTTACATCCGCTATTAATACACTAAATAAAGTAAAAATCATAAAAACCTGTCACACGCGTTTTAATATTTTCCGCATTGTAAGACGACACAGAGTTATTATAAAACAAATCAATACAATAAATGGCAAAGAGGCGTAAGTGACACTATTTTCTTCCCTATTAGCAGTGACGAGACAAAATGAATTGTTTTCTGACTAATTTGACTGTGGAAACACCAGCCTCTAAACCTTTTGTCAGTTTTATTATGTGTGCGCCATTGTGTTTCATTTGAATCACACTAAATATCCAACAGCAGGGTTGTTCACTGACATGTTTATTCAAAAGAACGTCCCCGCAGCGAAGGGTTTGTGACACCAAATTATAACAAAAGAACACTTCACAATCATGTCCAATGTTTTTGTAAATAAGAACAAATCATTACAACACAACTGTCATCGGTAAAAGCTATATGATTTGGATATGTTTAAAGGGGCTGTGCCTGATTTGTACTGTTGTGTAACGGGAAAAACAGAACTAGTCCATGTTCACATTTTTTGCAGGTAATAAAGTAAAATCTATGTTGCTCCAGTCAAGATTTATGTAAAAGCGAGTGAATTCGAGTGAAAATGAGACCACTCCGTTTTCTCTGCATGTGTGTGGAGTTTTATAGCTGTGTTCATGGTCCTATGGAAAATGTTTTTATGAGTTGAAAAATGAACATGAACGCTCGCTCAAGTCGGAAAAAAAACAACTCGGGTCAAAAGCTGCTGCCCGACTGATTTACGAATTGTGCTCTACAAATAAACTTGCCTTGCCTTCAATCCCTCACGTCATCTGCCGTGTGGAGACGAACCAAAATCAGCTGATTTATCAAATGATCTTAATAATTTGAGGTTTTTTGATTTTACTGCAGTTAGGGGATTTCTGTCAAGTTGTTTATATCATAAGAGCAACAGAGCTAAAATAGATATAAAAGCATGTTTTCTAAAAGGCTTTTTTGGGCAGGCTAACGACAACAAATCTCCTTGTTAGCGCTATTAAACGTTGTTAATGCCGACTCTGTGATTTTATTATTAGTGACATCAAGATTCCAATTTTCCGAGGTAAAAGCACATGAATGCAAAGTTGTCGGAAGCTCAACATCCCATCTCAAAAACCCGAGTTGCTGAGGACCAGATGAACGTGCCATAATTTTACGAGAGAAGCAGGAAGTGCGCTGTTAGCATGCTAATGTTTGTTAGCTTTACCCATGAAGGTATGTGATGCTCTGGGCTCAGAAACTTATAAAAAGTGCTGATAAACTCATCACGGTGAATATTTAGGATGTTGGGACTGCATTGGAAAAGTGTACATGGAACACATGGAACTGCTGTAAAGACTTTAACATGAACTAGTTCTGTTTTTCACATTTCAAAACACTGAAAACCTGGCACAGCCCCTTTAACTCAAAACATGAAATGAAGCGTGACGTCACATACGGTGTATTTCACAGCTGGTTTTGTTTTTGACACTACGCCACAGTCTGGGCTCAGTTTTGTTCAAATATATCAGCGATCAATACAAACAAGACAGACAACCTTTTCTTTCATTGATTTCCCTCAGACAAGAACAAAAAAGAAGTGGCTTGAAGTGATAAGGAGTTTATGTTCGGCCAACAGCTGTTTAGTCTGTGGTAACGTTAAAAACTCTTTTTACTCTCTCTCTTTTTTTTTTTACAAAGTCCCGTAAAGAAATGTTGTAGATATGGTACTGTTAAATGATATAAAAGAAAGAATTAGTCAGACGAGTGTCCTTAAAGATACATTACGATGTACTTAGCTACTGTTTCGTTACTAAAAACATGAAAAACATGGTCAGTTCATCGTAAACTGTGTGCAGCGGTCCAAAGTTATTGATCACTCATCTTCTTCAACACGAGCGTCCACATTATTCACTCCGATGAGTTTGTAAGCACTTTCCACAACTTTCAGGGCAGAGTTTGCCGTCACAGTAAAGCTAACAACAACTAGCATGCTAACGGCGCATTTCCATGTTTTTCCCCGGACAATAAAATGCTCTATAATTAGACGAAGACACAACGCAACGGTAACAGTTGTGAAATTATCTCTATCTGACATTTTTGCTGCTCATGTCCAACCAGAAAGTAGCATTTTAAACATTATGAAAACTGACAAACTGTGGACAAATAAATAGTAAAACCTTGAATGTAAACATGTTCTCTACATTTAAAGTGAAACATGTCGTCTAACCTGTCAGACTTTAATGTTCTTAAAATACTAACCTATTCTTCTTTCTTCTGCTAAAGTGTCGTGTTTTTGCTCAGTTCAAGCCTATTGTAAACTAAATCAGAATCAGAATCAGAATCAGAAATTGTTTATTGCCATTGTCAGTGAAATTCACAAACGTAGGAACTTACCTCCAAATTGGTTAATGGACTTGAACTCGAAGACCTAAGGCTACTTCTTGCGGAGAAAATCGCAGGCTCCCACAATCGTTCATTAACTTTCATTTGTCTGAGCGGATCAAGGCTCAAAAACAACACATGACTGGCCACAGGAGCGGTGCGAGGTCACTAATGCAATTCAAAGCCGCATCGTGTAATTTTCAGGTGAGAGTTTGCCACCAAAGAGCCATTATTGCTCCACAGTATGGCATTAAAGTCTGTATGACATGTTTTTCTAATGATGACTTATTTGGGGTGGGGTAGTTTCTGTGTTAAATATTTATCGTGGTTTTACATTTGTGAAGTTGCAGATTGTGAAGAAATTTGAAAAAGAAATGTTTAAAATTACAGGAAGTAGTGCTGAGTTCTAAAACGGAACGCGTCTGTGATGTCATCAATAGGCGTCGTTTCATTGGAAATACAGCCACAATTAAGGTTTTTTTGTTTGCTGAAAAAAAATGAAAAAAAGTAACACAGGCCCTATTCTTTCTGTATTAGTTACAGGAAGCAGTGCTGACTTCTGAAACAGAATCCCTCTGTGATGTCATCAATAGGTGACGTCATTGAAAACACAAGGACATTTTTTTTTTTCCTGAAAAAATTTGAAAAAAAAAAAAAAAAGTAACATACGCCCTATTCGCTCTGAATTAGTTAAGTTATAGGAAGCAGTGCTGAGTTCTAAAACAGAATCCCTCTTTGATGTCATCAGTAGGCGATGTACCATTGAAAATAAGGGGACAATTTAAATGTTTTTGTTTGCGGAAAAAAATTACAAAAAAAGTGAAAAAGTAACATAAACCCTATTCACTCGAGATTAATTTTACCTAAGGACATCTGTAAAATTGACACTACTCCACGATGTCTGTTTTATCGTGAGCATTTGTACGTGTTTTTTAGGAATTTTTAGGAATTCATTTGTTTTTATGAACTTTATGAATTGATCACGTCTTTTCTTTTGTTTGTTTTGTGTTTTTACTTTTAATAGTGAGTAAAAAAAGGTAAAACGAGGTAAAACTAAACCTTCACTCATAGGGCTTTATTCTGGTGAAGACTTTAAAGAGAACACATTACGTATTCTTGTGGCTTTAAATGGCTTTTAATCATGCTTTTTATCATCTTAACTTTAGTTTTTCACCTTTTCTAACTTAAAGGTCCCATATCATGCAAAATCGACTTTTCAGAGGTTTTAACCTTCCTACAGTGCTATTTGGGCCTCGTATGTGTGCCCAAAGTGGTTTTTTGATTGATTCCCGCATGCTTTCGCTAGAGAACTGTCTTTTCCGTCCCCCTCGGCTGAGCAGGCAGACGGGGGCTCCTCACAAGGATGACGCGGTGTTTAAGCCACGCCTCCAGGAAGCGCGCAGCCGCAGAATAAAAACAGCTAATGCTAATGCTACACAGTAATTACACGATAGATACGACAGATAGAAGAGTTAGCTTGTTATTTACCAAACGGCAGCATCCGTCGTCGAGGTACTGGAGCACGTCAAACTCCAGGTCAGATCCAGGACGTAGGACTCGGCACGACGCACCGTCAGGACGGATAAAATGTTTATTCCTGTGTTTGTGTATCGCTGTTTACCGGAGCACACGGCGCATGCGCACTATCTCCGCTCTAGGCTTCGGCACGGTTAGGGCGAGGGAGGAGCACGGGTTGGGAGGGGGAGGCGCATGGGTTGGGCGGGGGAGACATCCTGCTCTCTGTTCGGGGGGGTCGGATCTTTTGCAAGGAGGGGGGCCAGTCCAAGAAATGGGGTTTTTTTGGAAACTGTACTGAAATGCAACACAAACATTTATCAACAAAGCCCTTAGAATAGACTGTGTAAAGGGCAAAATAGCAGAATATGGAACCTTTAAGAAAGGCTCAGAACGGTTAAAAACTGTGCAGGAGAAGGCCAGATTTCTACCTGTGATGCAACAGTCTAGGGAATAATGAAGCGGAATGATTTCTGAGGAGCAGAGCAAGAGGTCCTCGTTATGAAACAAGTGTCATCAAAATTCCAGAATAGAGGCAATGGAGGCAAAATGAAGTTGGCTGTAAATTTTGATTTGCTCATATTAGATATAAATTCTACTGGTCATTTGAATTTCCAGAGTGGAAAGGTCAGTAGGTTTTATTTTCAACAAACAATGGACAAAATACAATTTTCTAGCCTTAAAATTGTATTTTAGCTTCAAAAGAATCAAATTTATGGAATAGTATCTAATATATCTCAGTATTTTTCCAGTAAAACCCATAAATCTGGATTGTTCCTTCATCAAAAATGCAAAGAGTGTATCATAATTTCCAAAAACATGATGTAATTGTATTCATGATTGTATTACATATGATTGTAATACAATCATAAATGTGTTTAAAGCAGCTCTGATGTCACTCACGTGTGTCTGAGGCTTTTCATTTTCCAAAATCATCAAAATTTTTCATGGTTTGTGATATGCTGAGGTTTAATCCCAGTTTCACAATGTTGCACTTCACCTTTGCCTCCATTCCGAATTTAGAATGTTTTTGTGGACAAACTTTTAAAGGGTCTATACAACCAGATATGTTTCACATGGTGGAACAACGGTGTCTTTTATAAAATAGTTAAATGCTCAGAAAAGTCAAGTTTCTTTTTTGTAATTAGTCTCCCTTTCTCGAGCGCAAAACATTTGTTCTATTGATTTTTTTCAGATGGTTTGTAAAGCAATCCCTTCACCCTCATCATTAATTCATATGATCAAAGCACACTTCAGTATTCTAAAGGAAGGATATCACAACCATTTTAAAAGTGAATGACTGTAATGCAATTGATTCTAAATTCAACACCAAGGTTATCAGAGTATGAGCCAAATGATTTAGTTTTACTTCAACAGAACCTCTTTAAGGATGTGCGCAGTTCAAACAGTTGTTCCATGAAAAGATAAGGCATTTTCTACATTTGTAAAATTGCCAGTATCTCCTAAAGTAAAGGAAACTCATTTTAAGGCGAGACGCTGCAGGTGAATAGGAAAAACACTTAAATTTAAAGATATTAATTGGAAACTTCTCCTGTATTTTACTCACATAAATGTAAGAAAAAAATGTATTACAAGTTGTTCATCATGTCATGTTTTCATGTAAGGCATTTTATTTGTAAAAATTGCCATATATATTTGGGATATATAAATGTGAAAAATGGACAGAACCAGGTTTAAATTTCTTGGTTCATTTTGTACACATATTAGTTACAAAAAAATGTACAGAGGGGATGTTGGATTTCTTATTTACTTTTTAAGTAAACTAGATTGGGCTGAAAATCGAAAAATTCAAATTTCGCCTCATTTTTTTTTTTAACTTAATACTGATTTATTGAATGAAATTCGTTTTAGAATCAGATATCAAAAAATCCTTCTGTACATTTCATCAAAATCTTGTTCCAAGATTGTACAGTTTGGTGTGGGAGCTACTTTAAATGGTGTGCTTTATGTCCCTCTGGGAGAAAAAATGTTTTAAGAAAACAGACTTTGAATTTACAATGTCCCAGATAAACCTATGGATGAAGTGGATTAAATGGAAGAATAAAACATTTTTAAGAGCAGAATGGACAAGTTTGTTGTTTCCACATGAAATCCGATATGTTGAGAGAGCAAACTAAACAAAAAAAAATTGCTTTGCCTGTAGTTTCTCACCTTAAAATAATTAATAACACCTATCCGGTGGGCCTGCTTATTAAAAGAATAATGTACTTCAACCTATGAGTAGAAATTTTAATATTTGCATCTCCAAAGCTCTGTTTAAAATAAAATGCCATCACTGACACACTTTTACTGTGTTCATTTCCCCTGGTTTAAGTGGGCCTTTGTTTAGCTAAAGTGAGTAATTTTACACTCCACCCACAGTCCATTGTTTAACACAGCTACTGTTCAGTAAGTCACTCAAAGATGCCTATTGTTTTAGTTCACACTGTGTCATTTAAGTCTGTTGACAAGTCTTACGTACACTAGAGCGCAAAAAAGACAACCAGGGAAGACCAAAAGAGAATTCAGAAGCGTCTCTCTAGCAAGGTTCAACACTGTCCAAGAGGAGTGCGTTTACGGGTTTAGAACGTGACCGACACATCTGACATCACCCACGCAGAACATATGCTTTCTTAATAAATCAAATTATATCAATCAAATGTCTAGGAATCCTCTATAATTATGTCTCAGGAACAGTGGTTCCCAACCCTTTTTGTCTCGAGTTGCATATTGTCAATTATTACTATTATATTTTTTGTATTCATGGTCCAAGATACTCCAAAAAGACGCTAAATTTACACCTAGTAACACTTTTTCATTCAGATAATAGTACATTTGATCTTTTAAAACCTGAAACCATTCCAAGTACCCCCTGATAACTGCTCGTGTACCCCTTGGGGTCCCCGTACCCCTGGTTGGAAAACACTGCTCTAGAAGGTTTTATCAAATAATAAAAAAAAAAAACTATAAATAAAAATAAGAATGTTTTAAAGTCTCAGTGCATACCTTTTTAACCCCTCCAGAAAATAGATGGAAAGCATGTTTTTTAATGTATTTGTTGCTCTAAAAAGCATAGATAAACATGTGTCTTTACTCCACAAACCTGACTCATACTTCACTTCATGGAGGAGCCTCATCCTGCTTGTTTCCATGGAAATACAATATTCCACAGTATGGCATAAAACGTATCTCCATGGTGAATGTTTCAAAGGATTTAACTTTCTATTTCTGTAGAATCATGCAGGTGACATGCAACAAGAAAGTTACATACGGTATTCACCTTATTCGGGAAGTTCCTGTACGCCCCGCCGTCTTGTTACTGTTGTAGTTTACATGGAGCAGACGAGCTCAACAGAAAATAAGTTCTACACGGACTAAAAAGCCGTTTTCAGACTGCCCAGGAAATCGGTGCGTTGTTGACGTGTTGTTGCTCGTGTTCATTAAATATTTTACGCAAATCAACCTACTTTATGTAACATTTTAGCGGCGAGACTTTTCCCTCGTTCGTCATTAGCTTTAACGGAGTTCTCGTCAAACGGAAGTGCGTTTACAACAAAAGTGCGTATCTGTGGCAAAAAACGACAAAAGTTGGCGGGGCAGAATAAGGTGAATACATACACTATTGAAAATCCAGACCTTTCAACTTCCATCCGAAAGTCAATCTCAATCAGTGGGACTGATTTGAGAACTCTAATTTATGTTAAACTATTTGTTTAACCATGTCGGCTCAACTTTTAAGTTTTCATCGGAACACAGCCGCTAACCAATCAAGTCATTTTGGTGAGAATGCTTTTCGACGTGTTTTCGCACAAGGCCATGGTCTTCGCAGTGCAGTAGTGGCTCTAGAGTGAATGGTTGTGTCTCTAGGCAAGACCAGAAGTGGATAGTTTACTCAGTTATATTTACTTGATTCACTTTTTAATAAAATTATACTTCCCTGAGTAGTTTTCAGTGCCCTTACTTTTACTCTTACTTGAGTGATGTATCTGACGGCTGAAACGATTTGTGTTTCTTGCACCGCTCCTTCAGATAAGCCTTTTTTTCCTTATCCTTTGAACATACCAGACTTTGTGCATACAGTACGTGTCAATAGTCAGAATTTGGAGTTTGAGTGAAGCCGCCTGCTCCGGTCTGTTGTCCTCTGTGTCTGTGCCCCTCCTCTTCCTCTCTGCAGACAGACTGATGCTGCCGCTCTGTCCTTCCAGCTGTCCAATGTCACACGCCGACCCTCGGGAATAGCCATCCGCACAGCGCTTGTCTGACCCTTTATTTGTTTTGTTTTTATCACTTTTGGGTTTTCTGGAAAAGGCATTCATTGGCGACGTGACACTGTGAGTCTCAGCACTAGCTTTTAACGTAAACTTTTAATTCGTGTCCAATGGAGACAGCTTCGTGTTACGCTCTTGAAAGGCTTTAGCGCGAAACTCGTGGATAGACTGTTGTGAAGTTAGTCCACACTGTGTCCCTGCACAGGATACAAGTGTGTGGGCTGTGGTATGTTTCTGAAAAGTCTGCAGCTAAACAGATAGCATAGAGCGCTAACACAAAGCTAAGCGTACAGTACAATCCCTGTCACAGAAGCACGGTGCACCAATCAGACTGGAGAAATGCCAGCTCACATTATGAAGAGAAAAGCCCCAAACGAGTCTCAACATAAAATATGATGCCAATTTAAACAAAGTAATGGTATTATTATTGCGCCATCATTGCTTATATGAAAAATAAAACATTACAATACATCTATGCATTGTTCGTGCATCGGCTCTTGGCCCTTTTAATCGTAATTGAATCGAAGTGTGAGACACCCATAGATCTCCCTGGAATAAGGTGGATAGTTAGGCTAGCACTGGCGGCACTAGTGACTTAGACCTAGAAAACACTCCACAAAACGACACGCCCTGTTCCAGTTCCAGGGACAAGGACGTTATCCCTTTATCTTGGTGGAAAAAACAGGGACAAGAATATCTAAGTAGATGACAAATTTAATAGAAATCCAAATTGTGTCTTCCCAGAAATCCAACATTACAACACACACTGTTGCTAAAAGATCTCACATGGGACTAATTTTTCAAAGACAAAGAATTTTATTGTATACATTATTGAAAACTGAAGATAGAGTATAATCTAATACACAGTAACTGTGTATATGTCAACTTTCTGATTTATATGCCAAGGCACATGGCTTGTGACCAGAAATCTAATCAATTCATAAATATATTCTTTGATTTTTATCTACTGCACAATGTAGGCTACATTTCATTTGACTTTCAGACACAATCTGTCCATTGTATGATATAATATTGTAATTAAATGTTGCCCTACTGTCGTATACAGTGCTGACTGTGTGAAGGGAAATATCAGTTTTATTTGATTTGTTGTCCATTTGTCCATAAGGGCTCTTTAGATTTTGAGCCAGGATCATGATCAATAGAACCAAGAAGTGTGTGAACAACTATGTAGCTCTATGGAGATGTGATTTCTTTACATGGAATGTTCCATAGTGTGGGATCAAAACTTATCTATCTTACATTTACTGCAAATGTTTTTCTTGCTCGAGAGTACCGTGGTTGAAAAACCAGCATTCTTACTGTCGTGGCCACAGTGATGATTTCCTTAATCCAGAGTTTAACGCCCTGCAGTGCAAAATTACAGGCAAAGCAAAAAACATCCCCAGGGAGACAGGAAGGTGGGGAGCAATCGCCCAAAAGAGTCAGAGTGTGCCTTTTTTCACCAGTTTCACATGCTTATATCTACCTATTTTTATTTTAGAGAAACATGACATTTGTAAAGTTTATAATGTTACTTCCTGGTTGGTCATGGGCAGCAAATATGACGTAGGTAGAAGTAATTACACAATTGTTACCTAGCAACCATATTGTAAGCAAGGGCCAAAATCCATATAAATTACACAATGGCTATGATTTGACAAATAATAATACCTGATAACACCTTTATTTTGTTGAATGACAAAAAAATGTGTCAGTTGAGTGTTCATAGTCACAGTTTTTGCTTTTGCTTTTTGATGACATCACATCACAATTTTAGATCTCTTACTCTTACATACTGTAATTTTAAACTTTTATTTTTCTTCACAAATTGCAACTTCACTTCACAGATGTAAAACTATGATAAATATTTACCACGGGTGCTAGCTTTCTGAACATTGCAATTAATTAGAAAAAACATCATAACTTGTCATATAGATTATGTACACATTTTCAGTACTTTTTCCATCTCTGTCAAAAAGTGTGTGCCACCTGTTTGATCAATATGCCTTCTTTTTTTTTTTTTGCAATGTACACATATAATTGTGTCATGATACCGTATTAAAAACACATTTAACATTAATCAGTGTTACTAAATTTCATTTTTGCCATTTCTTTTTCCACATTTATAACACTTTATTCCCACACTATCCAAGCTTCCATTCACCTCACAAACTGCTCCATCATCAGACGATAAGTGGGAGACAAATTCCAACCAAAAAAAAAAGCATGCAGGAATTTCCACGTACACGAGCGTCCGGTCTGGCATTGCGCGATCGAAAACCAAAAAACGTGGTGAGAGAGCGCGCGTTTTACAGAGACAGACAGAGGGAGAGAGAGGGGGAGAGAGAGAAACACACCGAAGCGAGCGAACCATAGCGCAGCAGCAGAAACAGCCGTCACCGGGCTCCGTATCCCAACAGCGGCGCCGACTACACCCCTCCTCCTCCAACGACTGCTGGCAAATTCCTCGCTTTTGTATCGTACGTAAAAATTCCCTCTACAACAGCAACAACACCCCGGAAGCTTTCGACTTTAATCATTTTTTTTTTTAATTCTTCATTTTTAATTTTTTTTTTTTTTTTTGCGGGAGACCTGTGTAATGACAACGAGCGGAATCATCTGCGTTTTTATTTTTAGTCCCGCGGTGGAGGGAGGTATCTCCGTAGCTCGAAGCGGCGGCGCGGCGGAGCGGAGCAGCGTCTGACCGGCGGCGGCGAAGAGGACGCGGCGGCGGCAAGTTGCAGCGGTCACAGGTAGGGCACATGCGGCGCGAGAAACCGGTGCGTGAGAGCGTACGTACTGCCTCGTGTGTTTACTGTACGATGTATGGAAAGCTAATGGCACATATATGTATAATTTTTTTTCTACGCCGGGTTCATGCGTCTGAATCGTAACGTTGCCACAACAGATGGAGACGTGCGAGACGATTCGAGGGTTTTTGCGCATCGCAGAGAATCAAACTTTTGAAAGCTTAACGAAAGAATTAGTCTGGATTTGCAAGCACAACGTAAAACCGCTGCAAAATTGAAATCGTCAACAGTGGATTCTGAACAGAAAACAAGATCTGCACCAGGGGCTAAAGCTGTAAACCTAGATTAACTACAGTAAACAAGGATTATTCTGCTTCTTAACCAGGTCTAAAACAGTACAAAAAGAGGTCTAAATCCAGACTTCAGCTCTAAACTAGAATGAATGACTGAACTAGGACTACTTCAGGATTAAACCATGTATTAACCAGGTTTTAAACAGGTCTAAACAGGACTAAAAATGTCTAAACGGTAAACCTGGATTAAATAATGACTAGGTGCTAAAACAGCAAATCTGATTTAACTACACTAAACTAGGATTACTCTAGGATTAAACCAGGTCTAAATCATGTTCAAACTAGATCTTAAACAGGTTTATAACAGGTCCAAAACAGGACTATAACAGGAAACCTGAATTAAATCATGACCAGGGACTAAAACAGCAAATCTGAATTAACTACACTCAACCAGGACTGTTTTAGTGTTTAACCAGGTCCAAAACAGGGCTAAAAGAGGTTTAAATCCGTACTACAGATCTAAACCAGAATGAAGGACTGATCCAGGACTTCTACAGGATTAATCTACGAATAAACCAGGTCTAAACCAAGTCTATTACAGATCTAAAACAGGATGAAAACAGTAAACCTGGATTAAATCATGAACAGCAAACTTGAATCAACTGCTCTGAACCAGGATTACTCTAGTATTGAACCAGGTCTAAAAAAGGACTAAAAGAGGTTTAAATCTAGACTTCACATCTAAACCAGAATAAATGACGGAACCAGGACTACTCCGGGATTAAAATGACTAAACCGAGTCTATAAGTGGTCTAAAGGAGGACTAAAACAGGATACCAGGATGAAATCATAACTCTAGTTCTAAACTAAATTAACGACTAAACCGGGACTACTCCAGACAGGATTCAACTATTAAAAAGAGGGTTAAATCCAGACTACAGATCTGATTGAGAACAAGACAGGATTGAACCAAACTACTCTGGATTAAACCTAACCTAAAACAAGATTTAAAGAGTGTAGACTACAGATGTAAACCAGAAGGAAGGCCTGAACCAGGACTAATCTGGATCAAACCATGACTAAATCAGGTCTAAAACTAAAAGAGGTTTTAAATCCGGACTAGAGATCTAAACCGAAACGAAGGACTGAGGCAGCGTTCACACTTTCACACTATTTGGTGCTATTTTGTCTAAGTCCTGGTGTGCACTTTGTTGGTTTGGTCCTGATCTAGTCCCGGTTTCGTCTCAACTTTGATGTGTTGAATGTGTGATTGCACCTTAAACCAGGACAAAAGTGGATTAAACCCAAGTACTTATCTGCACCAGAATGAAGAACTGAACCAAGTCTACACCAAGATCAAACCAGGACTAAACCAGGTCTAAAACAGCACTAAAACTGGTTTAAATCCAGACTAACCCAGAAGAACTGAAACCAAGTCTAGTCCGGATTAAACCAGGACTAAACCAGGTCAAAAACAGGATAAAAGAGGTTTAAATCTGGATTAAACCAGGACCACGGGCTGAACCAAGACTAATGCAGTTTCAGTCCTGATTTAGACCTAATTTAGTCCTGATTTAATCCGGAGTAAACCCAAAACATTTATCTATACCATAATGAAGGACAGAACCAAGTCTACTCCAGGATCAAACCAGGACTAAACCAGGTCCAAAACAGGACTAAAAATGGTTTAAACCCAGACTAACCCAGAAGAAGAACTGGAACCAAGTCTACTCCTGATTAAACAAGGACTAAACCAGGTTTAAAACAAGACTAAAGAGGTCTAAATCCAGTCAAACCCAGATGAAGTAATGAAACCAAGACTACTCTTGATTAAACCAGGACTAAACAGGACTAAACCAAGACTGAAAGAGATGTAAATCCCGACTACAGATCTAATATAGAACAATGGTCTCAACCAAAACCAGGACTAAAAGACGTTTAAATCTAGACTACAGATCCTACACCAGAACGTTAAACTAAATTAAGGACTAAATTATGACTCCATCAGGACTAAAAAAGGACTATGCCTAAACCCGGACATATCCAAAGACTCTACCAGGACCAAAACAAGGACTAAACCAGGATTAAACCACAACTAATCCAAGAACTAAACCAAAACAAAATCAGGCAAACTAAATGTACAGAACGAGGCAGAAAAACCCTCTAAACCAGGACATAAACTAAACTAAACAGGACTACAAAAGAACCACACCAATACTGACCCAGGACCAGCCTTTTTACCACTAAACACTATTCATTTTGCATAATATTTGCGCTTGTCTACAGCAAAAGGGGGGGATCCGCGTGTCCTGTCCGAGTGGGGACTTAGACGCCATGTCCCGGTCTCTCACGAGGACTTGGAGAGCTGACAAGAATGTATTAAGTGGAGTCTTAAAAGCATGGAGGCCGCGCTGTCAGGAGCAACGTGCTGCGGTGGGCTAACTGTAGATATGGAAGCACTACTTGGAAAAGTTGCCGTTTAAAGGGGACACATCCATTTTTTTTTCAGGTGCTTAGTATTGAACTGTAACATGAGCACATCCTCGTTTTACTTTTTGTTCACTGCAAACCGCAATATTGATCTAAAACAGCTTAATAATGGAATGGGTCCGATGACTTCCTGTTCAAAAAATCTGATAAGCCCCGCCTCTTCATAATGACTTTTCTATGTAATAAGCAGCAGATTTGTATTTACACCTTTTTTTGTAAACCTTACATGTTTGACCCAGAGTCGTACATGTAACAATCGCCAGTAAGTCCGGAGCTGTGGGCGGAGATAGGGGGTAGGTGAAAACAGACATTTTGCGAACACATTGCCTCAAATGCAGGACAATAAAGGATTACTCAAACATGCAGGAATTAATCAAAATACAATTCTGAGTAATAGGGCTGTCACTAGTGATTATTTTAGTAGCTGATTAGTCAGTGATTATTTTTTTTGATTAATCGACTAGTCAAACAGTTATTTCTATTGTATATTTAAACTTTTAAAGTACATTATCAGCTAAATAAATATTAAAATATGGTGACGTAAGGTTCCTAGATAGAGAATATTTATGAATAAAGTGTATTATTAAAAACAAAATTCGCAATAAGTGTTTTAGAGTCTATATAGGCTAGTTAACGATTATGATAATCAATTTTTGCAGTTGATTATTTTTTAATAGTTGACTGGTCACAATTAGTTGATTAATCATTGCAGCCCTAGTAAGAAAGTTCATGATGAGTGAACACTGCTAGAATAATTTTATCGTTTGTAGACAATGCAGAAACGTAGTGGAGTGATAAGTATCTATATCTAACTTCAGCCTCTGGTTTCTAAAGTTCACTTATTACTGGAGAATTTTGGCACTTTGACAAGATTTTTTTATGTTTTGTTTTTCACAAAGTGCTGTCACCTGCCATGTTTTTGGTGCTTTATTTTCCAGAATAACGTTAGTTTTAAGAAATGTTTATGACGAGGTTGTTGCTTGAATGCCAAACTACGCAAAACACCTCTAGACGTGGTAATGAGGCTCTGGTGTTTCTCACGTGTGGTTGAGCGGTTGTCAATCGCCATAACAGCCCTGGATTTTCTTAGTTTGTGATGTCTGGAGGCTAACGCTAACTCCCCCATTGAAATTGTATTAGAGCTAAAACATGGGATGGTACCAGGCAAATGCAACATGTTGTTTTGTGTCCCCAAGAAGCAATCACTTGGGTCAAATTCCGTAAAAATCTACAAATTTTATACTTTTATACTTAAGATCTAATTACGATTTTTCTGGGAAGAATTGCCATTAGATTTGCGTTTTATGTTTTGTTTCTGTTTAAAGTTCACATTTTAAACGCGTCCAAGAAAACTGACCAAAAAAAATTAACTGACTGTATTTCAGAACATGTGATCTAAACTACAGGGTTAGCAGCTTTTACGCAGAATAAAACAGCATATTTTATTGTTTGTGGAGCTAATTATGGTTCTCTCAAAACTGCAGCCTTTGCGATTTGCTAATTGCACCCATTCAAATTGCGACTAATCTTGCAGCCCTTACTCTAAATAACTGACCTGTAACTTGGAAAAATAACCACTAGATTCATTGATCAGCAAATATTTGTTATTTGCAACCCTAAAAACATAATCCAGAATTAAGATGTCAAGAATGGGTAATTCTTTAAAGACTTGGTTTTAATGTCTGAATGAGTGTCTGAGTGTTTTAGTGTCTGAATGACCAGCCTTGTGCAGTTCTTGTGACAAACAAAATCATTTTGCTAATCGATTAGTCTACTGATTAGTCGAGCGAAGATTTTTACAAAACTGTACCCAGAATAAGCTGAAGTGAAGCCGTTTGAGCATCCTGGTGGAGTACGTTTATGGAAAAAAGTGTTTTAAAAGAGTGTTTCAATCAAATACACAAAATAAAAACATTTTCCACATCGTTTTCATGAAATTGCTGTTCTTCTTTTCTCAGCTCATGTCATGTTCTGAAGCCTATGTATAAACCAATTAACGATTATTCAATTACTAAATTCGCTGACGATTATTTCAATTAAGGGTGTCTTCATAAGTTATTTTAGTAGACGACTAGTCAGTGATTAGTTTTTTGATGAGTGGACTAGTCAAGTTTTTGAATGCATTATCAGCCAAATAAAGGTGGAAATATGCTGAATGAAGGCTTTTAGATAGAAAATATGTATGAATAAAGTGTATTATTGATCAAAATCAGCACTAATCTATTCTTTTTTGACATTTTGATGTATTAATGTCACTATCGTTGTTATAAAAGGGTATTTTGACGCGTGTTTTAAAGTCTGTATAGTTCAGTTAACAAACTATAGCGATAAAGTGATTTTTTTTTTATAGTAGACTAGTCATGATTAGTCGATTAAGTTATAGATTAAGTTGTTGCAGTTAGGGCTGGGCGATACGGTGATAAAAATCGAATCGTGAGCTCGTCCCTGTGACAATCTGCTTTTTTTGTGAAATCGACATATCGTGATTCAATGTTTTTCTGTCTTTAATGCAGCTGTCTGTTCAAACACACTTTTTCTCCTGTTGTTTAGCCTCTGAAGCCTCTGAGCAGATGACTTTATTCACCTCTTATAGACAGGGGCTGCACAATTCAACGAAATTGACACAAAAAGCAGAAAAAGCGCGACCAAAAGTGATAAAAATGCGCTCAAAAGCAACAAAAACTCGCCTGCAAACAAGAAACACTACTCAATACACCAGAGCGCATCAAAAACGTGACAAAAAACAACAAAGACGTGTTTAAATATGACAAAAACGACTGAACATGACAAAAACTATAAAGCGACAAAATGTTCTTCAAAATGTGAATTTGAACAGAATCCTATTATTCAAACCTAAATTGCAAATCGAATCTTAATCGCACTGGTCAGAAAAAAACATTACATTACATTACATTTTTTTCGTAAATCGTGCAGCTCTATTAGAAAAATACAAAGTTAACATGAAGGAAATCATAATAATTTTTGCCATATTGCCCAGCTCTAGTTGCAGTCTTGATTTAGTTCGATCATTTTTTGTGTTCATCCTGTGAAAATACAGGATTCTGTGCATCATTTCACATTTTATCCTTCCATTTGCATTAACTTCAAATTATAAAGCAGATGTTACGTCCAGACAGTTACCATTAGTTTCCTCAGATCGACAAGTTAGTTGATTAATCGCAACTAATCGATTACTGAAATAATCGCCAACCAATTTTAATAACCGAATAATCGTTTTCTGTATTTTACATAGACTCCAAAGCACGTGATGAGAGAAAACGTTTTATGGCTGAGACAGAGACGCACTGAACCAAAAATGACGCTAGAAATGTGTAAAATGTGTGTTTTTATTTAAAAAATCTATTATTTTTTTCTTATAAATACACGCATCTACGAAGGTGTTCTTAAGCTGAATTTCTTTAGTTTCATCTTGGTCGAATTTGGTAAAAATCTCACAATCACAACTCTTTCCGATCTAAACAACTAATCGATTAACTGAAACGACCGACAAACCAATCGATCACTGAAATAATCGTTAGCGTCAGCCCTGATCGTTTTTTACCCTTGCGCAGCTTCTTCGACTTCCACGTATCGCTTCGAAGTGACGGCACGGCGCTCTTCACCTCAGACCGCTTTATTTACCGCCGCGCTGATATTCCCCCGTGATTTACGACGGGATCCGATCAGGAGACCGGGCTGAGGCAAAGCATTACGTTGATCAGCTCATGCGCTTGAACCGGTCGCCGTCTCACAATTGAATCATGTAGTATCTTGGTGCGCGCTCTTGTTTGCTGCTTGTCGTTTCTTTTGGCTGCGTTTCTGCGTAGTCTGATTCGGAGCACATTGGGGCGCCTCCGGGTATCGAGCCACTGCGTGTGACTGGATCAAAGGCACGTGTTTGAGGACACGCCCCTTCTGTAATGTGACCGGTTGATTGTGATTGGTGTTACTGTTTATTTGGTTTTTTGAAGAATGTGTGTGATTTGCAGAAAGCTGTGGAAAATGCTCAAGTTGGAAGAAAATGGAAAGGCACATGATAGTTTGACTTTTTAGCGTATCGGAGGTTGGGTTTTGTTTTTTTCTGGCCGATTAAAAGGAAAGACAATTTAGTGCAAAGAGGGAACTGCACAAAATGTGATTGAACTGCTCCGTTATGGGTTAGTAGTTGTACAGGGATGTGGATGTAGAAACTGTACTGTAATTTCTATTAGGTTTGGATGATTTGGTGATAAAAATCGAATCGTGAGCTCGTCCCTGTGACAATCTGCTATTTTTGTGAAATTGTCGTATCGTGAGTCACTGTTTGTCTCTTTAATGCAGCTGTCTGTTCAAACACACTTTTTCTCCTGATGTTTAGCCTCTGAAGCCTCTGAGCAGATGACTTTATTTACGTATTATAGACCAGAGCCGCGCAATTCAACGAAATCGACACAAAATCGAATGCAATAAGCAAATCACAAAGGCTGCAATTTTTGAAGTGCAATCATTTCTTCCACAAAACAACAAAATGTCTTGCTTTGATTTGGATAAAAACTGCTGACACTGTAGTTTGGATTTATACAAACATGTTCTGAAAGTCACAAAAAGCATGACCAAAAGTGATAAAAATGTGTTCAAAAGCAAAAACGCACTTACAAACATCAAACATGAGTCAATGCACCAAAACGTGACTAAAAGCATCAAAAACGCGACTAAAAACGACAAAGACGTGAGTAAAAGTGACAAAGACATGTTTAATTATGACAAACACAACTGAATGTAACAAAAACGCGACTAAAAGTGACAAAATTGTGTTTAAAATGTGAATTTGGACAGATATTTTTCCTAAATCGCGCAGCTCCAGTATAGGAAACAGAAAAATACAAAGTGAACATGAATCGTGATAAAATCAAAATCATGATCTGGCCACAAGAAAATTGTGATAATAATTTTTTTGCTGTATCGTTTTTCATTCATTTTCTACCGCTTATTCCCATTAGGGGTCGCGGGTGACTGGAGCCTATCCCAGTGACTTTGGGCCTTAGGCGGGGTACACCCTGGACAGGGGCCAACTCATCGCAAGGCTGACACAGAAAGACAGACAACCATTAGCGCTTACATTCATACACTAGGGGCAATTTAGAGTTGTCAATTAACCTACACAGTCATGTCTTTGGACGGTGGGAGGAAGCCGGAGAACCCGGAGAGAACCCACGGTAACACGGGGAGGACATGCAGACTCCACCCAGAGAGATCATGTGATGTTGGTCTGGTCCGGGATTCGAACCCACGATCACGATTTTTGCCGTATCGCCCATCCCTAATTTCTATTGATGCCATCTTTCCTTTTTATACTTTTATAGTAGTGCGAGTAATTGAGTATGAAAAACTTCTAATAAATGTATGGACATAAAGGTCAAAATTGGGGCAGAGTTTGTTGGCCATCGGCTTCTCTGGAGATCTGTCCCAGTATTGGCCGATACTAACATTACAAACTCGATTTAGATACTAAGGAATAAGATCAATACGTGAATACATCAATGATTAAAATAAACAGTAGGGCTGGACATGTAGATGTACATCGTGTTTGTGACAAAATTGTGACAAAGCTGGTGATGGCATAAGTATTATAGTAGCTTTGGTGCTGATTTATTCAAAAAGGGACGATTTTTTGAACTTTTGTAATCGTCATCTGTGAATCTATTTCAATTCATACAGAGTATGCAATTGCTTATAATATTGAACCATTAAACTAAGTGAATTTTTTTTGTTTAAACTATTATTATTATTATTATGGGTAAAGTATTGCATATATTGTGTATGACAATAGTTTAAAATGGCATTCCATATGGTATAGGGCCCTATGTATCGTGATCGTGTTGTTTAGTGACAAAAGCATATCGTTCCAACCCTAACAAATTGACAGCGTCAGTTTCAACACAAAAAAATAATGTAGTACTAGTTCTGCTCAAGCTTAAGATCTTTTCTAAAATGGTTTAGAGATCAAATTTTGTTGTTTATGTGAATTTTTCAGTATCTAGTTTCAACACTACTTTTAGTATTGATTAGTATCTGATTTTCGAGGCTTTTGGCTGCACTACCTCCTTGCCTCCTTGAATATATAATTGCTTTGCCTGTAATGTTCTGCTCGGAGAGAAGCTGGTCATGCTGCCGGTCCAGGCTCAGTTCTACAGGGGGGCAAAAAGCTGCTTTTCACCCTCATTTAAAAGTGTTCGCACACTCATTCGAGGTGTGTAAAATAATGACATTTAATAGAAGAGTTGCATTCCTTTTAAACTCAGATGCTCAGTTAAGTCTGGACCTGGGCCTGCGCCAAGTACAGGTCAAAGGTCTCATTTATAAAACTCAACGTGGAATTCTTACTAAAAGTGTACGGACAAATAAGGAAACTTCCAAAAATGTGCTAATTCTTCATCTCTCTGAGCACAGATCGACTCTTTTCTTATCTCCTTTCTATGTAAAGATGAATTTTAATTCAATGGAACATTCCACTCAAAGTAATTACATCTCCTCAAGCAGAAAAACAGGTGACCCTGCGATTACATTGTGAAACTTTAACCTTGTAACATTATAATCTTATAATAGTTGCAACTGTATGATTGTGATAAATATTATAAAAGGTATTAATTGAACAATTCAGCGTGAAAATGGAGAAGGGGAAGAGGAGATCGGGAGGTTGCTTGTTTGAACAGCTCCACACTACGAGGCTTCAACTAGAGATGACTAAAAACTACTGAAAATCATCTATCACAATTTTCTTGGAGCCAGATCATGATTTCGATTTTATCACGATTCATGTTTACCTTGTATTTTTCTGTTACCTATAATAGAGCTGCAGGTTTAAGAAAAATATCTAACTGTGATTTTTCTGACCAGTGCAATTAGATTTATGTTTCAATAATAGGATTCAGTTCAAATTCACAATTTTGTTGCTTTTTGTCACGTTCAGTTGTCTTTGTCATATTTAAACATGTGGTTTTTAGTCACGTTTTTGTCGCTTTTAGTCGTGTTTTGGTGCATTAAGTCGCATTTGTTGTTTATTTTCGCATTTTGTTGCTTTTAAACAAATTTTTCTCGCTTTTGGTTGCGCTTTTGTCGCTTGTTTCAGAACATGTTTGAACAAATCCAAACTACAGTGTTAGCAGTTTTTATTCAAATCAAAGTAAGACATTTTGTTGTTTGTGGATGAAATTATTGCACTTCAAACACTGCAACGTTTGTGATTCTGTGTGGACTTTGTTTAATTGTGCAGCCCTACTGTATAAGAAGTAAAAAAGTCATCTGCTCAGAGGCTAAACAACAGGAGAAAAAGTGTGTTTGAACAGACAGCTGCATTAAAGAGACAAACAATGAATCACGATTCAACGATTTCACAAAAAAAGGCAGATTGTCACAGGGACGAGCTCACGATTCGATTTTTATCACCGTATCGCCAGTCCTAACGTGTCCTCAGCTCTAGCCATGTGAATGACAAGTGTGCTTGGTCAACAAATTTACGTAAAAAAAGCCAAGAAAATCGTGCAGTAAAAGTAGCAGGTTGTGATTAGTTAGGCCCTTGAACCTTCCGTAATAAATAAATAACGCTTGTTTACTACGAATACGTTTGATGTGAGTATAGCGCGTTCCCTGCCACGCAACCGTCACGCCAAGGCCTTTTTCTCTCCTGGGACCAGCACTTGTTGTCGATAAGATAAACGTACGTGGCTAAAAGCGCGCACTCGAAAGGCTCGCGGAGTCTTGGCACGGCGTACGCGGTGGTGTCACAGAAGCGTCTTCACGAACGCTAACAGGAGCCGGAGTGATAAGAAGCAGTCTCCCTGTGTACAGGACGTATTAGCTAGTGTTTGTCTTCTGGGCTTCCTTTGGGTAACCTCTGAGCACCGCCACAATCCTGCTGCTGCTGCATGATGGGAGTGGAAATGGAGCATCTGGCGAAAAAGTTTGAGTTAAGTTGAAGGAAAGCTGCACATTAATTGAAATCCACTTTCCAATCCGTTCCGCTTTATTATATGAAACTTTTTATTAACTTAAAGGTTTCCAAACTGCTGCACAGAAGAAAAAAAATAACATTTAAAAACGAACAAATTGCTATTGCTCTACCAGTGCTCAAAAAAACAATAATTAAAAGATAAAGTTGACCTCAGAGGCCATGGAGGGTAGGGCTGGGCGATATGGCAAAAAACCAACAAAATTTTCACTTTGTATTTTTCTATTGCCTATAATAGAGCTATTTAGGAAAAAATATCTACTTGTGATTTTTCTGACCGGCGCAATTAAGATTAGATTTGCGATTTAGTTTTAATAATAGGATTCTGTTCAATTTTAAACACAATTTTGGCGCTTTTTGTTGCTTTTTTCCCACGTTCAGTTGTGTTTGTCATATTTCAACACTTCTTTGTCACTTTTTGTCGCGTCTGTCGTTTTTAGTCGCGTCTTTTGTTGTTATTCGTCGCCGTTTTGGTGCATTGAGTCGCGCTTGTTGTTTGTAGGTGTCTTTTTGTCGCTTTTGAACGCATTTTTATTGCTTTTTGTCGCTTGCTTCAGAACGTGTTTGTACAAATCCAAACTACAGTTTTTTTATTCAAATCAAAGCAAGGCATTTTGTTGTTTGCTGAAGAAATTAGCCTTTGCTATTTGCTAATTGCACCCATTATAATTGCCATTTTGTGTCGATTTGGTTTAATTGGGCAGCTCTGGCCTTTAAGAGGTAAAAAAGTCATCTGCTCAGAGGCTTCAGAGGCTAAACAACAGGAGAAAAAGTGTGTTTGAACAGACAGCTGCATT
This sequence comes from Rhinogobius similis, assembly GCA_019453435.1. Classification (NCBI taxonomy): domain Eukaryota; kingdom Metazoa; phylum Chordata; class Actinopteri; order Gobiiformes; family Gobiidae; genus Rhinogobius; species Rhinogobius similis. The sequence goes on along the minus strand of CM033624.1, from coordinate 9,094,928 downwards.
AAAGAGACAAACAGTGAATCACGATACGACGATTTCACAAAAATAGCAGATTGTCATATCGCCCAGCCCTAGTGGAGGGTGATAAATTTGCATGAGGACCGAAATGTACTGTGGGGCCAGTCCTTTCAAAGTTTTAAAAACAAACAAAGTCTTAAAATCAGTACAAGTAAGTACAAATAAGCAAGAGTTGGGGCCATATGATCACGTTTCTTGGTTCCCGTTAAAAGTGGTGTCGCAGAGGTTTGGACCAACTGTAAACGAGAAAGTGATACCGAAGTGCGTTACAGTAGTCCGTGAAGTGCTTGATAGTTGAAAGCGGCTTGACTTTAGATAAAAGCCGGATAAAGCAAAGATATCGTGACAAGTATCTACAATTTATCTGAAGTAAGCACATAAATTACGGATTTGGTAAATTGCTTCTTTTCGTTTTATTTAATGGTTTATTGTTATAAAGCGTAAAAGAAACAGAGAGAGAGGGTACAAAAACAAAACAAGTCTGGCATATGTCCCCTTTTGTATCTGTCCCATTTTTCTCAGCGTCTGGCAATTTTTCAATTTCACAGCAAAAGTAATTTTTTTTTGTTCCATTTTGTAAAAGTTATGTTTGTCCTGTCCTCGATAGTTTGCCTCGTCCCTGTCATTTAGTTTTCTTGTTATTGTTTTTTTTTGTTTTTTCTTGCTGCAGCCAAAAGTACATTCCACAGGTATCCATCTATTGCTTCTGTTGTTGGTGTGTTGTGTCGGAAATACATGGTTTCAAAGTCCAATTGAATGTCATTTTGAGGTTTGGTAGATTCATTTGTATTAAAATGCAATGGATTATAAATTAGGGATGGGACAATAAACAAAAATATCGTTTATCGTGATAAAAAGGGGAGACAATAATCGTTTGTGCTACATTTCGTATAATCGTGATAATCGTCAACAAAGAGAATCGCCACTTTGTCACCAGATTGTGCAGAAAAGAAGCAACTTACCCATTATGTTCTCCTCTAGATCGTTTTTGTTCTCACGTATAATAAAGTACAAATATGTGAGAAGTTATTTTATATGTCACATTTTCAAACTGTCAGCAATTTTAATAACTGTCGTGATATTATCGTTAATCGCAATTATTTTGGCTATGATAATCGTGACATCAAATTTCAATATCGTCCCATGCTTGCTATAAATCGCTTCGAATTTGTTTTCACCAAGTCATTTTCACAGGCAAAGCTTTTCTTTTTTTTTTGTTCAAGTTCCAACGTCATATGGATAAACGGCCTACGTCGCCCATGTGAAACGTATAGAAGCGTAGACGTTTTTTGTAATGCTGATTCCCTCTTACCCGGCTCACGCTAGTGTTGAGTTCTACACATGAATCCGTCTGGAAAGTCTCTCGTCAAAAGCCACAACGACATTAAAAAAAAAAAGAAAAAAAAGCTGAACAAAAGTGTGTTAAATCCAGTGGAGAGAAAAGCGCAGACATCTTTCTCATCCACAAATGCACAAAGCGCCTCTATGTGCAAGTTTATAAAAAACCAAAAAGTCTGAAGTTTGTCCATCCGCGTTTGTTTTGGTGCTGTTGTTTTGGCTTTCGCGCAAACCACAATTCTGCCCAGTGATTGGTCCAGTCCAGCCCTATCACAGCACAAGATGTTTATTGTTTATTCAATATTCAAGATAAAACATAGAAACTTTATAATAAAAAAAAATTGTTATTCAGATCCCAAGTCCATATTCTTTCTCTTTTTCCTTTTCATTCAGTTTAACAGCACCACCTCCTGTCATAAAACCCAGCACAAATCCAGAACACCTCTATAAAACCCTTTTTGTAAACACCTTGATTCAGGTCCTGGTCAGATCCTTCTGGAGTCTGCTCATTCATCTCCTGACGCTCCGCTCTGGTGGCCCCGCACACAATGGCACGAGCCTTACATGGACATGCGCTGGAGCCGCCGGGGCTAACTTTAACTGACAATTCATCAAGCTCAACCAAACACCAACTCACTGTAGTGTCAAAGTCAGGCCCGGAAAGTTAAACAGTGCAAATGAAGAGACAAACAAAGGCACGTAGGAGCGGACGGAAGCGGCGTTTGAATGACATTGCAGTGATGTAGACGATAATGGACGTGTTTTAGAGATGCGGCAGGGGAATAAATAACTTTATTCTAGTGACGCAAGTAACGGAGGAAGCTGTAATTCTTGTTATGACATTGTTCTACCGTCAGAAACCTACCTGGAGTTGTACTTAGCTTCATCGACGCTTGTTTGATGAACCCTGTTTACAAGATCATCTTCCTCTGAGCCCCAAAAATACTGGGTTTGAAATTTCCCTGTTTTGTGACGTCACAGTAAGAGCTCTGAGATCGTCTGTGATGTTCCATGAGTGTCGCTGGACTGAGCATTTACGCTGTCAAATCGCGCGTCTGCATTAGCATGTCGAGGGGCATGCTAGGTTTGTTTATCTCCCTTATGTAGTACAATTCCTGACGCGGGAAATGCCTGACTGCTATGAAATAATGTGTGCTTTTTGTCTATCTTTTTTTTTTTTTAAAGTTTAAACATTTAAAAGTGAATCAGTTTGTGGCAACTTATTGAAATAATCGCCGGCTAATTTAGTAATCGAATAATTGTTATTTGGAGTATACACACTGGGATGAAAGAAGAGGTTTTATGATTTAGACAAAGTAGGAGTTACATACAAATGACACCGGAAACAAAAAAATAATTTGGTCTGTGAATATACTCCATCAGGATGTCAGTGGCTAGATAAATTGATTAGTATAATAATTGTTAGTTGCAACTGTACAATTTTCAAACGTTCTGCAACATGATACGCCAAAGTAAAGACACTCAAGCATGTTTTAAGGCCAATAACAATTCAAAATAAAGCGTAATAACCATTTAAGCTTGGGTAAACTTATTCTGCAAACTACTCGGAGACTACTGCACACAGACTGTTGGGCTTTAATGTGATAATGGACAGTCTATGTATTGACCGCAGAGCACAGAGCAGGAGAGGAGATGGGTCGGCACAGAAATGACCCATAAGCACTGTTAGTCAGGGGATGAAGTCATGACGCTAAATGCACCCTGAGAAATCAATGCCGAATCCATAAATATATTATACAAGGTCCAAGCTTTTGGTCATGTCGTATTTGTTGACAAGCCAACTCGTATTTGTGAAGTTAGGAGCAAGTGCTGATGAAAGAATACATGTGTAGATTCATTTGATTAGAAACAAGTTAAACCGTGTCCGTGTTGTCTGGGCTCAGGGTTCTGTCCACAGCCCGGTGTGAGGTTGCACTGCACAGACACTAGCTGCCTGGAGCTCAGGGCAGGGACGGAGCACAGCGAGGCAGCAGAGGGCTGGGGCTCCCCTGGGATGTATAGACCCTTCATTCAGGATTTCATTCTCAACTGTTGTGAATCGCTACATTTTTGGTGCATTATTGTCCAACGCAATGTTAGATTCAAGAGATGTTAACGTTGTAATTTATAATTACTAATTTGATTAGTGCAGTGTCTGCACAAACAGTGCTAGTAATATTTTCTAGCTCTGGTGTTACTCACGTGTGGTTGAGTGGTTGTCAGTCGCCAAAACAGCCCGTTTTTTGACGTCTGGATGCTTAGTTTGCGCCACTAACTATCCCATTAAAAATGCATTAGAGCTAATGTGTGGAACTGTAGTAGTCTGTAGAATACCGCCAGTCTGTTTACCAACACTGGAAGGGTCTATACTGACTGATCAGCAGCATGTGTATGTTGGTTGAGAGTCAAATCAATTAATCAATCAAATAACGTTATCCATCCCAAGGGTAGTTTAACACACTGTGCAACGGGAAAGCTCTCTCTCCTCTAAGGTAGTTTTCACATACGTTACTGCGCTCTGTGAAGTGGCCCCAGTGCGCACTAGATTTAGTTCTGTTTACTTCACTTATGGTTCTGTCCTGTTCACATCACACTCCACATTCTCTCCAAACCTCTCACCACGAGCTACAAGAGGCATCAGCTGAGCCGGAACTTATTTCAGGCTTCAGGCCAAAAGAGCAAGAAGAGTTATACTCACGCCTGTATATAGCATGTGTGTCGATAGTTAAGTGCAATAGTGTTAATAGATGGTGACTACACAGATGTACTTGGGCTAGATCAGAAGGTATAAGTTCGACTTATAAAATAGGAAAAGAGACTGAGGCAGGAGTTAAGGTTTACCGGTACCATATATTGACAAACAAACAATTGACAGACAAAACACGAATGGCCATTCACTTAATATTCAACAAAGTCAACAATTAATAGGCAATTCAATAGTCAAGAATATGATCAATGAGCAATTTAAATGTACAGTTCAAATTCACAATTCGATCAGCAATGACGCAACCACGTAGGCAAAGGTACGGACAAGAAAGGATTATTAATAGAAATAATGTTTTTTTCACCCGGGTTACATGTACTTCATTCATAAGAATATACTTAATAGAAATAATGTTTTTTCACCCGGGTTACATGTACTTCATTCATAAGAATATACATGGTGAATTCCAGCCGCTTTTGCTCCCATCATGCACTGCACAGTTGAGATCGGTCGGCCTGTAGTCGCCCTGTGATCACCTGTTTCAGGCTTTCTCCGAGTGGCTCTGTACTGCGCTCCAGACTGCGGCTGTCCTGTTCACACTGATCCAAACGCACCGCTCCCAGACCGAAAGCTCTTATAATGGCAGTGTGAAAACGACGTACGCCTCACTTGTTTCCCTTCTCTTTACTTTGGGTTTGTGTTGTGAAGCACATTCAACAGCATTTGGCGTGCTTAGCTTGCACGTGGTTGGAATGATTTGAGCGCCTGTTAGGTGGAAAAGCACTCTATAAATAAAAATCACCATCATCATTAGCTTGCTCCGGGCACCATCCTCATGGGTACAGAAAACAACTCAATTCACACAATCAAAACAGTCCTTAATGTATGCCACCCGATGATATGTTACTCTATATTTGAAGAGCTGTGGCTTTGTAGCGGAATAGCATTGTCATAAATAATAATCCCTTTAATACAGTGTGGTGTGGTACCACTGCATTAGAGCACATCACTCCTTTTAATGTTCTAAGAGCTGGTTGTTTAAATTCAAAGACTATGGTAAAAAAGAAGAGCCGTTAAAGAGTTATCAGATGTATAGAGCCTGTACAGTGTGTGTGTGCGTGTGCGTGTGTGTGTGCATGTGTGTGTGTGTGCGTGTGTGTGTGTCTGTGTGTGTGTGCGTGTGTGTGGACGGGGCTGGCGCTAACCTGAGGGAGCCACAGCAGCACTGCGGTACTGCTTTGATCAAATGAATATTCATCATTAATGTGAGCGGGCGAGAGGGTGAGGAGAGAGGGGAGAGGAGACAGAAACAGAGATGGGAGAGAAAAGGAAAGGAGGAAGGGACAGAAGGAAGGAAAGAAGGAGAATACATCGAGGGAAAGATAGAGACAGAGTGAAGAACTAGAGGAGAGTGCGAAAGAAACGGAGACAGAGAGGGGCTGGTTCAGTGGAGCATTTTAAAGATGTGTACCCTGATTAATCTGCACTGCGTATACTTCAAAACTTAATTAGATTGCAACGGAAGATTGTCAACTGGACACAATTTTTCAGAGCGAATGCGTTTGGCCACTCATCCAAGTCGCTTCTTCATTTCTGACACAGCTCTAATAAGCGTGTTAAATTACTGTCGGAGGGGAGACGCTAACCACACTGAGACTAACTCTGCTTGTGATTTTTCTGACAAGTATAGCGATTGGGTTTGTAATCAGCGCATATTGAGTAGGATTCTGTTCAGAGTGCACATTTCAAACATGTTCAAGAGCATTAACATTTGAGAAAAGACTGGAATATGAACTGCTAAAGCTGAACTAATCCAACGATAGCACGCATTTCAGAATGTGTTTGTAGATCTAATAGTGAAAGGGTTGTGCCAAAATATTGAAATATTGATATATCTTGATACTAAATTTGGTGATACAGTATCAGTATTGTGGGCTGTTGTATTGTTATATTGCCAAGAATATTTTTTGGTATAATTTGTGACAGCACTAAAATTTTATTGCTTGTTTAGATAAAGGGAACTTGTTTACGATATCTGACATACAGATACGCTGTTTTGGATATAAAAAGTGTGTGTTTCATTTTAAGTTCATGCAGGTTGTTGTTTAACAAAGAAAAACTTTGTTAAAATGCATTGGGTTCTTTAATATAAGGAATAGAATATCATGAGCAATATATATAGATTATCGCATGTATCACAATATTGTGATTTTATTGTATCGTGAGCGGTGTATCGTGAATCGTATGGAATAGTGACTGACCTTGTGATTCCCAGCCCTTGTTGTTCACAGTAATATTATTTGTCAGGTACATTGAACTCTAAGGTGTGAACAATGGACCAACTAAACAAAACTAAAATGTATTTATTGCATCGGGAATGAATAATGAACATACATGATACACATGCTCTCTTCGGTCACACCCACCATCATCAACACAAGATCCTGGGGAAAAATGAATGCAACACTGGATGGAAATAAATGTTTTAACCTTTAAGATTTAAGCTTATTCAAACAATGGCACAGAGAATGTGTGCTGTAATCAATGTTAAAGGCACTCCAACAAAATGTTAGGACATGTGACCTTTTTTTCTGTGATGATGTTTTTTGGCCAGGCAGTGCAATTAGTTAATAGAATCTAGAATTAATCTAATTTTCATCAAGATTGACGTTTTGTAATGGAGACTAGGTCCAGGGCCAATCTTAGGTCAGTGAAAGCATGTGGTTTGGAGCAGAGTTTGGACTTTGGGGGAAGATACGGGGCCTTTTTTTGTGTGCGAAATGGCACAGATTCAAAGTTTATGTGGTTTGTGTTCATGAAAGCAACACGGAAAGCCATTATTACTTTGTTTTTTGAAAAGAATAGATAACCAATAAGGGCTGGCCAGTTTTTATAGAAATATCTGTAGTTTAGAGCGCCAAACATGTTCTGAAATTCATAGCATTCTTGTATTAGTTTTGCAGTTCATATGTTCTCTCAAATGAGTGGTTCTGAATTTTTTTGTGCAATGAGAAACCCGAATAGAATTGAGTCTGTCTAAAACTTAATCTTTTGAATCTTTTGAAAATCAGTCATGAGTCATTTTGTCATCCGCAAGTCATTTTAAATCTTCAGTCTGATTGAAAATGACCTTCCGGATGACGGCTGAAATGCCTTGAATTTCCCAAACTTTGCCAAGATTACTAGCTATCAAACTTTTTCTGCTCTGAACAGAATCCTATGTTTACACTTAAAACGTTTTTTGCATTATTAGCCTTTAAACATGCTCTTGAGTACCTTAAATTTGCCATCTCATGTTTTGAAACCAAAAGAAAAGGACTAAATGACCATTTGTTTCTCTGCAGTTTGAGTTAATCCAGCCAGTTGATGGCGCCTAACACTATAAACAATTCAGTTATCTTAATACTAAAGGGACAGCGTGGAATGTTAATGTAGCCTAGCAGTTACAGGGATCGTTTTTAGACGGCAGAAATGCTCAGATCAAGTCTGCCTTAAAAAAGATTCTCGGATAAGTGACGTGTAAATCGGAAAAAAATTAATCGATCGAGGAAGTTCAGCTGAGAGTGTTTTAGATGGTCGTAGGGGAGAGAATTTTCTAACCAGCATTCCTCAGACTAGCGTGAATGAAGCTAAATGCAACTGCAGGTATGTTTTTGAACATGGTTTAAAGCTCAAAAAATCCCAACAGCATAAAATGTTTTCTTTAAGCTTGCATATCTAATGGGAATTTTAATACATGTCAGAAAAATCAATTTAATTTCTTTCAAAAAACTGTGCAGCCCTACTTAAAATTCGCAACGGCAGAGAATACAATTAGATCTTCATTTTGAACAGTGCTCTTTTCTGTTGAATTGAAAACGGGCTGACAAACTGACAACCTGAGAGACGGCGAAGGCCACGATTCAAAAAGGTACTCAACTCATTCATTTCTTACCAAAACAAATATAAACGCTTAAGTTAAGTCTTGCACCATTTTGCCAAGCTCTCTGAAACACTCAAGCCACGTTCGGATGTCGTATCTTATTGTGAATTTCAACGATCTTGCCCTGTCTACAACTTTTGATTTCAATTTCTCTTTCTCACTGTTCCCGTCCTGATTTTCCCGAGGCGTTTCGAACAAGCTGTGGAAGCGTGATCCGGAGCTCCAGGCTGGCCCCAGGCTTTCCTTCCTTCGGCCCACAAAAAGCACACTGGCAGCAGCTTTAATGAGTTCAAAAACCACATATCCAGCCATGTGTACTGAATATTGGTGAACGTAGTCTAAAATCTCTACGGTTGAATTTTAATATGAACCTCTTGTTTAGTAGGAACAACTTGCTACTGGCAGCACGGTTGAAGAGTGGCTAGCTAGAGTGGGAAAGTGTACCGTATCTGTAACCGCATTAAGCACTATGTTAAAGGTGCTATTAGCTCGTTTCCATAGGAGCGGAACGGCACTGAGTCCGAGGTGTTTCCTCCACACAAAAGTGATCTGTGCCGTCCCGTTTGAAGGGTTCGAAGGGGGCTGTGAGGGGTATTAGCTGCGAGTGCGAGCTGGCGAGCTTTAGAGCGCGGACCGGTTTAGAGAGAAATTACTGGACAAGAGAGACAAAAAGCCAATGTAAAGACAATAACAATTCCAACCAAATGCTAAAAGCATTTTGCATATTTCCAGTGACGATAACTTAATTTGTCGACAGAGATAGCAAAACAATGCTAGCGCACGTTTGAGAAACATGAGACTCGAGCATATAGAGATGTTAATACGTGGCATAGTGGTGAAATAATGTAGAAAAAGCTGACAAAAAACAGACGGCATGTTTTGTTTACTCCAGCTTTAGCCACGTGTAACAGCACCGGAAATATCGAAATCATATGTCTTCTCCCTTGACAATTCGTCTTATCGCCTGATTGGCCACCGTACCTTTAAATGTTGTGACAGCCTCATCTTCACGCAGCACTCTTTCGGTTTCATTACAAGTAAACGTTAGCACTCTGGTGCTAACGGGCCTACGACCCGCGCTGCACGTCATGCCGAGCCCGTGTGGATATAATAAATACTTACATTCGGCCGTGGTCAGAGCTCAGCTGAACCTGTGATAGCATTGTAGCTATGTAGCATTTTTATTTTAGCTTGTTTCTGCATGTTCTGTTTTTGTCTTATTGTATTTTATATTGTGTCTGTACAGCACTTTGGGCCATTGGGGTTGTTTTTAAATGTGTTTTATAAATAAATTTGACTTGACTTTTGACTAGCTAATTATCGAACTGACTTTTGTGCTCTCTCTGGTAGCTATGTAACGGAACACAGACTTGACATTAGAACTGGTTGGTGAGTGTGCGGTGATACTAACGCACTGATCTGTTTACATACAAAAATGGAGCATAATTGAGCCTTAAAGCTATAGCTTATTATAAAGTTATAGCTATATATATCCCCACAGTGCAGGACATCTTCGGGACAGTCAGCATTTTCTTAAGGTTGCTGTAAACTGTGGAACTCACTCTCCATGGAGATTAAGGACCTCAAAATGTTCACCTTGTCAAGGGATGGCTGAAAGCAAACCAAAACTGTACCCACTCAAAATGGTCTGAGAATTAATGAGTCAGGTTGAGTGAATTACGTTTTTTGTATCTACAGTATGTCTGACTGTATTGTTCCAGCCAAATAAACTAGATAGAAACCATTTAGAATTATTTGTGTGTATTTATTTGTTTTGAGTTTTTTGCGATAATGTCCAAACATACGGCCACCACCAGTTTGGGGTTGTAAAGAAAAAAATGAATAAACAAATAACCGACCAAATGTCTATAAATATATGTGAATATATATGATATCACGGATACCAAATTTAGCAACAATATTGTCCATCCGTCCAAGTATTGGTATCGTCAGATATCGGGGGGAAAAAACGACAGATATATGGCACCGGTATTTTTATTTTTTAATGTTTTTCATTTAACATACTAATACATGTCAAGTATAAATGGAAATGATGCACAATTCGGCTAAAAATATGGCTGTATGTTTACACAATCATGCAACAAATGATTTTATATTGGGCTCCTACGCTCATGTGACTAATTTTACTGAGACATTTATGATCGTTTTGCTTCAAACTACTTTCTCTCTCACTTAATCGACAGGTCCATAATTAATACAATCACCAATTCACGATCTAAATAAAGAGATGATGGTTAAATCTTTCCCCAAATGAAACCCAAACTAATTCCGAAATGCTTTAATAGCTTCATCAATGAGAGGCTTGACTCGATACTAGTCCAGTTTAGTTGCAGAAATCCACTTCTGTCGTCGATCTGGAGCTTTGTCAGTTCGGTAAAACGCTCACGCTTTCTCCTGCCCTTGATAATTTGTCCATCGCGGTGCAAAAATAATCCACAATCTTTGAAACTCAGATAAAGTTTGATAATCTGTACCTGCGCTGTTGGTTTCAATGCAAAATCCCTGCCGCCATCAATGCCAATGCGGAATTTCGTGGTTCATGCTGGGATAGCGTGACATCTTAGTGAATTCGTGAACTTTACCTCAACGTAAAATAGACTCGTGGGCCTTGCGATGAAATTTTAAATCTAAATATCGGTACTGGCCCATCCCTAAACCATCTGTGTTTTATCGCAGGTGAACTAAGACCCTCCCCCTGGACCAAAGATGGACTTCCCGGACGACTTCCTGCTGGCGGAGCTGAGCCACCTGCAGCTATACAACGACTCTCTGTTCCACAGCAACCTGAGCAACCCCTACAACGAGACGGACACGCTGCTGCCCACCAGCGTCAAGGTGACCATCGTGGTGGTCTACATGATCGTGTGCGTCGTCGGCCTGGTCGGCAACTTCCTGGTCATGTACGTCATCATCAGGTAAGGACCGAGCACAACCGGAGCGTGGGATGAGTTTAACTGTTTGGGTGTGTCGTATTTAGTTTCAGGCGATTTGGTTTGGTGTCGTTGGAGTTGGCGATGTGTTCTGAACTTGTATGTTTGAACTCTTGATCCAAATCAGGTCAGGTGGTTGCATTCACTTTCATCTGGCAAAAAGTAGGGCTTTAGCACCTAACGTGAAATCATCAGTTTCAAAAGTCTTATTATCATTCATTTGTACTAAATATGGAGGGACGTGAGTAGTTACACTTGGTTACATTTCATTGAAGAAACTGCACTTTTTGAGTCGAAACCAAACCAAAACTTTTACTCTCCCATGAGTTATATTTATTTAGTTTGAAGTAACAGTTTTGGGTCGATAAAATGATTTGTCTTAACCTTTGGATATGATTGAGCTTGTAATTTTTTTGTGTCTATTCTTTTGAAACTGCAAAATCTGTGCAGTACCTTGTTTTTTCGGTCCAAAAACATGTTGTAAGTTGTAAGTCATAAATCTGACTTACAAAGTAGTACAAAGTAGTTTTTCTAAATACGTTTTACTCTTACTTAAGCAATTTTTTTTGTCAATACTTTTTTACTTCTTGAGTATTAATATTTGACAATAATGTTATTCTTACAAATTGTGCACATTTTGGCTACTTTACCCACCAAGTGCTATAATTTCCTCCCCAAACTACAAAATGTCCTGTTTTATTCTGCATAAAAACTTCCAGCCCTGTTCTGTTCAGAAACAAGAGTAAAAAAACATGACTAAAAGTGACAAAAACACGTCTAAAAGCATAAAGACGTAACTAAAATTGACCAGAACATAACTAGTAGTGACAAAAACATGACTAAAAGTGACAAAATGTGACTATAAATGCGCCTATAAGTGACAAAAACACACTGTTGTCCAAAATCATCAAGGTGACCATAGTGGTGCTCTACATGATCGTGATCGGCAACTTCCTGGTCATGTACGTCATCATCAGGTAAGGAACAATCGCAATCAGAGTGTTGGATGAGATGAAATGTTTGGGTTTATTGTATTTAGTTTCTGTCAGTTTGGTTTGGTGTTATTGGAGTAGTGGACATGTTCCAGTGTTTGTGCTGACAATTAACTTTTTTTCAGCAATATTTTTTGAGTACTCCTGGTGATTTAGCGAAGTAACCTTGTATTCATGTTTGGCGTTTGTCACTTGAAGGCAAATCCAACAGAATATTTTTCCAGTTTCTTTTAAAAATTTAATGACATACAACACAGAACACGACACAAAGACACAGAGCAAAAAAAGAAAGAACATGAGACATCCAATGAAATCACGGTACATCTTTCACAGTCCAAGTCCAGTTTGGTTCAAAGTTTGTCAAAAGGTTGAATTTTTCTGATGCGTATTACTTTGTCAGTCTGGTCATGGATTGTTGAGTCGTTTTGTGTCATCCATTTTTTCGTGACGATCTTTCTACGCAAGAATATGTACGCAAGATTTTTGGGGTTTGTGCAAAGCTTTAGAACAACTGTTTTCAGACAAGGAAGTGAAGCTGGGGCAGAAAGCCAAACGCTCAGTCAAGAAAGCACTCTTACTTACAGGTCGGCAAAAGATAAAGTTAGGGCTAGGAAATCAATCAAAAGATCGACAAAACTAAGATTCGGTCATGTCTAATCGTTAATTTTATGGATGGGGTTTTTGAGGTGAAAGCTCCACGTGTGTTTTGGAGCAGATTTCAGACTTTGGAGGAGGAAATGTGATTATGTTTTGTTTTAAATGACAGTTTAAAAGTCTGTAGTTTATGTCCATCAATACTTAGGTTTTTAAAGACTGCTTGCCAATACCTGATCCCCTCAGATCTGTGAAGCTAAGCAGGTTGAGGCCTGGTCAGTACTTGGATGGGAGACCGCTGGAACACCAGGTGCCACAGGGAGGCGCTGGAGGAGGAAATGTTGTTGTGCCTTTAGGCAAGATACTCCACCCATATTGCCTAGTATGGAAGTGATGTGTGTGTGTGAAGGGTTGGTGGTGGTCGGAGGGGCTGATGGCAGCCTCACTTCTGTTAGTGTGTCCCAGGGCAGCTGTGGCTACAATTGTAGTTTACCACCATCGAGTGTGGAGTGAATGCAATGTGAACTGTCTTTGAGAGTCCAGAAAAGCGCTATATAAGCATGATGCATCATTATTATAATAAAATAAAATAAAATAAAATCGGAAATTTAGATTGATGAGGATTTTTTTCCCATATTGCCTTGGATAAAATTGTTTATTATTAGATGCAAATAGAGCGCAGTGGTTTGATTTTGTCACAAAGAGGGGCTTTTACAGTAGATCTGCACAATTTTTCGCAATCGAATCAGATTTTGATCACAATTTGATTGGACGCAATTTGCAAATCACAGGTTGCAATTTACCATAATTTACCATAACATAGTTTCCTCACAGACAGCAAACTATCCTGTGTTATTCTGCACAAAAAAACTCTAACCGTGTATTGTTGATCTGCACAAACATGTTTTGATCTGTACACATGTTCTGAAATACAAAATTTGTCAGTTCATATATCAGTCTTTTTTTCAACTCTCCTGGATGCATTTTAAATAGGAACGTACATACAAACAGAACATGATTATCAAACACAAGTCATACATCTAACGCAATAGCAATTCTTGTCAGGAAATATGGTAGTTAGGTATTTTCCCCAAACCGTTCAGCTCTTTTTCACAGTGCATTACAAGAAAATAGTCCCCCAGCTTTAAAGAGTCAACATTGGAGCCATGTTGAAACGCCTTTTGGTGTTTGTTCTTGTTGCAGTATAAGAGCGAGATAAAGCACTGAGTGGGCAGAGTGAACACTTCAAACTAAAAATGGTTCAAAATCAGGTCAGATGGTTGTGTTCACTTTCACTTGGCAAAAAGTAGGGCTTCAACAATTACCGCAAAATCATCAGTTTCAAAAGTCTCACAAGATTATCACACACTTGTATTAAATATTGATAGAAGTGGGCAGTGCTATTTGAAGAGTCGACGCCACACTTTTACTTATTGAAAAATCTTTGGTTTAAAGTAACACTTCTCTTTCTTCAGTAAAAGTATTAGGTTGATTAAATGATTTGAATATTTGCGCTTAGTACTTTCAATATGATTTTGTTCAGTGTATTCTTTTGAAATTCCAGAATCTCTGCATTATTTATCTTTTTTGTCTGCCCGAAAACATGCATTCATAAATCATAAGTCAGACTTTAAAAGAAAAACATTATGCATTCTTTGTATTGTCATTAAGCTTTAAAAATGCTCTTGAGTACCTTAAGTTTGGCAACTCATGTTTTAGCAAAATGTTTTTTTTTTTTTTAACTAAATAAACATCTGTATTTCTGCCTTTACACACGACACTTACTGAGTTAAGATGCTCTACCGGCTGCATAGTGCATACACAAGCAAAAAATTGCATTACAAAATGTTTGTGAAGACATATGAGTTAGCCTAGAAGTTGTAGTGATCGTGTATAGATGGCAGAAACGCTCAGAACGAATCTGGCGATGATTTAAAGACTAAAAACAGTAGAAGATTCTCAGCTATGTGACGTTATCCATAAAATGTCATTCACTGAGGGAATTCAGCAGGGAGTGTTTTTGATGGTCGGAGGATTCACCAAAACTACCGTAAATGAAGCTAAATGCAATTTCAGGTATCATAGAAAGGGGTTCAGAGGTTGTCATCCGGACGCCGTTTAAAGATCGAGACGTTTCGACTTTTATCCAAAAGTCATTGTCAATCAGAGAGCTGGTATGGGAACTTGGGCTTATATGCTACTATACACAATAGGTGACACGCTAAGTGATAAATTAGCCTTATATCTAATGTTTGAGTTTATTTTGAGAATATAGACCTAGAAAAATTACTTTGGTTGGCCAACAAATAGGAATCTACTGGATTTGAAGGGTGTCAAGCCTTGTTTAAGACTCTTCTATTCATTTTCCCCGTCATCTGGGGACCCCTAGAAATCATTTTGCGACCCCCATTGGGGTCCCGACACCTAGTTTAAGAACCACTGGACTAAAACACCATCGACCAATTAATCGACTAAAAGACTAAAATACTACAGCCCTAATTTTTTACAAATAAGTACTAGGAAATTGTGTGTTTATATGTTGGATTCCAAAATTGTAAGCAAACTCACTCCATATCGTCTTGTTTTTGCTGTTTTTGCCATATAAATCCTTTAAATCCTAAAAATAATAATTAGTCGACTATGAAAATGTTGGTCGACTAAGACACCATCAACCGATTAATCGACTAAACGACTAAAGGCACACAGCCCCAGTAAATCCCACAATAGTACCACACTGTTTTCTTCACACATCGTCACACCCTCACATAAAAGCCCTCCACGGAACCAACACGGACAAAAAAGTGTTGTCCAGGATTGGTCGGATGGCTGGGTTCCTCGCCTCGTGGGCTCGAGGAAGGTCAGGCTCGGGTCATACCTCTCGCTCCCTTGCTTCCCCCGCGTGTCTGCGCAGGACTCGGAGCGGCACGTGATCGGAGAGAACGCATAGGTGGACTCCGTCGTGTGTTGCCGCGTCGACCGTCTTGAAACCGGGCCCGGGGGCAAGGTCCTGTCCGATCCGAGACGTCACGCCGGAGACGGTTAGGAAGACCGCAGACGTGCTTTGTTGTAGCATCAAATCAAATCAGCGGCGGGGTGGATTCGCTTGTGGAGGAGCGTAAAAGATGCAAGGGACATGTGAACACGTTTGACCTCTCGGGACTTTTCAAACGCACGGAGCCGTGTGTGTGCAAGCGTGCGTTTGTGTTTCGGTTCAGGGCTTTTCCTGAAAATAGCCTTGTGTTTTGGAGATTGTGGAATAAAAGATAAGATGAATTGTGAGTGGTAACAGCCAGGAGGTTGTTTTGACCCCGATTACTCCTAATGGTGGGGAGAAAAAAAAAGGCATTAGTTAGTTTTAGCGGGAACAAACACTCTCACAGTTGTTGACACTGGCATTTTAGCTTGTAAGATTAAATAAATAATACACTTTTAGTTAGAATAGCTGGATATTGTGTTTGTCCTTACTGTGCAGCATGTGGTTATAATTCAAAAGGATAACATTGCAGATCAATTTTGTCACAAATTTTGTTTTTACTTGCTTTTATATCTTTTATTTTAGAAAATAGGCAAATACAAACTAAGAGAACTAGACAGCGTTAACATTTAAAAAACCAAACAAAACAACAGACGTAGCGGTTATATGGCGCTCGACAGTAAAGATGGTCGATATATTGGTTCCAGCATTGACAGATTGTCACAGATGTTTGTATCTGCTTTTTTGTCTTGTAAAGCAGAACTTTGAAACTTTAGCGACAGAGCTCCCCCTGCAGCTCTCTTGTGAAAATACACTGCTAGTGAAAAGACGCTAAAGATGCTTTTTGTGTGTGTTTTTATCGAAACAAGGTACAAGTACAACCACAACCAAAAACATTTCACGTCGCCAAAAGCAAAGAGCCAAGGTTTCTCACGCTGGTTTTCTGCGCAGAGACAGCAGGGGGCGACGACGGGAGCTTCAAACGCCCCGAAATTACATTTGCAAACACCACACGGACTTACAGAGACGCTTAATAAGAAAAAACTGTTACATAGTTCTGCTAATGAGACTAATGAGTAAAAATTGACATAGAAGAGCAATTAGTCTTATGTTTTTAAAATCGAAATATTCTGCAAATAGCCAAAAATCAGATTCCTACATCCATATTGGCCCATTTGCAACTCTGTCCCTTTTTTTTTTTTATTGTTGATATTGTTCATTGTGGATCCCCATTAACGCAGTCACACTGTCGCTTTTCTTGCTGGGGTCCATTGAGATAATCCCATTAAAATGCAGAAATATAACGTCCTGGAACACAATCTGTTTCATACACTTATAAAAGTCCATTATATATAATAGGTTCATGCAAACGTACGTCATATTTCTAGAATTTACTCAAAACCGCAGCTAGTTGGAGACATTGTTTCTACAAGAAGCGACAAGTGTTTACTTTTTGCCTTTTTATAAACGCAAGATTGAGTCACAAATGTTGCCTGAAATGTGTTGGTTTTTGCCTCTAAACGTCTCACGCGCTTTTTCATGACTTTACACGGACTTTTAAGCGGCAAAGACCTTCATCAAAGTCCGCACTAAAAGCTAAAAATCACACAAAAACGTAATTAATACTTATATTATTTATTTGGCACTATTACCAAACACAGGATTCATGTTTCATTTTGTTAGACGATTTCTTAAAGTCCATTATGTTTGACCTGTATGCTAATCACAAATGCTTATCATTCATTAGCATTTTTTTACATAAATCGCTACAACAAAGCCCCATTTGCGTTTTAAAATGCAGACGGTCTTTTGTACGACGTCATTTGGTGTGGTACAATTGCCAGAACCACAGTAAATGACAGTAAAGATCAGGACTGTTTTGATGTTTGAACAGTTTATGCAGATTTTCTTTAGCGTTTACATTAGCGAGCAGAATCAACATGGCTGCCGGCGGCGCACTGGTCACGTTCGAGCCAAGTCAATATACTGTTTCATTTGATTTTCGCCCGTGTTTGTTGAATTTGTCCGTCTTCAAATCAACTGCGAATGTGACTTTTCTCATTTGTTTCAACCTTAATTTAACCAGCAAAGTCCAATTTTTCCTGCTGCCAGAAGTATATTCATTCAGTATCCATCAATTGTTGAAATTGTAAGAGTTTTATGTCCCAGCTAGATTAGTTTTAGCCAAGAGGGGTTGTTAATGTTGAAGATAATTTGCAGTACTTTATTAATCTCTAGTTTAGTCTTAAACATAATCATTTTTTCTGTTAAATGTACATGTTAATTTGACAAATAACATATACATGTGGGACAAAACCTTTATCATAGCACTATTTTTACCATTTGTACTTCTCTGTCTAACTATAGCCAACTGTAAACATGGCAGTACACGTTAAGAACAACAAGAAAAGACTACGAAAGTCAGATTTTCCCTATGAATAGCACATTCTACATACCATTAAAATACTGTATCTAGGTTAATGTTGTTTTCCCCTCAAAGCAAACCACTAAAAATAGTCTCACCCTAAAGCAGTTACTACAGACTGGTGCACATCTTACCTGACACGTCGGAAAACCTCATTTACATAAAGCCGACTCCAGCGTATTTACATCTGCGCTCATGCGATTTCCCAGCTTCAAAAATCAAAAATAGCATGTTGTTGCGAGCACTGGGGATGAGCAATTATTCAGGCAACTACTTTTGTACGTCGCATGGGCATTTTTCTCGGTTGTATGGGTTTAAAATGATGTATACGAGATGTGGAGAACAAGCACGATTGCTGTGTCATCCCTGCGAGTGCGGACAAAACACCTGTAGAGGGCGCATAGAGTCTAGCTACTAGCGAGAGTGGGAAAATAGGCTGTTTCCAAGTAGATTTATCGCGTAGTTTTTATGTTTGAAGGCAAGAATAAACGTAAAAGTAAAACGTAAGCAAGTCGGAATGTGATTTTCTTTTCATTTTATGTATGCCAATTATAACACCGCTCCTGTCAAGGCTATTTCAGCGCCAAAAATGAATACGAATGAACTTGGTGAAGGTGGATGGTCTTTAACTGACAAATATTATGCAATTATTGTATTCTTATTGGCCTTTAAACATGCTCTTGAGTACTCTTGCGTTGGCGTCTCATGTCAAGAACTTCAAAAGCTCATTACTTCCTTTGGATTAGGAGTCACCATGGAGAAATGAACTAAAGCTAGCTTGTCCTGAAATGCTAATGCAAGCACGCATTTGTAATGAACGCAGTTTGACGGCAGAAATGCACAGAACGAGTCAGCAGATGATTTATGGACTTAAAAGCAGCTCAGAAGATGTCCGGAAATCTGCCTATGTCGTCGTAAAGCTGGGGAATTTGAAACATTGTATTTTACGAGGCTCAGAGAAGGAGCAGAGAAGAAGACCTCGTCAACATGGTCAACAAAACAAGCATGAGTTTACAATTTAAAAATACACGTAAAACACAGTTACGGATTAACACAATACTTTACGAGGTGAATTATTCTAACTACAACTCCCATATATTTTTATTAGAAAACTACATTAAAAAGTTGTTTTTGTACAATATAACACTTTTAAAATTCCTTCAGTCTTTATGTACTGTCTTCCAAACCCCAGCTTCTACAAGATACATTGTAGCACTTGCTTAAAGAGTGTTGTTCATTTTACTCAAACCGATGAAGCAACATGGATTGTATTAAAGGTCTGTAATATGTCTCCTTAAAGGCCTCGTCTGACTCAATCTGAGGACGGACTCCCGGGGAATGGAGACGCAATGAAAGCGGACAATGGAAATCAATGGGCCGTGCCGATTGGTTCTTCCCATCACTTTATTCACACACACATCTTTAGCTGAATGACACTTTTTAATAGCTACACCGCTTTGTCCTTATCTGACCGGATTTCAGTCGGGTTTACAGATTTGCATTTTGGGTCCTTGCATACTCAGATTCAGATTATTTTCAGATGAGGTGCACTCTGTTACTTTGGGAGATGATATTGCTTTAATGAATTCTCAACAATATGGTACAGTATGCTGTCGTTTTTTGGCAGCAGTGCAAAAAGTCCCGATAGATACATTAGTGAGAACAACATTGAAAAGTAAATGAAAGGGTGGTGGATCAAATTGATGAGCTGCTCGGTCTGCATTTGTTAAAATATGGTCAGAAAATGTTTGAATGTATGTTAAGTTCGGCATGGTAGCGCAGCAGTTAGCTTTCTCGCTTCACAGCAACACGGTCCTCCGTTGACTCCCGGGAGGCACGGGGCATTTCTGAGTGGATTTTGCATGTTGTCCCTGTGTCAGTGTAGGTGCGTAGGTGCTCCGGTTTCTCCTAACACTAAAAACATGTACAATAGGTGTGTTTGTGAGTGAATGCAGGACTGGATGAAAACTAACCCATGGATAATTCTGGCATTGCATATTCATTAATATGTACTGTCCTGACCAAATAAACAAATAAATAAAATTAATACACTAAATTTAGACAAGGATAGTATAGTTAAAGGTCCCATAACATGCTAAATCGACTTTTCAGAGGTTTTAACCTTCCTACAGTGCTATTTGGGCCTCGTATGTGTGCCCAAAGTGTTTTTTTGATTGATTCCCGCATGCTTTCGCTAGAGAACTGTCTTTTCCGTCCCCCTCGGCTGAGCAGGCAGACGGGGGCTCCTCACAAGGATGACGCGCTTCACCAGGATGACGCGGTGTTTAAGCCACGCCTCCGGGAAGCGCGCAGCCGCAGAAAGAAAACAGCTAATGCTAATGCTACACAGTAATTACATGATGGATACGACAGATCGAAGAGTTAGCTTGTTATTTACTAAACGGCAACGTCCGTCGTCGAGGTACTGCGTCCATGTCAAACTCCAGGTCAGATCCAGGACGTAGGACTCAGCACGACGCACCGTCAGGACGGATAAAATGTTTATTCCCGTGTTTGTGTATCGCTGTTTACCGGAGCACACGGCGCATGCGCACTATCTTCGCTCTAGGCTTCGTCACGGGTTGGGCGGGGGAGGCAGACTGCTCTCTGTTCGGGGGGGGTCAGATTGCTTTTGCAAGGAGGGGGGCCAGTCCAAGAAATGGGTGTTTTTTGGAAACTGTTGTTATATAGATATATAGATATTGCAACGAAAAATTTTATCATCAAAGCCCTTAGAATAGACTGTGTAAAGGGGAAAATAGCAGAATATGGGACCTTTAAGCTTATTGTAAATTGTCCATATCGGGGGTTTAGTTGATTAATATAGATACTTTATAAAGTAAGTTAAACGGGGTTGACCATTATAGATCGACTGTATTCTATTATTATTTTATATATATCTTACTTTGTTTCTAATACTTTACTGCCTCTACTGGTCGGTTGCACATGTAACGAAAAGAATTTCCCCTTGGGGATAAATAAAAGTCATTCTGATTCTGATCTGATTCTGATTAGCATCTTAAAATCTCCATTAAATGACAATTCTGATGATATGTGCTGACACAAATCGCGATCTGTGTAGACCAGGGGTGTCCAAACTTTTTCCATCGAGGGCCACATATTGAACTATAGACCAAGCGGAGGGCCACAAATCAATCGCGAAACGTTAAAAAAAGCTGATGTTTTAAGCACCATCACGTCTACATTCAGTCTCAGTGTCTTAATATCAGGTCTGTGTTGCACCAAAATGTTAGTTATTCAGGTTAGAATTGTAGAAAATCTGAAATGTGCTGTAAATAGTACTTATCAGGACAATGTGGGCCAGTTCACCTGGAAGCCTAAGGGCCAAGAAAAATTGCTCTGAGGGCCGCATTTGGCCCCCGGGCCTGAGTTTGGACATGCCTGGTGTAGACCCTTCCAGTGTTTGCAAACAGAATGCCTACTCTTAAAGAAGGCCATTTGTGCTTCTGTCTTTGTTTTTCTGATGTATGACACTTGTGGGTTGTGTTATTTGAACATCTCAAGTTTAATAAACAAGTTCGCTTGCTTCCGTGTTAAAAACCAACGCACTGATAAGCGCCGGCCCCTTTGCAGTACGTCGTCTTTGGAGAGCTGCAGTTCACGATAGCAAGCGTTTTTCATTTATGTCATAAAGGCTACATGTTGCTGCCGAATCTCTGCGTCACCGTTTAAGAAGATAAAACTGCTGAACTAAGTAAGTAAATATTAGTGGGTGAGAAACACCAAGAGCGGTTAAGACCTGGACCAACGGAGCATCCATCCATCCATCCATCCATCCATCTTCTTCCGCTTATCCGGGGCCGGGTCGCACGGGCAGCAGCCTGAGCAGGGACTCCCAGACTTCCTTCACCCCAGACACTTCCTCCAGCTCCTCCGGGGGGATCCCGAGGCGTTCCCAGGCCAGCCGAGAGACATAGTCCCTCCAGCGTGTCCTGGGTCTACCTCAGGCGCCTCCCGGTGGGACATGCCCAGAGAACACCTCCCGAGGGAGGCGTCAGGAGGCATCCGGAACAGATGCCCGAGCCACCTCAGCTGGTTCCTCTCGGCGTGGAGAGGAGCAGCGGCTCTACTCCGAGCTCCCCCCGTGTGACCGAGCTCCTCACCCTATCTCTAAGGGAGCGCCCAGCCACCCGGCGGAGGAAGCTCATTTCGACCGCTTGTATCCGCGATCTCGTCCTTTCGGTCATTACCCAGAGCTCATGACCATAGGTGAGGGTAGGAACGTAGATTGACGTGCGTCGAGAGCTTAGTCTTCGACTCAGCTCTCTCTTCACCACAACGGTCGGATACAGCGCCCGCGATCACTGCAGGCGCTGCACCGATCCGCGCCTGTCAATCTCACGCTCCATCCTTCCCCTCACTCGTGAACAAGACCCGAGATACTTGAACTCCTCCACTTGAGGCAAGGTCTCTCCACCCACCCGGAGAGGGCAAGCCACCTTTTTCCGATCGAGAACCATGGCCTCGGATTTGGAGGTGCTGATCCTCATCCCCAGCCGCTTCACACTCGGCTGCAAACCGTCCCAGTGCATGCTGTAGGTCCTGGTCTGAGGAAGCCATCAGGACAACATCGTCCGCAAACAGCAGAGATGAGATCCTGTGGTTCCCAAACTGGACGCCCTCCACGCCCTGACTGCGCCTAGAAATTCTGTCCATAAAAACTATGAACAGAACCGGTGATAAAGGGCAGCCCTGGCGGAGTCCAACATGCACCGGGAACAGGTCTGACTTACTGCCGGCAATGCGAACACAGCTCCTGCTCCGGTCATACAGGGACCGGACAGCCCTTAACAGCCCCCACAAGGCGCCCCGGGGCACACGGTCGAATGCCTTCTCCAGGTCCACAAAGCACATGTGGACTGGTTGGGCAAACTCCCATGAACCCTCGAGCACCCGATGGAGAGTATAGAGCTGGTCCAGTGTTCCACGACCGGGACGAAAACCACACTGCTCCTCCTGAATCCGAGGTTCGACTATCGGTCGGATTCTCCTCTCCAGTACCCTGGAATAGACCTTACCGGGGAGGCTGAGGAGTGTGACCCCCCTGTGGTTGGAACACACCCTCCGGTCCCCCTTCTTATACAGAGGGACCACCACCCCGGTCTGCCCCAACGGAGCAATGGAGCAATATTTACAAATCCCCTAAATACAACTTTCAGTGGTTTAATGACAAGGGGAAACAATTATAGAATGGATAAAAGCTCCTAAAAGTTGTTTTTGCAAAATAGGTTCCCTTTAAAACTCTACTGTTCCATATATTTGCTTAAATGTTTTGTTGGATATCAGAAATGTTTCTCTCCACTGATCTGCTGGTTATGAGCAGTTGTTGTATTTTCATATTTAACATAAAATAAACATGTTTCAAGAATAAAACATGTGTATAGCACATTAGATGTAGTTTGTACTGTTGTCGTAGTAAGAGACTAATGTCTCTGGGCATGTGCAGATTTCATTTTGATGCAAATTCGGTAGGTACTAACTCAAATTGGGGAATCACACTGTTAAAGGTCCCATATTCTGCTATTTTGCCCTTTACACAGTCTATTCTAAGGGCTTTGTTGATAAAATTTTGTGTTGTGCGATATCCATAACATAACAGTTTCCAAAAAACACCCATTTCTTGGACTGGCCCCCCTCCTTGCAAAAGCAAACGGCTCACTCTGAGATCTGACCCCCCCGAACAGAGAGCAGGCTGCCTCCCCCGCCCAACTCGCGCGCCTCCCCCACCCAACTTGTGCCGAAGCCTAGAGCGGAGATAGTGCGCATGCGCCGTGTGCTCCGGTAAACAGCGATACACAAACACGGGAATAAACATTTTATCCGTCCTGACAGTGCGTCGTGCTGAGTCCTACGTCCTGGATCTCACCTGGAGTTTGACGTGCTCCAGGGCCTCAACGACGGACGTTGTCGTTTGGTAAATAACAAGCTAACTCTTCGATCTGTCGTATCCATCGTGTAGTAATTACTGTGTAGCATTAGCATTAGCTGTTTTTATTCTGCGGCTGCGCGCTTCCTGGAGGCGTGGCTTAAACACAGCGTCATCCTTGGGAAGCGCGTCCTCCTTGTGAGGAGCCCTCACCCGAGGGGGACGGAAAAGACAGTTCTCTTGCAAAAACATGCGGGAATCAATCAAAAAACCACTTTGGGCACACATACGAGGCCCAAATAGCACTGTAGGAAGGTTAAAACCTCTGAAAAGTCGATTTTGCATGTTATGGGACCTTTAATTACCATGGCAACAGCCCCAGTCCTTCAGTCACTCTGAAACCCATGGATAAATGCTGCATTCCAATTGTCCTTGAGGTTGGATTTTCCATATTCTGACTTGCAAATTCCTCACTTCTGGGAATGCCTACTTGAAAACTCGGGCAACATTTCAGAACCCCGAGTTTATCCGAGTTAGTCAATCAAACATGGCTGCACCCAGTGTTTGGATACAGCTTTACATCCAAAAATTATAATATTAATTGTACTCGTGTTATTTTCTCTCAAGTTACTCTCTCCTGCCCCCTGCTGTCTGTGAAGCTGCTCCTGCGCTGCCGTTGAGCTTTTGCAGTTAGAAAAGCACTGTTATGCTAATGTTGCTAACGTCTACACGGAGCTATTGACAACAAAAGCAGAAATTCACATTGAAACGTTGATTTAAAACTAACAGACGTAATAACACTGTCCACATTAACTTAATTGAATCCATATTTTTGTTGATTTGGGTTTTATTGTTTTATTACAGTCAATACATTTTAATTTATAGTATAGCTCATAGTTTTTCCTGACTAACCGACAGGAACACATACATTCGGAGAAAACGGCTCTCCGAGTTCTGACCTCCAAGGATGACTGGAACGCAGCAAAAGACACCTTTCTTCTTTCTCTGCCTGGTCTTTAGACATTTTTCCACCATGTGTTTTCCATCTTTGACAGTTTGGAGCAAACTGATCGAAGTTACTCTTTAACTAATATTGCTTTTGCTTAGCCGTGTTACATTGTGAGACATTGTAAATACTGAGTGCACTTTAAATCCATCACAGTTTGCTCCGCCGCATTCAGACAAACAAATTGATGCATCAGTGCTGTCTCCGCTAGTCTCTGCAAATATGGGCCTTTTAACAGTGGGCGAATGTTTGCTGGCACACGTCAGCGCATTGACTAAAAGGGGGGAAGAGAAAAACATGCTACCCTTGCTTGCCAATAATTCAGTGTATAGATTTTCGGTCCTCTTCGCAAATCGTTACTTTTTTGTTTCACGGCCAAACCCGATGGTCGATGCCCGATCTCGTCTGACCTCGGGAAGCTAAGCAGGACTGGGAATGATTAGCGTTGGGATGGGAAACTGCTTGGAATACAAGGCTCTAGTCTGGTGTATAGAGCTCGGGATGGAACATCTGAAAATGTTCTGCTATCATGGAAATCCACCATCTTTGTTGCTAGCGTGCTAATTATGCATAGAGATACATAAGCCAAACCAAAGTAAAAAATAAAACAAAATAGTTGGAAACAGCTGAGCCACTTCTGGTAAATATATTTATCAATCTACCGTGTTAGAATACATTTGAATGAACGCTAAATTTAGTCATCAGCATTTTAAATTCTCCATTCCTGAGTTTAGTCATTAGCATCTTAAATTCTCCATTAGGCTAACTGAACATTCTATGATGTTGTCACAATTCCGAGCTCTGTGGGATTGTTAAATGATGATGTCACACGCAGCATATTTTCTCGCTTCCGGGTCCTTTGCATCTCTCGGCTGAAACATTATTTCCACAGAATAAAGTAAAACCCGTGTTGTCCCAGTACAGATATTTTGTAAAAGCAGCTCTCTGAGAGAGGTGAGCTGCGTCTTGTCTGTGTTGAATTATAGAGCGTTTTAATTGTCCGAAAAGTGTGCCGTTAGCATGCTAGTTGTTGTTACCTTTACCGTAACGGTCAGTTCTGCTCTGAAAGTTGTGGAAAGTCTTCACAAACTCATTGCAGTGATTTATTTGGATGTCGTACTGAAGAAGGTGAGTTAGCTTTGGACCGCTGCAAGCAGTTTATAATGAACGAGTAGCTAACTATATCATAATGCACCTTTAAGGACACTGCCTAATTCTTTCTTTTCTATAATTTAACAGTACCATAACACTTCTCTATCCAGGCCTTTTTTAACGTTACCACAGACTAAACAGCTGTTGGCCAAATTCCTTATCACTTCAAGCCACTTCTTTTTTATTCTTATCCGACGGACATCAAAAGATGAAAAGGTTGTCTGTCTCGTTTGTATTGATTGCTGATATATTTTAACAAAACTGAGCCCAGACCATGGCGTAGTGTCAAAAACGCCATGTGATCCCGTAGACCAGGCATGTCCAAACTCAGGCCCGTAGGCCAAATGCGGCCCTCAGACCAATTTTTCTTGGCCCTTAGGCTTCCTGGTGAACTGGCCCACACTGTCCTGAGAAGTACTTTTTACAGCACATTTCAGATTTTCAACAGTTCTAACCTAAATAACTAACATTTAGGTGCGATACAGACCTGACATTAAGGCACTGAGACGAATGTACATGTGGTGGTGCTTAAAACATCAGATAAATGCAGATTTTTTTTAACCTTTCACAATTGATTTGTGGCCCTCCGCTTGGTCTATATTTCAATTTATGGCCGTCGATGGAAAAAGTTTGGGCACCCCTGCTGTAGACCCTTCCAGCAAGAACCAGGATATGCACGCAGTCTGGTTCTTATATTGGGATTCTATCACATTAATTTGATTGGGAAAGCAAATTAAAAAGATAATTTTGTTATTTGAAGACAGAGGTTATTATTTATATGTTCATTACGTTTGCCGAGTGATAACCGTTAACGTCAATCTCTCGTTTCTAAAGTTCCTGTAAGATTTGGGATGAAATATTGTGAAATAAAACATTAATTTCATTGCCACTCGTTATGCTTTTGGTCCAGACTAACGCTAGATTTAAGAAAAGTATATTACGAGGTTGTTAGCATGTATGCTAATTTTGGCGCCAATCCCTAACATTAAAGAGGTTGTACATGATTTCTACTGTTGTGAAATGGGAAAAACAGAATTAGTCCATGTTCCCAATTTTTTTGCACGTAATAAAATAAAACTTGTGTTGCCCCAGCACAAATATATTTTAAAAGCATCTATTCGAGTGAAAATGAAACCACAACGTTTTCTCTGTGTCCATTATAGAACGTTTTATCCTATGAGAGAAACAGGAGGTGCGCCGTTAGCGTGCTATTGTTTGTTAGCTTTACCGTTGTAGGTCTGTGACGTTGTGACAAAAACAGCCTGGAATCCAATCCACTCTATTTTTGGATCACATTTTATAAACTGAAACATGTCCAAAGTGCTGTACAAAAGAGAAAAATAACATTTAAAAACAGACCGATTATAATTGCTCTACCAGTAAAACAATAACAAACAAAATAAAATGAAACCCTAAAACACTAAATACTCTAAAGCAATAAATAAAATGCAAAAGATAAAAACAATAAAAGAAATACATTAATCAATAAAAGACAGAGGGAACCACACAAACCATACGGTGTTAAAAGCCAGAGAATAAAAGTGCTTTCCATAATAAGTGTAACAGTACATTACGGGTACTTTAGGTGTATTTTGGACTATAAATTGAATTTAAAAGCCGTTTTCTTCTAAAATGATCAAGATTTTAACAGAATAATCTAAATAACCTAATAATGTTGACATCCTTAGTTTTAGTTCATAAAGCTGGTCATATACCTCAGGAATTAGAACATTTTAGACATTTTCACAATTGTTTGGTGTCAATAATCATGAATAATCATTAAATCACAGCGTTTTGTCTCCCAATGACATCAAATTTCATCCCGTGACGTCCTTAGCTTTCAAATTAAACCTTCACAAAACGACGGAATGTCTTTCAGGATTACACACCTCTTGATTGATTCGGTAGTGCGCAAATTTCATCACTCGGGTGCCAAAAGCGGAAAGTCCTGATCCGATCTTTCACTCTCAATTCGACCTCATCGATCGGTTTGACTCAGAGCCCTGCACATAGCAACCAATCAGGGCTCCCTTGTGGCTCCAGAGTCAGTGGGTCCTGGTTTGGGAGGGGGCTGACGACCATTGATTGTAATGGCAGAAAAAGAATGGGCTCAGTTCATCACTGTGATTATCTCAGGAGAAAGAATGGAAGTTAAAGCCGCCGTGCACTGCCTCAGAGCTAAATCATACGGGGATCAGGATGTTATTACATGTCAAGATGCAGACAAAATAAGCAGATTGAACATATTGATTTTTTTTTCATTTGGCTCTCTGCGTACCACCAGCTCTAAACCCAGATTTATCAGGCCTAAATGGGACCAAACTTGGCCTAAAATGAGACTAAAACATGGATATGGTTCTTCTAAATCATAATAAACTCCCCCCAAAAATGAATAGATCTATAAATAAAACAAATTACCGTTTGATGAGCTTTGATTTAGACTTTTTTGAGCTCGTAACCATGTTCTAACAATGTTCCGTCCTCAAAAACATAAAAGTTGCATTTAGCTGCAATCACGCTATTTTGAGGAATGCTAGTTAGAAAATCCTCTCCGTTCTGACCGTCAAAAACATCAAAAACACTTCCTGCTGAACTCCCTCGATTGATGACGTTTTTTCCAATTTTAGACGTCACTTAACGGAAATTCTTTGGCTTTTTTAAACCATCGCCAGACTCGTTCTGAACATTTCTGCCATTCTGCCCATTCTTATTCTGCCATTACATGACTGTAACTGCGTGATAGCTTAGCATACTGACAACGTATCAAACCATTGTGTATAGACATATGTGTAATTGCCTCTGCAGCCAGTAGATGGAGCTAGTTAATATGGCGTCTCCCAAGGCTGTGGTAAAGCAAAAACATTTTATTTTTTTAGTTCTGAAACATGAGATGTCAAAGTAAAGATACTCAAGAGGCCAAAAACAATACAATAATGCATAATATTTGTCCTTTAACAATAACTACACTTTTATTTGCTTTAAAAAGTATGAACAAAAACTTAATTTCTACCCTAACTCCTAACCCATTAATGAAGTAGTCTTTGTTCATGCTTTATTATTATTTATTAAGTGCGTATGACAGGTTTTTATCATTTTCTAATTCTGACTTTATCCAGTGTATTAATACCGGTTGTAAATATAAATTGTGGTTTTACACCAATCAAGTAGACGTTTATGAAGAAAAATGGAAAAATCTGTCGAAAGTTACAGGAAGTAAATAGATTGAAGAGGGAGAAAAAGGTTATGCGTAATTTACACAAGAGAAACTACTTTTTTGACCCTTTAAACATTGATTTAACAAAATACAGGGTTCATATGTGTTTTTCTTTGTCAAATAAAAAATACTATGTGACATTAGATGAGTTTTGGCCCAGTGTACAGGATGGTCCCTTGGTAATTTCCCTCTGTGACGTGATCATAAACAACCAGGAATTAAAATTACAAACCTAAAAAAGTGGCTAAACTGGGATACAATTTGTAAAGTGTTTGTCAAACTCTAAAATATCTTAACTGCATTTTTAACTGGATGAGTAGTCCAACTTGTCATGCGCACTTTAAGGCTAATCAAGGCGCAGTTATTAGAAAGTGGTGCCCGTGATTCTTGCATTGTTTAGCTTGCAACATCTCATCAAGTATTCAAAGCAAAGCACGGCTGTCTGGTTTGCACGAAACCTCTTCAAACGCCTTGTCTTTCCTCTGTGTCTAATACATTCAGATATGCAGCCTGGATATGTTGAGCTCCATTAATGTTTCATCGGTTGCAAGTCCGCAGTGAATCATGCAACCTGTCAGGCGCTGAAAAATGGACTGGAATCCGTTTCACTTATTTATGTGCAAGAACTAGCAGGAAAAACGATTAAAAAAAGACAAAATAACACGCTGATTTGAATACAAGAGGTTGCTCGGCGAAGTATGCAGATGTAAATGTTGAAAAGCCGTGGCACAGCAGGTGGGGAAGTGTATTTAGAAGGTAAACATACGCCCACAGAAAGCAGTGTAGAAACGTGGTGCTTTTCGATTGTTATTATTATATTGTCTGTTCCAGCTGACATTTGGGACACAATGTTATACTGTAAGGAGAGAATTATAAAACAGAACAGTTGGGGCGCTTAATGGTTGGCAATAGCCGAGCACTCTTTGTTTTGTCGTGGTGGTTTTGCAAGTGGCAGATGCCAGGTTGCTCCAAATAGCTAAGTTTATTACAAAAATATAGTAGAAATTGGACATATCCACAAAAGTATTCAGTTTGATGCAAAACAAAACACTAAATGAAAGACTCAAATGATTTCTGCGACCGATTTTGATCTTATTCATTGTGTATTTTGTTTGGCGGCGGCGGTGGCGTTGAGAAGCGTTTAGAGTAGGAGAAAGCAATAGTCAGTACAAAGTCGTTACTCGCTTTGTCCACCGGATGGAGTCAAGAGCTGTTGTTGGTCTTCAGTTTTAGAGCCCTAACTGAAACTTGAAATCGGCTTTAGGCGTCTCTCATCGTCTTGCGCCACGTTGAAAATCGTCGCGCTGCTATTTTTGTCGTTTCGAAATGCTTCACTCCCAGCTGTTGCCACCAGAGGGCTCGTGTTTTCTGATTCAAGTTGTATTTGGAGTAATTCTGTGCTATTCTGCGTTTGAGGCTACATCTAATATATTTGCAGATGGTCCAGTATTTTTAAGTTTTGGAAAAAATCTGATTTGTTTCCATTTTTCACAAATAAATAGACTGGAGAATAAATGCTCAAAATCCCAGAATGGAGGCAACTGGAGGTAAAATGAAGTATACCATAACACAATTTAACTGACATCATCAACATTTTAATGGTTTTAAGTCTGTATAACAAAAAATAAGCAAACATTTTAAGAGTAGGAGCAATTCCTTTGCTTTTCCACAACAAAAAATGGACAAAGTACTATTTTCACAAAATTATAAACAGAGATTCACAAAAAGTACAATTTGTAGTAAAATAGGGCTGCAACAAGTTAATCAATCGCCACCAATCGATTACAAAAATAGTTGTTTAGTACTGTGGGGAAGTAGGCCAAAGTGATCAAAAGTAGGAGGCAGACTCAGAAACTTACGTTTTTCCCATTTATTCCCGTGGAAAAAAAGTGCAGAAAATTATACATATTTACAAAAAATAACTGTGCTTAACGAAATCAAAAGCAACAGAACTTAAGAAAACTTATGAAACAAAAAAAACCCACAGGTACCAGCTACATGATGGTTTGCTTCTCTCAAATGGGGCCAGCAGAACCCTTTTTATATTCTAGGCCCCTCCCCTAGGACGGTTCATCCTGACTGCAGGAATCTGCACCCTTTAATCCTCAAAGAGGCACTGGAATTACAATCTCCCTCCATGGACCAATGTCCCCCAAAACAATTCAAACGTCTAACTGAAACTACAAACACAAAACAAATAAATTTTAAACACCTTATTAAACTAAATCCAAATTGAACTATGGCAGTTCTCCCCTCCACATGGTCTGGTCCATGACCCCTCCAAAGGTTTTAAAAATGGCCGCCATGAGGCCCTCCTCCTCTTTGATCAGACCATGTGGAGGACAAGGTAAGTTTGTTGAGGTGAACTGAAATACAAATTTAAACGAATAAACATATTGAGAAGAAACTTATGTGTTGTGTGATAACTAAAAAACTAAACAAAACAAACCCGGGATAGTTATGTTTAGCAGTTTTAGTTGTATATGGGAAATTGAAAATTAAGACAAATTAAAGGTGATTAAAGGGACAAAGACCCACTTTGTCACACACCCCCCCCCTTAAGACTGTTACTCGTCTGAGTCACGGGACAGGAAGTCGGCAATAACATTCTTACGACCTGGTTTGTACTGGATCTTGAAACAGAATGGTTGAAGAGATAAATACCACCTAGTAATACGAGCATTAGTGTCCTTCATTTTATGAATCCACTGCAGTGCACGGTGGTCGGTTTCCAACACAAACTCTTTACCAATGAGATAGTATTTCAAAGTGTCCAAAGCCCACTTAATAGCAAGAGCTTCTTTTTCGATTGTGGAGTACCTCTTCTCTCTTGGAAAGAGTTTCCGGCTAATGTACTGGACAGGTAGCTGGTTACCCTCCTCCCCTTGGAGCAACACAGCCCCCAGCCCTACTCCGGAAGCATCAGTCTGCACAGTAAAGGGCAGATCAAAATCTGGACACTGCAGAACCGGTTGCTGACACAGGCAGTCTCTCAGATCATTAAAGGCATACATGGTTTCAGGAGTCCATTTAACCTTTACCGGGCTAGATTTACTGGTCATATCAGATAAAGGGGCTGATCTGGTTGCAAAGTCTGGAATTAGGCGTCTGTACCAACCCACTAACCCCAAGAAGGATCTTAGCCTTCTTTTGGTGTTGGGTAATGGAGTTGCAGCAATGGCTTCAACCTTACCAATCTGAGGATGAATACCACCAGCTCCAATCACGTAGCCCAAGTACTGCACCTCTGGCTTAGCAATGTGACACTTCTTAGCGTTGATAACTAGACCTGCTCCCTGGATCCGCCTGAACACGTCAGACAGATGCTGCAGGTGCTCCTCCCAGGACTGGCTGAAAATGACGATGTCGTCGATGTAAGCAGCAGCGTAGTCCTCAGCTCCTCTCAGCACCTCGTCGACGAGCCGCTGGAATGTTGCCGGTGCTCCGTGTAGACCGAAGGGCATCATTCGGAACCTGAAGAGGCCGCTGGGGACCCGGAATGTTGTGAGGTCTTTGGAGGCTTCATCAAGGGGCACTTGCCAATACCCCTTGCAGAGGTCTAGAGTGGTCAGATAGCTTGCATGTCCCAGCCGCTCAATCAGTTCATCTACCCTTGGCATTGGGTAGGGGTCAAATGCAGATACAGCATTCAGCTTAGAAAAGTTCACACAGAATCTGAGCTTCGGATCTTCTTTCTTGGGAACCAAGAGCACCAAGTGCAAAGGATTGATCTTCAACCTGAACGCTCACTTCTGCAATGGGATAGCTTACTCTGTCACCGTGGATACAAACAATATCAACTGTGCCTCCACGGGGGTGCACGGTGGCAGAGCGGTTAGAGCATCTGCCTCCCAATAAGGAGATTGTGGGTTCGAATCCCAGACCACCCCAACATTGTGGTCTCGAATTCTGAACCACCCTAACATCACACGATCTCTCTGGGTGGAGTCTGCATGTCCTCCCCGTGTTACCGTGGGTTCTCTCCGGGTTCTCCGGCTTCCCCCCACCGTCCAAAGACATGACTGTACAGGTTAATTGACAACTCTAAATTGTCCATAGTGTATGAATGTGAGAGTGAATGGTTGTCTGTCCATGTCTGTCTGTGTGTGAATGAATGAGAGTGAATGCGGGACAACAGATGGAAATTAGCCCAAGGCTACAATCTGGTGTGTTTACAGCATGTATATCATGTATGTTCATTAACATGCACTGTCCCAACAAAAAATAAATAAATAAATAAATAAAAAAAAATAAAACTACAGGGCTGCACCACTCACTGCGAGATGGTTCAATAATTCCCATTTCCAGCATTTCCTCCACTTCTTTCTTTAACTCTGGAACGAGTTTAGCTGGAATGCGGCAGGAGGTGTCTCTGATAGGCAGCTGTTCTGGTGAACGTAACCGGATCTGGTGTTGGATGAGGTGAGTATATCCAGGTCTTCCACTAAAGAGTTCATTGCTCATGTATACTTGTAGGTCCTGCTGTTGTTCAGTGCTTAGATGACTCACATCAGGAAACACTGGTGTCTCTGCTGACGAAGGGAAGTACTGCTCCGGAAGCTCCTCTTCATCGATGACGGCACGTGCCAGCAATGAAAGCTCGTCGGGCCGATCAAGCCACTCCTTAAGCAGATTGATGTGAAATATTTGGTACTTTTTGCGACGTTCTGGCATAAAAAGTTCATATGTGACAGGTCCTGTTTTTTGATGGATCTCATATGGGCCCTGCCATTTAGCTAAGAGTCCACTTTCTGAAGTTGGCAATAACAGCAAGACTTTCTGGCCCACTTTGAACACTCTTCTTCTGGATGCCTTGTCGTAGCTGTGTTTTTGTCGTTCTTGTGCTTGCTCCAGATTTCCACAAGCAAGCTCTTTAAAGTGCTCCAGTTTTTCTCTCATTTTCAAGACATAAGAGAGTTCACTGCATCCTTGCTCTGGAGTTGGCCCCTCCCATGCCTCTTTTAGGACATCCAGAGGCCCTCGAACAGAATGTCCATAGAGAAGCTGGAATGGCGAAAATCCGGTTGATGTCTGCGGCACTTCTCGGTAAGCGAACAGTAGAAAGGGGAGCCATTGGTTCCAGTCAGAGCCAGAATCAGCCACAAACTTCCTCAGCATAGATTTGAGAGTTTTATTGAAGCGCTCGACAAGGCCATCAGTTTGTGGATGATATGGACTTGTCTTTATGCCTTGAATTCCCAGTAGGCTGTAGACTTGTTTCAGCAGTGTCGAAGTGAAGTTTGTGCCCTGGTCTGTGATGATTTCTTTTGGAATGCCCACTCTGGAGAATAGCTGGATGAGGCAAGTGACGATCTGACGTGCCTTGATCTTCTTCAGTGGAAATGCCTCTGGATACCTGGTGGCATAGTCCGATACAACTAGGATGTATCGATGTCCGGCACTGCTACGCTCCAGCGGTCCAACGATGTCCATAGCGATCCGAGAAAACGGTGTATCAATAATGGGCATGCTAATGAGGGGGGCCCTGTCTCCCTTTTTGTTTGGGGCTGTTAACTGACACTCAGGACACGATTGGCAGTATTCTACTGTATCTGAATATTGCTGGGGCCAGTAAAACCTAGGAACCATTCGAGAGAATGTTTTTGCTTGGCCTAAGTGTCCTGCCCAAGGAACTGAATGACTGAGATTAAGAATTGTAGGTCTCAATGTCTGTGGGACTACTAACTGGTCACCAATTTCACTTCGTCTGTATAGTTTTTCGTCCTTAATCACAAAAATGTCTTTCCCTCTCGCTGAAACTTGTGTAGCTTCTGGCACACATTTACTGAACAGA
The DNA here is from genome assembly GCA_019453435.1 of Rhinogobius similis. Lineage (NCBI taxonomy): Eukaryota > Metazoa > Chordata > Actinopteri > Gobiiformes > Gobiidae > Rhinogobius > Rhinogobius similis. Next base: position 9,059,960 of record CM033624.1, on the reverse strand, counting down.
TTAGCCAGTGTTGGGTCTTGTTTTTGTAAATTTGCTACATCACTACCAATGGGAAACAACTCTGACTGAATAGGTTTCAATATTTTTTCTTCCAAGATGGTCCCTTTAACTTTATCTTGTCTCTTTTGTCTTTTACTTTTCTTGACTTTGCCATTATTAGCATTTAACATGTCTGAGTCAGCAAAAGGCAACTCATCCCATCCTGATCTCTGACTGGTTGCCCTGTGTTGACTCTGAGATCTGGTCACAGCCATTAAGCAGTCAAAAGAATTAGCTTTAGCTTCAATAGATTGTTTAGCTATTAGCTCAGGAAGTATTGGAACATCTAGGCCCAGTACAATCTGGTAAGGTAGCTGTTCCAGTACGCCAACGGAGAGTGCAAAGGATTGATCTTCAACCTGAACGCTCACTTCTGCAATGGGATAGCTTACTCTGTCACCGTGGATACAAACAATATCAACTGTGCCTCCACAGAAAATGACGTCTTTAGGTAAGCTGTCTTGTCTGACCAATGTACGGTCACTTCCTGAATCTAAAAGGGCTATACAAGGTTTGTCGTCTATAACCACACCCACAGTTAGCTCCTCCTGTTGACCTTCAGCACGATCTACATTAGCCGGTAAATTGTCTGCACTACACATGTAGTTTTTACTAGACCTAATATTGGCTCTAGGACACTGTGCTTTTAAGTGACCTATTTGACCACATGAATGACAAGCATAATTGGCTCTGTCTCTGTTGTCTGGTCTAGGCAGGTGTTGGGGAGGACCACTAGGTCTAAATTGTCTAGGTCTAGATTCAGGGACAAATGTCTTACCCAATGGGGCGGGTGGGCGGGACTTTGGGGCAAGAAAAGTCTTTGAAGGGCGACGAGCAGCCAAAAAAGCCTCGGCCATATCCGCAGCTTCCTTGGATGTTTTTGGATCCCTTTCTTTTATCCACGTGCGGAGCTCTGGACTGAGGACTCTCAGGAACTGCTCCAGGATGATTGCATCGCCGATTTGTTCTTTGGTCTTTGTCTTTGGGTCCATCCATTTGTGGTAGAGCTCCTTCAGTCGGACTTGCAGCTCCTGCGGCGTCTCCTCTTCTCCCAGCTCCGATGAACGAAACCTCAATCGGTAAGTCTCTGTGCTGATCTCAAACTTTTGTAACACAGCACGTTTCACTTTATTATAGTTCATAGTGTCATCAATGTCCATAGCGACGTAGGCGGAACGTGCTTTGCCAGTCAACAGTGGGGCAAGATGTAGGGCCCACTCATCATAATGCCACTGGCATGCATGTGCAATTCTTTCAAATGTGCACAAGTAATGTTCAATGTCCTCACCATCAGTGTAGGGTTGCATTTTGGGTCCTTTCCAGTTGTTTCTTGTTGTGCTGGATTGCCTGGAATACATCCGATCATCCTGAGAGTTCTGGGTTGGAAGCTCCTCTCTCAGCTCTCCAGGGCCGTCTATCTGTGCCACACGATTTTGTTGCATCTCCCGTTGGAGGTGTGAGATGTCTTCATGCATTTTATTCCATCGTTCATCTTGTTGTTGCATGAGGCGATGCAGCAGACCTGACAGTTGTTCCACACTTGTAATTTGTGGTTCAGGCTCTCCGCCAACTGCCCCCTGCTGGTCTTCTAGAGGATCTGTTCCTGCATCAGCCCGAGTTTTCTTCAGGTTCTGTCTGGTTGAAGTCATCTTCACTGCCTCCTACTGGCCTGGATCCCACCGCTGCCACCAAATGTGGGGAAGTAGGCCAAAGTGATCAAAAGTAGGAGGCAGACTCAGAAGCTTACGTTTTTCCCATTTATTCCCGTGGAAAAAAAGTGCAGAAAATTATACATATTTACAAAAAATAACTGTGCTTAACGAAATCAAAAGCAACAGAACTTAAGAAAACTTATGAAACAAAAAAAACCCACAGGTACCAGCTACATGATGGTTTGCTTCTCTCAAATGGGGCCAGCAGAACCCTTTTTATATTCTAGGCCCCTCCCCTAGGACGGTTCATCCTGACTGCAGGAATCTGCACCCTTTAATCCTCAAAGAGGCACTGGAATTACAATCTCCCTCCATGGACCAATGTCCCCCAAAACAATTCAAACGTCTAACTGAAACTACAAACACAAAACAAATAAATTTTAAACACCTTATTAAACTAAATCCAAATTGAACTATGGCAGTTCTCCCCTCCACATGGTCTGGTCCATGACCCCTCCAAAGGTTTTAAAAATGGCCGCCATGAGGCCCTCCTCCTCTTTGATCAGACCATGTGGAGGACAAGGTAAGTTTGTTGAGGTGAACTGAAATACAAATTTAAACGAATAAACATATTGAGAAGAAACTTATGTGTTGTGTGATAACTAAAAAACTAAACAAAACAAACCCGGGATAGTTATGTTTAGCAGTTTTAGTTGTATATGGGAAATTGAAAATTAAGACAAATTAAAGGTGATTAAAGGGACAAAGACCCACTTTGTCACAAGTACTAATCAAGTAATCCAATAAACTGCTCTATACACTGACTCCAAAGCATGCCATGAGCTGAAAGAAGAGGCGTTATTACTCAGACAGAACAGGAATCACGTAAAAATTACGCAGGAAATGTGTCAATTTTGTGTTTCTGATGAAAAACACACTTTCGTCTGTAAATGTTGTCTACCAGCGCTTCGCTTCACCTTTTTGGGTAAAACTGAGTAAAAATCTCTTATTCGCCGACCTTTTACATTCTAAACAACTAATCGATTCATCACAAGAATAATCGCTAGACTAATAATTACTAAAATAATCGTGAGTTGCAGCCCTGCAGTGAAGTATGTCTAATATCTGTAGATAAAATTATAAACTATTGTGGAGTCAACATGTTGCTAAGTACACTGTAGCTGTAAATTCACATTCATTACTGATACATTACATTTATCTTCTTAAATAACATGTTTCTGGTCTATTTTAAAGAAAGGAATCGTTGTGAGGAGAGTTGAAGTGTCCTTTACCTCCCCCGCCTTTAGCAAACAAGCCGGCGAAGCTTTACACAGGCGGCGCAACAACGGAGAAACTACTTTCACTTTCCACTCCACTGTATAAGGTTAATTTGAGTGAAACAACAGCTGCTTTGGATCAGAAGTTAATGACTCTGTTTTGTTTTTTTTCAATATTGCGGTTTACAATAAGCAAATGTAAAATAGCGATGTATGTATAACTAATTATTGCTGGATACCAAAAAGAACGCATAACTTCTTTAAAAATAGTTTATTATAACATTAGCCCCAAACTCATTCAAAATGAATGAATGCCTGTTCTAATTAGTGCGTTGACTGATAGATCGCTCGCTCCTTTCTTCTTTCACCTTTTGTGTCTTTTTAATTACGCACAAATCTAATAAGACCTCCGTAGCTCCTCCGCTGACTCCCATTTCAAAATATTGGATCAGGCACGTCAAGAGTTTGGCAGTATCCGCAGAGTAACACCGGTGCACTGTTCAAAACATTATCGTCAATGAAGCACCTCTTGGAAACAGCGCCTGCTCGAGTTTCCATTATGTGAGGCCAGTTGGACAGCACGCACAGCAGTGCATTGGCTAGCTAACTGTTTCTCAGAGCTAATGTTGACTTTTATTAAAACTTAAAATGTAAACACCAATTTCAATCTTAATTTAAGGCTACACAGTTGTTTTTACTTCAGTTTGTCATTGAAATGTGTTTTATTTTAATACTAACTGTGTCTTAACTTGTTGCACTAACATAAGTACGGGTAAGATAAATATATATTTTATCACGATTTAGCCATTTTTTTGTTTTGTAATATCCCTTCCTTTTTGCAAATGATGACATCACACTAGAAAATTACTTTGTACAGTGGGCTAAAATCCAGCTAATATCATTTTTTAAAAATCTGACAAATCAACAGATATGTGAACACCTTTATTTTGTTGAATTAATTATTTAAGGGTAAAAAAAGTTGTTAATTTGGGGAGAATTATGCATAAGCTTTGGACGAAATTAGTGTGATTTTATTTAGTTTTTTATTTCCTGTAATTTTCAACTGATTTTTCTATAGCTGATTGGTGTAAAACTAGATTTAAAAAAAATTATAGTAGGTATTAATATACCAATTAAAATCAAAATGAGAAAACCTGCCATACACACTTTTCTAAACAGTGTCTGCCGATAAAACATGTCTTTGTTTTATTTTAATTTTAGGCGGATGCTGTCAGTGACATCCACCTACAGCTCACTGTTCACTGCCTGATCTATTTATTACTAATTTTAGCGTGACTTGGCAAAAACCCCACAGAGATAGAACTGGACAGGAAGTAGTGGCGCTAACACTGAGCGAGCCGAGCGCTGTAGTGCACAGAATCCATTAGACATTACGAATTCTTTTCCTGTTCTCATATCATCCACTTCAATTTTCTGTTCAGCATATTATCCAAACCTTTTTGTTGTGTTATATCCATACACGGGTAAAGGGGGTAAAGTGTCTTGCCCAAGGACACGATAACAGTGCACTGGCCAGGGCTGAGATCCAACCACTGACCTTTGGGTTGGCAGGCGATCTAACCACTGAGCCCATTGCCACCATTCACCTCTTTGTACATCGTTGCTGGTTGCCTAAAAAAATTTTTTCCCCCTGAAATGTAGTTTTATGATATGAGTTCTCCAAGTATTTTTTTTTTTTTTTTTGGTGTGTTTTACCGTATTGTAATTAATTTTATATTTAAATTGTATATTATTCCAATCCAAATGCAGCTGTTTTGGACTGATTAACGTTTAATTTCTTTATCCAATGACTCAATATGTTTTTCTTGTACAAACCAAGGTGAACTAAATTCTATATACATTTACAATGTTATTGCATCACAAAATCAGATCCGGTACAACTTTATAAAAACTACACCTTAATTAGCCTTAATAAAGCGCAAACAAAGACTTAATTGATAAAATTGATATTTTAAAAAATTGATGTTTAGTAACTATAGTAACTCATAAGAAGACAGGGTTTAGTGTAATAATTAAGTAGCCTCGACGCCTGGGTTAGAGTTAAGGTCCTTAAAAGCAATTATTTCATTATAAATTGATCATATTTTATTAAGGCTATTAAAAGTGTAATTTAAGTGTTACCGATTATCATAAAGACATATTTAAAGGGCCTGTAATGAACTTTTATCTCTTCTAGTTCAGTTACAATTTACTTCAACAGTTTAATATAAAAGTATACGAAAACTATACAAATCTGCTATACAATTAAAAGGATAATAGTATAAAAACCACAATGTCATAGTACAAGATTAACTTGCACAACGGAAAAAATGTCACCTGCATAACGCAAGATGTTACCACAGATTCTACCAATGTTAACTTCTTCTTCGTTGTCTTGTGGACAGATTAAAAAGGCAAGGGGAGAAAACACATTCCTGCTGGACTCCTCATTTTAACTCAATTTTGACTTTTTCTCTGATTCAAATTTAAGTTTGCAATCATTTCAAGTCTTTCCTATACATACTATTATTGTGAAGGCATTCTATCATCTTGGTTAACTCAGTCAAAAGCTTCTTCTTTATTGATAAAACGTACATACATATTTATTTGTGGTATCTAAATCATACGATATAATTTTGCTATACAATCCAAAAGGCCTTTAAATTTGATTTTGATGTCATGCTTCAACATCAACTTGGTTCAAAATTGAATTTGAGCTGTTTAAGTTTGAAAATCTTGTCAAGGAACTGTTGAAAAACCACAGCAAAAACTCGACTTTTATGTTTCATTCCTTCAAAACTTCCCCCAACCCCAAAACATTTTTCAATTAACCCCGCCAACAAGTGTATACTGAGGATTTCAGCTCATTTTCCCCTCATATCAGCCTCTACGCCGCATAAACCTCACGGGGCACAAAACCACGGTTATTTCTCAGTCTTCAAACGACTGCAGCTTCTGAAGGCACGTCTCCGAACCCCAGCTACAGCGTGTGTTTCCATGGCAACAGCTCCACGTTTTGGGACTTCATAAGCTCCTAACATCAGTTCAGAGACTACGGAATGACACGAAAACCACACTTACAGAATGCAACAGGAATAATAAGACAACATCAAAGTGGTGGGAAGCTCAGTTAAAAGCGGTAAATGGATTTTTTCGGCCTTCTTTAGCTTTTAACCATGTTTTATCTTTCAGCTTTTAACCAGGCAGTGCTTTTTCCCCCCATATGGAGTTTGAATTTGCTCAGTTCACGCTATAAAGATGCCATATAATATATAAAACCCGTTACAACTGCTACCACAAATGCTTCTTCTACCATTACCATTACTTCATTTTTGTCAGACCGGAGTTTCTTTGTTTTTCATGCCATTTTCTGACTGTTTCGACTGCTCGCTCACAGTTTTGGTCGCGTGATGTTGCTGTGACTAGTCTTATCAGCTGATTTACACAGGTTTTGGTGGCGTCTTTCGACCGTTAGAGGAGTGTTTCCCAACCAGGGGTACACGGACTCCAAGGGGTACGTGAGCAATTTCCAGGGGGAATGGTTTTAAGTTTTAAAAGAAGACGAAATGTACTGTTATCTGAATTAAAAAAGCGTTATTAGTTGTAAATTTAGTACATTGGAACATTAATCAAATAAAAAAATACATAGATACTAGTAATAATTGACAATACGCAACTACTAAACCCATTTATTTGCCTTAAACCCATTTATTTATTACTACTGTCTGCTGCTACTACTCTACCACCTGTTACCTACTGTCTGCTGCTACTACTTCTACTACTACTACTACTTCTACTACTATGTATTACCTACTGCTACTACCTATTACCTACTGCTGCTACTACACTACCACCTGTTACCTACTATCTACTACTATTACTACTACTATTACTACTACTACTACTACTATTACTACTACTACTACTATTACTACTAATACTAATACTAATACTAATACTAATACCACTACTACAACAACCAGCACTACCACTACTTCTACTACGACTACATATTACCTACTGCTACTACTACTACCACCTACTGCTACTACTATACTACCACATGTTACCTACTACCTGCTACTGTACCATATTACTACTACTACTACTACTACTACTACTACTACTACTACTACTACTACTACTACTACTACTACTACTACTACTACCTCTCATCGTCATTATGTCCTGTCCTGTGCAGGGTTGGATGCTACAAGTCTCCAGTCATCTCAGTTCACAGCTTGCTGATTGCACCAACGTAATTCATACCTGTCCATTGTCCAATGTTAAAAAAGCGGTATTAGTTGTAAATTTAGTACATTGGAACATTAATCAAATAAAAAAATACATAGATACTAGTAATAATTGACAATACGCAACTACTAAACCCATTTATTTGCCTTAAACCCATTTATTTGCCTGAAACTCAAGTTAAGGGGTACTCTGAGTATGACACTTAGCTTAGGGGGGTACGCGAGACAAAAAAGGTTGGGAACCATTGCGTTAGAGGCAGGACAACAGCGCCATCTGCAGTCCAACGTCGTCAGGACAGTATCCCAGGTGTGTGAGACCCGCTTTATCGTCCCGTGGGCTCTTTTCTGTGTTTCGATTCCCTCCTTAATCTACAAATCACGGAAGACCTAACTGAACCCCATGGTACTACTACTACCTATTACACAAACTATTAAAATACTACAATTACCTACTACTACCTACACCTACTGCTACTATAACCTTCTACTGCTACTACCTATTATCTATTTCCTACTACTACTACTTCTACTACCTATTACCTACTACTACTACTACTACTACCTACAATGGGGTGCACGGTGGCAGAGCAGCTAGACCTCCTGCATCTCTATTAAGAGACTGTGGGTTTTAATCCCAGACCGGACCAACATCACACGACCTCTCTGGGTGGAGTCTGCATGTTCTCCCCGTGTTACCGTGGCCTCCAGTCACCTGTGACCCCTGACAGGAACAAGTGGTAGAAAATACATGAATAAATACTACTGTTACTTACTACTTCTACTACCTATTACCCATTACTACTTCTTCGACTATCTATTACCTACTACCTACTATTATTACTACTATTACTGCTACTACTACTGTACTAAATCAAAATCAAATCAAATCAATTTATTTTTATAATGCCCAAAATCACAACAACAGTTGCCTCGATGGGCCACAGGTAAAAGCAGTTCAGATAACTGTCCCAGAATGCCCCTGTCCTTTGACCCTCCTTCGCGGCGAGGAAAAACTACAAAAAACCCCATGGGAAAAGTAGAAACCTCGGGGAGAACCACAGTGAAGGAGAGATCCTACTCCCACGGACGGACAGGCTGCAGATGAACTGGGACTGACGCATCCACTTGGACTGTGGAGCCAGAACCACTCAAGAGGGAGGTGGCTTTAAAGAGTTCCTCCAGGCGGACGAGGAGCAGTCCACCAGTGTAGAGAGATCCTCCAGCAGGAGATGAGGAACAGTTCATCTAAAGTAGAAGGAGTTCGTCCAGGCAGACGAGGTGTGGCTAATCCAGCTGTCCAGGCGGGTGGCGCATAGATCGTCCAGTGTAGAGATCGATCCTCCAGACAGATGGGGGTGGGGGGGTCGTCACTGGAGCAGCCGCCGCAGTGTCTGAAACAGTCTCCACTCCCCGGGGGAAGTGGAGAGAAAGAGAAACATGTGAACAGCAATGAACAGACTACAGTTGAAGTAATATTAAATATTGTTGATAGATAAAGTAGGAAGAACCAGAGGATAGTGTTCAAGCTGCCATACTTCCCAGGTCAGAATTGCTCCAAGGGCAGCGTAGCTAAAACTGTAGGTTTTTATTTCTGTTCCTAACTGGCCTGACCATAAGCTATTTCAAAGAGGAACGTTTTGAGCCTGGTCTTAAATGTAGAGACTGTGTCGGCCTCTTTTACATGAACAGGGAGCTGGTTCCATAACATAGGAGCTTGGTAGCTAAATGCTCGACCTCCTACTGTGCTTTTAGAGACTCTGGGGACTAACAATAGTCCAGCATTTTGAGAACGAAGAGCTCTGTTTGGATGGTACGCTACTATTGCATCTTTGAGGTAGGATGGGGCCATATTGTTTAAAGCTTTATAAGTCAGGAGGAGGATTTTAAATTTGATTCTAAACTCAACAGGAAGCCAGTGAAGAGACTCCAACACTGGTGAAATATGATCTCTTTTTCTAGTACCTGTTAATAATCTTGCTGCTGCATTTTGAACCAGTTGAAAGCTTCTTATAGAGCTTTTAGGACACCCTGTAAGCAGAGCGTTACAATAGTCTAATCTGGATGTGACAAATGCATGGATGAGTTTTTCGGCATCATCTCTAGGCAGGATTTTTCTAATTTTGGTTATGTTACGCAAATGAAAGTAGGCTGTTTTACAGGCTTGATTTATATGAGCTTTGAACGAGAGATCTTGGTCAAATAGGACCCCAAGGTTTCTTACAGTAGAGCTGGGGGCTACAGTGATATTGTCCAGAGAAACTATCTGGTCAGATAAGGAGTCTCGCAGGTGCTTAGGGCCCAGCAGAATGACCTCGGTTTTTTCAGGGTTAAGGAGCAGATAATTAAGAGTCATCCAAGTTTTTATGTCTTTCACGCAGGCACTAAGTCTGTCTACTTGATGCGTCTGATCAGGTTTCATTGATAAATACAGCTGAGTGTCATCTGCATAGCAGTGGAAGTTAATGCCATGCTTTCTGATGATCATACCTAAGGGCAGCATATAAAGAGTGAACAGAACTGGACCGAGTACTGAACCCTGCGGCACACCGTAGGTCACTTTAGAACATGGGGAAGATCTCTGGTTTACATTAACAAACTGGTACCTATCAGATAGATAGGATTTAAACCAGCTAAGGGCGGTTCCACTGACACCTACATCACATTCTAACCTCTGCAGTAGAATGTTGTGGTCGATGGTGTCAAACGCTGCGCTGAGGTCCAACAGAACCAGAATTGAGACCTGTCCATCATCAGCAGCTAATAACAGATCATTTGTGACTTTAACTAGTGCAGTTTCAGTGCTGTGGTATGCACGGAACCCTGACTGAAAAACTTCAAATACATTATTGTCCTGCAGGTGGCGACAAAGCTGTTTAATCACAATTCTTTCAAGGATTTTAGAGACAAAGGGCAGATTAGAAATAGGTCTATAGTTTGCCAGTATGTCAGGGTCTAGATTAGGCTTTTTCAAAAGTGGTTTAATCACTGCATATTTGAAGGACTGAGGGACATAACCACTTTCTAGTGAAGTATTTATTATATTAAGAATGGGATTTATAATTAGGGGGAGAATTTCTTTGAGGAGTCTACTTGGGATTGGGTCTAAAATACAAGTTGATGTTTTGGAGGACATAATGACTGAAGTTATCTCTGCCTGATCAACAGCAGTGAACCTATCTAGTATTACTGAAGGATTTGTATGGGACACTAGCTTTGCAGTCTGGGCTTGCTCAGTACTGATAGTGGGAGTAATTGCATTTAGTTTATCTCTAATAGTTGTGATTTTGCTGTTAAAGAATAGAAGAAAGTCATTGCAGCTAAGAGTAACTGGTATTGAGGGTTCTACTGCGCTGTGACAGTTTGTCAGCCTGGCTACAGTGCTGAAGAGAAATCTAGAGTTATTTTTATTTACTTCTATTAAATTTGAATAATATCTGGTTTGAGCCTTACGCAGAGCCTGCTTATAAGACAGAAGGCAAGTTTTCCATTCTTTCAGGGATTCTTCTGTGTGGGAGCGGCGTAAGGATCTCTCTAGTTTTCTTACCCTTTGTTTGTGAGAACGTAGTTCTTCATTGTACCAGGGGGAGGCTCGTTTTGGCCTGATGACTTTCTGTTTAAGTGGAGCTGCAACATCAAGAGCAGATTTTAGAGAGTTGACCATTGAGTCAACAGAGTTATCAATAGCACTGGGACTGGCGCTGTTAACGACAGGATCACATGACGTAATATTAAATATTGGTTCTATTATTTCTCTGAACTTTAAAATAGATTTTTCAGATATTGTCCTTTTCATTATAGTTTTAGTCTGAGGAGCTGGATAGTCCTTAAGAATAAACTGAAAGGTAATTAGGAAGTGATCTGACATTATTGGGTTTTGGGGGAAGACATTTAGGTCACTAATCTCTATTCCATAAATTAGAACCAGGTCCAGAGTGTGCTGGTGACTGTGGGTTGGTTCATTTACATTTTGAGTGAAACCAATGCTATCTAATAAAGCGCTAAAGGCATTACTGAGGCAATTATTTTCATTCACATGAATGTTGAAATCCCCAACCACCACGATATTTTCCCAGTCTAATACTAAATTTGATAGGAAGTCAAAGAATTCTGTTAAGAACAATGAATAAGGACCAGGAGGTCGATAGATTATTATGAACAGAACAGCTTTTTGGTTTCTCCAGTTTGGGCAGGTGATTGATAGGATAAGACTTTCAAATGAGCAAGACTCATTATTAATTCTGTTAATTTTAGGACTCAGGAGTAAACTAGAATGTGAAATTACTGCCACCCCACCTCCCCGGCCTGAGCTCCTGGCAGCTTGAAAGTTAACATGACTCTGTGGGGTGGCCTCATTTAATCTGACATAATCATCTTGTTGAAGCCAAGTTTCAGTTAAAACTAAAAGATCAATATTATAATCGTTAATTAATTCATTAACTAAAAGTGATTTGGAGGAAATTGACCTAATGTTTAGCAATCCACATTTGACATGCTTATTTATTAGTTTATTTGTATCATGTGTAGGGATTATTTGTATTAAGTTATTTGGTCTGACACCTAAATTATCTGTATTTGGATCTGACTTATTGGCGTTATTTACACGAGGGACACGCACAGTCTCTATTTGCTTTGACTCTGAACACTTGATCTGTGACAGCGCGGGCGAGAGCTTAGCGACAGAGAAGAGACTCTGCACCCGGGACTCATAGTAGGTACTACTAGTAGGTACTACTGTACCTACTAATACTACAACCTATTACCTACTGCTAGTACTACTACTACTACTACTACTCGTACTACTACTATCTAGTACTACTACTACTACTACATATTACTGCTACTACTACACTACCACCTATTACCTACTGCTACTACTACTACCTGCTACTACTACTACCACATATTACCTACTGCTGCTACTACTCTACCACCTGTTACCTACTGTCTGCTGCTACTACTCAACCACCTGTTACCTACTGTCTGCTGCTACTACTACTACTACTTCTACTACTATGTATTACCTACTGCTACTACCTATTACCTACTGCTGCTACTACACTACCACCTGTTACCTACTATCTACTACTATTACTACTACTACTACTACTACTACTACTACTACTACTACTACTAATACTAATACTAATACCACTACTACAACAACCAGCACTACCACTACTTCTACTACGACTACATATTACCTACTGCTACTACTACTACCACCTACTGCTACTACTATACTACCACATGTTACCTACTACCTGCTACTGTACCATATTACTTACTACTACTACTACTACTACTACTACTACTACTACTACTACTACTACTACTACTACTACTACTACTACCTCTCATCGTCATTATGTCCTGTCCTGTGCAGGGTTAGATGCTACAAGTCTCCAGTCATCTCAGTTCACAGCTTGCTGATTGCACCAACGTAATTCATTCCTGTCCATTGTCCGATGTTATCTGTCCACATTAATCATGGTCTCCCTCTGCCCCTCTTTGCTGCTATCCTCCTTTCAAGAAGGCTCTTTGCAACGAATTGTGACGAGCAATGTGGTAAAAATGTCTGTTTTCTTTTCTGGGTGGTCTTAAAAAGATCTTGAAGGTCTTGTATCTTTGTCCATCCGTGTAATCTTTCTATTGGTCGTTTTTGAAAATTAGCTACGGATATTCTTCTCTCTTCATCACAGTTGCGATCTTCAGTGAATTTATCGCCTGAAAACTCGCAACTTGTTTTATTTCTACTCCATCAATCTTTATATTAACCCTTAATTGTTTGGCATTCTTACTAATAACCATAGTCTTTGTTTTCTTTGCACTGGTTTTCATGTTAAACTCCTTTCCAGTTTCGTTCACTTTTTGCCAAAATACCTTGGAAATCTTCCTCATTTTCCGCCAACATCACAGTGTCGTCTGCAAAATGCAAGTTATTAACACAGATACCACCAGTGTTTCCTCCTTTGTAGTATTGTATCTGTCTAAATATCATTTTTGCAGATTAAAAAGGCACGGGGACAAAACACATTCCTGCAGGACTCCTCGTTAGATCTCAGTTTTATGTGAAGTGCCTCTTTCTCTGAGTCCAATGACAGGTTTACATTAAATTTCAAGTCTTGCCTATTTATACGAATATTGGGAAGGCATTCTATCATTTTGGCATGGTTAACTCTCTCAAAAGCTTCTTCTTCTTCAACAAAACATGCATAGTTCTTTTTTCCCCAGCATCATATCAGTCTCATATTAATTATCCCCTCTCTTGTATCATAAACCGACTTTGCGTTTCACTTATTTCATCCTCTACCTTTTCCCAATTTCTAGTTAAGATAATGTTCAACAGCATGTTTACAACTATAACACTGTATTACACATGCTACTACTATTACTACTATGATACTAAAAATGCTACTACTGCTACTATTACTACAATGTTACTACTACTGTTACTTCAATTGTGAAAACATCTACTGCTGCTATTATGCTACAGCTACTGCAACTGCTGCTACAGATACCACTACTACCACTACTAAGCCACTACAACTGCTGCTACTGCTACTACAACAAGTCAAAGTATAATACGAGTCATACTATGCTTCATTGCTACTTTTGAAAACAGTTTTGGACACCTCCCCCTTTGGTATTTCATATCTGACAATGTCATACACAGAATTATACAAAAAAAATTGCAACAATGTAATTTACAATTTTAACACTTGAATTAGCTATCTTATGCCCTCTGCTGGCAACATTGGGGAGTGAAAGATTTCGACAAACAAATTAGCGGCATGGCTATTGTCAAAATTAAACTAAATAATAATAAACTAAACAAACAAAGTCATTTTCAAAGATATACTTGTTAACGATGCACCTTTCTGGTTGAGGCTACCTGCTTGACATGGAGATGTTATTATATCTAGAATGTTACACCATGTGGCATTAAATATATCTGCAATATACATCTGCATAATATACAAGGTTACTCAAGGTAATTTTGAGCAATAAAAACACCCAGAATTGAATAAGTGTAAGAAAGAAAATGTTACTGTGGCAAAACTTCTGACACCTGGCACCAGAAAAGTTGCGCAGTGCATGTTTAAATTGGATTTCTACCTTTATTTTGCCTTAAATGCATTTTTTTTCTTTATGATTTGTTTGTGGTAATTTTTCATCATGAACCTTCTCCCCGTTTCTAATTTAAGCCACGTTCTTCATCCTCAATATATCAACATCTGCAGTTAATATCGTCAGATGCCAAGACATAACATTACCCAAAGCAATTCAATGCATCGCTGTACAAATTTAGTGCTGCCCATTATGGTTATATACGATACTTGACGGCTAACATTGAGCTATATTGAGATGCGCAGCTATCTTACTTCGATGGATGGATATTGCAAATTACAGCTAAATTATGTCGCTTCGGAGGACAATGAGATGCAAATGATATACATTTATGCAATATAGATGAGTTTGCGTTGCTGTTATTGTCAGTGCACGTTATGTGTTTAATATCGGGGCTCATAAAATTGATGGGGGTTGACGCATCAAATGTAAATAGTGTTTTAAAGCTGCACTATTTATGTAATATCTCAAGAAAATACACACATATTTTTCTTGCTAAATAGGATCTTATTTTTAGTTTCAGCAACTGAATGGAACAGAGATTAAAGGGTTAGCTGATATACTGATATTTGCACTTCTTAGCGTATTTGCTATTGTCCTTAAATCTCCTCCCAAGGCCGATATTTAGTTTGGGACAACCAGTTGCCTAATACACATTGTTTTGTTCGAACACTTTAGTGCAAAGTGGAAGTACACAAAATCTGAGTACACTTTTCTCTCATTCAGTTTGTAGTAAAACTGATTTTAAGTCGATATAGTATTTATCATAACAGGCCAACAATTTATATAATTTGTAGAAAATAACAAAATACAGCCATACCTAAATATCATCAGTAGTGGTGGGCCGGTAACGGCGTTAACGTGCTGCGTTAACGTGAGACTCTTATCGGGCGATAAAAAAAATATCGCCGTTAATCTATTCTCAAAGTTGGGTTGGGAGCGCTGTTCCTTCTAAACTGCGCGCATGCGCAATTGCGCACTGCTCCCAGGGGCATCGCGCAGAGAAAATCTTTGTCGCTCACGAGAGAAAACGAGAGAGAAAGAGAGCGAGAGACGCGAGCTACACACACATAGCGCCAAATCAAAGGCTCGGAACTAAAGTTCTACATCCCATACGCTTTTACCTACTCTTTCTTCTGGACCAACCCGCCTCGTATTTTTCGTAGTTTTGAGAACAAACAGCTGACGAACTATTGCGTCTAGAATAGCGCATATTACCGCGAAGATTTGCGCTCCCTATCAGGACTGAAAGTAACGTATTCCGGCCCGTTACTGCGGACCCCTTAAACATTTGCTGGTAGCACGCTGTACCAGCAGACGACGAGCTCCTCCACCTGACGCACGGAAAAGTAGTCCCACTAAAGTCATTGCCTCTGGAGTCAAACCATCACATCAGACACAAACTTAATCCAGGATCAGGCTGTACACTTTTGGAGATTTAATCAGTCCAACCCTGAACTCTCAGAACTCACGATGACAAACTTGATTTGAGTTCATTCATTTTGGATCTGACTTGTCACGCGTCATTACGCGTCTTTACGCGTGAGCAGCGCGGTACAGACACAGACTTCAGACTCCTCTGTCCTCAGCACCAGTGAAGAATCATGAACCAATCACAGCAAACGCCACAGCGCATCTACAAAGTTTAGCGCTTTGCACAGTTTTCGCGTGTATTGATATGTAAATGAGCCGCGTGCGTAACAAGGCCTTAGGTGCGTTATGCGCACAGAATAATCCCAAGCGAAAACTGGAAGAATGAAAATGAATGGCCACTGACGGAAGGTTTATTTAGGCTTTGAAGACTGTCTTCTTGTGTCAGAGCTACAGTAAAGTCTAATCAATGACATCCTTCAAGAATTAACTGTAAATTATCATTAGGCCTATTTGAAACATGGGCTTATGATCTAAACATGACACACAGGTTACTTTGTCCAGAGGCTTCCAGGGGAAATTTAAGCACAGAATTAAATTAATACAGAATTAAATGAATATTGCACAGAAGTGTTGCTGGATAAGAGTCAATCTTTGTATTAAAATGCATCAGAAAACTGAAAGCTTTGGAGGGAAAAAACACCATGACTCTGATTTGAACACAATTTAATGATGATATCCTTTTTTAATTTTTTTTATTAATTCTACCTAAACCAAATTATAGCTGAGGGGCTGTGATCAGAGAGGAGGACAGTGCAGCTCACAGAGAAACACTGACTAGAAAATGTATTTTTAAGAAGCTTCCCAATGGAAATCTCGACAAGACTAAGGTTGTTTGCACCTTGTGCAATGCGGAATTAGTTTACTGTAGGAGTTCTTCCAGTCTCAAGTACCACCTAAACGCAAAGCATCCCTTAGCTAATGCCGGGCCAAGCACTGATGTGATGAGCCCCTGGTCTAATGCGCCACCTGGCTTGAGAAACCCGTTCTCAAAGACTTACTATTAGTCATTATTTGGGTAGCACACATATTCTGAATGTCTTCGTCAGAATTTAAATGAGCCATTTTAATCTAGATTAATCTAGATTAATTCCAAGATTACAGTGAGATTAATCTAGATTAAAAAAATTAATCTATGCCCACCACTAATCATCAGAGATTGTCAGCCATTTGTTGTTTTTTTGGACAAACAATCGGTATTGGTATTGGCCAGAAAAAAAAAACATGTTGGTCAATCTCTACACAGTAAATAAATAACTAATCACAAAGCAAAAAACAGGGGTGCACGGTGGCAGAGCGGCTAGAGCTTCTGCCTCTCAATAAGGAGATCGTGGGTTCGAATCCCGCACCACCCCAACATCGTGGTTTCGAATTCTGAACCACCCCAACATCACACGATCTCTCTGGGTGGAGTCTGCATGTCCTCCCCGTGTTACCGTGGGTTCTCTCCGGGTTCTCCGGCTTCCTCCCACCGTCCAAAGACATGACTGTACAGGTTAATTGACAACTCTAAATTGCCCCTAGTGTATGAATGTGAGAGTGAATGGTTGTCTGTCCTTGTCTGTCTCTCTGTGTCAGCCCTGCGACGAGTTGGCCACTGTCCAGGGTGTACCCCGCCTAAGGCTCCAGTCACCCGCGACCCCTAACGGGATTAAGCGGTAGAAAATGAATGAATGAAAAAAAGCAAAAAACAAAAATTACCTATAAGACAAATTATTGAAATAAAATGAGATAGTACAAACAATAAATAACCATTGATGCGCTGATCCAGCTTTTTTAGTTCCGATAAACAGTAGTACTTTGGCTTTGAGTATCTGCCGATATCAACATTCACAGAGATTGAGTCGGAAATAGTGTTGTTTATATCTTGTAGCCACTTTCTGCTAATGTTATTTGATCTAATGTAACTGAAACGTCAGTTATATATGTAACTGTAGTTCTATGAGTTACATACAGAAAGAGGCAAAAGTCTGCAGAATAAGGTGAATAGGATTCATGTTTCGAATCTTTATATTGTTTACATTCTTTGTTAATTTTTGTATAACTGTAATTTTTGACACAAAGAAAATAACTGTCTAAGATTTTGTATTCATTCAAGCATTTTACGCCAGTGTTGTTATATTGCACAAACGATTTTAAGCTGCTTTCATTTTTTGAGCGTTAATTTTAAACTTCAAGGCTGCATCATACTTACTGTGATTAAAATACATTTAAATGTAATTGACCAGTAAGAGTAAAAAAAAAAATAAAACATTTGAGATTTAATTTTTTGATTATGTTGCCCAGCCCTAACAACAACTATTCTAGAGATTCCGTGCTTTAAAATGACGTATGGCATGACTGTATTTAGTTGAAGTTGGTAAAAAAGTTTTTATGTCCTCAAGTCATGGCTGATTGGGGAATCGGATCAGAATCGATCCATACAATTTTTCAGTATCAGTGCAGGCATCGAACTGGTACTGGAACTGGTGCATCCCTACTATGTACTCTCTAAGACCGTGTTTTTCAACCTTTTTTGACTCCTGGCACACTTTTTGGGTGGATAAGATGTCATGGCACACCACCTGCTAAAGCATTACCAAACCGGACCATTAAGTATGAGAAAATGTGGCGTATGCTGTGGCTAAGAACGTCTGCGCCACTGTCTGGTTCTTAAAATTTGGCAATAGCGATTGTTTTGCTTTATGTTTGGCACCGAAATATCTTTGGGACACTCCAGAATGGTTCAGTTAAGTCTGTATGTGAATTTGTTGGACTCAAATTGGACATTTTTTCAAGGCACACCTGTCAATATCTCAAGGCACACTAGTGTTCCCCGGCGCACTGGTTGAAAATCAACGCTCTAAGATCCATATGAGCTCCAGAACCAGACAGCCATTCAGTTTGGACTTTGCATGTTGTCCCTGTGCCTGAACGAAATATCAATTGGCAACAAATAATGAAAATTTTACTTCCGGAACCGCATATGTCCACCCGCTGTTGCGCTACTCTTACCTATCGCCGATGAACACCACCCCTACACTACTTTCCCATTGAAAAAGCATTTCAAACCGCGTGTCATACTTTGTTGATTGCGGACACAGCTCAGATCTACAAAAGATGGTGAGAAAATCCTATTATTGTCTTTTCTATTTCTGCCTTTTTAATTTGCGTGTTTGTGTCTGGCCCCCATTCAGCTCCATTATCTGTGAAATGTCTGTGTTCATTAGTCTGTCCGCTCACAATGTGTCAGCTGCCAGCACCGCTAATGTGTTCTGGCATGACGCACGAAATGGAGGGAGAGCGAGAGTCGGAGATGGAAATATCAATATGACGTTTTCATTGTGTTTCGGAATGAAAACTGTCATTTTACGGCAAATGGTGGGATCAGAGAAAGGTAGTTTGAGGTAACAGCAATGATAGGAAGCACATCTGGCGTGTCGCCTCGCGGGGAGAAACGGTCGGGTTCAGTTCCTTGCTCTGCTGAGTTTGCATGTTCTTCCATCGACTCAACGTTGTGCAATTACTGTTATTTAAAGCCCTTTTTTACACCAGACCTCTGATGGAATTATGTGAGTAAAAAGAGGTGCTATCTTGGGCGTAATTTGAAGATGACATGTTGGTAAAGTTTTCTATTTGCAAATGGAAGAGTATGGCAATGCAGCAGTTTGTGGATGCCATTCTTTTTCAATAAATGGTCTAGAAACAGAAATGTAAATCTAAACACCTATATTATACTGCCTTATTCTTCCTTATCTATGCTCACAGTTGTTGCTTAACAAACTGTATACGCATTAGTCACCTTCTCACTCACACAAACTGCGCTGATTGAAACTCAGACAGATAGTAATCGTGCACTGAAAGAGGACAAGTGACTAAAGCTCAGTTTATGCTTGACGTATCTACAAGGTTCGCATGGAAAAATGTCATAATTTTTGGCGGCCATCTGGGAAAAAGTAACTACGTAGACGGTCGGCTTGGAAATGGATGGGATTTCCTGACAACTAGCTTTGATTTTCCACTGTCTGCAGCAGCATGAACCACACGGTAAGTGTCAGTAAACAGTCGTTTAGTCGATTAGTCGGTCAATGGTATCTTAGACGACCAAGATTTTATCAGTCAACTAATCCTTTTATTTATGTTAAATTATTATTTAATTATTTATATAGCAAAAACAAGAAGATATGAAGTGAGGTAGCTTAAGATTTTGGAGTCTTAACATACTTTTCTGTAGTTTTTGCATGAACTCCTCTACAGTTGTGTTCTTATGAGTGCAGTTTGGTTTAGATACATGGAAATACTTACAGTTTTGATATATTTTTGCCACATCACCTTTTAGTTGACTTATCGGTCGATGGGGCTGGTCTTTAGTCGACCAAGAATTTCTTTAGTCAACTACAACCCTAGTAAACAGTAAACTGAACCGGAGCACGGCCGAAATCGACTTAATAATTCAAAACAAATTTGAATGACTACATGATGGTCTAGTCGTGTCTTTTCATGGTCCACACCATGTGATTTACATGCAAGTCCAGTCTCCACACTATGAGACTGAAGCAGCTGCGACTGTGTTCAGCTAGAGATAACAGAAAGTGACTCAAATCAGAGGAAAATCACCTAAAAATGTGTCCTCAGCTCTAAATGAGAGAAATTGCTCTTGATTTTCCACCCAGTCCGTCGGCCAACACAAAGAATGTGACATCAACGAGATTGGTTTATATTACAACTCGGGCAACATTTCAGAACCCAGAGTTTGTCCGAGTTAGACAATCCAACATGGCTGTTCCCCACGTTTGGATAAAGTTCAACAGCCGACAATTATAGTATTGATAGAACTTTGAACCGGCTTTTTGTCTTCATGGAGCTAATGACAACAAGACAGTGACTTTTTTGAGCTTTTAACAATGTTCCATCATCAAAAACATACCTTGAGCTGCATTTAGCTTTCATTCATGCTATTTTGAGGAGTTCTGGTTAGAAAATCCTTTCCCCTCCCGGCTGAATTTTTTCCAATTTAAGACATGAGTTATCTGAGAATCTTCTGCTGTTTTTAGTCCTTAAATTATCACCAGACTTGTTCTGATCATTTCTGCCGTCTAAACACAATCACTACAAACTAACCGCTTCCCTCACACTTATCACAAATGCATGTTTAACTTGTGTAAGCGCTATGTAGGCAGTAGATGGCGCCTAAACATAAACAGATAGCATTTTTTTAGTTCTAAAACACGAGATGCCAAACTTAAGGTACTCAAGAGCAAGGCTAAAAACAGTGTAAAAAATGTAGCCTGTAATATTTTTCCTTTAACTTTCAAACGTTCATGTATAACTTGTGATGTGATCACACTGTCCTGGTTAATACATTATTTTAATTGGATCCACATTTTGGCTGGTTTGAGCTCTATCCTGGTTTATATTGTTTGATTTGAGTCGTTAGTGTACATAAACTTTAACGTGTTGCTCATAGTTTTTCCAACTTGAACACAGAAACTGTGAGAAATGTATGTTTGTAACCATGGAGACTGTGCAAAGAGCCAGCTATCGGACCTCTGAAATGCTAGACTATTTACACCAATTGCAGCAGTAGACCTTAAAAGAGAAATTGCAGGATTTGAGGGAATAACCGGTCTTATCTCTTACTAAAACAAGAGAGTGAAAGTGACTCGGAGGGCTTTTCTGTTCTTCCAGCGTTCCCCTGCTCCACTTGGACTTTGACTGTGATGCCTGGGCTTCTGGACACTGTGGAGTCTTTTGTCCTGAAGGTTGTTAGTCTCCTGAAACTGTCCTGACACGCGATCTGCCGACTCTACCTGACAAATCTTCCTGCTAAAGATGCACTGAGACCTCTAGAGACCTATAGTGCACCAATAAAAGTCATCAGCGGTACAAAGTGAAAGGGGTGTTGTTTTTAAGTTGAAAATATGTCAGCAGTGTCTCAGACGAGTGTGTCCACATATCCGCAGGCACAGAGCACTGACAGAGCCCACCCTGCCTCATAAAGTCTGCTTTGTAATTCCCAGAGAGCCCTCGAGCACTGCTGTACGGGAGGAGACAAGCCTGGTCTTGGGACTCAAATCTCCATCCGGATATTTTTAGATTGTCTTTTGATAAGTCTATGGATTCAAATAATGATCTTGTGAAGATTAATTTGGGGGCATTTGAAAAAGAAAGTTTAGTCTGTATTGGCAAGCTTGGTGTGATCACAAGTGCTCAGGGTTTTCCAGTTAAATTCCTGTTAACACCATTACATGTTGTTGTTGTACCCATGCCTTGGGTAAAGCTGAGGACACACTACATGATTTTTGCCTTATTTTCTTATGCTTTTCAGTGAAAAATCATTAAACACTACAGACTAAATAATGCATTAATGGTTTGCACTTATAATTATTAGGGCGGGGACAATACACTTTTGTCACAATACTATAAAATATTACAAAATAATTGTAAATCATGGCATTTGTAAAAGTTCCAACGTTCAAATCAATCAGCACCAAAGCTTTAATATTGTACAAGATGTCATTAAATTGCGATATTTCCAATGTTTCCAATTGCGATGTTTCCAATATGATACATCAAAACAGTGTAGTGCAATACACTGCAAAATAATATATTGTCCCAGGTGATGTAAAACTATGATACATATTTACCACAGAGACTGTCATTTTTACTATTTCAATTGTATTAGTTTATTTGTTTTTAATTCTGTTAATCAACTGTAAATGTAACACAAAATATTAAATTGTGAGTATGGGGGTCTGGGGGTTGTCCCCCAGGAAACATTTGAGGAAATGCTATACTCTGGTGCATTTTTAAAATATATTTTTTTAGAACTCTGCAACCTGCAAAAGAATCTTTATTCTTACTAATGCTGGAATTTCTTTAAAACATGCACAGGGATTTGTACAGACTAGAGCAACATTATTAAAAAGACAACTTTTGCATTACTTTAAATACTGGACTCTGCTAATTTTTGTTACGAGTCCCAGAGTTTCTCAGCTAAATAAAAGAAAATAGCTTTTGTTATGCTATAAACACTGTAAAATAACGGCTTGAAAAATAACACAAAGACTAATAGATTCTCTTCCTATTTTTAAAGTGCAAAGGACCACACCAGATGCTTTAAAGAGCCGCATATGGCTCTACAGACCGTGACTGCAGACTCCTGCCCTGTACCAAACTAACACATGCATAAGTGGCTGTGGAGGAGCTCTTAACCAAGATCCTGGCTCAAGATCTAGAGATGGGTCCCCAGACTCTCCCCTGCGCTCTCCTCACAGGGCTCCCTGGCCACATGGGGTGAAAGATGGGTCATATGCAGAAGACCTACATTCAAATCTACAAATGAGACCAAATGGTTGTATCCCTCTACCACATTTGAAACATTTAATCTACTGCTTTTTCCGTTTGTATGTAAGTAGCCAGGACCTGTAGTCCGTTGTGCGGGGAAATGACTGCTCCTTCCTCCTTCTAATGACCGCCGCAATGCATTATGGGACACGCACTTGGCGCACTAATGGATCCCCTCGACACAGAACACATCACATCTCGCTCCTTCATAAATGTGTGTGTGGAGAGAGAGAGATCATGGAAAGGACCAAATATAGACGGGTTTTTGTGTGCGGGCAAATTTCATGACATGCGTAGCCTCCATGTTGTCATATCTAAGCTAACTGGCTAATTGCGATCTATTATAGATTTGGTTTGACGGCAGTTTTGATGTTACACTTTTCACACTGCAGTGAGGTGTGACAGTTTAATTATCTCTTCAGCATGACACCTTAGTTAATAGATTGAATCATTTCAGAGGTCTGGGGATTCAAATGGACATTACAAACACGGCAATTATTGATGTTTTCGAGAAGGTTTTATTGGAACATTGCAATATAGTTGGAAGAATTTAGTTTTTTTGCACAATATATTGCAAAAGTTTTGATACTGCAATATTGACTGAAGCAATAATCGAAAACTAAATATATTGTAATATACCAAGGTTCTCCATCTCACAGAAATGTACTTAGTTTTTTCAGAATATAAATAATGCAAAAGGAAGATATTCATAAATGTTCCTTTTTTCAGTCTGAATTCAAAGTAAATAACAAAGAACACAAAAAACAGAACACAAACAGAGGGATAGAACAAGAGGCAAAAACAAAATTTAAAGAAGCTAACAAAAGACACAAGTTGTCCATAGTACGTGTCCCAGTTGGGCCAAAGTTTTTCAAATGTTTCTTTTTCAAACAAGTCCAAATTGTCAGTTATAATGTCAGATTGTGTCATTCATTACTCTGTGTGATTGCCTTCTTCCCCGCTGTCAAAGGTATCCATTTATTGTGTCCATGGCAGGAGTTTTGAGACCCAAATACATGGAATGTTGATGTAGAAAACAGTCTGGAGTGCTTTGTTAATCTCTGTCCTATATTTCTGCGCAGCAGGACAGTCCCAAAACACGTGGTAATGTTGGGCCAATTGGCAACCACAGTTTCTCCTGCTGTTAGTATGTTCTGTGACTAATGAGCACTTAAAATAAAAATAAAATCTATTTGGATTCAATTTGAAGATAGATACACGAGAAAGACTTTGGACCACATGGGACACGTACTATGGATAACTTGTGTCTTTTGTTGCCTTCTTTAAATGTTGTTTTTGTCTCTTACTCTCTCCCTCTGGTTGTGTTCTGTTTTTTGTGTTCTTTGTTATTTACTTTGAAAAATGATGCTAGTTCTGTTTTCCACAACAGTAAAAACAGGAAAAAAAATATAGTGCCTTTAAAACAAACAAAAGGAAATTAATGAATAAAAATCTTCTATTTTCAATGTTTTCAGTTTTAAAATCAGACGGAGAACCTTGGTATTATTGCAATATATTGAGTTTTAGTTTTCAATGACTCCCGCGCAGGTTTGGAGCGTATCTTGCTGATTACTTGCAAATTGCTTGTTACACCGACTCCAGTGCACCGCAGACTCCTTATTTGACAAAAGCCGTACAGATTATTATAGTTTCCAGTGAGAACACTGGTCTAATGACATGGAAAGTGCTCCAGACCGTTGCTGTGTCTAGACTTCTTGCAGACTCTTTCCACTGACACTCACTGGTCCGTCAGTGTCAGAGCACACCCTCGTTACGTAATGCATCGCTAGCATCGTAAATATTCATGGCGGTGAGTTTAAAAGCGCTTTCCACAACGAGGGCTGGGCACCGTTTCCAAGTGGGAACCACCCCAAAAGGTCCGGGAAGTACTGGAACCGTTAGATTAACTTTCTTTCGGTGCTAACTTTCGGTGTCGTTGACTTTAAATATCTGCATCACAACAGCGCAAGACCACACAGCGAAATCCGTGCGCAGGACGCCAACAAACAAACAGTGCTAATGCGGTGTACGATCTTACCTGAAAACAAAAGAGATGACGAAACATCGGGTTCAGAAAATACAGTCTTCAGTGGGAGCCTTGTGGCCAGTCTGCTTTGTGCTAATACATCCACATCCAGTCCCAGTGTCCACATGAAACTGAAGCCAAATAAATAATATGATTCAAACTTTGCCATAATCCTCGTGCTTGGTCCAGGTAAGAGCGTAATCTCACAATAAATGTATGTTTTGTGGTCAAAATCCAGTGTAGGTTGTGGTCTGAGTCGAGTGAAGTTGCAGGAAAAAACTAAATATTATCCTCCTGATCCGTCAGGTAAACATGCAATAAATGTGACTCAAGAGTACGCAGTGTGCCGGTTGCTTTTGACACAAACGTGATATTCGGAGAAAACGAAAGTGAAACTTAAAGCAGGTATTGATCACTCTAAAACTCTAAACTCTACACCAGTGTTTCCCAACCTTTTTTGTCCCGAGTACCCCTAGCTTTGTCTGACACTCTAGAGTACCCCTTAACTTGAGTTTCAGGCAAATAAATGGGTTTAAAAGTCACATATTGTCAGTTATTACGATTATATTTTAGTATTAATTATAGTCTTAGTCCAAGACACTCCAAAAATATGCTAAATTTACAAAAAATAATTTTTATTAAGATAAAAGTACACTAGTAGGCACTGAAAAAACCTGTTCAGAAACGGGTATCGAAAAGTAGGTTTTGTTAAAGTACTTGTACCCGTAAAAAATGTAAAGGTACCCAGCCCTATCCACTACTCTCTGTCATGTTAAAGCTAACAAACAGTAGCACGCTAACAGCACACCTTCATTAAAACATTGAAAGCCCCTTTTTCTGTCCTGTTTTTCAAAGACATTGGTCTTTTTGGTCTTATTGGTCATATTGGTCTGGGTTTACATCTTGTGGTATTCGGAAAGCCAAATATGATCTTACTTTGGTTAAGTTTGAGAACCATTGAGCTACA
Source organism: Rhinogobius similis (assembly GCA_019453435.1). Lineage (NCBI taxonomy): Eukaryota > Metazoa > Chordata > Actinopteri > Gobiiformes > Gobiidae > Rhinogobius > Rhinogobius similis. The sequence continues at coordinate 9,033,861 of CM033624.1, read as the reverse complement.
GTTATAGACTGGTACATATTTGTATATAGATATTATTTACATTTTAACTTCCGGACACAGCCTTCTAGAGCAGTTTTTCCAAACCAGGGGTACGAGGACCCCAAGGGGTACGTTAGCAATTACCAGGGGGTACTTAGAATGATTTCATCTTTTCAAAGATGAACAAAAAAGTGTTATTAGTTATAAATGTAGCATCTTTTTGGGGAATCTTGGACCATAAATATAATTCACACAGAAATATAATATGATAATTGATATTTGACTAGTAAACCCATTTATTTGCCTGAGAATCTAGTTAAGGGGTACTCTGAGTGTGAGACAAAGGTTAGGGGTTACTCGAGACAAAAAAGGTGGGGAACCACTGCCCCCTATTGGTTGTGACCCTAAACATTTGCCTAGATTGTCTATGTCACGGGTCGGCCCTGAGTGGTGCGTCGCCTTTTTAAGTTGCTTACTCATTCCAGCCCTGAGTTTGACAGCGTGGGTGCTGACAGACGCCCTGTCACCCAAACACTCATGACTCGTTCGCGGGGAGAGCGTCTCGGAGCAGAGTGTGAGTGGACTTTTCAGACTGCGGCCATGTGACTCATCCGAACGCTCAAACGCACGAGTCAAGTTTAACCGAGCTGTCAGCACTGCCCACGTTTCAAACACGGACGCAAGATTTGACACATGGAAATGCAGCCTCTCAACAGGGAGGTTGTGGGTTCAAAGGCCAGGGCATTCGGTTTGGTGTAGGTCAGATTGATTTAGGTTGAATTTTAAGCACAGTTTGAATGGTCACGAAAATTGAGACCATTCACAATTTTCATGACCATATCTTATAAGACCATGATTTAAATGAATAATTGACCATTTTTGTGTGTTTTGAGCAACTTCTTCACAAAAAACAAAAAAATAACTGAAAGGTAAACAGACACCATTGTCAAATTTAAAGAACCAGACACAATGACATACTCTATACAATATTTGCAACGTAAATAACACTGTGTTTAAGTTGGTGGTGTGCCGCAGAATATTTTCCACCATGACTCAAGCCATGACTCAAAAAAGGTTTAAAAACATTTTTATAAGATACAGTATGTGGCCATATCGTATTTATATCAGATAAGATATTGTGCCTTACTTTATAAAATGAGCAAATTAAAAACTTACTTTAAAGAGAACATATCATGCTATTGTAACTTTTTTTCTAACAATGTAGTCATCAAAAATATACCTTTACCCATTTAGCTTCATTCACATTTGTTGATGAATCCTGGTTCGAAAATTTTCTCTCCTCCGACTGTCAAAACACTCCCTGCTGATGGATGGGGTTTTTTCCAATTTCATGCGTCACTTATCTGAGAAATCATCGCCAGACTCGTTCTGAGCATTTCTGCCGTCTAACCGCGATCACTGTTACAGCCAGCTTAACTCACACGTCTTCATAAACGCATGTTCAGTTTGAATAAGCGCTATGCAGCCAGGAGATGGCGCCTAAACTCAGTAAGTGCCAGGGCAAACAGAACCAGTATGTAGTGTATCTAGTGTCTTTTTATATATTTATTTTCTTGTTTTAGATGCCAAACTAAAGTTACTCAAAAGCATGCTTAACCTGTTAGGACCCACCTGTTTGAAATGCATTCTATTTTTCATATACATTTAAATAAATTAGGCTTATAATTCAACAAATTGTTTTGTATGTTCTGTCAAAATGTTAAGTCCAAGATTGTAAAGTTTGGTATGTGTATTAGCTTCTTTAAGGGTGATCTTTATATCCTTTTATGTCTTCCCTTGAGAGAAAAAATAATTTTAAGAATAGTCCTATAGAAAGTCCTATACAAATCTATGGATGAATGGATTAAATTAAATAATAAAATATCTTTAGAGGCAAATTGCTTGCCTGTTTCCTCGTGAAAGCCTAAATGTTGAGAGAGCAAACTGACCAAACAAACTGCAGCGTCTCGCCTTAAACCTGCAGAAGTATTCTTTCGTCAGTTGTTTGTGCTTGAAAGTCCCTGAATTAGAGGTGGAAAGCTTATGGGATGTAGAACATATTTTCGAATTCCAAATTGTTTCCAGAGTCTTTGATTTCGCTCTGTATGCTGGTAACGAAAAGGTGCATTTAGGCTTGTCATGATAACAAATTTTGAAGGGTGATATATTGTCAGAGAAAATATCACGATAAATTCAAAGTTTATGTCAGCAACCCTAAAGCTGGAAAATCCCAAACTGTAGTCATCCTAAATGTGAAATACAGGTAAAAACACGAACTACAATAAACAATTAGCAGAATGAAACATGTTTTCAGTAAGATGGTGTCAATTATAAGCCATAAAAATTGCTTATTTCACTTTCTGGAATCCAAATATGAAAAAAAGAAAGAAAAATTCCTCAAAACTGCATACTAAAGGTAGACACGATACAGTAATATTGAGCTCCAAAAATCTTGTTTTGTCTATTACATATTGAACGATAAGTCAGTTTAGAAATGCTTTATCTTTCAGTACATGCAGGGGAAAGCTGTAAGTCCTCCTACGTTTGCACTTCAATCGTTGGCTTTTGAAAACAGAAAAACGAAAAGGAAAGAAAAGAAAAAAGACTGAAAGTGTGTGAGACTCCATTAAATTCCTTGAGGATTACTTCAAATGAAAACTGTCCTTTTATAACAATGGAAGCCCTGGAACACAATATTTTCTGAGCAGGTGGTGCCAGAAGGTAAGAACATTGAAAAGAATATCTGCAATCCAACGTTTTAGCGGCAGGTGGAAGACGGAAAGGGGGCTGCAATTCAATATTGGGTAAATTGCGTTTTATTTAACTGCAAAAGACGAACTGAAGTAACTCAAGTTGAATTGAAAGTGTTGTTCAAAGTAGAAATGGTGTGTGTTTCCTCATTACAACTATATTACTGACTTGTATTTATGTCCAACTTCTAGGGCTGTGCAATTAGTCAAATTGTAACTGAGCTCAAGATTCTATAATTTCTAATTGTCAATGATATCCTTGAGTCTTTTCAATCTAAAGGCCCTCTTCCAATACTCTGTCAGTAAAATATATTTGGAGCAGAGTTCCGACTTTGCAAATATTATGCATTATTTGTCTTGTTTTTGGCCTTTAAACATGCTCTTTACTTTGACATCTTATGGTTTAAAATTTAAAAAGTTTTAACAACAAACAATATAACTTTGTCACAGCCTTGGGAAACGCCAGAGTAACTCCATCTACTGGCTGCAGAGGCAATTACACATATTTGTACATACACAGCGCTTTGCTATGCGAGCAGTGCTGAGCTGTGACGCAGTTGTAGTGGTCGTGTTTGGACGGCAAAAATGCTCAGAGCGAGTATGCCGATGATTTATGGACTTAAAAACAGAAAAGGAGACTCTCGGAGCCACACATTGGGAAACGTGACACATGGAAGGAATTCAGAATGGAGTGATTCTGACGGTCAGAAGGAGAGGATTTACAAACCAGGATTCCTCAAAGTTGCATGAACGAAGCTCAATGCAGGTATGTTTTGATGACGAAACAATGTCAGAACATGGTTAATAGCCCAAAGTAGTCAAATTTGCATACTATAATTTGTCCTTTAAATTATTAAATGTTTGTATTAGATGAGACAAAATAAAGTGTAATTGAACATCAAGATAGATCAATATGAGAAACAACACTGTGATTTTACCCAGCAACAAGATATTTTTTCCTCATTTTAACATGTAATCTAACATGGCAGAAACCGGCGAGATATGTGTAGAACAAAGATTCTAGTTCTACACATGATCAATCTGACACCTTTCTTGCTGAAATGTGTAAAGAAAAGACGAAACATTCAGGCAAATACCGTAAAATTCGGACTATAAGCCGCTACTTTTTTCACACGCTTTGAACCCCACGGCGTATACAACGATGCGGCTGATTTATGTATTTTTACGGGAATGGCCTCAAGGGGCGCTCGAGCTAGAAGCGCAAGAGTTTGACAGAGATGCACGGAGGAAGACGCTAGGCTTGATCGTGTTTTGAACAGTCAGTTTGCATCATGCACACACCATCATCATGAAAAACACACGGAGAAATGCATATGACGCAGCTTTTGAGTCAAAAGCAATCGATGTGGAGCCAAAGAAGGAAATAGAGCTGTTGCGTGACAATGAATCGATGGTGAGACGTTAGAGACGGCCGAGAACAGAAGAACGGACTCAATGCAAAAAGACAAAGCTTTCAGAGGTAATAAATGCAGATGGCCCGAACTTGAAAACATTCTTGAAGACTGGGTGAACACACACAGAGCAGACGGCCGAGGTGCGTCCACCGTGCAGATCCGACTGGAAAAAAACATCTTTGCATGTACCATCCTTCTGTGTAAATATCTAACACAACGTGGACACCTGCGGCTTATAGACAGGTGTGGAATATACATGTACACGTTTGTTTTTCTTTGTAAATATGGCTGGTGTGGCTTATACTTAGGTGCGTGCAATAATCCAAATTTAAATCCAGTATTTAAGATGATTTGAGAAAGATTAAAGCTGCGTTCACACTGTTTTGCTCCTGATTTGGTCCTGATTTAGTCCCAAAGTTTGATGTGGTTTGCGTGCAAGGAAAAACCTACCCTTAAACTAACAATATTAAAGTTTCAATACTAAAGAAAAGGCTTGACACTTGATATATATATGGTAGTAAAAAAAATCAATTTTCAACACTAAATAATAGCACTTTCTTTATCTTACCATGAGGCTCTGATAACGCTCAATTTAATATCTAGTTAAGGTTAGACCAATGAATGTATAGATTAGTGTCTGATTGTGTTATTGTACATGCCGACACGAGACACAGTCTGTGCAGAGCGTCTTCAGGTCTGACAGTAGTGACATAGTATCTCTGAGTGTGAATTCTCATCTCTTTGTGCCGCTGCTTCTCTCGTCGCACACGTCTCGCTTCCCGTAGCGCTCTCGAGTACACGTGTCATTCGCCTCACCTCTATGTACTTTCATTTGCACTTTCTATACCTGTCTCCTCGCTGAAACCCAGGGAAACAGCAGATAGCAATGCTACTTAGTGGCATTCATACGCTGCATTAAAACTACTATGTGGATTCATAGTTACACGAAAAAAGATGTGTTTGTTGTCTTCCAAACATCTGGAGTATACTTACTTTCATAAAACCAAGTTACATATTTCAAAAAAGGAACACTAATTCTTACTTAAAAAGAAAAATTAAACTAAATTAAATTCAAACAACCTGATTGTAAACCACTCTGAGGGAACTGTTATATGTGACGGTGATTTTAACCTCCATATATAACCTGCATTAGCTGTCTCAAATCCACAAAGCACTGGTAAAACGATAAATATACATTTTTACAAACTAATACTAATACAGGATTAAGAGGTATCTGGAGGGAAATGATCCCCAGTATTCGCCATTACACTAATTTCTACAATCCATATAAGGTCTACTCTAGAAATTACTTTTTTTTTTTAATCCCTGGAAGCTTAATTCCAGTCTGCTTAAAGGTCCTGTACCTGATTTTTACTGTTTTGAAGCGTGAAAAATAGAACTAGTCCATGTTGTCTTTACATCAGTCACATGTATTTCACTTTCCTTATGCAGTCCCAGTGTTCTAAATATTCTCCGAAAAGAGTTCATAAGCACTTTTCACGAGAACCCAGAGCGAGTTTTGCTGATAAACATTAGCATGCTAACGGCACACTTCCTGCTTCTGGTAGAATAAAACGTTTGTTAGGTGCTGATGCATCTTTTGAGCCTTTTTCCACATGTTTTAATGTACTTTTGGTTGTTTTGTGGCGTGACTGCTTGTGTTCTGTAAATGGCTGCGTGTTTGTGGCCCCCTCGTCTTCCACACCTGAGGCGCGTGCACGTTGCCGTTTGTATGACTACTATTTATATTTTGTAATCCCTTTGAGTCCTTTGTCCTTTGTCTCTTTTTTTGGTTTAGGGCTGTAGTCGTTTAGTCGTTTAGTCGATTAATCGGTCGATGGTGTTCTTAGTCGACCAACATTTTTATTAGTCAACTAATTATTTTACTTAGATTTAAAGGATTAAATGGCAAAAAGAGGAAAAACAAGAAGATGTGGAGTGAGTTTGCTTAAGATTTTGGAGTACAACATATAAATACAAAGTTTGCTAGTACTTACGTCAAAAATGGTTGCTTTTGCATGAATTCTTTTGCCGTTTTGGTCTTTTGAGTTCAGTTTTTTGTTAGATACGTGGAAATACTTAATAGTTTTGATACATTTTTGCCACACCCTCTTTTAGTCGAATAATCAGTTGATAGGGGTCTTTAGTCGACCAAGAATTTCTTTAGTCGACCACAGCCCTTTTTTTGGTTGCTTTTTTACGTTTTTGTTGGCTTGTTCAGTTTAAATCTTTAGACAATGCAGTATCAAGCTGTTTTTTTTTGTTCCCTTTTTGCATTTTGTTGGTAAGATTTTTTAGAGCTCTGTTTAGACAAAAAAAAAAACTCTTTGTAAAAGTCGCTTTGTGCTGCCCTTTATTGTTTGTTGCCTTTGGTTATTTTCTCTATTCATTATTTTTTGTGCCCAAACCCATCTTTTGCAACTTTTATAGGATTTTCTTTTAACCATCTCTTTTATTTGCTGTGAAAATCCTAGGTGTGCAGAGGCCATGCTTAGATGGCTTAAAGCAGGAAGGTGAGCAGAGTGTGCAGACTGGGAGCGAGGCAAGGCTAAACCTTGTAAAGCTGTTTGAGGCGTGTTGAGCATTAAACAATTAAAAAAGTTCATGTTGTGAAATAGAGAGAAATTAATTCCAAATTTGTTCTTTGTAAAAGTTGTTGCTCCGTGTCAGCCAAACATAATTAGTTTGATTTCCCAAAAAATACATTGGCATTGTCTGGGAGAATTCTTTCTGGGCCGGTGGCCACTAATCAGACTCAGACAGAGGGGGAGTGTCTTATCCAGTTTATATTATAGATCCATGGTTTCATTTGGAAACAGCACTTTAGTTTTTGCATTTTATTGTTGCATTTCCTGAGAATGATTATGTAGTTTACTCTTCTGAGAACCAGCTATGAACTGAATTGCCCTTTTTGAACGAATAAAATAATCTTGATTCTGATTTAGTTTCTATAACATGTGTCAAAATGTCGTTGTAATGATGTTATAATCGTTTTTTTGCCATGCTTTCTTGCTTAATCCTAGAAACAGCGACGATATTTCTTCCCCCGGGGCCCTCCTGGCGTGAACGAAATCTACTCCCATTGTTGAAAATCCTGGACGTGTGCCGTGTTCTGCTCTGGCCGCTCGGCTGGTGGTAGATGGCACGCCTCTCGCTGCCTCGGCTGATATGAGCCTCGGCGATAAAGGCGCGCCAACCCCGCGTCTTTCGTCATCTGAAAAAGCTCGTTATTTGGACACATGACGTTAGCGAGTGGAGGAAGAGGGTTGACTAAAGTGACGAGGGGAGGAAATCCCCGGCTAAAAGTGACAAATATGTTACTAAAGGCAAGGGACAAAAACGCCACTAAAAGCAACAAAAATGTGTCTAAAAGTGACAAAAACTTGACTTAGTGACAAAGGCATGACTACAAGTGAAAAAAAAACATAACTGAAAGTGACAAAGGCGCAACTAAAAGTGACAAAGGTGCAACATAAGTGACAAAAACGCTGCTAAAAGCAACAAAAACATGTCTAAAAGTGACAAAACTTGACTAAAAGTGACAAGGGCACGACTAAAAGTGACAGAGATGCAACTATAAGTGACAAAAACACTTGATAAAATTGAGAAAAAAGCTGCTAAAATCGACAAAGACGTGTCTATATGTGACTAAAATGTGACTAAAAGTGACAAAGGTGGGACTAAAAGTGACAATGATGTAACTATAAGTGACAAAAACGCTACTAAAAGCGGCAAAAAGCAACAAAAACATGTCTAAAAGTTACAAAAATGTGACTGAAAGTGACAAAGGTGTAACTAAAAGTGACAAAAAACGCTACTAAGATGAGCAAAAACGCTGCTAAAAGTGAAAAAAATACTGCTTAAAGCAACAAAAGTGACCAAACTTGACTTACAGCGACGAAAACGTTACTAAAAGCTACCAAAAACGTGTCTATAAGTGACTAAAATGTGACTAAAAGTGACAAAGGTGGGACTAAAAGTGACAATGATGTAACTATAAGTGAAAAAAAAGCTACTAAAAGCGACAAAAATGCTGCAAAAAGCAACAAAAACGTGTCTAAAAGTTACAAAACCTTGACTAAAAGTGGCAAAGATGCAAGTATAAATGATAAAAAACACTACTAAGATGAGCAAAAACGCTGCTAAAAGTGACAAAAATGCTGCTTAAAGCAACAAAAGTGAACAAACTTGACTTACAGCGACAAAAACGCTACTAAAAGCGACCAAAAACACTTATTAAAGCAACAAAAATGTGACTTAAATTAACAAAGGCGTGACTAAGAGTGATAAAGATGCAACTATAAATGACAAAAACGCTACTATAAGTAACAAAAACGTGACTAAAATTGACAAAGATGCAGCTAATAGCCATAAAAACGCCACTGAAAGTAACAAAAACGTGACTAAAGTGACAAAGATGCAGCTATAAGCCACAAAAACGTGACTAAAAGTTACAAAAGCCTCTCGATGCTACGGCTGGTATTAGCCTCGGTGATAAAGGCGCGCCAACCCCGCGTCTTTGGTCATCTGAAGAAGCTCATTATTTGGACACACGACGTTAGTGCGCGGAGGAAAAGGGCTGGCAAATTGGCTTTTGTGCGTGACAGCTGGTGCCTCTTTGAGGAAATAATATGTGAAGGTGAAAACCTGTTGCCTCATTAGGGCGACCAAAGCTGCAGCGGTGAGATAGGGCTGTACACAAATCAGACTGAAGTCACAACCAAAGAGAATCAAGTGGGGAATTTGTTTTTTTTCCACACAATTTTATTTCAGATTCTGAGTCTAAAAGATAACCGAAATCGCATTGAAATCGCAATTACACAATTAGCAAATTGCAAAGGCAATAATTTCAAAGTGCAATAATTTCTTCCATAAATAACTAAAGATCCTGTTTTATTCAGCATAAAATCTGCTAACCCTGTAGTGTAGATTTGTCAAAACATGTTTTGAAGCGATAAAAAGCAACAAAATGAGACTGAAAGCAACAAAAGTGCATCTAAAAATTACAAAAACGTGACTAATCCCTCCTTGAAAAAATCATGTAGACATTATTTTCATTAATAATATATGTACAGCGAGAGATAGAGACAGATATCTGTTCTTGTGATTAAACACTTAAACACAGATCCTTCTGTACAATCCGTCAAAATCTTGCTCAGTACAAGATTGTAAAGTCTGTGTGCAGGTCTCTATGGGAGAAAAATGCATTAGGAGAAAACATCATTTGAATTTACAATAGTCCATTTAAAGCTGTGGATACAAGCAGGATGTGCACAGGTAGAGCTCAGGTGGTGCCCCTGCCCCTCGTGGTCAACATAGTTTTAAGGTTTAATATTCACCACAAGAAGACAGCGGAGATGTTTGAACAAGACAAACAGTACAGCTGCTGCGCCGCTCTCTCTGGCCCCTCTCTCTCTCTCTCTCTCTCTCTCTCTCTCTCTCTCTCTCTCTCTCTCTCTCTCTCAAAAAATCAAAGACTGTAGAAACAGTTTGGAATCCATGAAGATGTTCTACAACACCTACGTTTTTATTTATTTTTTTGACAATTCATCTCATTGGCAATTTTATGAGCAAAATGGTTGATTGAATAGCGCAAATAGTGCAGTGATGTGCAGCAAAGAAATATAAGTCCAGGAGTCTGCACAAAAGTTTAAGACAGGACTGTTGTCTGAGGCGTGTGCAGTGTCTGCAGCAGACCTCCAGCCACCTCTGCACTGCAAAGGAAGGAGTGGCAGAAAATCTGATTCATCCACTAGGCCGACATATTAAGACAAATGCTTAAACTCTTTCCATACAACAGGTCAGCTAAACTTGACTATGGAAAAAATCCTAAAGTGAGACACATATCTTGAAACAAGGAAGAAACATGGAAATGATCATAAAAGAGGCAACAGAGGGCTCCCCTGGGAACCACTGACAGTTCTATGAGCTTCTTTGTGTTAATGACAAAAAGAAGCTCATACAACTAGATATATTCTAATAACAACTGGAACAATAGTGCTATACCAGACTGCTGAAAACAGCCCAGATTACAGAAACATACATCTATTTTAGCCAAGATTTCCTGGGGGAGGACACCCAAGTCCCTCCACACATGTTCACTGCATTTTCTTATATTGGTTTATATTAATGCCAGACCCCTTTGCTTATTTCACTTATGCACAAAGCTTTGCTGTTAGAACTTAAGCCGCCGTGAAGCTTAAAGTTATTTCTAAAGAAGCGTACACATATTTGATACATTTTAAAGGAAAAATTTTATGCATTTTTCATATTGTTAGATTTGTCTGCTGTGTGCAGTGACACTTACTGAGTGCATCCAGACAGCAGATGGCACCTACCGCTACACACAATGTAGTTATGTTAGCACTTTAAGATACACGACGATTAGCCTAGCAGCAGCAGTGATCGTGTTTAGGCGGCAGAAATGCTCAGAACGAGTCTAGCGATGATTTAAGGACATAACACAGCCAAATGTTCTCGTTACTGATCGAGGGAGTTCAGAAGGGAGTGTTTTCGACCATCGCAGAGGAGAGGATTTTCTAATGAACATTCCTCAAAACAGCTTGACTGCAACAGAGCGCTACTCCAGGTATGTTTTTGATGACGGAACATTGTTAGAACATGGTTTAAAGCTCAAAAAAGTCACCGTAGCAGAATCTGTGTCCTTTAAATGCTGTGTATGAGAGCAAACTGAGCAAGAAACAGCAGCGCCGCCAAAAAACAAGCTGCTTTCCTTTTCATTTTCTTTGCATCTTTTACATTTCTGCTCATGAAACCTTTTCTGTCTAAATCTTTAAATATACAACACCACTACGCGCTGAAGCCTCGACGTGTTTTTAAGAGAATAAATATTGCACCGACACACTGCACTCTGGTTCTCCCCCGCAGCCGCAGAACCGTCAACCTCCTCAACCTCTCCATCTGCTCAGCTTTGTATTCTGCCTTTGAATCCATTCCACTTCTCCAACACGGCATCGTTCCTGGTTGAAATGGCATGCTTTACAACTTGTTTTGGCGCGGCAGATAAAAACCACGGAACAAAACCGCTCCCAAATATCATTTATCCCAAACTGCCAAACGGCTTTGCCCAAAACGCCTGACATAATTCCAAGTTTCAGATTACAAATTACCCACAAAACACTGGCAAAATGAGTTGGCCTGGGTTTTTTTAGCCCGTTAGACAACATTTACTGCGCAGAATCCAGGCTCTGCAGTGGGATCGACTTGTCGACAGGCGGACGTTTGGATTTTTTTTTTCACTTTTTCAAACAACAGTCACTGAACAAAAAGGTCCCTAAACTCTGGAAAGCTGTAAAAGGAACACAACGCAGATTTATCGAGTAGATTTGTTGAGCTCAAATCAAAAACACATTTAAACCATGGCTGGACACAACTTTATTTTGTCAGTGGTTGTTTTATAAGTTTAAATGACTTGAATTCAGGATATCAATCTTAATTTTAACAACTTTGAATAGTTAAGATGTATTTTCTTCTTGCACCTAGACGGTTTTACTTGATTAAAGGTGTTTTTGGCTTTTTTCAGGTCATTTCTTCTCATTTCAAGCCAAATTGTTCTTATTTTAAGCTAAATTATCTTATATCCGTTCAGAAATGTCTTGAAACCAGTGAAAATGTCAACGTCACAATCTCCTCTACTCAAAACTGATCAAAATAAGATGAATATTCTGAACTCAGGTCATTTAAAGCAAGGTTAGATATTTACTTTTTGCAGTGTAACAGCCGGGCAAACCAATTCTAAATGCCTTTCGTTATTTAAGGTGAGACATTTAAGAAAATCTTAAATTAAAAGATATCAATTTGAAATGTCTCTTGTAGTTTATTCGCATAAATGTTGGGGGAAAAAAAAACGTTGATAAACGTTTTCATAAAGAGAGAGAAAGAGAAAGGGAGAAAGAGAGGCATTTTAAGTGTAACGACGGCCAAAATTGCACATATTTGGGACATTTCGGTGTGAAAAATTGACAGAACCAGGTTTAAATTTCTTGGTTCATTTTGTACACATATTAATTCATTGAGATATACATTTTTGCAAATTTTTTGAGACTTAAAAAATAGGATTAGAATTAGATATCAACAAATCCTTCGGTACGTTCCGTCATAAAGTGTGGTGTGTGTACAAGCTGCTGTGAGTGGTGCTCTTCATGTGAGTGCGAGAGGAAAATGCTCTTTAAGAAAACGGCCTTTGAAGTTACAGTGTCCCAGAGAAATCTATAGATAAAGTGGATTAAATGGAAGAATAAAACATCTTTAGAAGCCGATTGGACAAGTTTGTTGTTTCCACATGAAAGCCGATATGTTGAGAGAGCAAACTGACAAAAAAAAAAGTTCATTTTCAGGACAGGGCAGCTGTGCTTCTTTAATGTTTGCTTATCGTGACATTTTAGAATCGTTAGCGTTCATTAGCTTTGATTCAGAGTAAAGTATTGCGATTCCTAATCTTTTTTTAAATTCTGGGTAATGTATTAATGTATTAATAATAGCAAGTCACAATCTATTGTATATCGCAATATATTGAAATAGCAATATTGTGTATATTGTAATATTAACAAAGGGCCCCACCCTCTGTTTTGTGATTGTAACATATCGTTTATTTCTTTTATTTCGTTTATTTATTTCTTTAGCACGTCTAACCCTAACCCTAACACTACAACCAGTGGAAAGTAAAACTACTATACTTAGTACATTTTTTAGGTGTCTGTACTTTACTTAAATCGTTTTTACTGTGGACACTTTTTACTTTTACTTCACTACATTTGAGACCAAGTATCTGTACTTTTTACTCCACTACATTTTTAACATTTAAGACTTTTCATTTTGTTTGAGCGTTATTTTTAATAATAATAATGCATTACACTTATATAGTGCTTTTCTGGACTCTCAAAGACATGCATTATTCATTCACTCCACACTATTGGAGCCACAGCTGCCCTGGGGCAGACTGTTAGCACGCTGACGGTGACGTTCTGCCTGAAGGTTTTGAGTTCAAGCTCAGCAACAAGCAAACTAACATATACACATACAGTTGAAGAAATGAATTCGAATAGACCAAAATGAAGCACAATTCTTTACCAAAATTACAACATTTAATACGTGAAACTGGTCTCACAATCTGCATGAAACACTTTTTACTCTTAAAGTACATTTTCAAACAGGCACTTCAACACGTTTTTTTAATGTCATACTTTTACTTGAGTCATTTTTTGCACACATATTTGTACTTTTTCTTGACTAACAAAACTCAGTACTTCTTCCACCACAAACTACAACACACACTAAAACAATAAAACAATACAGTACAAAATACAAATACAGTACAAAAGTAAGGACCAGTAAGACAAGTATCTTTTTTACACCTAAAAAAACATATCGCACTAACCGTCCTGTGCCGCTCTGGTTTCATCAACCCCTTACATGCAGTATTTTTACTAATTTAGCCACTTAAATCACGCTACATCCACTATATTCCATGACAAATACAAGAATATGCAACACATTCTGCCCTGCACTAATTGGGGGATGTTGTGTTCCACGAAGGGCCACCTTTCACATCCGGCGACACAATGAGGATAATGAGCCGGGGCTGGATGTACACTTATATATATCACGAGTAGCTATTACCAATACTTAAAATAACAAAAGGCCCGTAGAAGCGCACGGACGCACTGAGAGGGCCATTTGGGGGATTCGAAAGGAGAGGGCACTCAGAAAGGTTTCCTACAATTGCGCTTAAAGGTTGGAGTTGAACGTATGCGCTCTTTAGACGGCGCTTCAAAGGCGATTCAGATGTTAATGAGGCCGGTCGCACAGGCAGGTCCGGGGCCTTAATTGGGGCGCGTTGGTTACAGGAAGTGGGTTACAGTCGGAGAGGGAAGGGATCGTGAATTAAGACGTGAGACAATAGAGTGTGTGTATGTTGTGTTATAGGCAAGGGTATGACCGGGACTGAAGCAAGACTAAAACAAGACTAAAGCAGGACTGAAGCAAGACTAAAGCAGGACTGAAGCAAGACTAAAGCAGGACTAAAACAGGACTAAAAAAGGGCTAAAACAGGACTAAAGCAGGACTAAAGCAAGACTAAAGCAGGACTAAGACTAAAACAAGATTAAAACAGGACTGAAACAAGACTAAAACAGGACTGAAGCAAGACTAAAGCAGGGCTAAAATAGGGCTAAAACAGGACTAAAGCAGGACTAAAGCAAGACTAAAACAGGGCTAAAGCATGACTAAAGCGAGACTAAAACAGGGCTAAAGCAAAACTAAAACAGGACTAAAACAGGACTAAAGCAAGACTAAAACAGGGCTAAAGCATGACTAAAGCGAGACTAAAACAGGGCTAAAGCAAAACTAAAACAGGACTAAAACAGGACTAAAGCAAGACTAAAACAGGACTAAAGCAAGACTAGAACAGGACTAAAACAGGACTAAAGCAAGATTAAAACAGGACTGAAGAAAGACTAAAACAGGACTGAAGCAAGACTAAAACAGGACTAAAACAGGACAAAAGCAAGATTAAAACAGGACTGAAGAAAGACTAAAACAGGACTGAAGCAAGACTAAAACAGGACTAAAACAAGAATAAAACTGGGCTAAAGCAAGACTGAAGCAAGACTAAAACAGCACTAAATCAAGACTAAAACAGAACTAAACCAACGACAAAATCAAGACTAAATCAGGGACTAAACCAGGACAAAATAAAGACTAAAACAGGACTAAACATAGGACTAAGGCAGGAACTGAAGCAGGACTAAACCATGGACAAAACTATGGACAAACCATAACTAAACCAAATCGAGAACAGGACAAAAAATGAAAAAGAACAACACCAGGACTAAACCAGGTCTAAACAAAGAACAACACCAGGACTAAAGCCACACTAAAACAGGACTGAACAGTGACAAAACCAAGGACAACAACAGGACTAAAACAAGACGAAAACACCAAAGCACCGCTATCACTGCCTCATCATGGCATAACCAGTTCCACAATGTACCCACCAGAAAGAAAATCACACAGTGCCCCTTTAAACAGGCTAAATCAAACACTATGTATTTCACGTCGCCTCGATTCCCATCTAATCCATATTACATACATCGCCACCATGTCCAGGGCCAAATCGATACCCAGTCGCGGCTCAGTACTCACCCACTTTCTCCTCTTTCACGCTTCAATATCAACTCTCACGCACCTTATTCAACATTTGTATTCCACTCGGTTCTACCTGTGTGATTTACTGTCAATATCAGGGACAAGGTCAGAGCTGTGTATGCAAAACTAGGCGTAATTATAAGATCTAAAGCTTTACATTCGACACGGTACACGCTATCTAATATAAAGAACTGAGAAGAAGAAGCTCTTTCTCTTTCATTTGATCAAGCATTCATTTTACATATGCACCAAGCGATAAAGGAAAGATCTATCCCTGACAGAAGTGATCTTTCCCTTGGCGAGTCCAGAAGCAAAAAAGGGAATGGACAATGATAAAACACATCCTTATGAAAGCCAGAGGTGGAGACCTTTCAGACCAGTTAGTTCCATTTGGAGAAAAACAGCGCAAGGCCGGGGGATTAAGGCTATCATGAAAACCAGCCCCAGAGACCTAACTTTAGCGCTCAAGGTCTGGGTAAAGAACGCCGTGTCCACTTTTATCCGGGACACGTTTCAGCCGTGACACGCCGATGACCGTTCGAATGATTGAAGCATATATTATACAAACTGATACATGACAGTTTTTCACAACAAGTCCCAGTTTGTTTCAGAGGCGTGACCCGACTTGAGATCCTCGTGAGTGATTTCCAAGCTGCTGCGCTATTCCTGTTTCTGATATCATAACCATGAAACATAAAAAAACAGAGCGTTAGGGGCAAACGGAGTGCAGAACACAGAGAGACAATACAAACATGGAGAAGAGCAAAAAGGACAATGATGATGATGCTGCAAAGTGATGGAAAACTCTCTGTTGATTCAATAGCAAACGCACATTTGTCATTCTTCCTGGTGAATTGTGTATGGCTTGTAATCTTTTAGCCGTTTAGTTGATTAATCGGTCGATGGCGCCTTAGTAAACCAACTTTTTTATTAGTTGATTAATTATTGTATTTGCATTTAACAAATGTATGCGGCAAAAACAAGATGTAGAGTGTGTTAGCTGAAGATTTTGGATTAAATCAGTATCGCTAACAAATAAATACACTGATTACTTGTACTTTTCTGTATAAATTGTTGTTTTTGCATGAACCCCTGTGCAGTCTCGGTCTTCTGAGTGCAGTTTGGATCAGATACATGGAGACGCTTAATAGTTCCGTCGGATACAGACTTTATTTAAGGGATTGTCAAGTGTGACATCGCGGTTGCAAATGTCCAGAGTTCCAAACAAACACACAAACAGCAGAAATAGGAACTTTGTCTGAACATGGAAGTCAGAACATGGAACAGAAAGTGAGTCAAACTTAATTATATCAGTGGAGTATTTTTAGCATTTTTTAGGCCCTGATTTTAACAGAAATGTCTAAACATTCTCTGTAGTGGAAGACTAAAGAGAACCCCTGGAAAAATCACATCTTTAGAGTTGTATAATGGCACCGCTTTCTGAGGCTATTGTGAAAATGTAGAAAAAATGATTTCAGTTTTGTTCGTTTATGTTGACAGAGAAGACGTTGAACTTTGTGCCAGTTTTTGTTTCGTGTGAATAGGCCTAGTAACCAGAGAGATATGAACCATAAACCAGGTCAACAAATCTGCAATCTGATGACAAATTCTACGATATAATCCTGACCTGACCTCCATTTCAGTTTAAAATGTAAGGCATTCCTGAATTTTGTGATCCCATTTTGACCCTCAGAGCTGCTTTTACGTCACATAAAAGATTGCTTAGTTATAGGTGTGACTTTTTCTCAACCAAATCTAAAAAACACATTAAAAAAACGGCATCAAAATGTCAGTCTTCGCCCCTGTAATTGATAAAAACCACCATAAACTTTAACAGAGCATTTTCTCCATCTGCAAACTGAAAAACAAGCGCACTTAAGACTATTTTTATGGCTGGCGGTGTTTTTTTTTCTCTGCGCAATCTCTTAAAGGTTAATGGAAAGCCGCCATTGTTAAGAACAGGAATGTGGGAGAGCCATGACGACGGTAGAACTTTAGATAATGGCACAGAATGGGTGAATGCACTGGTAGGAAAAACGTAGGTGGAGGTGGTAAGTGCAATAGTGCTTTCATGATGCTATGCCTGTACGGGTAGAAAAAACATTTGACCGTTTTTTAAAGACCAGCTGGCCTTTCTGGCCTTTCCCGACGATACATACTATGCAAAAATGGACGTTTTTGAGCTTTTAAACATGTTATAACAGTCTTCCCTCATCAAAAACATACCCAGAGTTGTATTTACCTTCGTTCACGTTTGTTCCAACAATTCTGTTTGCGAGGTTGTCTTCTCTGCTCCTTCTCTGAGCCTCATAAAAACACTTGGTCTCAGTTATCCTCAGATGTGTGATGTTAAAGAAAAAAAAAAAAAATCGTCCCCCCCCAAATTGGTCGTTTTTGATTATTTTTTTGTTCTTTTCAAAAACAACATTTTAAAAAATGACACTGACTGACTGGCAGAAGATTGGCTTGACAACACTGTTCCCTCATCAAAAACATAACTGGAGTTGTATTTTGCTTCGTTCATCAGTCCTGTCCATGAGATTGTCTTCTGTGCTCCTCCTCTGAGCCTCATAAAAACACGTGGTCTCAAATTTCCCAGATGTGTGGCGTCAAAGTAGGTCTTAAAAAAAGGGAATTGCAATTTTTGTTTGCAAACTGGGCGTTCTTAAATTGATTCCATTCTTTTTTCGTTCTTTTCAAAATCAAAATCAAAATGGACAGAAACATAAAAAAGACAGACCCTATAATCAGTGCCATTGAACGGAAATAGTCACATCTCTTTCCCCAAAGTCTGAACTTCAAATTGCTTTTACTTACAGAGGTTCGACTAGAAAACATTGTTCTCTCATCAGAAATACAACTGGGGCTTCATCCATGTTTGTTTCATCAGTCCTGTTTACGTGGTTGTCTTCTCTGCTCCTTCCCTGAGCGTCATAAAAACACTTCTCTCTTGTCTCAAATTTCCCAGATGTGTTCGCAAATTGGGTGTCCTTAACTTTTGATTCTGTTTTTTTTTTCGTTCTTTTCAAAATCGAAATAAAAATGAACATAAACATAAAAAAGACAAACCTATAATCCGTGCCACTGAACAGAAAAAAGTCACATTTCTTCCCCCGTAGTCTGAAATCGCATGCTTTTAGTGACTCATTGTCATTGTTCTCTCTGGAGTTGTATTTAGCTTAGTTTGTTTCATTAATCCTGTTTACAGGGTTGTCTTCTTTGCTCCTTCTCTGAGCCTCATAAAAACATCGGTCACACACCTGGGAAATTTGAGACCGCAAAGTAGGGCTTGGCGATATGACCAAAAAACTTATCACATTTTCACACAAATTGGTTGATCTTGGTTTTTAAAAACAAAACAAAACAATATTCCATTCCAACAGTATTCCATTAAAGTCAAAACTCTGCTCAAAACCACATTCACAACACTGGGTTGGCTAGACCTCTTGATTAAAAGTCCCAAGCTGAAAAAAGATTTCCTGTGCAGTTTTTAAGTCCATAAATCCTCTCCAGACTCGTTCTGAACATTTCTGCTGTCAAATTGCGTTCATTAATGTTTGCCTGCATTAGCGTGTTGGCTGCAATGTAGGTTTGTTCTTCTCCCCTTTGTAACTCCCTGTGCTGCCAGTAGATGGGGCTCTAGTACAATTCCTGATGTGGGAAACAAATGACTGATATAACGGAACTTGTGCTTTGTTTTTTTAAGTTCGAAATCGTGAGAGGCCAAAGCAAAGGTTCTCAAGAGCATTATTTTTTATTATATTTTATTCATTGTTTTATGTTGCACTTTACGCCGAAGCAAGTTCCTATGTTTGTGAATTTTGATCACTGACAATGGCAATAAACCGTTTCTGATTCTGATTCTGTTTAAAGACCAATATCAGCACAAATAATGCATAAAATCTCTCCTTTAGGAAAGACATCAATTTGAAACTTCTCCTGTAGTTTACTCACATAAAAGTAAGGAAAAAATGTTTGACAAGTTTTTCATGTCATGTTTTCATGTTTCATTCAAAGCATTTTATGTGTAAAAAAGGCCCAAATTGCACATGTTTGGGACATTTCAATCTGAAAAATGGACATAACCAGGTTTAATTAAAAAAATGTTTTTTTTTTTCCATCCATCCATCTTCTTCCGCTTATCCGGGGCCGGGTCGCGGGGGCAGCAGTCTAAGCAGGGACTCCCAGACTTCCTTCACCCCAGACACTTCCTCTAGCTCCTCCGGGGGGATCCCGAGGCGTTGCCAGGCCAGCCGAGAGACATAGTCCCTCCAGCGTGTCCTGGGTCTTCCCCGGGGCCGCCTCCCGGTGGGACATGCCCAGAACACCTCCCGAGGGAGGCGTCCAGGAGGCATCCGGAACAGATGCCCGAGCCACCTCAGCTGGCTCCTCTCGACGTGGAGGAGCAGCGGCTCTACTCTGAGCTCCTCCCGTGTGACTGAGCTCCTCACCCTATCTCTAAGGGAGCGCCCAGCCACCCGGCGGAGGAAGCTCATTTCGATCGCTTGTATCCGCGATCTTGTCCTTTCTGTCATTACCCAAAGCTCATGACCATAGGTGAGGGTCGGAACGTAGATTGACCGGTAAATCGAGAGCTTCGTCTTTCGACTCAGCTCTTTCTTTACCACAACGGTTCGATACAACGCCCGCATCACTGCAGACGCTGCACCGATCCGCCTGTCAATCTCACGCTCCATCCTTCCCTCACTCGTGAACAAGACCCCGAGATACTTGAACTCCTCCACTTGAGGCAAGGACTCTCCACCCACCCGGAGAGGGCAAGCCACCTTTTTCCGGTCGAGAACCATGGCCTCGGATTTGGAGGTGCTGATCCTCATCCCAGCCGCTTCACACTCGGCTGCAAACCGTCCCAGTGCATGTTGCAGGTCCTGATTTGAGGAAGCCATCAGGACGACATCATCTGCAAACAGCAGAGATGAGATCCTGTGGCTCCCAAACCGGACCCCCTCCACGCCCTGACTGCGCCTAGAAATTCTGTCCATAAAAATTATGAACAGAACCGGTGACAAAGGGCAGCCCTGGCGGAGTCCAACATGCACTTGGAACAGGTCTGACTTACTGCCGGCAATGCGAACGCAGCTCCTGCTCCGGTCGTACAAGGACCGGACAGCCCTTAGCAAAGGGCCCCGGACCCCATACTCCCGGAGCACCCCCCACAAGGCGACCCGGGGCACACGGTCGAATGCCTTCTCCAGATCCACAAAGCACACTGCTCCTCCTGAATCCGAGGTTCGACTATCGGTCGGATTCTCCTCTCCAGTACCCTGGAATAGACCTTACCGGGGAGGCTGAGGAGTGTGATCCCCCTGTGGTTGGAACACACCCTCCGGTCCCCCTTCTTATACAGAGGGACCACCACCCCGGTCTGCCAGTCCAGAGGTACCGTCCCCGACTGCCACGCGATGTTGCAGAGATGTGTCAACCAAGACAGTCCCACAACATCCAGAGACTTAAGATACTCAGGGCGGATCTCATCCACCCCCGGAGCCTTGCCACCAAGGAGCTTGCCAACCACCTCAGTGACTTCAGCCAGGGTGATGGACGAGTCCGCCTCCAAGATCTCAGCCTCTGCTTCCTCCTCGGAAGACGTGACAGTGGGATTGAGGAGATCCTCAAAGTATTCCTTCCACCTTCCGACAACATCCCCAGTCGAGGTCAACAGCTCTCCACCCGCACCGTAAACGGTGTTGGTGAAGCTACTGCTTCCCCTCCTGAGGCGTCGGATGGTTTGCCAGAATTTCTTTGAGGCCGGCCGATAGTCCTCCTCCATGGCCTCCCCGAACTCCTCCCATACCCGAGTTTTTGCCTCTGCGACAGCCCGGGCTGCAGTACGCTTGGCCTGCCGGTACCTGTCAGCTGCTTCAGGAGTCCCACGAGCCAGCAAGGCCCGATAGGACTCCTTCTTCAGCCTGACGGCATCCCTTACTTCCGGTGTCCACCACCGGGTTCGGGGATTGCCGCCGCGACAGGCACCAGAGACCTTGCGACCACAGCTACGAGCCGCTGCATCGACAATGGAGGTGGAGAACATGGTCCACTCGGACTCAATGTCTCCAACCTCCCCCGGGATCTGGGAGAAGTTCTCCCGGAGGTGTGAGTTGAAGACCCTGCTGACAGAGGGCTCTGCCAGCCGTTCCCAGCAGACCCTCACGATACGCTTGGGCCTGCCGAGTCTGTCCGGCTTCCTCCCCCGCCAGCGGATCCAACTCACCACCAGGTGGTGATCGGTTGACAGCTCCGCCCCTCACTTCAGCACAGTGTCCAACTCACGCGGCGGCCGAAGGTCAGATGACCGCGACAACAAAGTCGATCATCGACCTCCGGCCTAGGGTGTCCTGGTGCCACGTGCACTGATGGACACCCTTGTGCTTGAACATGGTGTTCGTTATGGACAAGCTGTGACTAGCACAGAAGTCCAATAACTGAACACCGCTCGGGTTCAGATCGGCCGTTCCTCCCGATTACCCCTCTCCAGGTGTCACTGTCATTGCCCACGTGGGCGTTGAAGTCCCCCAGTAGAACAACGGAGTCCCCAGGCGGTGCACTGTCCAGTACCCCTCCCAGGGACTCCAAGAAGGTCTGGTACTCTGCACCGCTGTTCGGCCCGTAGGCCGACACAACGGTGAGAGACCTGTCCCCCACCCGAAGGCGGAGGGACGCGACCCTCTCGTTCACCGGGGTAAACTCCAACACGTGGCGGCTGAGCTGTGGGGCTATGAGCAAGCCCACACCAGCCCGCCGCCTCTCCCTGCAGGCAACGCCAGAGAAATGGAGCGTCCAGCCCCTCTCGAGGAGACGGGTTCCAGAGCCCAGGCTGTGCGTGGAGGTGAGGCCGACTATATCTAGTCGGAAACGCTCGACCTCCCGCACAAGCTCAGGCTCCTTCCCCCCCAGCGAGGTGACATTCCATGTCCCCAGAGCTAGTTTCTGTGTCCGGAGATCTGGTCGTCGAGGCCCCCGCCTTCGACTGCCGCCCAGATCTCTCCGCACCGGCCCCCTATGGATCCTCCTGCGGGTGGTGGGTCCACGGGAGGACGGCCCCACGTCGCTCGTTCGGGCTGGGCCCGGCCGGGCCCCGTGGGGAAAGGCCCGGCCACCAGGCGCTCGCCGTCGAGCACCCACCCCAGGCCTGGCTCCAGGGTGGGGCCCCGGTGACGCCAATCCGGGCGACGTAACTGGCCTTGTTGATATACTAGTCATAAGGGGCTTTGGAACCGCTCTTGGTCTGACCCGTCACCCAGGACCTGTTTGCCATGGGTGACCCTACCAGGGGCATGAAGCCCCCGACAACATAGCTCCCAGGATCATTCGGGTACTCAAACCCCTCCACCACATTAAGGTGGCGGTTAAAGGAGGTTTTTTTTTTTCATTTTGAAAAATTTACAGAAGGGATGTTTTAAGTAAACATGATCTGACTGAAAGTTGGCCTAAAAAATAACATTTTTCCTATTTTTTTTTACTTAAAACCTTAATAAATCAAGCTTAGAATTAGATATCAATAAATCCTTCTGTATGTTTCGTGAGAATCTTGTTGAGTACAGGTTTGTTAAGTTTGGTGTGTGTAGGAGCTACTCTGAGGCTGATCTTTATGTCTCTGTGGGAGAAAAATGCATTAGGAGAAAACGGCCTTGGAAGTTAGAATGTCCCAGAGAAATCTATGGATGAAGTGGATTAAGTCAAGCGATAAAACCTATTTAAGAGCAGATTGGAAAAGTTAGTTGTTTCCACATGAAAGCTGATATGTTGAGAGAGCAAACTGACCAAAAAACAAAATATCGGAAAAAAATGGCCTTTGCCTGTAGTGTCCCACCTTAAAGACAAGACTTTAAACTCTCCGGCGCTAACCCAACACACACTCGCACGCTCCCTAATTACGTTGCCAGTTTTGATTAGCGGAGGATCGAGACGGCCTGTATCCATGGAGCTCCAGGATGTGCTCAGACGGTTTTTGGAACGCATCCTCCGAGACACGACGCGCATAAAGAACCTTATCCCAACTCATTTCACCCTTGATTACCCCGACGGCCGCTCAGCCCTTTTACAACGATATGCTGCGCAGATATGATAGTTCAGAGCGGCGATCCACTCCAGCAGGCCGCGGTTGCCTTCAGAGCATATTTGCACGGAGACAAGCGTTTCAACAATACAGACGTAAATTAAAGAGCCTTTGTTTTCCGTGGAACACAAAAGGCCATTTAGAAGCGGCGCCAATGAAGAGATTAATGATAGGTAAACAGGAAGTGGCTGTGTGGAGAGGGTGTGTAAAAGTGCCAGCAGTCAGAAGAAGAGGATTAGTTGAAACGATTTGAAAATAATAATCATAATGTGGTTGGGATGGTTCGAAACATTTTACGTTTAAATTTATGCAAACACTGAGTCATCTCTGAACAGTGTTACGATTTGTTGTTGCTGGCCTTATCAAAAGCGAAACGTTATCCATTACTATTTTAATTTTTCAAAATGTATAACCCAGTACTGACCCAGCATTAAAATAGGACTAGACTATTTTTAGGACTAGAATTAAAATAGGACTAGACTAGACCAACTGGGTTTGAACTAGGACTAGGGTTGCCCTAACCCTCGAACCAGGTCTAAAGCAGAATTAAACAACATCTAATATACGGCCAAACCAGGTCTAAACTAGAACTAACTCAGAATTAAAGCAGTAAACAAGAAAAAAACTGTTGTTGTTGTGGCCTTTCCAAAACTAAACATAATCCTACCATTTTAAACATTTGTAAACTCTATAACATATATAACAGTAATATCACATTGTTCTTGTGCAAATCTGTTGCTCTCTTGAGATGTACAACTCGCCGTCGTAAACCCCTTATAATATTAACTTTTTGTCAAAAAGGTCAAACGTTTAAGCTAAATTAACAAATCATATCATTTTCTGCTGTTTCCAGGAAAAATGGAAAAATAGTATGCTTTTAAAAATATTGTTATTAGCCTTTAAACATGCTCTTGGTTGCCTTAAGTTTGGCATTTTATATTTTACAACTAAAAAAAATGTTTGTAAAAAACAAAATGAACATCTGTACCTGGTTCTGTTTGCCCTGGCACTTACTGAGTTTAAGTGCCATCTACTGGCTGCATTGTGCTTACACAAGCTAAATATGTTATTACTTGAGCCTTTGGGAAGTGCGCTAGCAATTACAATGATTGCGTGCTCAGAACGAGTCTGATTCAAGGACTTAAAACAGCAGATGATTCTCGGATAAGTAACGTGTATAATCGGAAAAAATGTCACAGATAGAGGGAGTTGAACAGGGAGGGTTTTTGACGCTCGGAGAGGAGAGAATTTTGTATTCATTCATTCATTTTCTACCGCTTATTCCCGTTTCCGGAGTCGCGGGTGACTGGAGCCTATCCCAGTGACTTTGGGCCTTAGACGGGGTACACCCTGGACAGTGGCCAACTCATCGCAGGGCTGACACAGAGAGACAGACAAGGACAGACAACCATTCACTCTCACATTCATACACTACGGGCTATTTAGAGTTTCCAGTTAACCTACACATGTCATATCTTTGGACGGTGGGAGGAAGCCGGAGAACCCGGAGAGAACCCACTACAAAATGCTTTACAAAAATTACTTTACAAAATTTCCAATCAAGTACCGACCCAGAATTAAACTAGGACTAGACTAGCACCAACTGGGTCTGAACCAGGACTAACCCAGAATCAAACCAGGTCTAAACTAGAACTAACTCAGAATTAAAACAGTAAACAAGAAAAAAACTGTATTTGTTTTATTTGGAAGATGGATCGTGGACCGTAAAAAATATTTAGAGGGCCTGATTTAGCCCTCGGGCCGTACGTTGAATAGCCCTGATGTAAATAATTCCACCTTACTATAATGTCTATGTTTAAAAATATAACAATATCCCATTATCTTACATATTTTTTTCGGATTACACCAACATTACACTAAACATACTGTATATTGCATTAAAAAAAGAAACACTTGACTACCCACAGACAAACACCTCGTTCCTCCTGCCGCGCTGCCACCAGGTTCCAGCCCTAAACCCATTATTGAAGGTGGCCTTTATATGACTCACGGCACAGTCTGGCATTACCATAAAGTGTGCATTGATTGATTTTCATTGTCCTTGATTGAGGTCAGGGGGGGTCGTCCCATCGGAGTCCGGACCGTGACGCCGGCTACTTCCTGGACAAGCCGCTTATAATTACAGCGCTAACATTTACAGAGCACCAATCACTCACACGTATTGATAATTATGGTCAATTTAAACGCGCTAATTATTATGATGATGTTGGGCGGGAGCGGCTAAGTGGTCGGCATTCTGTTCTTTCTATTCTGGGGACGTTTTAATATTGTAATTTAAATGCTCAATTATAGTTATAGCAATAAGTCTGTTTGAAGTTTATTTCTTTATGGAAATGGCAATCAAAGGTTCTATAATTAGAGATGGATAGTTTTTTAATGATATTATACCTCTCAAAGTAGTTTTCAGTCAACATAATTTTTCCTTCAATAAGATAATGTGCTAATACTTGCTTGGATTAAGTTGTTTTTATCTTAATTTATGTCTATTTGAGTCAATTTTGTTAAAGATTTGCCCATGCACCAAGCTTTTCAAATTTCCAGTGCAGTATCTTTTTTATTTATTTTTTGCTCATTTCAAGTGAGAAAATGCTTGTGTTTGTCTTATTTTAAGTAAAGCGAGACGTTTTATGCTTGTTCCATTTGCAAATCTTATTTTACTGCAGTTTGACTGTCAAATAAGATTATAAGCGACGAAAGTGCAGTATTTATCTTGATTTGAGGATATTCTGACTGTCTTAAAATGAGATATGCCAGTAAAATAAGATTTGCCAATGGAACAAGCGTAAAATGTCTTGCTTTACTTAAAATAAGACACACTTGAAATGAGCAAAAAAAGAAAGCTACTGTGCTTGAAATTAGAAAGAAATAGCTTGTGCCATTGGCAAATCTAATAAGAATGGACGGAAATAGGCTAAAATAAAGAAAAATACTTATGAAAGTTGTACTGCATGATTTAGTAAGAATATCAAATTACAATTTGTGCGATTATGATTAGATTTGCACTTTGTTTCCATAGTGCCTGTTCAGATCTAAACTACATGGTCAGAACATTTTACGCCAATTAAGACCAGATATTTTGATGTTTCTTGAGCAAATTATGCTCCTTCAAAAATTGACGTCTTTGTGATTTGCTGATTTGCATTCACGTTGCGATTTCAATTTGATTATGATTAAGCCCTAAAAGAAAGGTTAGATGAAGACAAGAAGGTGGCAGACTCTCCACCGGAAAAAATGTAACGCAAACTAAACATTAAAGAGGAGGTATTATGTTAAATCAACTTTTTGGAGTTTTCTGCCAACGTTATTCCTTCATCAAAAACATGTAATTCTTGCATGTTAGAGCAATCTTGGCTGTCTTCTGCGCACTATTCGAAACCTGGATTGTCTTCTTGAACCGTTCTGCAGTGCACAGTGTAACGCCCGCAACCTTACGTAACCAGGAAGTGTGTTACGTAACCAGGAAGTGTCTGAGCCCCTCGGCCCCTCCCGTCAGGTTATCTGTGAGGAGAGGGGTAGCAGGACAGTGCGGCTGATATCGCCTAAACAGCTGCAACACAGACTCATTTTCGTTACTTTTCTGTTCAGCTTTTAATTGAAAATGTGTCCAGACAGAAAGGGCGTATGGATGGACAGAGGACACGCTTATTTTCATGCTTTCCAGGGTCGAGGTGACTCCGGGAGAAGTGGCTAGAGTTTGTTTCAGTGAAGGACACCATCGGAGAAAGTGTGCTTTGTTTCCTCTTTGTTAGTTTCCACCATTTTGCCAAGGCCTTCAACAAAAGCATGTTTGATAATGGACTGTCAAACGCACTGACTCTAAAGAAGGACTTCCTCAACAGCAATAAAGACAAGTTTGGTGGCACGCAAATAATTACATTTAAAATGCTCTCTTTTGTGTTTAGTACGTTATTGTTATTGCCTTCATAAACCGTGTGCTTGTGCCGTGTTGACGCTGTGGAGGGGATTAGTGGGTGGAGCATTTTAATATGTTGCTTTCGACAAATATACCATTTTCAAACCAACAAAAGTTAACAGATCTGTATATGACATGTTCTACCATTAAAGTGTAATACCCCCACTTTAACAGACTTCTTGATCGACTAAAGACCATCCCTATTAACCAATTAGTCGACTAAAAGGGGGTGTGGCAAAAATGTATCAAAACTGTAAAGTATTTCCATGTATCTAAACCAAACTGCACTAAAAAGAACACAACTGTAGAGGAGTTCATACTATTTATACGGAAAAGTACTAGGAGACAGTGTATTTATACGTCAAGACTCCAAAATCTTCAGCTAACTCACTTCATATCTTCTTGTTTTTGTCATACATATCCTTTTATAATAATTTCATTAAAATAAAATGATTATTCGACTAATAAAAATCTTGGTCGACTAAGATACCATCTACCAACTAACGACTAAACCAGTGGCTCACAACCTTTTTTGTCTTGAGTACCCTGTAAGCTTTGTTTCACACTTAAAATACCCCTTAACTTAAGTTTCGCGCTAATAAATGGGTTTAGTAGTCACATATGGTCAATTATTGCTATTATAGCTTTGTTTTGAGATGCAAAATTTACAACTAATGGCACTTTTTTACATTTCATCTTCTTCTAAAACCTGAAACCATTCCAAGTACCCCCTGGTAATTGCTCACGTACACCTTGGAGTCCATGTACCCCTGTTTGGAAAACACAGGACTAAACGACTGAAGGACTACAGCCCTACTTCTAAGTAAATTTTTTTTCTTTCACTTTCTGATGCCAAACCCTTCAAAACTGACGACTCGACTGCGGACATTCATGCAATAACGAAGGAGAGGACATACACCGAATTCCATATGACCATCCCAATTTTGTCTGCGTTACATAACCGCAGCCACGCGTCCCGAGAGAGGAGCATGAAGGAGAATCTCTGACGTGCGCATCTCGTCTGAATTGATAACACAACTCCCACTGAGGCAAATTAAGAGAAGGCAGTGCAGAGCGGCGATGTCCCCAGCTGTACCTGCGCCTGCTACTGCTGACGAGTCGTGAATAATCCGAATCAGACAGGAACTTTCTGGGAAGAACTTTCGCGGGGATCGGAGCAGAGGTTAGCGACGAGAAAATGCGCCTACGGGCTTCGCTTTCAGGGAGTGTGATTAAACATGTACTGTGCCATTTTTGAAAGTTCCACAGCGTGTGACAGGCCAGGGGTCTTATTTATAAAAGTTGAAAGTGGAATTCTTACTATAAAAGTGTACGTATGGACAAAACACAAATTTCTATGAACTTACTCTAACATGTTAATGTCTCGTTTCCTATCAGATTGTCTTTTGCCTTATCTTTGAAAGCCCAGACGCACAAAGATCAGAGTTTTTGGACCGAATCGTTGAAGGAAAAATATTCAGCATTTTTCATATTTTTCATTGCAACTGGCACCAGTGGACTATACAATCTAGTGAAGTTAGCTCTGAAAAGACGTCATGATGCAGATTTGCTGCAGCAGTTATCGTGTTTAGACGGCAGAAATGCTCAGAACGAGTCCGGCGATGATTTAAGAACTAAAAACGGTGGAACATTCTTGGATAAGTGACATAGATGATCTGAAAATACGTATGAAAATACAGGAAGTTCAGCAGGAAGTGTGTTTGACATTCATAGATCACAAACTTAACATTGAAAGTCACACACGCAACATTTTTGTACGTACGCACACGTTATAAATAATACTCCAGATCTTTGCAGAAGTGAACAGACTCATAGTAAGAATGCATTTTTTCTGAGCAATAAAAACACATGTATCTAAAGAATTACAAGATATATAGGTTTTACTGCTGTGCTGTGGAATATTTTCCAGCAAATCTTCTGTTTATAATCAAATCTAATTCCTCCTGATTTATACTTTTTAATTATGCGTCCAATCTCAGCAGTTCACAAAAAGCCGTCCAAGTTTGAGGCA
The DNA here is from genome assembly GCA_019453435.1 of Rhinogobius similis. Lineage (NCBI taxonomy): Eukaryota > Metazoa > Chordata > Actinopteri > Gobiiformes > Gobiidae > Rhinogobius > Rhinogobius similis. The sequence goes on along the minus strand of CM033624.1, from coordinate 9,004,508 downwards.
CTGTGATACGTGGCTAAACAAGAAACTACTTTCAGTTTATCATCAGCTTTTTCTGCATTTACTGAGCCTCTACCGCACGTTTAACATCCTTTTTGTAATGCATTGGTGTTTGGCTGACGTTAGATACATTATGCACTGGAAATATAATATTTTTTTATCTTGAAGCAAGTGCTGTGAGTTGAACAGGAACCAGTTGAGGCAAACTTGTGCTAGCTTTGTTTTGCTAGGTCTGTCGGTTCAAAAAAAAGTTAGCATCACCAGAAATAAGGAGGTTTATCACAAAATCAAGTCAGCGTTTGGTGAGAAAAGATTATTCTCTGTTTATATCTACTTTTTGGTGTCTGTTTTCAGCTGCGTTCTCGCTTATCCAATCGTCTCGCTCTGGTGTAGTTCCTTTTTGACTAAAGCTGGTACAGCGGAGACACTTTTGGACCCTTTTGGACCGTACCTTTCGTGCACGAAGGAGGTGTCGGGTTTGATTTCTGTAGAGGGATTTCGGAGTCTCAGTTCTAAGTAATTTTGATAGTTCGATTGTGCCGAAGTTATATTTTGAGCTCTCTTTGTTGTTGTTGTTTCCTCTTGAGAAACATATCTCGAGTACAACTTTTCAGGTTTTAATACTCACTTATTCTCTCATTCTGAACAGCTTGCGTGTTACATAACAGATCGCCTACGAAACCATTTTAAGCCATAAGTCTCCTGTGCAAGGCCATGGTCTGTCCACATGACACTTTGCTAAAATGGAATCTATTGTATTTTTCAGACTGTCGCGGTTGCAGTTTTCCATACAATTGTGTCGAGGTTATGCACTTATATCACTTCCATTCCAAATATGCCTCGCAACATTCCTACTAAGTCACACAACCTACCAGCACGATCGTTAAAATGTGTTTCCTTGCTCTTTTTTTTGCCTTAGTTTTGTTGTGTTGATAGTAAAGAGCAGGAGGAGCTAAAGGACACTTCCCCTCTACCTACAACAATTAATTTCCTCAATACACGGACTCAGAAACCACTTACTCAAGAGAAAAAAAGGTAATCAGTTCAATTCTGATTGCCGTTCGTATCGGTAATAAATGTGCGTGTTCTTGTTGTTTACTGTTTACTTTTCTTCTTTTAGTTTTCAGATGGAAGCTAAACATTATGCAGAATTTTTGCCGTTTACATTGGTTATTAGACTTGAGCAGCTCTTTAACATTCTAGATGTGTTTCATGGCCGTACAGATCCGTAACTGCCATAATTCCATTCCATTCCATGCATAAACAACCTATCCAATGTCCCTGTGTATATCTTGTTGTTTTCTTCTTCTATAGACTTATTAATTAATATTATGCTTTTCACATCCTCTAGCCTCGATATCTTCCACACGGCTCTTTTTGCCTGGAAACAGAGCACATGACGCTCTCTTTAATGTCCCCAGCGGTGCTCTGAGTGAGTGAAGACCAAGCCGACCGGTAATGCAAAGCCGCCTGTCTATGCAAATGTTCGGGGCGTGTTGGATTTACGGACCAGACCGGGATTATTTACGGCGTTGGGGTGTAGCTGACATTATGGTCGGGGGAGTCATGCATTTACCTGATGACACGGTGGGTTGTGGCAGGGGGCAAGTGACGGATTGAACAACGTCTAAATCAAGGGGACAAGGGTAATGTGCGCAAATGAATTCACCTTTTTCAGCGTAATGGAAGACCAGCGGGGTCTCATGAAAATGTATATACGTGGAAGAACAGGCAATGAGCACACATACCTATTTCAATAGTTTGCGGTTCACGTTTTAGAATTTGTCATTTCAGATGAAGTACAAGAGGTAATATCACTCTATAGACCGTTTACTCTGTTTTAAAGGAGATATATTTTCCTTTTTTTCAAGTACTTAGTATTGAGCTATGACGTAAGTTGATCATCATTTTTTGCATGTTTTTCATTGTAAATGCCAGTATTACTTTAAAATGGCTTAATATTAGAAACAAGTTCATTGACTTCCTGTTCAAAGCAGCAGAACTGATAAGCCCCGCCTCTTCATCGTGACGTTTCACCGTAACAAGCCGCAAATTTTTATGTACATGTTTTTATTTTTGAAAAATACTTAGTGACATTTTTGGACCATGTCTTTTTTTCAAAATAAATACAACTTAGTTGAGGGAAGGGGGCGTTTAGCGAAAAAGCTCATCAGTCCCACTCACTTCTCATTCATTTTTTGCCATAGGGATTTAGAAAAATTCAAATATTACGAGTTTAAGGGCATGATGGAGGCTAACCAGCTATGTATTAACTAATGTCTATTACGCGGTTGTTTTCAGACAAAAAAAAAAAAAACACATGTAAAACTTTAAAATCTGCAAAGTGTTGTAATAACTTAGCACCGTGTTACTCATTGCGCGGCTCGCGAGCCACATTTGGCTCTCCAAGCCTAATTGGCGGCTCGCGTAGTTGCGCACTGTTGCAAATGTTTACGACAGAGTTACAGCGGCACTTGTGACTGCTGCGCATCCAACTTCAACTTAGCGCGAGCCAAATAACAGCATCAAGCCGAAAAAAGTGGATCCAGGGTGACGGACACAGAGAAACAAATGCAGAATCTCGACGAAAGTCTGTGGCAGTGGTGTTGTTTACGTGATACGCAGGTATAGCATAAACTCAAAAGAAGTGCGGCTGGATTTACGTACACTCACTACAAATTGATCAGTGATACGTAACAGTCATTACCCTTGCGGTACTTTAGTGCTTTCTCCGTTTAGAGACCAGTACAAACTTTACATCCTCCTCTTTCCCCGCAGTCACTTATGAGCTGCTCTGAGCATCACTCCTTTTTTCTCTTTACGCGGCGCAGACAGTGAGCAACGGAGTCTGGGTTTAGAGCAGACCGGGACAGATGCGGATCAGGATTATTCGGGGGCCACTAAACAATTTTATTCTGGTCTCAAAAACTCCAAAATGTTCTTTATTTGACGTTAATCGGCCTCATATTCGCGGAGAAAGGAGGCAAAAAGTTGAATGAATGAAAGAGCAAAAGACGCAAATGCAGCCGACGCACGGAAGCGCCACGAGCGCGCACAGCGAAGTCAAACTCGCTCTTGCAAAAGACAATGTTATACAAAAATATATGTTTAGCTGTCCTGGATTAAACATTTGCAGACTGACAGTTTTGGAGGAGAAAGAAGAAGGGAATCTGCGTGTGAGGAGTGCAGGGCCTGTGCAGCAAAACTCAGGGGCTTGGGGTTAGGGGGGCTGAGGGGGCACTAAAAATAAAACCACACCATGCAACCTAGAATGGGCCAACCAGCTATTTATTACAGCTAATATCCACCAGAATACAGGCAAACATGCACCAGATCAGTATGTGGTAAGTTATTACACCACTGGACTGCACGAAGATTCAGGTGAGGGGATGAGCCGGGGAAACGGAACACGCAAATGAAAGGTACTCAGAGCAAAAAAACGAAAAGTACAAGGAATACAAGAGTGGATGATGATGTTTTGCGGCTCGCTCCTTATCTTTGGTTTGCCAATGCGGCTCTCCTTTAAAAAATAGTGAGGACCACTGACTTAGCAGTTCATAAAGTTTCAATAACAGATTTTAAATAAAGTTATAGGTCTTGTGCCCATTAATCACCACAGAACTGATGAGCCCCAAGCAAGCTTTCAAACATGTGATACTAATTTCTTGAAAATCGTTATGGGAAAAAAATTATGGAAAATTTAGTTCCAGAAGCAAGGGGTGGACGGTCATTGGTGAGCTCCAAATGTGTTATATTTTTGTCGTTTTTTTTTTAAATTTTTTAAAAATATGACATCCTCAGAAACAGTATTTTGCCCTGGGCCCCCAAAACATAGAAACGGCCCTGGAAAAAAGCTATTTACACTTAGGTTTAGTATTCTTGTGGTAAATTGCTCATAGCTTGTTCCACTAGTACCACGGTCTCTAAACTGCACGTGCATCATGTTTTGGCGACTACATTCTCCTAGCTGTAGCTGTACTCCTTATGCAGCAGCTACCATCGACATGCACACTCAGCTGATTGGGGCAAAGGTTCGCCGGGTTCATGTTAAATTGCCACAGAATTGCACTAGTCAACAGTTAGATGTCATAAGGTCGGGGAGGTTGCAACAGAGTAGAGGGATTGTCTTCATAATGCAACCGCTTCAGCAAAACGTACATGGTCTGCAAAAATTAAAGCTATTTCTAGAGATGAAGGATGAATATTACGCAAAATAGACTTCTGTTGAGCTCGTAACCATGATCTAACATTGTCGCGTCATCAAAAACATACCTGGAGTTGCATTTAGCTTCATTCACATTAGTTTGATGAACCCTGGTTAGAAAATCCTCTCCCCTCCGACCGTCAAAAAAACACTGAATTCCCTCGATAAGTAACGTTTTTTTTATAAGTGCATGACTCCAAGAATCTGCTCTGTTTTTAAGTCCACAAATCATCGTTGGACTCACTCTGAGCATTTCTGCCGTCGAATCACGATCATTACCACCGCGTGACTGTTCGATAACACGGCTGGCATAAGAACTAATGTGTTTTCAAATATGTGTCATTGCCTCTGCAGCCAGTAGATGGGGCCAAAGCTAAGTTACTCTGGCATCACCCAAGGCTAAGATGACGTCTTAGTCTCTCTGGGACAGATATCCATTTGCTAAATTCTCTTCAACATTGTTTATTTAAACTGCTTTGTGTTATTGTGATTTTAGTTGTCAGATGGAAGCTGAGCAGAATTGTAGCCGTTTACATTGGTTATTAGACCTGAGCAGCTCTTTCACATTCTAGATGTGTTTCATGGCCTTACAGGAGCAGATCCATAACTGCGGTAATTCCATTCCATTCCGTGCATAAACAACCTATCCAATTTCCCTGTGTATATCGTGTTGCTTTCTTCTTCCATAGACTTATTAATATTATGCTTTTCACATCCTCTAGCCTCGATATCTTCCACACGGCTTCTTTTGCCTGGAAACAGCACATGACGCTCTCTTTAATGTCCTAATCGAGGCATTGTGATTTTGGACGCTACAGAAATAAATTGATTTGATTGATTGATTTGATTTTAGTTCGTCAAAGTGAAGATACTCAAGAGCAGGTTTAAAGGCTAATAATGATACAAAAAAGAATGCATATTTGTCCTTTAACTTTATTGAGTTACACATCTTGAGAAGCTGTAGTAAAAAAAAAAGCCGTGCTATCATGACAAGTAAAATATAAAATTGACTTCGACGGCTGCTCCTCCTACCGGCAAAGTCATTCCTGGTCCAGTTTGTAGTCCAGCTGATGTGCTGCCTTTGGCTTAAAAATCTCAACTATGTCGTGCTTTTCAGATGCCTCCGGGACCTGCCAAAAATTACGATAATGTTCATAGACTTGTGGATTCCCTCTCTCCTGCTCCCTTGTGTAAGCGAGGAAAGGGATTTAATTGCACATTTCCAGCTACATCCGCAAATACGAGGGTAAGTAGTCTATGCTAAATCGCAGTGCTAGTGCTGCTGACGCGGTAACATGCAACAGTTTCAAGCAACCTAGCTATCTAACCTTCATCAATAACCCATTTTCATTAACACAACTAAGACTTACTTTTTACAAGTTACTTCGGGAGAGCTAGCGTGCTGGTAACGTAAAGTATCCGGGTGAGAAAATCGACGGAGTGCTGGACCGGAAATGACTTTGCGGGTAGGAGGAGCAGCTGTCGAACGTTATGCACAGAGTCAAGTGTGAGACCAAACTTGTCAACCGAACAGCACAATTTGTTAATTATAAATTATATTAGAATCTTGTGTCCCGTCTTGTTCTCATGGACCCGATCTCGTGTCGGCAAACAACGAAGGGGTGTTAGTTTAAGTGTTGTTAGTGCCTCCCTTCAGACAGATAACTTTCTATTACTGTTACTGGTGCCTTAAAACAATCCCCAAAGTAGTTTTCTTTTTCATCCATGCATTTATTAGCTTTAACCATTTGAATCGGAGGGAAGGGTTTTTGGAGAACCATTACCGCACTCCTTCAGGAAGCAGTCTCACCCTCGGCGCACGCCAAATGGAATGCTCTGCCGATTCCGCTTTTATTTCACTTTACTTTGATTCGAATACAAGTTATTTTTCCCAACGTTGCTTGCTGATGCCACCAGCGCTTGGATTTAACCTCGGCAAGTGGAGAGGCGGCCGTGAAGCTGAGAGCAAACCATTCCATTGCCAGGTATCAGACCTCGTGCCAAGATGAGTGGTTTTTCATAACAATTGCGTTATGCATGTTGCAAAACCGTATATATTATCATAAATGTGCACAGGGAAATATAGCAAAATCGGGGACCTTTAAGGCAGTGACATGGAGCAGGCTATAGTGACCAAACCAAACTATGTTGTTCGTCAAATCCAAAATAATAAAATTTGACGATTTAGTTAAATTCAAAACACTACAGTCTGTTTCGACACATTTCCTCGTGTGTTTTGGAAAGACTGTGGGTCAGTCTGGTCCCTGCTAAACCAATAATATCTCAGGAAAGTGTCGAGACCAGTGGTTCTTAAACGGGACCTCAATAGGGGTCACGAAATGATTTCCGGGGGTCGCCAGATAATAGAGAAAAACTGATGCAATAGTGTTAAACAAGGCAGGACATCCTTCAAATGCAGTGGTGAATGTAGATTCCTATTTGTCGGCCTATTAAAGTCCTTTTTCTGGTCTATATTCTCAAACTAAAATCAAACATTAGATACAAGGCTATTTTATTACTTTGCGTGTCGCCTATTTTTTGTGTTTTGGGGTCGCGAATATGAACTATTGTTATTCTGGCGGTCGCGACTGACAAAGTTTGAGAACCACTGGTCTAGACTCGCCTCTCGCTGCTTCTGATTGGTTAGTTTTACCATCAAGCTTTCTCGAATTCTTCACCTTGCTCCTTTTCACTTCCCAAAACAAACTTTTCAGCCATTATACTTCATACATCCTACACTACATCCTACACTACATCCTCAAAAGCATTTCCTTTTGCAGTAGTATCAGTATTTCTAATGGTGTAGTTGCTGTAGATTTTGTGGTTCTTTTCGCTTCACCTTAACATTTGACTTTTCTTGAGAATGCTACATCTTTTACTTCAAATCAGCGTTTAATGTATTCCGTACTGCCTCCTTTATATTTTGCCTTCAGCTTGTGTCGCAGGTGTGGAGAATTCGGTGGCTATTATGTCCTTAGATAGTTCCACCGGTGGCTTCGTTCGGAGGAGCAGATGTCCAGGTCTGTACCATGTTCCTGGGGCGGTGGGCATGTCCTGAATGAGGTGCTGATGATGCTTGTCTGTCTCCTTGGACATAAGTGCTCACTGGAGGAGCAGGGACCAGGCTGGGCTCCATCTGCTCTGGACATGGGGAGGCTTTCACTGCATCTTGGAATGAGAAAACTGCAGAATGACGCGAGATTAGCAATGACATTATTATTATAACGATTTGCATTGTCTTAAACACAATATTTTCACAATGCATCGAAAATGTGCTCAATAGTGTCTGAAAATGTCTTGGTTCAGGTTCAAGTTGAGCACAAAATGCATTGATTTATGACAAAAGTGGAGAAATATCGCATTTTCTGTTTCATTTTTGAGTTATTTGTTAATAGTTTTAATTACAAACAATACACTCAATATTCTAATTTAGCATCTCTCCAAAAAACAATTGCGATGTTATACATTTTTTGCTATTTCCCAACTCTAATATAGATAACTGCAATGTCATATGCAGAATCAAACCAGAACCACTCTGAACATAACCATAGAATCGAGATGGTTTAAGGCGTATATGAAACATATTTTGCTTTACTCATGTGTGATGCATTATTCTACAACTTAAAGGGGCTGTACCTAATTTTTACTGTTTTGAAACATGAAATACAGGACTTGTTTGTGTACCCAATTTTTTGCATTAGCACAGCTAAGATAAATTGTCAAAGCATCTATTCAGGTGAAAATGAGACCACAGCGCTGTCTTTCAATCTTTTTGTAGAGCGTTGTGAGCCGATAGTATGCTAAAGTTTGTCAGCTTCACCGTGACTATCCGTGATGGTCTGAGCTCAAAGACCCGTGAAAAGTGCTTATAAACTCATGGCGATGAGGAAAGTGAGAGATACACATGACTAATGTGAAGACTTTAAAACAAGCTAGTTTTCAAGTTTCAAAACAGAAACAGAAAAAATCAGGGACAGCCCCTTTAAGTAGATCATTATTTAAAAAAAAATCATTTTAAACTGCGATTTTGATCTAAAACTCTTTAGTACTAGAACCAGATCCATTGACTTCCTGTTCAAAAGTGTAAAACGAATAAGTCCCGCCTCTTCATAGTGACATTTCACCGAACACAAGCAGCAGATATTCTTTTACACGTATTTATTTTTACATGGTAAGTAAGTGGCTTTGTGACATTTTTATTCTTTTTATTTCGTTTATTTATTTTTTTTTTTCAAATAATAACAATTAAGAACAGGGGATAAGGTGTAGATTAAAACTTTACAGGACTACTCAATCATATACGACTCAATCAAAATACAACTTTGAGTAGACTAATGATGAGGAAACACCGGTGTAACAAGGTTTAAAGCTCATAAAAGTGTGATATGTCTCCTTTAAAGGGTAGCCCTGTCTTTGCTGTAGGAAAATGCAGCGTAAAATAGATTAACACAATGATTAATGTAACCCTGCAGCCTCTACCTTAGTGGTAAAAAGTAATTCCATTTTACAATATGATATAACATTATGACCCTGGCACACGCTCTCCATTTTTCTTTTAAATCCACTTATTCCAATTAAGTGAACACTGAGCAATGAGTTACTTATCAGAACAGAACAGGCAGCTGAAGTATCTCATGCAGAATAACTGTGCAGTGCTTAACAGAGTCTAGAGCAATCCAGTCCACCATTTGAATTATTTACTTAGCTGGAAAATTAAAGGAACTCTATGAAACTCTTATGGTTAAGCTTAAAGAGGCTGTACCTTTTTTTTTTCTTCATGTAATAATGTGAAATCTGTTTTGCCCCAGTACAGATGTATCGGTTCATGCCAGACACGTGACCTGTATGCCACCCGCAGCCATCTTGATTTTGGTCGCTGATGTAAACAAATGTAAAATCTGCATAAGCTATTCAAATATCAGAAAAGACCTAATATTTACTGTCAGCTGTGGTTCTGACAATTATCCAACAAATGACATCGTACAAAAGCAAAACTGCATTTTGAAACGCAAATGTGGCTTTGATGCAGCAAGTTATGTAGAAAATGCTAATGAATGATTAGCATTTCTCATTAGCATAAAGGTCAAATATAATGGACTCGAAGAAATCTTCTAACAATGGAAATACGGCGAAATAAGTGTCTGACGCTTTATGTGTGTTTGGTAATAGTGCCGCACTAGATATTAATTCAGTTTTTGTGTGATTTTGAGCTTTTAGTGCTGACTTTGATGAAGGTTTTTGCCAGTTAAAAGTCTGTATAAAGTGGTCAGTAGCTGTTCAAAAGCCCTGATATCTGTGCTGATTGCTTTGTGAGAAGTTAGCTGGGAAAATCGACACCTTTCAGACAGCATTTGTGACCCAATTTTGTGTTTATAAAAAAGCAAACCATAAACACTTGTCGCTTTCCGTAGAAACATGTCTCCAACCAGCAGCCATTTAACTTTATTCTTGATATGTGACGTACGTTGGTAGGAACCAATTGTAAAAGCAGGTCTTAAAACAAAAATGACACCAATGTGTATTGTCTGCATCTGATTATAGAGCAGGAAGTGCATTGTTAGCATGTTAATATTTGTTAGCTTTAGCGTGGCTGGCTCAGGGAGTTGGGAAAGTGCTGTTAAACTCATCGCAGTAAATAATTAGGATGTTTTGGATGCAATAGGGAAGTGAGCGGGAAATTTGGACCACTGCAAACTGTTTAAAATGATCTAGTTATGGTTTTACATTGTTAGCACAACAAAAATCAGGTACAGCAAGCAGTAAGAATGCATAATTTTCAATGTATTTTTAGCAGTAACATTTAAAAACACCTGTATTTCACGAAATGCAAGATAGACAACTTAAAAGACCAACTGTTGAACATTTCTGCTGACATGTTGGAGACAATCATCAGATTAACTCCAAACAGAAAAGTTCCGCAGTGCGCCTTTTAAGCAGTTTACTTGAAGCCTTGATCCAGTTGCTGTTTTGCTTCCCCAGAAAAGTAAAGGTGTTTATGTTGGCCTTGCGGACTTCTCTCAAAAGCTGTAAGCTACTCTCGGCTTTGGACATCAAATGCCACGTCAAACTCAAGGTCAAAATAAACTCACTTGATTTGTTAGATCTGCACAAAATGTTAGAGAGGTGTAGATAGAGATATAGCAATGAAAACCTCTCTCCTTCAACCTGCAGTATATTTACTTTCAATGGATAGTTGTGTTTACAGAAAGGTGTAAAGGTTTGAGTTGATCTTTGTACTTGAACTATGTACGATTTTACGATGGTGTATTGTTGTGCAGCGATACTCACGTCGCCATAATCCAGTTGAGGAATTAAAGTGGCAGAAACCAGACGTTTACGAGCTTCTAGGGTAAAACAGACTTTATTATGGTAAAAGAACCCAAACTTTACCTTCAATTTATGAGTCAATTTTTTAGACGATCTTTAAACAACAGCTCTTTGTCTAGAATGAAGCCAAGGTACTTATAAGTTTCCCTGAGAGGTCTTAATCAGCGGGATACCTTCTGTTAGCGCGTGTCCATCGCTTTCGTTTTTTTCTGAATTCAGCACTAACTTGAACAATGTTAGAATGAAGTGTTTCACTGGGTAAAAACTATGCAAAACATTAACAACGAATAAATAAACTATAAGTATTCATAAAACAATAGACAGCTCATACTGTCTGGTTGGTGGTTCAAGATCCGAGGCAATCTTGAATCTGCCGACACGACAAACAGATAGTAAGAGCCATCGAATGTTTTATGAATTTCAAAAACCAAATTCGATTATTGAGACATCCCTGGGTATTTACAGTTCTGATTCATGACAGAAGCAGGATTACAAATCGTGAGTGGTAAGGCCTTCTTGCTTGGGGATTAAACTATTGTAGTTACTCTCATACTAATTTAGAAATAGGGCCAGTTTTAATCGGCTTACGTTTTCGGTGGAAAGCAGTGGCCTAGCGATAGTGTTCACAACCCAAACCCGAAAGTCAGTGGTTCGATCCCAGCTCAGTGCAGATTAGGCTTGTTTATTAAAAGTATCTGAAAAAAGCACATAAGCAGGACAAAATTTGGCCTTTCTTGCATTGTTTATGAATAGTTTTGCTAGCATAAGACCTCATGTTAGGCTCCAGTCACCCGCGACCCCTAACGGGAATAAGCGGTAGAAGATGAATGAGACCTCATGTTAACATTGATGAAAGTATACTTATTTTGCATTGAAAATTACATTGTATTTTCTTAACAAGGAGCATTTTTCTTAAGTATTTGTGGTTTCGAAATTGCCATAGAGTCTATTCCTTAATATTGAAATTGTGATAGAAACTTTAGTATCGTGACAACACTAGTGCATACTGTTGTTGTTGTTGTTTCCTTAGGCAAGGCCCTTCATTCACTTGGCCTTTCATATGAATTTGCTGTGGTTGAGTGATGCCTTGTGTACACTTGCTCTAGCCTGGGTGCGGTTCAGTACCTGCGTGGGTCACTTGAGGATCGCCTGTTTCACCAGCTCAGGTTTGCCGCGGTCCGAATTTGACGAAGGCCACGCAGAACACTCGTCTAATAACCTGAGAACCGCGCCTGTCTGCCGCTGCGTCGGGCAAAAGTAGACTTCTTGCTGATTCTTTCTGCAGACACGCGCACCTCTTGGACCCGCGGCTGCAGTGCTCCGAGGTTCATGTAACAGGGCGCAAACCAGACCCGGGCCAGAGCCAGTGTACACTCGGGGTGATTGGTGGTGGTCACAGATGCTGGTACGACAGAGTCACAGCCTCGCTTCCATCAGTGGACCCCAGGGCAGATGTGGCTAAAGAAGTAGCAAACAACCACCAAGTGCGAAAGAAGAATGCCATGGATAATTCAGTGTTCAAAAAGGCACCGTTTAAAGTACACATTTTGCTACAGTGACATTTTAAACCATGTTCTAGCAATGTTCTGTTATCAAAAACATACCTGGAGTAGCATTCAGTTGCATTCACTCTGTTTTGAGGAATGTTTATCAAAAAATCCTCCCCCTTCCAAGTGTCAAAGTCACTTCCTGCGAACTCCTTCTATACGGGATGTATTTTCGGATCATCTACGTCACTTATCAGAGAGTCTTCCGCTGTTTTAAGTCCTTAAATCCATCGCTAGACTCGTTCTGAGCCTTTCTGCCGTCTAAACACGATAAATGCTGCAGCAAATCCGCATCATAACTTCTTTTCAGCGCTAATTGCTGGCTGGATGCGCTCAATAAGTGTAATTTCATAGTGACTGATAACACAGGTCATAGAATGAACTTTTTTTTGTTTTTACATGAGATGGCAAATTTAAGGCACTCAAGAGCATGTTTAAAGGCTAATAATGTGGAAAATGCTGAATATTTTTCCTTTAAAGCATAATTATTGAATTATTTTGATATTTTAGGTTATGCACTCACTTAATTAGGATTTTTTTGGCTCCGTCAGCCTTATTTGAAAGGACAGTACAACGTGAAATGGGCATGAGAGTGGGGAAGGACATGCAGTAAATGGTCGTAGCTGGATTCGAACTCATGACCCTGCAGCCTGCCCCACACGGGAGGCACATGTGCTATCCATTTGACCATGAGTGGCAGAACACTGACATTATTTTCATTCGTAAAATGCCCCTCAGCATTCCAATTGAGTGGACACCACAACTGACAAAATGTGTTTCTTTGCTTATAGTTTGCCTCATTTTTGTCAATAGAGGTTTTGTTTTGCTCAATTTAGCGTTATATGGCAAAATGGAAAGTGAAAGTAGTTTCTCTGTTATTGCTCCGACTGTGCAGAGCTTGCCTCCCCACTATTCATTTCTTGCAGACGCTCGGAAAGAAAGGTTATAAGTTCGACTGTGTGTGATCCAAAAGTCTGTATCAGTGATAAATGTGAGCGTAGCTGCAGTGTTCCTGTGTTTATGTGGTTTTCCTCAACTGTTTACTTGATTTTCTTTTTTTAGATGTCAGGTACAAACTAAACAGAGGTGTCGACTTATATTTCTTATCAGACGTTAGCAGCTTTTTCACATTTTAGTTGTGTTTTGAGCTTTTACAGAAGAAAATGTCTTTACTCGCCATTGACTCTTATGCGTTTTCCCTACTCGCTGCCAAAATTCAGAATGTTGTAATGTCACCTATCATAGAATTGTCATTTTTGAATATTACCACATGATCTTTTACTAGTTCTGTTACGTTTAGACCGTTTCAATGTGAAGCAAAAGCCCAAAACGGTCCTATTCATGCAATTTTTCCAAGTATAAAACCACTTTGACGACAAGCGCTTACATTCAACACTGCACACTGGATCTCCTTCCCTCGTTGCAGCAGGAACAAAGTGGCTGTGCAGGAGCAGCTAAAAGCAGTGGTGTGGCATTTGAGGCTAATTTATCTATTAACCACAAAAGCCCGTAGCGGTACATTTTGTCCTTTTAGCTACTGAGACTAATAGCCGGCCCAGAGTTCCCTCATCGTGTCATCGGCTGATATTTACAAAATGGCGGCCTTCTTTTCAGACGAGCCACCTTTGCCATGCCCTCTCCTCATCCTCCGCCGCACACATTATATTATCCGTCATCCAATCAAGCCAAACATACAGAGCGCTGTGGTCACCATGGCGACAGTCTTCACACGGGTCGGCAATGTAAACGCTAGCAGTTACCAACAAGAGGGTAATATAATAATGAGGATATGCATTATTATATTAGATTCATAAAGAGGTGTAATGTAATGTTAACAGTGGTGGAAGGTAACAAAGTATTAAAGTAAAAGTACTGTACTCAAGTAAAATGTTTAGGTATCTGTACTTTCTACTCTACTACATTTTGGAACTGGACTGAAAAGTAAAAGTATATTTTCCAAAGGTTTTAGATCTGCTGAAGAGGCTGAGGGGTTTATTCATTTTTTTTTTTTTCCCAGTTCCCTTTGAACAAACAAAAAGCCTCTGAGGACAAAAATAACTTGGAAAGTTGCCTATAACGACCAAAACTCAACAGGATAAATCAATCAAGATTACAATTTGATGCTTTAATAGCTTAACCAACCAAAAAGAATTACTTTTACTTTTTACTCATAAAGTACATTTTTAAAGGAGTACTTTAATACTTTTGCTTGAGTATATTTTAAAATGTGGTACTTTTACTTAAGTATTTTTTTGCTGTTGTATCTGTACTTCATCCACCTGAACGTTAAATTGACCAGGTTAAAGGAGACATATTGTGCTTTTTTTTCCTTTTTTTCATTTTACTTAATATTTAGCTTACAGAAGTACATTGTCATTTTACGTTTTCTTCTTTGTAAAATGCAACGTTGATGTAAAAATGGCTTAGTAAAGCTGACGTTTGCTTGAGCAGAACTGATAAACCAAGCAAATGTGTATGACTTTGAGGCTGTGTCCGATTGCCCACACTAGTCCCTAACCTCTCATTCACTACAGAGTCCTGCCCAGTGCAGTGGTCTAAATAGTGCACTCAGTATTCAGAGCGATTCGGACGCTCTCCTCACTACTTTGTCCTCGCTGCGAGTCACATGACTCTGGCGTCTGGGAGAAAAAAAAGTTGCCAAAATTCTGATAAAAATGTATTTCTGTTATGAATTAAACAGTTAAACATCTAACAAACTGGACTGGAGGTGCAAATCTATTTACAGCCCAAGCTAAGGTAAGCGGCTAATGTTAGCAACATTGCTACGTAACAGTTTGTTTAAAGGAAAAATATCATACATATTTTTTATATCGTTATTAGCCTTTAAACATGCTCATGTTCTCATGTTTAGAACGAAAAAAAGTTCCTAAAACAAAATGAACATCTGTATCTCATTCTGCTTTGCCCTGACACAGCGCCATCTACTGGAAGCACAGCGAATATACAAACCAAATATGCGTTCGGGGAAATGTGAGGGAGTCAGCTAGTTTGTGATGATTGTGTTTAGACAGCAGAAATGCTCAGAACAAGTTTGGCGATGATTTAAAGACTTACAACAGCTGAAGAAGTGTCATCTTAAATCGGAAAAATGTCATTAATCAAGGGAGTTCAGCGGAAAGTTTTTTTGACAGTCGGAGGGAAGAGGATAAAATAGCATGAATGAAGCTAAATGGAACTCCAGGTATGTGTTAAATGATGGAACATTATCAGAACATGGTTAAAAGCTCAAAAAAGTCACTGTAGCATAATATGTTCTCTTTAAAGCGTTCAAACAGCTCCTTTTTCTGCTTTCATTCTGTCATGTCCAGTTAAATTTATTTATTTATTTGATAGGGACAATGCACATTAATGAACATCAGTATAAAACAGATGTAAATATGCCGGATTATAGCTACAAAGCTAATTTTCATCCGTAGTCCCTAGGCAGGCAAATACATAAAAAATTACAACATGCAACACAAATACAAGGAAAAGTTAAGAGTCTAATGGGTCTAATGAGTCTAATGGTCACATGACTGGTTTGTTTTCAACCATCGTTTTTGTTGAGTTTTAAAGCTGTTCAGTGTAGGACTCTCCCGTGTTTGCAGAGGAAGACTGTTCCAGAGGTTAGTGGCCCTCACTGAGAGAGTGTTCTGTCCGAAGGTTGTTCTTCTGTAGGGGACTTCACAGTCTCCTCTGGAGGAGGCTCTGGTTCTCAGACCTCCTGAAGTCTTAGGTTTGAAAAAGACAGACAAGGGAGGTGGGGCTAGTCCATGTAGCACTTTGTAGATTAAACATACATACTTAAAATTTATAAAATTTTCAAAATTTAAAAGATTATACTTGTTTAAAATATTACATACATGAAATGAATTAGGTTTTTGGTCAAAAATTTTAAGAGATTTTTTATACAATGATTCAATTATTTTCAAATTGGTGACAGTGGTTAGAGACCAACTTGTTATGCAATATTCGATAAAGACCTGTCACTGTCCGCTGTTGTTTTCCCGACTCCCGCAATGCATTGTGGTCAATATTGTCCAGTCTGGTGACCATCACTGGACACTACTTTTCAAGATGCACTACTTTTTCACCTGCTGGACATTCGAACAGCACTTAAAATGGCGTGACCACTACTTAGTGCCCTATAGAGGGAATAGTGTGGACATTCAGATGCAACCACAGTCTTGCTAGCAAAGTATATTTTTCATTTTTTCATTTTGCTGTTAATTATATTTACCATTCAACATGTCAAACCTATTTATTTGCATATTATTTTCGTTCTGTTGCTTTAAATCATATTTCAATTTTACAATTAACCTTTTCATTTATCTCTGCTTAGCTAGCTGTAACCTAGCATTAGCGCTTGGTGTCTTGGCGCTGTATTAAATAAAGAGTCTCCTCTGTGGGTAGTGTCCACCCGGGTCCTCCCGGGTCCTCATCTGTCCCACTCCGAATGAATTAAACTCTGATTGGTTTAATAAAGTGCCGTTTAAATCCTCTTGAGAGCGGAAAGCAGGCGCGTGTGGAGTGCACATTAGCGTCTAGTGTTTGTGCAGCCTACAGACATTGAACGGCTGCGTAAGTAGCAGTTATTCCCCCCAAACGGCATTAGCCAATTAGCTTTAAAATGGAAACTGCAGTGAAATAACATGTTGCCTGAGATTTTATGGACTTTGGACTTTTAAAACCAGTAAAAATGTCTGTAAGGGTAATGTACGTAAAATAATAATTGCAGGGTTTCAAATGACAGTTGAAGACGGTTTAGGTTTTTCTTCATGCAGTGTGTACATTCACCTCAGCAAAAAAAAGTTTCTTTGTGTTGAAGGACCGCAGACAGAGTTTCTTTTGGCCGCGAAAACAAATCATATTACACGCTAGCGACCCTTAAGTGGCACGAGTGGGCTTTCACAGAGAATAGATTGCGTAAATTGCGAGCTAAATCTGCAAAGTTTGGACATTTGATTCACGTTCCATGCTCTGATATCTGCAAAAAGTGTCTCTGGATATGTTTGTGACAAATATACTTTATTATAAAACCTTGTACCTATAACATATAATAAACCAACATATAATAAAAGTTGCATCCTTACTTAGGGCTGCAGCTAACAATTAATCAATTAGTCTTGCAATTATTCTGACTAATTGGTTAGTAGTGTAGAATGCGAAAGGCCTATGCATATGAGATTTTTACTCAATTTGTCACACTGAAATGAAATGGAACCATTTGAGGACGTCCTGGTGGAGAATATTTAGAGACCAAAGGGTGTTTTCATCAAAAACACAAAATTTACACATTTCCTGTGTCATTTTTGCGTGATTCTTGCTTTGTCTGAGTCATAAAAGCTCTTCTCTCAGCTCATGCCATGTTTTGGAGTCTGTGTATAGATCTGTTAACGATTATTTGAATGCTTAATTAGTTGACAACTCTTTCTATAATCGATTAGTTGGGATTAATCTTGTTGCTATTCCAAAGTACATATTGCGCTTTTGTCTACCATAGTTCTAATCTATGACACCCGCGGATCAGGATTTTATATTTTGTAAATTTTTTTGTACATCTGATTGTAAACTGGTCTGGTTGATTTTTGCATAATACTGTATATCTCCTTCAATTTTCTTTGTAAGATGAATTCTTACCTGAAAATAATTTTGTTTCCCGATGCTACCTCCTCCACTCAGATGTGCACTTACCTCAAAAGCCATTTCAAGCACTCCCGTACATTGTCGTGCTTTATAGTTACGGATGGCATTTTGTTTGTTCGTGAATGTCGAATCATGACGCCGGCAGTGCATTGTGGGAAAGCTGATGAATTTTCCCCTCAACCGAGCATCATT
The DNA here is from genome assembly GCA_019453435.1 of Rhinogobius similis. Classification (NCBI taxonomy): domain Eukaryota; kingdom Metazoa; phylum Chordata; class Actinopteri; order Gobiiformes; family Gobiidae; genus Rhinogobius; species Rhinogobius similis. The sequence goes on along the minus strand of CM033624.1, from coordinate 8,986,595 downwards.
GCAGAGGAAAGGGCAAACAAAAGGCAATAAGTGGCATTGTCTGGTGATGCCGCATTTTACATGGAGAAGAATGGCATCCGATGATGGCAATTGTTCACGAGAACCTGCAATTTCAGCCCGGTATTGAATTGTAGGGCTGGCTGCTTCTGAGTCTGGATGAATAGATGGATTATGTTTTGTTGCAGTGTTGTGAAAACAGACTCCAATTCATTCGGAATGTATTAGAGACATTTTCTTGGAATTCCTTCAGTACGGGAAAGGGCTCTGTAAATTAAAGCTGATTGATTGAAAGTAGCTCTGCCAGTTGTTGTTGTTTTCTTCCTAAAGCTTACTGTATGATACATTTTTATTCTTCCTACAAGAAATGATGTGTCAAATAATTTTTTCCTTGAAGTTGAATTTTGTTATGTTATCTTAAAATCCAAATTACCATGCAAAGGACTATTTTTGTCGGGGGTGCAGCGGGTGAAGTGATGTCAACCATGAGTTTTTTCAGGGCGAATAAGCTCTGCCGATATGTTGACGCTGATCATTTTTATTTAAATGTTTTGTTCCCTAAATGAATGATTGGAAAAAACTTATTTTCGACCAAAGCCTCCTGCAATCGAAAAATGAAATGAATAACTCTAGACTGCACTTTTGGCTCATTGAAATTGGCTATGAATTTGGGATTAAAAACTCCTGTAATAGTAATAATAAATAGATAACTTTGAACTGTACTTTTGGCTCATTGGAATTGGCTAAGAATTTGGCATTAAAAGGTCCTGCAATAGAAACAATAAATGGATACCTTTGGACTGCACTTTGGCGCATTCCATTTGACTATGTATTTGGAACTAAAAAGTCCTGCAGTCGAAACCATAAATGGATACACAAAATGGACTGCGCTTTTGGCTCATTGAAATTGGCTTTGTGTTTGGGATTAAAAACTCCTGCAATAGAAACAATAAATGGATACTTGAACTGTACTTTTGGCAGCGAAAACAAAAGCAAAGAAATGGACGACACCAGATCAGCCTACTGTCAAGGACTGAAAGAAGCATTATGTGCCGCAAATATAATATTTTTGATCAGTGCAAGAAACAGCCGCTGCTAACGCGAGCTAGCTTTGTTTTGCGAAGTCTGAAGCTCAACGTAAAAGTTGTCATCATTGGAAATATGGCAGTTTGTCACGAGATCAAGTCAGTGTTTGATGAGGAACGACTGTTTTCTGTTTCTCTATGTTTTTTTTCCCCTTTTTTTCTTACTTGTCCTCTACGTTTGTTTGTCCGCCCTTGTCAATCATCTCACGTTAAAGTGCTCTGTGAGCCTAAATCGAGCCAGCACCGTCCAGCTAGTACCTCTCACAACCCTCTTCTGACCCCTCAAACGGGCCGAACCAGTCCAAACGGGCCAATCCCGACACAGGTCTCACCCAGCCCAGGAATCGAACCCGTATGGTCAGCCCAAACTAAATTTTGGCCAATGCTGTTTAAGGCAATAGTTGATATGCTAAAAACTGTTGAAACTGACAATAATCAGTTCAAACCGTGCATAATACCAGGTCAAAACACTTCGCCCACAATACCTTTTCGTGTCTGGCTGCGATATCAAGAGCTTCCAACGCAAACATTGTCTAAATCCAGATGCAAAGCAAGATTTAATGTAAAAATGTCTTTGAAATGCTAATTTGAACCCAACGGTTACCTCTCGCAACGTCTTACAAAACATTGCATTTATTCCTTTTCTATCTCTTTCGCTAGATCAAAATTCATTACGGCTTTTTAATCCTAGCTTTTAGTACGAACGCCGATCTGATGTCGCTTTCATTTTCCCATAATCCACCTTTGCCGCTTTCAAATACCGCCTTAGAGTAGGAGATAATCATACCTCAGGCAGAATGTTTTGTGCAGACGCTAAGAGGACCTTGAAGAACGCCGGTACCTACAGTAAAGGTTTAACTGGATAGGCTCTCCTCTCTACAGACCAAGACACATATTAGAGAGGCTTATGTCGAAGTGCAAATAAATATATCTTCAGAGCGGCGTGTCATTGCGGCGCAAAGGGGAGATACGTGGAAGGCAAAGGCCACAGCAAAGAGGATTTTCCGTCGAAGTGGTATGTATCTGCAGGACTTAGCTAAACTGACTGACTATGGACGCTAATTGTGTGCCTTATTTTGTGGAAATCTGCATTTTGTGGGGTTCGAATAGAGGTTCGCTAATTTACTTTTCTGGAATTAGCCTCAAGGCAGATGTAGCTCACCACGATCAAAGAAGTAGTGAGTGAATGCAACGTAAAGTGCTTTTAGTAGTTTGAAAAGAGCTATATGTTTTCAGATATTACACAAAGGTTATGTTTACTGTCCCTGGATTACGTTTGCATGGGTTAGCGTTTGTCTATATCCACAAATGCACTTCAGTAAATGCCCTTTTGATGTCACCAATGGGTTTTGTGCACGGCTGGGTCAGGTTTTGCATAATGTTATCATCCTGAATGCAACTAACATGAAAAGAGTTGATGTAACCCAACAACACATTTGCTCACCCTTTAATGGAGTTTCGCCACATCGGACATTGCAGAATACAAGAGCGGCTGAATGGGAGGTGGTGGGTGGATGTGCCAGGGCCAATCTGGATACCGGGAAATAGCCTTAGAAAAGCTGTTGGTCCAAAAATAAATTCAAGTTTTCTTTCAGAATGATTTAATAAATGATTTCGAAGACCTCGCACCTTTGCCTGATTTTCAAAGCTGTTTGAGTCCGGTTGCCGTCGCGGTTTGTCACCCGTTTGCATCTGGGAATGGTCCATAGTTGAAAAGGTTTCAAAGTTAGTCATCTGAAATTTGAAATCGAGGCGTTCAGACTGCCATCTGGTGTCTATGACGTACGACTCCTCACACCTCTTCAGATTGAAAATGACTACCTTTGAAACGTTTTGCGCTCTTCTCTTTTAAAGTTATTTTAAGTGAATTATTTATTATTGATTGTCTTTATTTGTTTTGCGATTTTAATGCATTTTTGTGTTATGTAAAGCAGTGGTTGCTAACCGTTTTTGTCTCGTGTCCCCCCTAAGCTTTCTCGTGCTCGGAGTACCCCTTAACTTGAGTTTCAGACAAATAAGTAGGTTTATTAGTTGTATTATGCATAATATAATATAATGTATTGTATAATATTGTAATTATTACTATTATATTACTATTTATATTTTTTGTTTTAATTATATTTATCCAAGATACTTCAAAAATATTCTAAATTTACAACTAATGACACTTTTTTATTCAGATAAAAGTACATTTAATCTCCATTTAAAACTTAAAACCATTCCAAGTAATAGTTCCAGTTCCTGGTAATTGCTCACGTACCCCAAGGGGTCCCCGTACCCCTGGTTGGGAAACACTGATGTAAAGCACTTTGAATGACTTTGTGGACAAAGTAGTAGTAAAAGTTGTGCTCTGCAAATAAATTTGCCTAGTCTGGTAATCTTATGGATTACTGTCCTTTCACCTGAGAACCTCAAGCCAGAACACCTGAAATTAAATTTTATTGTAGTTGACCTCTATTTTATCAGGTTAAAAAAACTTGTTGAGATTAAAGGTCCCATAACATGCAAAATCGACTTTTCAGAGGTTTTAACCTTCCTACAGTGCTATTTGGGCCTCGTATGTGTGCCCAAAGTGGTTTTTTGATTGATTCCCGCATGCTTTCGCTTAGAGAACTGTCTTTTTTGTCCCCTCGGCTGAGCAGGCAGACGGCTCATCCCATGGATGACGCGTTTCCCATGGATGACGCGGTGTTTAAGCCACGCCTCCGGGAAGCGCGCAGCCGCAGAATAAAAACAGCTAATGCTAATGCTACACAGTAATTACACGATGGATACGACAGATCGAAGAGTTAGCTTGTTATTTACCAAACGGCAACGTCCGTCGTCGAGGTACTGCGTGATCGTCAAACTCCAGGTCAGATCCAGGACGTAGGACTCAGCACGACGCACCGTCAGGACAGATAAAAGGTTTATTCCCGTGTTTGTGTATCGCTGTTTACCGGAGCATACGGCGCATGCGCACTATCTCCGCTCTAGGCTTGGCACGAGTTGGGCGGGGGGAGGCGCGCGAGTTGGGCGGGGGAGCAGCCTGCTCTCTGTTCGGGGGGGTCAGATCTCAGAGTGAGCCGTTTGCTTTTGCAAGGAGGGGGGCCAGTCCAAGAAATGGGTGTTTTTTGGAAACTGTTATGCTATGGATATTGCACAACGCAAAATTTGATCAACAAAGCCCTTAGAATAGACTGTGTAAAGTGGAAAATAGCAGAATATGGGACCTTTAACAAAGACAGTAAGCAGAGCTGGGCCTGGTTAGCGCTTGGTGCAGCAGTCTGCCTCTGTGGCTGCTGTAGTAACTTACTGCCACAGAACGGATGATGCAAATTGTAAAGTGACTTCGAGTGTCTGTAAAAGCACTATAGGCCTAAAAGACATATTCATTATTAATAATCAGCCTTTGTGATTGAATAATGCAAAAAGATATAAAGAAATCATTTTAAAAAGTGTGAAAAAAGACCTGTGTCATTTGTGTTGACAAACTTAGTGCTAGTTTTTGTGTCGTGTGAATAGACAGTGACACATCTGAACTTCAGTTTGGAGTTAAGTAAATTGCCACGCCGTGGAATTACAAGCAGCTCTCAATTTGAAATAATGTTACAAATCACATGAGCCTTACTCTTCAAAGTAGTTTTTACAGTTATCAGCACGTCTCACAGAGATGACAAGGGCCTGCGCTCTAACATCTTTAACAGGAGTTTGACACCTCACTTAAGTCGAAGTGTTATTAATGTAATTGGTTATTCACTGTTAACCTGACTGTCCCGGTGTCTCTGCTGATTGAACAAGAACTGCTACTTTTAACTCTCCCTGTCTTCACCGCCTAAGACGAAGAATAGAAATATAAAATAAAAAAAAAACACAGCTTGTGACAGCTCACTCATCCCCAGCGAGGCCCGACTGTCTTCCTGTGAATAATTCAACACGATTATTAATATTTGAGACGGCATGAAAGATAAAAAGATCCATCCCCGTGACTTCCATAACGGACGTGTGTGATGAGAAGTCAAGCCGCGGCGAAGCGTTAAAATGTATGAAGAAAGAGCGAGGGCAGCAGAATGTACATTATGGTCGCAGAGATTTGGAGGAATGGACAGAACCAGTGTTTGGTCCTAAAGAGGGCTGGTCAAGTAGGTCTGGGTGATACGGTGATTAAAGTGGAATCATAAGCTCGTCCCTGTGACAATCTGCTATTTTTGTGAAATCGTCGTATCGTGATTCACTGTTTGTGTCTTTAATGCAGCTGTCTGTTCAAATACACTTTTTCTCCTGATGTTTAGTCTCTGAAGCCTCTGAGCAGATGACTTTATTGACCTCTTCAAGGCCAGAGCTGCATGATTAAACCAATAAAATCGCAGTTTTAATTGACGCAATAAACAAATCGCAAAGGCTGCAGTATTTCTTCCATAAACAACAAAATGTCTTGCTTTGATTTGAATAAAAACTACTGATGCTGTAGTCTGGATTTGTACAAACGTGTTCTGAAACAAACGATAAAAGCGTGGCAGGAAGTGCCAAAAATGAGCTCGAAAGCGACAAAAGCGCACCCACAAACACGACTCGATGCGCCAAAACGCGACAAAAACGTGACTAAAACAATAAAGACGCGACGAAAAGTGACAAAGACGCAGTTAAATATGACTAACACAACTGAATATGACAAAAATGTGACAAAATTGTGTTTCATTTGTGTGTTATATTATTAAAACATGAATCGTGAATCTAATCTTAATCGCACTGGTCAGAAAAATCACAATTAGACATTTTTCCTCAATCTTGCAGCTCTGTTATAGACAATAGGAAAATACAAAATCGAAATCATGATCTGGCCCCAAGAAAATGTTAATGTTTTTCTGTATCGCCCAGCCCTACGTTCAAGGTTAACCCATTAGCTATCACTAAATACAAAGATATTTTGCCCAGTTAACCCTTGGCCTAGGGCTGGGCGATATGGCAAAAAATTACTTTGGAAAAACATTGAATTGTGATTTTTCTGACCAGTGTGATTGTGATTAGATTTGTGATTTGTTTTAATAATATAATTCAGTTCAAATTCACGGTATAAACCCAAATTTTTTATTTTTAGTCGCATTTTTGTTATGTTCAGGTGTGTTTGTCACATATTCGCGTCTTTGTCACTTTTAATCGTGTTTTGGTGCACTGAGTCGCGTTTGTGGTTTGTAGGAGCGTTTTTGTCGCTTTTGAACGCATTTTTATTGTTCTAGTCTTGGTCTTTAAGCGGTAAATAAAGTCATCTGCTCAGAGGCTTCAGAGGCTAAACAACAGGAGACAGTGTATTTGAACAGACAACGGTATTAAAGAGACAAACAGTCAATCACGATACGACGATTTCACAAAAATAGCAGATTGTCACAGGGTCGAGCTACTGATTGGATTTTTATCACTATGTCGCCTAGACCTACCTTGGCCTAGACGTTATTTTCCATTTTTGCATTTTGTAGTGTCATTTAAGGACTATAATCTTATGTTATTCAATCATATAACCCTGAAACGGCAAATTCCAGCAATATTTTAACAATAAGAACATGTTTAATATCTGAAATTGCTAAAATGCCCAATAAATCACAAAAAATCCTTTAAAATTGTAAATGACTATAAAAAGTTTCAGTTTCATCTTTTTTCAAACCGGTTAAAAGTTATTTGAAGTTTCTAACTGTTATACTTTTTGAGATACAGCGGTTTCATGAATCTAAATTATAATTCACAAAAATGTCATTGAATTCAAAATAGAATCCAAAAAATTGTTGAACAGAATTCTACATCATTATTCGATATATAATGCTGAGATTGTTGCATGATGTTTGAGATTGTAAAGCGCACAGTGCTATTAAAAAACGTTATTTTGAGTCATTCTGAATCTGAGACATGGAGATGAGACATGGGATGATATTTTCACACTGCATCAGAATGTGCTAAACTGTGGCTGTAGATGCCTTGGTTGATGTTGATGACAAAATGAACAATCAAAGTGCAAAAAAATATCACGTTATAGCAGCTCTGTCTCTTTTTGAGCTCATTTTTAACAGTTGTAAGTAAAGTTAAGGTACGGTTAAGGTATACTTTATCTCTCGGGACGGAAAGTCGTTCTCTGCATTTGACACGTCCTTAAATTTCACCGCGGGTTAAACCTGTCAGGAGTTAGACAGGGCTGTAATCCTTTAGTCGTTCAGTCGATTAATCGGTCAATGGTGTCTTAGTCCAGTGGTTCTCAAACTGGGTCTGGTCTTAAACAATCCAGTCTTAAACAAGGCTGGACATGCAGTGGTAAATGTAGATTCCAATTTATCGGCCTATTTAAGTAATTTTTCTTGGTCTATATTCTCAAAATAAACTCAAACATTAGATATAAGGCTAATTTATCACTTTACGTGTCGCATATTTTCGTGTTTGTGTGTCGCGAATGTGAACTAGTGTTATTTTGCGGCTCGCGACCACTGTCTTTGTCGACCAACGTTTTTATTAGTCGACTAAATATTTTATTCGCATTCAACAAATGTATGTAGCAGAAACAGCAAAAACTAGAAGATCTGGAGTAAATCTGTACCTCTAACAAATAATACACTGTTTACCAGTACTTTTCTGTATAAATTGTTATTTTTGCACGGACTGTTGTGCACTTTCTGTCTTTTGAGTGCGTTGTGGGTCAGATACACGGAGATACTTCGTGTATTAACGGGTAGATGGGGCAGGTCTTTGGTCGACCAAGGATTTCTTCAGCCGTAGAGTTAGAGTTAGCGTTAGGATTTTACTTTTGTAGACGTTTTGGGTCGATCATCTGGAGAAAACGTACCCAGACACAGGAGAAAGATGCTCACAGAAACTCCTCACAGAAAGACCAACCATTGTGATACGGTCCTTTTTCTGATACATCGCCCACTTTTAGTTCAAACATTGACAGCTCTGGATTTAACCAACCACAGTGAAGTTTTCAGAAGAAGTCAGCTGCCTCAAAACTGTTTGTTGTTCTACAGAAATGTTGTGCTTATTTTTCCTCTTAAACCCAACTCACAGCATTTTCCAGTCACATAATAATTCAATTCTGTTCAGAGAAAAACATAATCAGCGTTCTGTGAAGTTAAATCTGTATTTGCCAATCCTATTTACAGAATAACCTTCTCACAGTGTTGTTGGTTTTTTTTAAATGGCCATATTGAACGGACTAAATGAGCGTATTCATTATTAACCTTGAAGCCAGCTCCCAATTATGCCGCGCAAATCCATTATCTTGTGTTTCAAAAAGATTAAAAGGCTAATACCCCGAGCATTTCTAATACGATATCAATCCAGAGTGGAATATCAATAAAGACGCCACTATCAAAGTACCCATGTGATTTAAAAGAAAATAAAAGACACTGTACGCTGATTTACGTTTTTTTTCTAAATATAATAACCTTATGCAGCCTCTAACCAGTGCTTTTACTGTTTTAAAAAAGGAACTACAATTTAAAAAAGCGTCCCTGGTGAAGTTTGGGAGGAAAAACCCATATATTGACAATTAAAATGATGAAATTGTGAAAAATGTTGTACTAATGTGAGGCTTTTTACATGACAGAGGCTACTTCATGCCATATAATAAACATTTGTGATTTTATTCAACAGTCGATTTTGCAAAATCAGTGTTTTTAAAAGGCATTTGTGTGTTTCTACTCTCTCTGTAACGTTAAGTAACAGATGAATAGTTAATAGAATCGCCAATACACGATCTTTTGAATCGTTATGAGAACTGTTAAATCTTTCCCCAAACTAAACTTAAAAGCGACGCCAAAATACATTAGTAGCTTAAACCCTTGATTTTCAACCAGTGTGCCGGGGAACACGAGTGTACCTTGAGGTTTTGCCAGGTGTGCCTTGAGAAAATGTCCTATTGAGTTAACAGATTCACAAATACGGATGTCATTGACTAATTTACTATTTTGGAGTGTCTTGAGCAACTTCTGCACCAAAAACAAGCACAGAGCCATCACCATGTCCAATATGAAAGAAACAAGACAGGGGCCAAAACATTATTTACCATATTTTTAACTTTTTAAGGTAATGTTTCGGTATTAGGTTGTTTGCCATGGTATCATCTGAAGCCAAAAAGCGTGCTGCAACTCAAAAAAGGTTGAAAAATTTGCAAAATTGCAAAACAAATCTAGAAACTAACTCAGGTTTAAATGTCTTGCTTTAATTTTGACATATTAGACCAAAAAAAAAAAAACAAATTCAGAAGGTATGTTGTATATCTTATTTAATTTGACATCTTACGGAAAATCTGTGTAAATATTGTACTTTCAACACATTTTTTGAAGTTAAAACTGAAATAAATTTGACTTAGAATTAGATTTCAACCTCTTTTTTCATTTACAACAAAAAAATTCCAAATAAAACTTTTTTTTTTGGAGTTAAAACTTAAATAAAACCTGCTTGGAACTAGATTTCCACATTTTTTGCATATAAGACTAAACTAACTTGGAATAAAAAATAAAAGGGGCAATGAAAGACAACCAACCAAATAAAATGAAGGCATATATAGTCCAAAGTTAGCATCCCATTTTGTCCAAAGTCTTTCAAATGTACACAATTTTAAACTATCTTGCAAATGTTTGTTTTTTCTACGCTTTCTCGCATCAGTTCTACTCCAATATGTTCTTTCTTCGGTGCATTAGTGTCCTTCATGCGACAAAAACACTTCCACTAATCGACCGGCGTAAGGTTTGGCCGACCAAAACTTCCATCTTGTGCAACGGGATAAAAAATAACTCAACTCTGGCTGCCTTCGAGGAATGAAAGAGTGTCTGTCCTCTGTTTGTAAAGCGCGTAGGTCTGGACTCTTTGATCAAACTTAGATCTCCGAGAGCTTTTGATCTTTAGACGGAGTGATAAGTTCAGTGCACTTGATATGTGGCTCGTGAACCGAAAGACCTCACAGAGAGAACAGGTTCATTTGAGGCGTTCAGGCTGCAAGACGGGAGAGGTTCGAGTAGGATTAAGAACGAGAACGGCGCGAAAAACCAATACTAAGTGAACGAAATGACTTGAATTCAGAATGTTTAAAAAAAGCTAAAAAGCTGGAGTACCTCTTGTTCACACAGCAAAACCAGATGTGTTTAAATGTGTCTAACGAGTTCCGAGCTCTAACGAATCCTTTGGCACATTGTTAATATTCACAAGCGTTCATTTTCAGGCTTTAGAACAGCTTTTTTCAAACAGCGAAGTGAAAGTGGGTGGACCGCCCCAAGCACAGCCAATCAGAGAGCTGCTTTCAGCTCTTTCCAGGTTGACAAGACAGAAAATACATGATAATTTCATACAGACAATGTGCATCTTATCTTATGCTGCTTTTACGATGTGCATTTTGGAGGGGAAACAAATTTACAACAAAAAAAGTCAAGCACTGCAGCTTTAAGGTGGTGAGACTCTGCAGGTGAATTGGAAAAAATCTAAAATGTAAAGTTACCAATGTGAAACTTGTTTAGATATATAAATATATGAAAAAGAAATGTATTACCAGTTTTTCACTGTCATATGTTTTCAAAAAATATATATATTTTATGTGTAAAAATGGGCAAATTGTAAAACAAGTCTGAAATTGTGTCAGGTTTAAATGTCTTGCTTTATTTTGTTGATTTATTCGATTAAAAAACAAACAAAAAAAAACGTGATTTTGTATATCTTATTTAATGTTACATCTTGCTGAAAATTAGCATGGAAAATATAATTTAAACTAATTTTTGGGGGTTACAATTTAAATGAATCTAATCCCTCTGCACAATTTGTCAAAATCTTCTATGTGTGTACTGTAAAGTTCAGTGTGTGTGTGTGTGTGTGTGTGTGTGTAGGTACCACTCACTGATGTTTATGTTTTTATGGGCAAAAAATGCATTTTTTAGAAAACAGCTGAAGTTACAATGTCCCATATAAATCTATGAATGCAAGTGGATTAAATTAAATAATAAAAGCATCTTGTTGTTTCCACGTTTTTGATTTCCTTGTCAAAAATATAAGATTAGTTTCTTAATGGATCCAGATTATTTGATATGTTTCAAGGTGTTTCTGAATACGTTCTCATTTCAAGTCAATTTGTTTTTTTCATTTTTGTTTTTTAATTTCAGGCTAAATGATCATATGACCAGAGAAATATTTGACATCGCATAAGCAAATAAGTTTAAGATTGTCCTTATACTGCTATAAAATCTAGACTAGATGGTGAGAATACAGTGAATACAATGAAGAATGAAGAATACTGACATTAAAGTTGCAGAGAATTCACTTAGTCATATATTATCTACATCTCCCTCTGCGATTTCAATAAAATAGAACATGAACTCTGTCATATTTTAATTACAATACCAAGGTTAGTGTAACTATCGAAACTATGTACTTGATGTTGACATTGAATTGGCCTGAAAAAAAAAACTTGCCAATGCAAATGCGAATGGAAAGTGTCATTGCTTTTAGAATTCTATACAAGAAAAACATTTCATTTTAAGCACAGAAGTCAAATGCCTGAATGACAAGGGCCTCTACTATGTTATTAGTTTCTTTTTCTGCGACACATATTATACACAGCCTGTAATAAAAAAAATAAATAAATAAAAAAAAGTCGCCACAAAAACACGCTCTAACATTTGGTTGGAGCACCTTAAAGGGGCTGTACCTGATTTTTACTGTTGTGAAACGGGAAAAACAGAACTAATCCATGCTCCTGATTTTTTTGCATGTAATAAAGTAATATCTGTGTTGCTCCAGGACAGATTGTAAAAATGAAGACCGGGTGAAAATGAGACCTCAACTTTTTCAGCAGGAGGTCCGTCGTTAGCATGCTAATGTTTGCTAGCTTTACCCGTGACGGTCCGTGACGCCCTGAAAAGTGTTTAAAACGTCTTGCGGTGAATATTTTGCAAGCTGGGACTGCATTAGGAAAGTGAGCGATACATGTGACTGACGTAAAGAGTTTAACATCAACTAGTTCTGTTTTCCACATTTGAAAACAGTAAAAAAAACAGGTACAGGGCCTTTAAGCTTTGAATACAGCACATATTCGCAGTGCCATTGTTTGAATAAGCGTCTGCCATGTCAAAAGATACATTTCCACTCAGTGTTACATTCATTTTTCACCCAAATCTTGTATTGATGATGGAGAGTCCGACCACTACCAAAGCCGCTTCCAGCCCATCCCAAAGATTCTCAAAGGGGTTCAGATCTGGAACAGGGAAAACCTCGTCCGACACCGTCACCTTCTTCCAAATCCTTATGCTCCTGGGCAAACCGAAGCCTTTTGTTGCAGTTAGCCTCAGCGATGTGTGGTTTTCTTAAGGCCGCACAACTTTTCAGTCCCAATCCCTTGAGTTCCCTTCGCATCGTTCTCGTGGAAAGGCTCTTACTATCACTACTGGATCTGTTCACGTTCTAGAATGTGATGATGTCAGCCATTTTACCCTGTTGATAACATTGGACTTTACCATGAAAAAGCTCAATATGTTAAATTCACAAATGTTAAGCCAGACGATTTCGCTTAGCCCCAACAACTTGCTGTATTACAACAAAAGCCTGCATTTTAACTATTTTCAATTTAGCTGCACCATCCGTATTAAATATCACTGGCTGATGGAATGTTATGATGTCACGCGAATGCAACCTATTATTTATTATTTTATTTTTTTTATTTAACCTTTATTTAACCAGGAAAACACCCATCTCTTTTTCAAGGGGGACTTGGCCAAGTGGTCAGCAGCACACGTCAAGAGTATTACAGGTTTAAAAATACATAAACAACAAAACAATTTGTCTAAAAAACTGAAACAAAGTGCAACAGTCATAAGATAAAATGCCATAATTAGAAAGTGCTATAGTTTCACAGTGCAAATTAAATTCACAATAACAGATTAAAAGAACAAGCTCTGAGAAATTGAGACCCTCTGTCTTTTTTGTAGAAAGGAACGAAATGTGTTTAAGGAAACAAGATCAGACCATTTGGTTTCCGTCTGTCAAGTGTTCCAAGAAGATGGAACAGAGAAACTAAAAGCTTGTTTTCCCAGCTCAGTTCGAACACGAGGAACATGCAAATGATAAATGTCATTTGAACGCAAACAGTAGTGGCTAGTGGTTCTCTGGAGGAGGGAGGACAAATAAAAGGGAACCAAGCCAAGAAGAGCCTTGTAAACCAGGAGCATCCAATGGGTGTATCGCCTTGCAGGTAATGAAGGCCACTGGGCTTTAGCGTAGAGCTCACAGTGGTGAGTGAGGCGACCACATCCAGTCACGAACCTCAGGGCACAATGATACACTGTGTTCAGTGACTGTAAGCACTTGGATGATGCTGTCATGTAAAGAACATCCCCAGAGTCAATTAAAGGTAAAGGTAAAGGTAAAAATGTTGCAGAGACTTAAGAGAGAGAATTAAACACTGACACCTGATTTGTACAGTTTTTTTTTTCTTCTCCTAATTGAATTTGTCAAACATTTAACACACTAACATCTTTTCCACGACCACAGGATTCGTCTTTCCACATTTGTTGCAGAAATGAGAAGCCACTCACTGCATCAGGTGGATCTAAGTACAGTTGCAGCTGAAAGACAATGACCCATGCAGTAATGATCCAAAAGGACGCTTGTTTACGTCGTCGAATCCAAGTTTATTTTGCCAGGCAGTTTATATACAATACAATACAATACGATATACTTTATTGTTCCATTGATTCGTGCTGTAGTGCCTTTAGTTAAAAATGATAAAATACACAAGCTACAATCACAGCAAAAGCACAATTAAAAGTGCAAAACCAGTTCCAGCCGCTGTGATTGAGGAGCCTTATGGATGTACAGTAGGTTTAAAAGAGTTTTTGTAGCGATTGAGTCCGCACCGTACTCCGTATCGCCCTCCTGAGTGCAGAAGCGTGTACTCTGAGTAGAGGACATGGGAGGGTTCACTGTCCTCTGGTATAGAGATCGACGAAGATCGATGTTGTTTCCTTCCCAAGATTTTCACAGCGTCGTGTATTCGGTGCGAGGGTTTTGCTTTCAGCTGCATGGAGAGGTTTCCTTCCGCACTCGACCAGGCAGTTATTCCATGTCTGACCAGGCTCTCCGGCGCCGCCTGGTAAAACCGACCCCGTACAGTCTCGGTTGGCGCAGGAAATAAAGCCGCTGTCGGAGGCGCGAGCACGGTCTGTCCACTAGAAAGCTCCAGCTGAATGAACAGTCTGTGTGGAGCGCTAAACCTGCTCAGTCACAGTGTCACGGATGACCACCGCGCTGTGACCGCCAACAGGCCGAGGACTGAAAAACATTCTTTCGTCATTCATATTAACGTTTAAAACCAAAGGATGGTTGTAGCGCCACTGCACAAAGATTTCACTTTTTAATGCCATAATAAAGCATGACCAAAGACTAATCCATAATGGACAAATAGTTTAAGAATGAGTCAGGCTTAGTAAGTACTTAAAGTGCGTACGACAGGTTTTCATGATTTTCTAATTTTGACTTTATTCAGTGTGTTAATACCTCTTGTAAATATAAATTATAGTTTTACACCAACCAAGTAGCCGTTTGTGGAGAAAATTATAGGAAGTAAACAGACTGATGAAATCACACTGTGGAGACAAAGGTTTCGCATAATTTACACAATAGAGACTACGTTTTTTGACCCTTTAAACATTGATTTAACAAAAAAAGGTGTTCACATGTCCATCCATCCATCCAGCTTCTTCCGCTTATCCGGGGCCGGGTCGCGTGGGCAGCAGTCTAAGCAAGGACTGCCAGACTTCCTTCACCCCAGACACATCCTCCAGCTACTCCAGGGGGATCCTGAGGCGTTCGCAGGTCAGCCGAGAGACATAGTCCCTCCAGTGTAACCCTCCAGTAAACCTGGGTCTTCCCCGGGGCCGCCTCCCAGTGGGAGATGCCCAGAGGGAGGCGTCCAGGAGGCATCCGGAACAGATGCCCAAGCCACCTCAGCTGCTCCTCTCGACATGGAGGAGCAGCGGCTCTACTCCAAGCTCCTCCCGTGTGACTGAGCTCCTCACCCTATCTCTAAGGGAGCGCCCAGCCACCCGGCGGAGGAAGCTCATTTCGAACGCTTGTATCCACGATCTCGTCCTTTTGGTCATTACCCAGAGCTCATGACCATAGGTGAGGGTGTTCACATGTATTTTATTTATAAAATTAAACATCTGTGACAACTTATGGTAATTTCCTAGTGTGATGTCATCATTTACAACCAAGAAGTAAAACAAAAAAACTAAAAAAATTGATAAATTGGCATAAAAATGTTTAGTATTTTTTCCACATTTGGAATGTATTTATCTGAACTACATTTTAGTGATATGAGTCCAACCTGACACGGGCACTTTAAGTACAACTCAATTAAGGTTAGGTTTAAGAATTAGTTTAGGTAGTTTTTATAAGTCAAATAAATGTTGTTTTCATGAGAAAGATTAGAATGACCATCATGTGCTTTGATTGATTTATAAATGAAAACTTTCCTGTGTAAACCATGAGTAAGGTCAGGAGCTACACTTCAGGAGGACAGCGTGAGGCAGTATGTCTTTCATCTTATACATCTGTGTTTGTAGGAAATGGAGCGAGTCAGTGATCTGCACTTTACGCTCCAAACTCCAGAGACTGCAGCAGCTCATCAACTCTGGATTAAACCCAAGCTCAGTCTCTACTAAGTCTTAAGCCTGAGGAGAAACATGCAGCGCATTAAACTAATCACTGGAACATGTCATCTACAGAGAGCCATCAATGGTTGATGTGGAAGTATTAAAAAAAAATCATGAAAACAGGATTTACTACACTCATGAAAAACTGAAGATTTTCCATTAAAAACAAGTTACTTTACTCATGAAACCAGAAACTTATTTCACAAAAACAGAAATGTTTCTTGTGAAAACAGACACTTTTGTATTGTGAATGCAATACGCTTCCATAGTACATACATTTTGGCTGCAAGATTAAGCACTATTGAATCAAAATTGCAATTTGAATGGACCCAATTAGCGAATCTCAAAGGCTGCAGTTTTTTAAGTACCGTCATTTCCTCCACAGACCACAAAATACCCTGTTTTATTCTGCATGAAAACTGCTAAGGCAGTAGTTAAGATCTGTTATATGTGATTCTTTTAGTCAGTTTAAAGTTCTTTTACCGTCTTTCTGTAAATTCTCATAGATGTGTTTAAAATGTAAACTTTGAACAAAATCCTATTAATTTAAACATACATTTCCAATCTAACTGCAATCTTAATTTGTAAATGAGAAAAATTGCAATTAGATATTTGTCCAAATTGCTTAGGGCTGCACAATTAATCAAAATCGAATAAAAAATCTCAATTTGAATGGACGCAATTAGGAACCCGTAAAGCCTGCAATTTTCAAAAACATGATTGAAAGTAACAAAAACACGACTAAAAATGAGGAAAAGCAACTAAATGTGTCTTAAAGTGTCTGAAATGTGACTGAAAGCTAGACAAAACACAACAAAAACAAGTCTAAAACTAAAAGCGACAAAAACGTTCTGAAACACGTGATTCTTTTATTAGTTTGTCAGCTCATATTGAATAGTTCATATCTGAAAAGAATCTCATTGTTAAAAATATAAATCTCAAATCTAATCACAATCCAAAACTGGTCAGAAAAACCGCATTTCAATATTTTTCCCAAATCGCGCAGCTCTGTTACTGCTTGACCTGGAATGTTCCCCAGTATTGAGTTTAACATAGGCTATTTATCTTGCATTTACTCAACAATATTTCCATGGAGACCAGCAGGGGGTGAGCCTTCCACTGGAAAAGTTTCACAGTGCACCTTTAACCTTACAAACCATGATAAGAAAACAAAGTTCCTTTAGTGTTTTTTAGGATTGAAGTGCCACTTGAGCAGTTTAGTTCTCTTCATCTCTTCCATTATGACAAAATGGCTATATATTGACAATGCTAAAAGTGTATTCCTGCAAAGGAGAGCTGACTGGAGAAAGAAATATGATGATAGAAAATCCATGGCAAACTCTTGGCTCTTTGTGCTTCAACAAAAGGACTTGTATACAAAACATCTTACACCTCTCAGAAATGCTTCGACAATCTTTTCACACTGATAATATAACATGTTATTGTCACGTACAGCCGTCGGAGTCATGCTGCGCCGTTGAAAACGCGCTGTGATTGAAGATGTGGCTAAGTATTTCCTCTTCCTACTCTGTTACTGGAGGGGGATATCTTTGCCTTGCAATTTCTCAAGTCAAATCAAATCAAATCAAATCAATTTATTTTTATAATGCCCAAAATCACAACAACAGTTGCCTCGATGGGCCACAGGTAAAAGCAGTTCAGATAACTGTCCCAGAATGCCCCTGTCCTTTGACCCTCCTTCGCGGCGAGGAAAACTACAAAAAACCCCATGGGAAAAAGTAGAAACCTCGGGGAGAACCACAGTGAAGGAGAGATCCTACTCCCACGGACGGACAGGCTGCAGATGAACTAGGACTGACGCATCCACTTGGACTGTGGAGCCAGAACCACTCAAGAGGGAGGTGGCTTTAAAGAGTTCCTCCAGGCGGACGAGGAGCAGTCCACCAGTGTAGAGAGATCCTCCAGCAGGAGATGAGGAACAGTTAATCTAAGTAGATGGAGTTCGTCCAGGCAGACGAGGTGTGGCTAATCCAGGGTTGAGGGAGTTCCTCCAGGCGGGTGGCGCATAGATCGTCCAGTGTAGAGATCGATCCTCCAGACAGATGGGGGTGGGGGGGTCGTCACTGGAGCAGCCGCCGCAGTGCCTGAAACAGTCTCCACTCCCCGGGGGAAGTGGAGAGAAAGAGAAACATGTGAACAGCAATGAACAGACTACAGTTGAAGTAATATTAAATATTGTTGATAGATAAAGTAGGAAGAACCAGAGGATAGTGTTCAAGCTGCCATACTTCCCCCAGCAGAATTGCTCCAAGGGCAGCGTAGCTAAAACTGTAGGTTTTTATTTCTGTTCCTAACTGGCCTGACCATAAGCTATTTCAAAGAGGAACGTTTTGAGCCTGGTCTTAAATGTAGAGACTGTGTCGGCCTCTTTTACATGAACAGGGAGCTGGTTCCATAACATAGGAGCTTGGTAGCTAAATGCTCGACCTCCTACTGTGCTTTTAGAGACTCTGGGGACTAACAATAGTCCAGCATTTTGAGAACGAAGAGCTCTGTTTGGATGGTACGCTACTATTGCATCTTTGAGGTAGGATGGGGCCATATTGTTTAAAGCTTTATAAGTCAGGAGGAGGATTTTAAATTTGATTCTAAACTCAACAGGAAGCCAGTGAAGAGACTCTAACACTGGTGAAATATGATCTCTTTTTCTAGTACCTGTTAATAATCTTGCTGCTGCATTTTGAACCAGTTGAAAGCTTCTTATAGAGCTTTTAGGACACGCTATAAGCAGGGCGTTACAATAGTCTAATCTGGATGTGACAAATGCATGGATGAGTTTTTCGGCATCATCTCTGGGCAGGATTTTTCTAATTTTGGTTATGTTACGCAAATGAAAGAAGGCTGTTTTACAGGCTTGATTTATATGTGCTTTGAATGAGAGATCTTGGTCAAATAGGACCCCAAGGTTTCTTACAGTAGAGCTGGGGGCTACAGTGCTTAGTGCTTAGGGCCCAGCAGAATGACCTCGGTTTTTTCAGGGTTAAGGAGCAGATAATTAACCCTCTAAGCGCCACAGTTTTTTATTTCTACTTTAAGCCTCAATTGGGATTTAGTGGAAAAAAACAAACAAACCCCCCCTCAAAAAAGAAAGAAAGAAAGAAAGAGAAAGAAAAAAATAAAGAAAGAGAGAAAGAAAGAGAACGAAAGAAAGAGAGAAAGAGAGAGAAAGAGAAAGAAAGAAAGAAAGAAAGAAAGAAAGAAAGAAAGAAAGAAAGAAAGAAAGAAAGAAAGAAAAAGAGTGCTGCTGGGGGTCTCTAACAAAGTCCCAATAGAGTACCATATCCAGAGTACCATATCCAGAGTACCATATGCCGCCCATCGACTTAGTCATTTTTCTGAGTTTGTGCAGACAAGGTTCAGCCCGGGAGTCCCGGGCTGATTAACGCTGCTCAGGCGAAAATCCTTACGCTGCTCCCACGCGAACTTTGACATTTTGCGTTGTTCCAAGGGATAGTCGGGCAGTTTTGGGAAACGACGTTTTTTGCGATTGACATTTGCACAAATCCTGGTTCTATGCATGCCTGGCACTGAGCTCTGTCTGTGGGCATGAGAGATCCGTTTTCCTGGGCCTTTTTTCTGGTTCTATTGGCCCTGAATGTCCCAATAATGTGTCCAGCTTTGAAGCACTGTCTCTGGGGTAAAAAAAAAAAAAAAAAAAGGAGCTGAATGCCAATGGAATGGGACCCTGGTGCAATGTGCCTGGGTAACGCTGCTCTCATTATGAGTCATGCCCAGGGTACAGTGAGTGGCTGGGACGGGGCCAGCCCCATCCAGGGTGCATGGTGTGAAGTGTGTGACCCAGGAGCAGTGTCTGGTCCTGGGTAGTGATTTGTGAGCAGTGGTGTTGGAGCTGGAGTTCTCCACATTGGGCCTCTGGGGGAGATCTGAGTCCCAGGATCAGTTAGGGTTAGGGTTAGGGTCAGGGCTAGCCCCAACCAGGGTGCAAGGTGTGAAGTGTGTGACCCAGGAGCAGTGTCTGGTCCTGGGTAGTGATTTGTGAGCAGTGGTGTTGGAGCTGGAGTTCTCCAACTTGGGCCTCTGGGGGGGAGCTGAGTCCCAGGAGCAGTACCTGTTCCTGGGTAAAGCTGCTCAAATTCTGAGTCAAACCCAGAGTACCCCATGTCACCGATGGATTATAACAAAGTCCCAATAGAGTACCATATCCAGAGTACCATATCCAGAGTACCATATGCCGCCCATCGACTTAGTCATTTTTCTGAGTTTGTGCAGACAAGGTTCAGCCCGGGAGTCCCGGGCTGATTAACGCTGCTCAGGCGAAAATCCTTACGCTGCTCCCACGCGAACTTTGACATTTTGCGTTGTTCCAAGTGATAGTCGGGCAGTTTTGGGAAACGACGTTTTTTGCGATTGACATTTGCACAAATCCTGGTTCTATGCATGCCTGGCACTGAGCTCTGTCTGTGGGCATGAGAGATCCGTTTTCCTGGGCCTTTTTTCTGGTTCTATTGGCCCTGAATGTCCCAATAATGTGTCCAGCTTTGAAGCACTGTCTCTGGGGTAAAAAAAAAAAAAAAGGAGCAGAATGCCAATGGAATGGGACCCTGGTGCAATGTGCCTGGGTAACGCTGCTCTCATTATGAGTCATGCCCAGGGTACAGTGAGTGGCTGGGACGGGGCCAGCCCCATCCAGGGTGCATGGTGTGAAGTGTGTGACCCAGGAGCAGTGTCTGGTCCTGGGTAGTGATTTGTGAGCAGTGGTGTTGGAGCTGGAGTTCTCCACATTGGGCCTCTGGGGGAGATCTGAGTCCCAGGATCAGTTAGGGTTAGGGTTAGGGTCAGGGCTAGCCCCAACCAGGGTGCAAGGTGTGAAGTGTGTGACCCAGGAGCAGTGTCTGGTCCTGGGTAGTGATTTGTGAGCAGTGGTGTTGGAGCTGGAGTTCTCCAACTTGGGCCTCTGGGGGAGAGCTGAGTCCCAGGAGCAGTACCTGTTCCTGGGTAAAGCTGCTCTCATTCTGAGTCAAACCCAGAGTACCCCATGTCACCG
Source organism: Rhinogobius similis (assembly GCA_019453435.1). Taxonomy (NCBI): domain Eukaryota; kingdom Metazoa; phylum Chordata; class Actinopteri; order Gobiiformes; family Gobiidae; genus Rhinogobius; species Rhinogobius similis. The sequence continues at coordinate 8,965,833 of CM033624.1, read as the reverse complement.
ATGGATTATAACAAAGTCCCAATAGAGTACCATATCCAGAGTACCATATCCAGAGTACCATATGCCGCCCATCGACTTAGTCATTTTTCTGAGTTTGTGCAGACAAGGTTCAGCCCGGGAGTCCCGGGCTGATTAACGCTGCTCAGGCGAAAATCCTTACGCTGCTCCCACGCGAACTTTGACATTTTGCGTTGTTCCAAGAGATAGTCGGGCAGTTTTGGGAAACGACGTTTTTTGCGATTGACATTTGCACAAATCCTGGTTCTATGCATGCCTGGCACTGAGCTCTGTCTGTGGGCATGAGAGATCCGTTTTCCTGGGCCTTTTTTCTGGTTCTATTGGCCCTGAATGTCCCAATAATGTGTCCAGCTTTGAAGCACTGTCTCTGGGGTAAAAAAAAAAAAAAAAAAAAAAGGAGCAGAATGCCAATGGAATGGGACCCTGGTGCAATGTGCCTGGGTAACGCTGCTCTCATTATGAGTCATGCCCAGGGTACCGTGAATGGCTGGGACGGGCCAGCCCCATCCAGGGTGCAAGGTGTGAAGTGTGTGACCCAGGAGCAGTGTCTGGTCCTGGGTAGTGATTTGTGAGCAGTGGTGGAGCTGGAGTTCTCCACCTTGGGCCTTGGTGGGACTACTGTCTGGTCGATGTGCAAATGTGGCCCACCATCGCAGGGCCTCTGTCTTGTTTTATCTTTACAGATGGTTCCTGTGCACTGTGGGTCTAGTTTTATGTGGGAATGGGAGTCCTAATTTTTCCTACTTAGCCCTCCTGGCCTCCCTATGGGGAAACCGGGTCCCTGCAGCAGTGCTGGAGTTCATTGGTCTGGTTGTCTTACCCCTGTGGTGGCGCCAGACCTTTGTCGACCTGGCATCTGCTCAGGTTGGCTGTGCTTAACGTTTGGCACCTTTGCTCCTCTGTAGCAGGACCTCTGCAGATCATTGGGCTGGTTGTCTTACCCCTTTGGGGTGGCACCAGACCTTTATTTGCGTTGTCTGTGGGTCTACACAGGTAAGCTGGAGGTATCTGCGTTTGCCGTTGGACGTTTGGCATCCTGGGCTCCTCTGTAGCAGGACCTCTGCAGTTCATTGGGCTGGTTGTCTTACTCCTTTGGGGTGGCGCCAGACCTTGATTTGCGATGTCCGTCGGTCTACACAGGTAGGCTTGGGATAACTGCGTCTTGGAGAAATTATGTGCTTTTCAGAACCACAGTCCTGTTGGAAGCGAGACCAAGCTGCCCAGTCTGCCTAGCGGTCCGACATAAACAATGTTTCTCAAACCCTTACTAAGAGCAGCCTAGCCTGGGGCGCTCGGACACCTGCCAATGGGCAGGTCACATTGGTGTGAACACCCTAGGCCTGCCTCTGGGTGTCTGCCATGTCTTGGCAACAAATCCCCCCTATGCCTTGTTGCTTACAGGCTTTCTGGATGATTCAATGGTAAGTCTGGTGCTCATGTCGAGTGTCAAAATCTGAAGTGCTGCAAACAAGAGTCGCGGGACTCTTTCTCAAACCTCCATATCTTGATACTTATCCAGCAGGGATGGTGACCCTATGGGGAATACAGACCTGATTCTCCACAGTTGGAATGGGAAATATTTGAATGGCTAACATCCAAGGAAGAGTTATGGATGCAAAAGAATGGCATAATAAGAGTCATGGGACTCTTTCTCAAACCTCCATATCTTGATACTTGTCCAGCAGGGATGGTGACCCCTATGGGGAATACGGACCTGATTCTCCACAGTTGGGATGGGAAATATTTGAATGGCTAACATCCAAGGAAGAGTTTTGGATGCACAAGAATGGCAAATCATCCAAGGAAGGTAGAAATGTCTGTGGTTCCGTCCTAAACCACGTGCATCCCGTGGTTTTTGAGGTGTGTGTTACATTACAGAGTACCAGGGTCGCTGGGTCCTGATCGATATATTTCAAAGTGTGGAGCGGAGTATCAGGTGCCTTGTCCGGAGACTCCAGACAACCAGGTGCACCACTTGAACCCGGGTACCCACCCTTAAGCACCCCTCCCCGGGCTACACACCCTTGGACCGCACGCCTGGAGCCCAGCGACCCTGGTACTCCGCTCTTCTGGACACCGTCTGGAGACTCCAGACAACCAGGTGCACCACTTGAACCCGGGTTCCCACCCTTAAGCACCCCTCCCCGGGCTACACACCCTTGGTCCGACCCTGTTACTCCGACTGGAGTAGAAGGCACCTGGTACTCCGCTCCACACTTTGAAATATATCGATCAGGGCCCCGCGACCCTGCTACTTTGCTCTTCTGGTGTCCAGAAGAGCAGAGTACCAGGGTCGCGGCGAGGGCGCTTAAAGGGTTAAGAGTCATCCAAGTTTTCACGCAGGCACTAAGTCTGTCTACTTGATGGGTCTGATCAGGTTTCATTGATAAATAAAGCTGAGTGTCATCTGCATAGCAGTGGAAGTTAATGCCATGCTTTCTGATGATCATACCTAAGGGCAGCATATAAAGTGTGAACAGAACTGGACCGAGTACTGAACCCTGCGGCACACCGTAGGTTACTTTAGAACATGGGGAAGATCTCTGGTTTACATTAACAAACTGGTACCTATCAGATAGTCATTCTTATAATGTGCTTTCTCTTCTCTCCATTCTACAGTTTCGGTAAAGAAGACATATTTTTTTACTTTTCCTATTTCATAGTCCACCCTAAGGACTTTTATAAAAATATTTTGCGTTGTGCAATATTATTCACATACTGTGAAAGAAAAAACATTCATCTCTTGATTCAGTGCACTTACCAAGAAGTAGAAACGACTAGCTTTGCCTTGCTCTCTCAGCTTCTTTCTCATGTACCCTGCCACTCTGTGGATTAAAGGTTAAAAGCTCACAAAAGTCGATGCATAATATGGTACCTTTGAAAGCATCACTTGCTTTGGTGAGAAGAGTCCATAAGACCCTGAATGGCATGTGAATGACACAGAAACACTTTCTGAGATCTGATTTCCACCCTCCGAGGGCAACTGGACCTAACCTGGCCCTGCCATGTGAATTATCACTGTCTTGAGAATCTATCTTGACGGGCTCCCGCTGTTCAGGCTGCCCCGGGCGTTGTGTGTTGGGCCAATCAGAGAGCAGCTTTGTGGTTTGGGCGGAAGTCAAATGGACGAACCTAAACAAACATGGCAATGCTGACAGACGTACTTTGGCCTATTTTAGCAGATTTACAGACTATTTTGCTTTGGAAAACTTGCACATAGAGGACGAGGAAGTCTGTGCTTTTTTCTCAACTGGATCTAACAACCAACCAATCAGTTCAAATGTTTCCCACTGGCTTTCGGTGAGAGATTTGTGTAGAGTGATACACATATCAATCTCGCGTGAGCCAGGTTAGACTGGACCACAGGTGTGGATCCAAACCAGTTAGATTTGTAAGTTATGAAAATCAACGTTTGCATGTGAATTTCTGTTTTTGTTGACATTAGCTCCGTGTAGCCGTTAGCAGCATTAGCATAACAGCACATTTAAAACTGCAAAGGCTCAACGATGAGCAGATTCACACAGTGAGTGGACAGAAGAGAGCAACTAAAGCAAAAATAACACACAGGGCCGGTTCTAGACTTTTGGTGGCCCTACACGAGATTTTAGTTGTGGCCCACTGAATGACAACTTTATATGGAAATAACAGAGCTTAATAAACTAAAGACTTCAGGCGCTGTCTTGATCCAATGCAAAATATTATTATCAGGAAATGTGGGGAGGCCGGAGGGAAAATTGACTATAGGGGTCTTATTTATCAGCATTTACCTGTTGATTATTTGAAACTGGAAAAAGCCTGTGTAAAAGGCAATTTCTTTCTAAAGAAAATGTGAACAGGTCTTAAGTCATTTCCTGTATTCTGATGCATTTTTTTTTAAACTCATATCATTTCAAAGGCTGCACAATTATTTTATTTTTTTTTGACCAGATATAGTGCATATAAATGTATAGTGGAGCTGCAGACTTGTGCATGGATGCATTATAACAGTACACATTTGAATTAGTATTTATGTTAGGCAGTAAGTTAGAGTTTCTGCTGCACCTCCTGCAGCGCCCTGTGGCACTCACACTTCTCTCTGCTCTGTGCTGTGGACAGAGGAGAACCACACCTGCAAACGCTTCAGTTGGAATTCATGTTTTCATTCACATTCGCTTAGTTTGCCGATGTAATCCCTCATTCGTCCAGGAGTGTTCCATCACAGGAAAGGTTTCAGGGGGTGTCATCCGGACGCTGTTTTGAAAATCAAGACGTTTTTGTTACGATTCGATTAATGAATGAATCCAGTTGCAGATTTTAGAGTCCAAACAAAAGATATTTAATTAAACAAAAAATCACTGGAGACAAAGAACATAGAACAAAAAGGGTCTTCAAAAAATAAAGTAGCTCCAGGACACTGCTCCAGGGAAAATCTCCACCTGAGGGAAAAAAATACTCGGATCAAAAAACAAGTCTAGGAAGACGTACAGAATGGTGCAAGAAGAGTTTCGCTACCACTGGCGTAAACGGACAAACTGGCGCTGGTGGAGAGGAGAGCCGGGGTTTAAATCCCCCACTGATGAGGGACAGGGGGACACAGGCAATCCAGCATACCTGCAACTCAACACAGAAACAGGAGGGGAGGGGAGAAGGAGAACAAGAGGAAAAGGGAGGAGCAGATCCCGACGGCTCATGACAGTTTCGACTTCCATCCAGAAGGGTCAGTCAGTCATTGCCAGTCAGTCTATCACAACAAGTTTACTTTCAGGTGAAACTAGGCAGGGCAAACTATGAGCCTAACAAAGACAGGCCAACTATCAGTGACTCCTCCCTGTGCTCTCACTATTCAGAGTAGCTTATAAACCAGAGTTCTCAGACCAGCTCACTGATTGACTTCTGGATGGAAACGTCTTCATTTTCAAAACAGCGTCCCGATGACAACCCCTGAAACCTTTTCTACGATTCGCTTAGTTTGTTTATGCCACGGGCCGGCGCTGATAACACAAGTACTATCGATATTGTAACTGTTGGATGTTGAACTTTATCCAAAAGCAGAACGCAGCCATTTTGTCTAACTCGGATAAACTTGGGGTTCTGAAACGTTGCCCGAGTTTCCAAGCATTTTTTTCCGAAATGTTAGAGTGTGATAGTGTGTATATATAACTTGAAATAAATCCGACCTCCAAAGACAACTGGAATGCAGTATCAAGAAGACAATTCAATGAACACATCGTTTATGAAGAATGGTTCAGGCATAGCAACGGCTTTATTAAAGGGTTCGAGTTTGGATTTAGGCTTAGTGTATTATTAAGTAGTTACAAAGCCTGAATCATTCAAGTGATTTGGTGTTTGTTCAGTCTTTGTTAAGATTAATAAAAGTGTAGTTACCGTAAGGTGTTTCCAGATCACATTGTAATATGAATCAGAATGTAAATAATATTAGCACTTTAAAGACACTTTTTACGAATTTTTCATTTTTGCCCCATTTCGCTCCAGTTCCTCGTACTCTCAATTTTGTCGTTTGTTTTTTCTCCCGGAACATTTCTATTTCTGTAACCCTGGTCCAAATCTCATCTCCACTAAAACATGTCCATGTCTTTTATCCTCTCATCTTTTCATCACATGCCTGTATTTTTCTGTGTTTTTAATAGTATTCTTCCCATTTTGCTGTCATAAAATGTCCACTATTCACCCTGCTTTCATTCAGCACAAGTCTATTTTTGAGTGTTTTTGCAAATGGTAAAAATGAAATGTATTCAGGGGTGAGTACCGGAAAGAGAGAGTGTCATTCTACAAATAACATGTTGTGTTCACATTTTTTGACCCAAAAAACATTATTTGACTAAAATAAGAGTGAAAATAGGGCTGTTTAGTAAGAATACCATGTTAATAATGTAATTTTTCATTTATTTAATGCATTTTTCATTCATAATCCATCAGCACATGCCTGGATACTCTAGCATAATCACTGAAGTAACCATACTTGAGATAAACCTTATTTTGTTCGATCAAATTTAGTCTCAGAATATAAACCGTTTTCCTGATAAATACATGAGCTGTTGATAAATGTTAGAAAGCAGAACAGAGCTGTGTAAAGTCTGACTTTATGATGTAAAACGTTTGAGCGTTTGAGCTAAAATGATCAGAGATACCAACCTGAAACCAAGAGCTCCAACAGTGCAGTATCTCCTGTGGAAGCAGTAGCATAGCGCAGTGTTTTTCAATCTTTTTTGAGTCATGGTATGTGTAAGTGTTGTCTAAGTCTAATGTTGTCTTATGTCATTTGTATGGAATGTGTTTTTATGTGTTGTTCTTTGTCCTGATCTGCCAGGGACTACAGATGGAAAGTAGCCAATGGCTAAATCTGGCATATTTACATTCTATGTTCATCAATATGCACTGTCCCTTTTAAATAAATAAATCTAAAATAAATCTAAATGGTACACTTGTTTGGCTGAACATTTTCAGCGGCACATTACCACACCATTAGTTAAAAAAAATATATGATGTGGTGAACATGGTATGTATTTGTATTGTATTATTTTTTACGGAAATTAAAAGTTTGAGGTTTGAAAATAAAATATAGTATTTTCAGTACGAAGACTGTGATAGGGTCCGTAACAGAATAAAAAAGACTTTGGCTTTCAACCGTGTCGGCCTAAAACGTCACAACTCCAAAGCATGTACTTGGTTGGAATGGAAAAAAAAAAAAGCAATCAAAAAAGAAATAGAAAAAATAATAAGAATTTTATTTGTCATGATGAGGTGTGTGATACATTTGGCTTCAGTGGGAGTTCGTTTCAAATTTCTTGGGACTACTTAGTTGCAATCAACGGGTGATCGCAAAAAAAAAGAAAAATAATAACAATACATGAAGAAAATACAAACTTTTCTACAGCCATTACTTTAAACATGTGTTCTATGACCTCCACCATTTCGAAGCATGTCTTTCTCCATTGAAACAGTCACGCGCTGCTATTTTCAACCCACGTCTCCTTCACCTCTCGCACCAACCATCCACGAGAGCTATTAGCAATCAAAAAAAGAACATTTCTCTTAACGGTGCAGTACGTCCTTGAAAATACTTGACATTGACATCACGAGAGGTCTTTAAACAAACATACTGAGTCAACACTCGATCAAATCCAAGTGCAATCAGCAGAAGGAGGATTACTAAAAGTGGATATGACACTTTTGGCGGGATACTCGTGTCCCTGTGTCCACGAGGAATCGGAATATTACGGGTGTTTAAAAGTAGTAGCCATGGCACGGATATGGCAAGAGGCTAAACATGTCCCCGACTTTGCTAACTTATGGCTTTTTCTAGTCCAGCTGCTGCGTTCTGATCCAGTTGGAGGTGGAAGATTGATTTATTGTTGAGGCCGGAGAGGAGGAAGTAGCACAAAAAAAAAAAAAAAAAAATGGATCACACCAACGATCATGGGCTGGACCAACATGTAATAGGCATTCGTAACATGAATTTGAAAATTTTTATTTTGGACTTTCGATATTATAAAAAAAAAATCTCTGGATGTCTTGTTCATAATTTTGCATCATGTTCCTTATTTTATATGTTTTATACTGTATATTGTTTCAAAATGTTTCAAAAAAAGACGTGTTGTCTCGGAAATGTCTACACGAGTGCTCCAGACCAAGATTCTGGTTCATGGAGAAGGGTCAATGGACTCTCCGCCGTGGTTGGCCAAGGGGGAATGGGTCAAATGCTTGTCACTAATTTCCCTACATGGATATAAGATAGACTGCCTTTTTGTGACACATTTTTCACTCCTGTTGTTCTCCCTTTGTTTTCTCAGATACACAAAGATGAAGACAGCCACAAACATCTACATCTTTAACCTGGCGCTGGCTGATTCTCTGTTTCTGGCAACTCTTCCGTTCCAGGTCAGTAAATAAAAAATGAAACACCGCTGTCCAGCGGTGTTAAAAAGTCTCTACCTTAGTTTATTTCATGAACAATTAACACTTTAAGTCAGTTGGCTAGTATTAGTCATAATTAATTCCCTATTCACACTTAGCCACAGCTGCCCTGGAGTTTGATCGACAAAGAAGTAGCTGCCATTCTGTGCCTTCGGTCTCTCCAAGCACCACCACTCACGCATACACTTATATTCTTGTTTTACTGTATTAGCAATAGCAGTAATACATCCTCCATGCTCATATTCACTCAATTTAGGGGTAAAAACACTTCTTTTTTGTCCACCAGCTTGTAAAAGGGAACTATCAATCTCTTGAGTATTTAAAACATAAAAACAAAGCTACTTATTTTCAAAGTGCAAAGCCATTCTGGGATGAATCAGGATCAATTTGTTCTCTAAATCCTTGTCATATCAGGGGGCTCGGTCTGCCGTGGGGGAAACTATTGATTCAGAAGAAAACTCTGCTGTTTCACTCTCCTATGGGGTTTTCTGGTGAATTTTGTGTATTTTAAGCACAACTATTTTAAATCAAGTCACAACTGAGCCTTAACGGACATTGTTGACCTGGCATTTCCTCAGTAAAGTAAACATATTGTTCTGTAGATGTTAAAATAGCATTCAGATCCCAGATAACTGTACAAATGTGGGCCGTTCGATCACTTGATTCTTCTCCGTTTCTTCATGTCTGTGTTTTGTTACTCGGCGCTTGCTCTTGTAGTTGTTGAACAGTCAGCGGTAGAGCTGCTGTTCTACATTAAAATTAATGGATTGTTTCCCCCAATGAGGTCTGTTAGTGGGCGTTCCCTCGGATGCCGACTGTATCTACAAAGGAATTCAGCCTGGACTTTTGAACTTTTATTGGAACTAACGGTTGTTTTAGTTCTCGACAAGTCATTATATTATTATTATTATACACCATTATTTTTTCAGTTAATCGACAAGGCAAACGATTATTTCTGGTGCGCATTCACATTGAGACTTTTAAAACACATTATCAACCAAATAAAGGTTTAAATATGGTGACTGAATATTCAGGTGTTTTGTCATGAAAATCAGAAATAGTTTATTCTTTTTTTGACATTTTGATTTAATGATAATAAAAAGGTGTTTTCGTATATGTTTCTGTATAGCCCAGATAGCACTTTTTTGGTGAGTTGCAGTTCTTTAAATAGTTATGTTTGGGACCCGTTTGTCCTAAAATGTCTGACTAAGATGAGCCTCATTTCAAACTGAAGCTGCTTCTGAACCCTTTGGACACAAACTATTGGCTGGAATCCTTATGAAGCTGAGACTCTGTGGTTTTAAGGTTAGGACTTGGCCTCTGATCTCTGATTTACTCCAAGTACTAAGTAGAAACAAGCTCTGCAAAGAGGAAAACTCCAATTTAAAGTCTGCCTAAATTTATTTTGTTAAATATATGAAGAAGTGAAGTGGGTGTCTGTAGATTGACACTAGTTTGGGCTTTTGTTGGGTTTTGACAATTACTCTAAAGCTGAAGCTAATTTAACTAAAAATAGTTTTAGGGATTTATAATAAAGTAAAAAGTCCAGGCGAAATCCATATAAAAGTCCTATAAAATTTTTCAGAATTTTTGTGTAATTTTTTTATTTGTGCTTTTGGATAAAAACTTAATCTCAGAATGTTTGATTTGACTGGAAATAAGTGGGTTACAGCCTACTTTTCATGTATAACATGTCCAGCAGCTGATAGTTTCCTTCTATTAGATGTGGATAAAAAGGAATAAATTAACAAAATGTCAGGACGCCTGATTCTGAACTGGTTAAATTTGGCAATAGTGATTGTTTTGCATTCTTTTTGGTGCTCAGGAGACTCCAAAAATGTAAATTAGTCAATTACATCCGGATTTGTAAATCTGAAAGACACACCTTGGAAAACCTCACGGCGCACTAGTGTTCCCCGGCACACTGGTTGAAAATCAATGGGTTAGTCAATTAATCGTTGCAGCCTGACTTTATTTCAAGTTAGTTAGATATAGTTTTAGTTATATATGCTTTAGCTTTGAAAAGAGAATTGCCAAACCCATCAAATGCTCAGTCTACTGTCTGTAAATCCATTCAGCAGCTTTATTCCTCCTCATACAGCATTTACCAAGAAGACAAGAAAATCAACAGTACGTGAAATATGAAATCGGATTTTCCTCTGTGCAGAGCTTGTTACCACATAATAATCAGAGTAAATCAGACATCAGAAGATAAAACTACAGAGTGACGGCTTCACAAAGAGCTCTGAAATTAGATTGCTCTCCAGAGGGTTCAGACGCAGCTTCATCTTGAATAGGGGGTCATTTTAGTCAGGTGTTAGCGAAAATAGGCGCTCTCGACAATTTTCTCAATGCCCATACACAGATATCTTCATTTGTCTGCTCTTGTCTCCAGGGCACCGACGTGTTCCTCGGATTCTGGCCCTTCGGGAACAGTCTGTGCAAAGCGGTGGTGTCCATAGACTACTACAACATGTTCACCAGCACCTTCACCCTGACCGTGATGAGCATGGACCGCTACGTGGCCGTGTGTCACCCGGTCAAGGCGCTGGACATGCGGACGCCACACAAGGCCAAGGTGAGGCTAGACACGTTTTTAGACGAGGCTACGTCAGCTGTCAGGCACGAGAAGGAAGAGCGGTGCCTTCAGTCTTTGTGAGGTTAGACAGAAGAACGCTGAGTGGTAGAAGGAGGCGTGTCAGTTCAAATCCAATCGTGCTGCTGTCAGGTCAAGTCAAGCAAGTAAAAAAAAATCCAACAACAAGCTCATTAAGGTGAGACGCTGCAGGTGAATAGGAAAAAATCTTAAATTTAAATATCTTAATTTGAAACTTCTCCAGTAGTTTACTCACATAAATGTCAGAAAAAAATATATTAGAAGTTTTTCATCGTGTCATGTTTTCATGTAGAAATAAGGCACTTTACGTGAAAAAACGTGAAAAAAAAAATACACATATGTTGTGTCATAATTTCTTCTGGATAACGCTCGCACGTTTGACACAATGAAGAAGACAAACTCGACGAAATTCAATGCAATAGAGTCTTTATTGTCCAAAAAATAACTTCATCCTTGGTAAAATGTAAGATCTGGGTGGTTCGCAGACCACGCAAAAAGCTCCTCTAACCAGTGTCCCAGATCATGGCTCCAAACCCACAGAGATCCTCACACGAAGAAAAAACCTCCAGAAGCCCCGACAAAGAGAATGCAGCCCAATTTATAGCTCTGAATATTCAGAACGATTACCCCCCATGCTCGGCTCTTATCCTATAGATTCCTAGGTTTAGGGCACTACTCCTCCCAAGCACGTTATTATTCCTTGAACCCACGTGTGAACTCACTGACCCCATGATCTCACTATCATGGTACAGGTCCCTCACAGCTGTATTTTCTTGCTGCAGTAGTTACAAGACATGCCCCTAGTGGCAGCCTCCAGTATTGTCCTAAATGAGCCTCCAATCCACATGCTCTAGTCCTCTATGCACTTTTCATAATAGTTTTTTATAATAAGTAAAAGTAGAAGAAACATTGTAAACAAAATAATAACTCTACAGGCCTTTGCTTTATCTAAAACTTAAGCTTAAACACTGCAAAATAAGCCTTTGGTGTTACACTCTTAAATATTGTTATTATAATGTTTCATACATTTGTGAAGCTAAAATATTCTACATCACATATTTGGGACATATTAAACTGAAAAATGGATAGAGCCAGGTTTAAATTTCTTGTTTCATTTTGTACACATATTAGTTACAAAAAAATGTGCAGAGGGGATTTCTTATTTAGTTTTTAAGTAAACTAAATTGGACTGAAAATTGTCCTAAAAATTCAAATTTCGCCTAATTTTTTTTACTTAAAACTATTAAATCAGTTTTAGAATTAGATATGAAAAAATCCTTCTGTACGTTTCGTTAAAATCTTGTTGAGTCCAAGATTGCAAAATTTGATGTGTGTAGGAGCTACTTTAAGAGGTGATCTTTATGTCCCTAGGGAAGAAAAATGCATTTTTAGAAAATGGCCTTTGAAGTTACAATGTTCCATAGATTTCAATGGATGAAGTGGATTAAATCAATAAAATATTTTTAGGAGCAGATTGGACAAGTTTGTTATTTCCACATGAAAGCCGATATGTTGAGCGAGCAAACGGACCAAAAAACAAAAAATGGAAAAAAAAGAGTTTTGCCTGTAGTGTCTCGCCTTAACATGAACAAGCATAGAAATAAATTAATTCTGCTGTAGAAATGAAAGGTTTTACATTTAGTAACTTTTTAGGGAAATGTTGCTACATTGTAAATGGTCACATTTTTATGTAGCACTTCTACCTTCAAGGCACTTTTACATCGAGGAACCTCTCACCCATTCACATATTCACACTGACACTGGGGGCAAGAGGGGTTAAGTGTCTTGCCCAAGGACACAACGGCAATATTCACAGTAATCGTACCGCCAACCTGTGGTTGTGACTGCTCAACCAAGGATGTTTATGTCGAGAGCAGGATTGGAATTGCTGACCTTTGGATGAGAAGATGATCACCCTGATCCAGGATTTTATGTGCTGCTTTGACTTGATAAACTTAACTGGTTGATTTCTTCACAATATTTCATAGTTTTTATTTATTCAACCTTTATCTAACCTTAAAAGTCCCATTGAGATTACTAATCTCTTTTTCTAGGGAGTCCTGGCCAAGATGCCAGCACAGATCAGTCACATCAGCAACACACATTTAAACAATCACGTTTTCAAAATGTTCCCTAAAAACAATTACAAACCATAGATCTCATTTCCAAACCTTACTACTACTGAAATCAGCTCAGTTTGGTTGCAAATTACTTATAATATAATTTCAGACCATACACATGTGTCTGTTCTGTCCTTATTTTTCCAAACAGTCACATTCTACAACATTAAGGGTTACTAACAATAATTTCCTCATGTTGGCGTCACATCGACCCAGGAAGCATGGTCTATGTAGTTCCCTTTTCTTTGTTAGCACGCTGCAAATCTGACAAAAAGCCAAATTGATATTACGGATTAAGGATAGGTTAATCCTGGCTTTCTGAATACACTAGGGATGGGCATTGATCAGATCTTATCAATATCAATGGAATCGATAATTCCTCTCATCCATTTGATTCTTTAACGATTCTCTTATCAATACTTATATTATATAGCCTTTGAAAATATGCGTCTTATCTAGCTAGTTTTATAAGCCTGTTTATAGCCTGATCTAATTTTGATAAATGTAGACAGAAGTGTTGGCATGTCTAAAAATACTAATGTAAAGCCTTTTAAATGACTAAAACAGGATTTGAAGCTCAGTTTCAGAGGGACAGGAGTACATACATTTCTCAAATAGCTTACCCTGCGTAATACTGTTACCCCGATGAATACATGCCGTGTTGAGCAGATGCAGGCTTTATGCTGAGGCATTATGCGCTTTTCTGTCGTCTCTTTCTCTGTCCCTGCGCTTCACACGTGTCTTATTGTAGCTCACATAAATGGAGGACGATCCTGTTGGTCTCTTACCTCCACCACGGCTGTTTTAGCTCTCCTTTGCCACGTGCAAGGCGTCAATTATATCAGCATGGACTCAGTGCAACGGGCAATATTTGACACAGGCTTCAGAGCTGAAACGTTTGCTTGTAGCGACTGAGGAAGCAAAGAGCGCAGTGTGGGTTCCAGGCTACCACGCACTTAAAGGTACGGTAGGAAATTGTTTAGAGAGGAGTCGTACAATTCTGATGGTTGCTAAAAAGTAGGTTCTCAAGTGGAAACGGTTCTCGATTCCCATCCCTAGTCTATGAAAGAGGAAAGATCCACACACAGCCATCCTAAAGTCAGCGTGCAATGTAAAAACTATGACAAAAAAGTTGATCCACTCACGAAAATACATTTTATAGAACGCTCACCACACCCATCCCTAGTCTATACAGTGATCCCTCGCTATATCGCGTTTCATCTTTCATGGCTTCGCTACTTCACGGATTTTTTTTTTTTTACAGTGCGGATATTTTTACAGTGCATTGTGCTCTGAATCCTGATTGGCTCAGGGGCTTTACTGTTGTCTAGTTCTCAAATATAATCGAAGGTGGCATATCCGTTTATAAAAATCTTGCTCAGAAAAAGAAAGAGCGCCAACAATTCCCCATAACAATGTTCTTCTCTCGGAGAAAGACTCCTGCACCTTCAGTAGAAACAGAGGCTACAGCGGAGCGGAGTCAGGACCAAGAGGCACAGACTGTGAAATACGCCAGTGACAATGTTTACAACCTTGTATTACTATATTAAAATTATTGTTTTAAACACATTTTGGGCTTTAAAACAGGTTTTGATTTTTGGTTTCATTCCATAGTTCAGTATTGCATTGTAAAATAATAAAATATAAAGCTGTGACTACTTCGCCGACTAACGGTCGCCGCAGTGAGGACGCACGTCTGTGATTCACTTCCCTTGTCTGTCAGTAATCATGATGTTCCGTTGAATGGGTCCATATAAAAGTGTGTTCTGTCTGTCGTGTGAATACAGGTGGTGAATATCTGCGTGTGGGTGCTGGCCTCGGCCTTTGGAGTTCCAGCCATGGTCATGGGCAACGTGGAGGAGGAGCAGGAGCACAACAGTGAGTGTGCACACCCTTTAAGACGCTGCTTTACACCGCAGAGTTACAAAAGAGCTGGCGGAAAATAACCCAAGAAACTAAATAGATTGCGAAAACCACATTCTCGTCCACAATCACAATCTCGGAATCTCCGTATTCTTTGAACAGAGCCGACGAGCAGATGGGTGGGTTCCCGCTCTTTCTTGCTCTTCACAAGCGTTAGCCTTGGACATGTTCTCTGTCCAGGTACATTGTATTGAAACTTTGCCGTATAATGGCTTTCTTAGAAATACGTAATGTCTCACTGCAGACTGCCGACAAAGAAGGATATATAAGACTAGGCTGTATAAATGACAAAATAAACAATCTCTCAGCAGCGTGTCTTTTGTACAGTTGACAGGTCATGAAAGAACATTGTGCTGTTATGAGCTTCGGTCCAGTTCATGGTTTTTCAAATGAGTTGATTAGCACTTGAAGAACACCATGGCCAGTTGGGTCTTTTTCTTTGTGCTGCTTCTATTGTTCGGAGAGCTACAGTACATGTTCAAGCTCAGTATTAGTAGCGATAACAGCACAACAGTGACATCAGTTTCAATTCATTTCATTCATTTCAATATTATAAACATTCATTCATTCATTCATTTTCTACCGCTTATTCCCGTTAGGGGTCGCGGGTGACCTGTTGCAATGTTGTATCTTCATCTAAAAACATACCTGAAATGGTGGTTTGCTTTTTTTTGTGCTAATTTTTGATAACCTGGCACTGCCATATGAATTCTCGCGATATTTGTGAGTTCACAAACTCTTGAGAGGTGGGGGGGTCGACCTGGAGGCTGTGGCGAGGCATCTCGGTGGCGGCTCTGAAAAAAATAATGGATGAGTAGATCAGCCAAAGAAAGAACAAGGACTGATAAACAACGTGCCGCAAAAGCTGATGCACAATGGCCCTGTGTAGCAGATGTAAAACAGGGATGATGAATGAAAGCAAGAAAAACTATTTTAACAATTTTACAATCCAAAAAAAAGGCAGAAAAACTATCCATAAAAAACCAGACATTGACAGTTCTACGCTTCCGTAATAACATGGTTAAAAGCTAAAAAAAGTCAAGTTTGCATCATAAAAGTTTGCATGTGTAAAAAAAAAGCACACAAAATTCCATATTGCAGTCTTTCTCCATTCACTTTTAAACTTGTACTAAACAGTCCCAGATGAGTTACATACTTTATGAGTTACATAGTATTCTTAAAATAGAGATGAAGCCAGAACTTTATTGAAAAGTGTCTATGATTTTCTCTAAAGCCAGATTCTACCGGGTGCTTAGATTGAGTCGTTTCTTTCTCTCCGCGCGCTGCACATCTAACCCTTCTGAGAGTGTGCAGCTGGCCGCTTTTATGTGCTCGCTTTTTATGTCAAAATAAATCTTCATGTTCACATCTGGCACGTCTATGAATACACATAAAGAAGGAGATGTTAAAGATCCTGTACTAACAAAACTAGCTTTAACCAGGCTTAGCTTCCGAGATCAGCAAAATCAGGCATTCTCAGGGTGCCACGAACTCTGCATTTGACCCGTCCTTCAATTCCACAACTTTGAGTAAAAGGATGAGGAAACACCCTTGTAGGTAGGGCTGTGCAATTAACCGTATATATATAATCGTGATTTCAATTATTACCCTATTCATTTACAAAAATTCAAAGTGCACTTCTTTTCCTCAAAACTGGAGCGAAGGCACTTTTCTAAAATTTTACTAATAACATATATTCAGTCTATACAGATTATTTTTGACAATATTGAAGTAATTGTGCGAAATAATCTCAAATTTTTGACGTAATAGAGCAGCCGTAGTTCTCATTAAAGTTAAAGATTGGAATTACTACAGATCAATAGGGAAGAAATACAATTTAGAGGTATCAATTTGAACCCTTTTATGTAGTTTACGTACATAAATGTAAGATGTCATGTATTTTTTAAATTTAAGATTAGGTATTTTATGTGTAAAATGGCCAACATTGCACATATTTTAGTCAAATGCACTTAGCCAGGTTTAAATGTTTCGCTTCATTTAGACCAATTCAATACACACACAAAAGAAATCACACTAATTTACTCAAATAGTAAATAAGATCTTTATGTATTTTTTTTTTTTTTTTTACAATTTTAAAATTTGCCTAATATTACATTTCCAACTTAAATAAATCAAGATTGGAATTATACATCAACAATAAATTCTTCTTTTAACCCTGTTCTAACATTGTTCCGTCATTAACAACATACTTGGAGTTGCATTCAGCTTCATTCATGCTATTTTGAGGAATCCTGGTAGGAAAATCCTCTCCCTCCGACCGTCAAAACACTCCATTCTGAATTGTCATTGTCAGACTTATTACGGTCACGTCAACTGCTAGTCTATTTAGCATTTCTCCACAAACACGAGTGGTTTATTGTTAACTTGGCGCCAAAACTGTAAGTTCCATGGGAAACAACAGAGAAACAGATGTTCATTTTGTTTTTTATTTCAAAACAAGGTTCTAAAACATGAGATGCCACACTTAAGGTACTCAAGAGCGGGTTTAAAGGCCAATAATAATACAAAAAATGCATTATATTTTTCCTTTAAGGCTGATCTTTATGTCTCTGTGGGAAAAAAAGGGCCTCTGAAGTTACAATGTCCCAGAGAAATCTATGGACTGGTTGGTGAAAATGTATACGATGAGGCCGCATTCTTATCAATGAAAAAACACTAAAATAGAAAAGAATGGGTTTTTAAACAGATAAATCCAAAGATTAACATCTCTGGGAAGCAAGTGGATGAAGCAGTTTATCAATTAGTGTTAAGCTTAGGCGGATTTTTTGCGTAACAGGCAACGCTTATCGACCGACCACACCACTTTATGGAGAAGGTCCACTTCAACGTCATCAATAAATCAGATTAATCCACAGACTGTTGCACTTAGACCATAAAAAAGATACAACCACTGATGAAATGGCAAATTAGTAATGAATAAAAAAAGACTAGACAAACAGTGATCAGTGGCAGATGTTGAGAGAATTAATTCACAGCGAGCCTCACCAGAGGACCCATCTCTAGATCTTGAGCCAGGATTGGTCAGGGCTACTTTAGCTAGAGCATTCATTGTAATATAACAATTCTGAATTGTAGCAGATGTGTCAATAATCAGAGTTATAGTTATAGTTAGGGCTGGGCGATATGGTAAAAAATTATTATCACGATTTTCTTGGGGCTAGATCATGATTTCGATTTTATTATGATTCAAGTTCATTTTGTATTTTTCTATTGCCATTAATAGAGCTGCACGATTTAGGAAAAATATCTAATTGTGATTTTTCTGACCAAGATTAGATTTGCAATTTATGTTTTACTAATATAATTTTGTTCAAATTCACATTTTAAACACTTTTAGTTGTGTTTTTGTCATTCAGTTGTGTTTGTCATATTTCAACGCGTATTTGTTCCATTTAGTCGCATCTTTGACGTTTTTAGTCACGTTTTTGTCGCTTTTAGTCACGTTTTGATGTACTGAGTTGCGTTTTTGTCGCTTTCGAACGCATTTTTATCACCCTTTTTTCGTGCTTTTTTCGCTTGTTTCGCAAAATGTTTGTTCATGTTTGACACTGTGTTGTTTGTGGAAGGAATTTGCCTTTGCGATTTGCTAATCCATTAAAATTGCAATTGTGTGTCAATTTCGTTGAATTGTGCAGCCCTCGTCTATAAGATGTAAATAAAGTCGTCTGCTCAGAGGCTTCAGAGGCTAAACAACAGGAGAAAAAGTGTGTTTGAACAGACAGCTGCATTAAAGAGACAAACAGTCAATCATGATACGACAATTTCATAGGACCAGCTCACGATTCAATTTTTATCATCGTATTGCCCAGCCCTAGTTCTAGTTTTTCTGAAGCTGCCTGTTGTGCTTGTCTGTTTTCCCGGCGTCTCTCCCTTGGTGTCCTGCCTCTTCCTCTCTGGAGACAGACTAATGCTTCTCTGTCCTTAGAGCTGTCCGCTGTGTATCACCCACGAGAACATCTAACAGCGCTGGATTTGTCAGCGGCTTTATTTTGTTCAAGTTTTCCAGAGAATGCATCGCAGCGCTCCTATAATTAATTGTGTCAACTTTGATTACGTGTCAGATGGCGACAGCTTCGTGTTACGCACTTGAAAAGCAGCAAACACGCCGATAAACTGTAAGTAACTGTAAGTAACTCCACGCTGTGTCCCTGCAGTAGATAAAAGTGTGTGGGCTGTGATATGTTTCATAAAAGTCTGCAGCTAAACAGACAGCATAGAGCGCTAACACAAAGCTCAGTGTACAGTACAATCCCTGTCACAGAAGCACGACGCAATAAAAGTGAAAATTCCAGCTCACATT
The DNA here is from genome assembly GCA_019453435.1 of Rhinogobius similis. Lineage (NCBI taxonomy): Eukaryota > Metazoa > Chordata > Actinopteri > Gobiiformes > Gobiidae > Rhinogobius > Rhinogobius similis. The sequence goes on along the minus strand of CM033624.1, from coordinate 8,946,920 downwards.
ATACATCGCATTTATTAACCAAGCCAAACGCTTAAAACCAGTAGAATTTAGATCTAATGTGAGAGAATCATTGAAACATTTACAGTCGACTTCATTTTGCCTCCAGTCGCCTCCATTGTGGAATTTTGATGACATCACATTTTAAAGGGTCCATAGACTCTTTAAAATACAATTAAAATACTATTTAGAGTGAGACATTGCAGATGAATAAGATTTTTTTTTTTTATTTAAAGATCAATTGTAAACTTCTCCTGCAGTTGTAGAAAACCAGATAAACAACAGGAACACTGCAGCTCACATTTATCACTGACACAGACTTTAGATCTATTTTTACCCATTTTTGCAAGTAATTAAGTAAATTCTGTGTTGCTCCGGCTCAGATCTATTGTAAAAGCTGATGAAAATGAGACGCAGCTCTTTCTCCTCATGTTTATGGAGCGTTTTATTCTACGAGCAGCAGGAAGTGCACCGTCAGCATGCTCAGAAAACTACTCAGAAATGTTGAGCCCATAATAAGATTACATTGTTTTGAAGCTAAGATACAATTTTAAGACATGAAACCCCAACCTAACCTTTACATAAAATATAATTTGCAATCCAAATACATTTTATTGTTGCTCCAGCATGTAGTTCTGCACATTTTATATGAAAAATAAAACATTCAGATCTATCTTTCGCTTTGGCTCATGAGCCTCTGAATCATAATCGAATCGAATCGTATATAGATGGATAGATTCCCACTCCAACAGTCTTTTAATGTTAATAAGCACCAAAAAGATTAAAAAAAAAGAGGAGAGATTGCTGAGATTTGCTCTGAAGGACGGCTGCTGATGGAACAAAGCTATACATACAACGCTTTGTTCTGCAGCTTGACACTTCGAACTCCTCAAATAAAGTGACAAACCATGTCACCAAGTAAAAGGATAAAACTGATTTGATAAAAGAGCTATAAAACAGAGTGTCTGGAGGATCTAACAAATTCTTATCACTGTAAAGAACTATGGTGCGTTAGTTTCAATGCAATTAGCGCCTTCCTTGATCGGTGACATATCAGCGCAAAGTCAAAGAGATCTAACTTGAAAGAAACAAATCCAGCTTTGTATTACTATTTTTAACCATGTTCTAATATTGGTCCGTCATCAAAAACATACCTGGAGTTGCATTAAGATTCATTCACGCTAGTTTCATGAATACTGGTTTGAAAATTCTCTCCTGTCCGACAGTCGAAAACACTCCCTGCTGAACTCCCTCGACTGACGATGTTTTTCAGATTCTAGACGTCACTTATCTGAGAATCTTCTGCAGGTTTAAGTCCATAAATAATCCACAGGCTCGTTCTGAGCATTTCTGCCGACCAAATCACTGCTATTGCTAGCTCAACTCGAGCGCTTCACTAAGGCTCGAGTAATAACATGATGAGCTTGTGTAAGATGTGCAGATGACGCATAAGCTCAGCATGTGTCAGTGCAAACAGCCCAGACACAATTGTTCATATTTTCTTTGTGTTTTAAAACATGAGATGTCAAAATTAAGGTATTTGTGTTTAAAGGTTAAGTACAACATAAAGAAATTGCATAATATATTTCCTTTAAGGCGAGACACTACAGGAAAAACATCTTTTACTTTTTTTTTTTTTTGATCAGTTTGCGCTCTCAAGTTATAGACTTTCATGTGCAAACAACAAACTTGTCTAATCTGCTCTTAAAAATGTTTTATTCTTCCATTTGATCCACGTCATCCATAGATTTCTCTGGGACATTGTAATTTGTAAGGACCGTTTTTTTAAAATGCATTTTTCTCAGATCAGCCTTAAAGTAGATCCCACACACACGCCAAACTGTACAATCTTGGATTCAACAAGATTTTGACAAAACGTACAGAAGGATTTTTTGATATTTAATTCTAAAACTGATTTATTAAAGTTTTAAATAAAAATAAAAAAAATAGCCAAAATTTTTATTTACAGGACAAATTTCAGTAATCTAGTTTACTTAAACACTAAATAAGAAATCCAAAATCTCCTCTGTAGATTTTTTTGTAACTAATATGTGAATAAAATGAACCCAGAAATTTAAACTTTGTTCTGTCCATTTTTCACTTTTATATGTCCCAAATATGTGTATTTGTTTTTCGTAATTTTTACTCATAAAATGTGTCATTTTTACATGAAAACATGACATGATGAAAATCTTGTAATACATTTTTTCTAACATTTATGTGAGTAAACTACAGGAGTTTCAAATTGATATCTTTAAATTTAAGATTTTTTCCTATTCACCTGCAGTGTCTCACCTTAATTCTCATTCTGATGACTTCAGCGTTCAAACTGCAAACATACAACCTTTTAATTCTTCCAGCGGCGCCTCCCATACTCTCGCTGTTGGCACCAGTAATGGCTGAATCCTCCAAGGACCCATGCGGTTCTGTACAGTGGCAGGTGCACATGGCAGGATCACCTGGAGGCGCTTTCAGAAACGGTTCTTCAAAGCCATGAAATAATTACCACGATGACAAGCTTACGAAACAGCGCTCAAAGAAGGAGCTTTTGGCAGCTGTCGAGCGAGCCAAAATGAATTAACAGTCTTTGTTTTTTGAGTCTATAAACCCAGCTGCGGCGCCATACTTTGACTGAACGAGTTTGGCATTGAGCGATGGAGGGATTCAGTTTTGTGTTTTTGTTACTGTTGAGCTTTATTTGGTGAAATTCGGAATCTCCAATATGTTTTACCGAATTTGCAATTGCAGCGGTTCTTTTTGGTTAAGATGTTCACATTAGCTGAAAGGTTTAAATGCTTCTAATGTTCTTGACATTTCATTCTCCATTATATCCATGTTTGGTTAGTTAAGGTTTGAGGCTGGGATGTGAAATTTTATTCTAAGCATAATATTCTCGATAGCAGGTTTTCTAGTTTATGGTACTGCCAAAAGAATGGATACTTCAAGAAAATTGGAAATGGGCTTTTTTGTCATGAAGCTGCGTCATAAGATTTACAAACACACGGACAATATTTGACAAGAAAAACTGTAAAGCTGCTTTCATTTTTACCCATTTAAGGACGCATTATGTTAATGTCACTTTTTACGCTTTTCACTACGTTCTAAAATTGCCACATTAAAAACAAACATGGAGTTGTGTTTCGCTTCATTCACAAATGTTTGACCGCTGGTATCCGCGAGCGAAATGAGTTTTCTCCGCTTATCCCTCCCTCTTCTTCGGGACCATTTGATCCCATCTAGATTTTTGTTTAATTTTTTATTTTTTCATCGCTATAAAACTTTCATTGGTGATCCAAAGCATACAATACATGCAAAATGTTTTAATAAAATCAGTATTTTTTTTCCTGATATGAAAACGTATATTGCTCTTTTACCAAATGTGCATTGCTCAAATGAAGAGAGCACGAGGGTTATAGATGGGGTGAGGAGCTCGGGCTCGGAGTAGAGCTGCTCCTCCTCCACGTCGAGAGGAGCCAGCTGAGGTTGCTCGGGCATCTGTTCCGGAGCCTCCTGGACGCGGGAGGTGTTCTGGGTATGTCCCACCGGAAGGCGGCCCCGAGGTAGACTCAGGACACACTGGAGGGACTCCTCTCTTGGCTGGCCTTTAGAAGTATTTCGTCACTTGTATAAAGTAGTTACAATATTATCGTTTTTTATGATATTTTCTGTTTCTGCACTGCTCTGTATGAAGCTCTGTTACTCAAATTGGGATTTAATCTGAGCTTTGTTTTAACACAGTCCAGCCATAAAGAACTGACTTATTTGAAACTACAACAGCTGATTATCGCAGTCTTTTTTATTTCAAATAACATTACAGTCACAAGCTAGCACTAGCCAACAGTTTTTCAGTTTGTCACACTCACCTTTTTGTTGAAAATCCAGTCTAAACAGGACTGGGAATTCTAAAAATGCACGGCTTAAATCCATTTAGTATTTTTTTTCTTGGGTTCTCAGACGATCAATAGAAAAAGTTCTCCCCTAGTGCTGTGTCTTTGCAAAGTATCAGTAACTAATGCATGAGAAGTACTTTTTAACGCCCAAATCAATCAAACCAGTAAAAGGCTGTGCTCTTTCAAGGTTACAATGGCGAATATGACGTCTTCTGCTTCAAGTACTTTTATTACGTCTTTTGCTTCAGGTACTTTTGCTTTGGTCTGATATTGAGCGATTCATCAAAACGCCATCAGCAGCGCGGGCTCAGAGATTGTGCAGCTTTTGCAGTTTTGTGATAAAGGTTTGTCCCTGTGTCCTAATAAGGATGACGGATGACATAATTTAGAGGATTGTACGATCTGCATTTACTGTGAAGATATCAAAAAGTACTGGAAAACCGAAACGGCACCTTTTACGAGTTCAGATGCAGAGATATAAGGAGCTAAAGGTGCACCGTGTAACTTTTCTGGTGGGGTTTTCCAATTGTATGTGTTTCTTGACATGAGAACATTCTTTTTACTGAGGGTGAACTTGCCTCTCCGCAGATCTGACTTCTAATTTGACCTTGTGGCGTCACATTACTTGTCTCCATTGATAGCGTAAATGCCATATTGTGGAACATGCAAGGCAAAGCAATATTTCCATGGAGACAAGCAGGTGATGGACGCTTCACCAGAAATGTTACTAAATGTACTTTTACAATGAGGCCTAGATGACATCAAGAGGTGTTGCCAAGCATTTAAAGGAGACATATTCAGCTTTCTTTTTGCCGGCGCTTAGTTTTGAACTATAGTGTAAATAGAATGAGTGAAGAAATAATTTTACATTTTGTTCATTGTAAACTGCAATACTTACCTAAAACAGCTCAGTGATGGCAAAAGGATTGATTGATTTCCTGTTGAAAACTGAAGAACTGATAAGCCCCGCCCCTTCAGTCACATTTTACATGGTTTTTTTATTTTTGAAACATGGCTATGTGACATTTTACCTCTACATGTGTGACTCAGAGTATTCATTTTCAAATAAGTATCACTAAATACAGGGAAATGGGCGGGGGTAGGGGGTAGGTGAAAACAGGAATTTTCAGAGCACTCGAGCCTCAGTTGCAGGACAATACAGGATTAACTCAAAACATGTAGGAATACGTGCGACCCCTAACGGGAACAAGCGGTAGAAAATTAATGAATGAATGTAGGAATAACTCAAAATACACTTTGAGTAAACTTATGATAAGGAAACACTTTAGTAAAAAGGTTAACAAGTTTAGCATATGTCTCCTTTAAGTTCTGTAGGGGGGAAATAAAGGCAATATGCAAAATTACTCAAACATGTATGAATTAAGAAAGGTATGTTTTTTGAGTCAGACTTGAGTCACTATTTTGATTACTTGATTGGATATAAATGGACTATTATGACTCAAAATGTGACTTGAGACAAATGTATGTATTTTGCCCCTGTCAGGAGCACGGCAGTGGTGTTAATGATGACGTTTTGCGCCAGAGCAAACGGTGACGTCGTGTAGCATAACAGCTCTTAACAAGAGGTGTGATCATGCCAAAATATGAGTGAAGTGAAGCAAACGTAGGGCGTGGTGTAGTGCATTCTGTGAATGACCAGAATCATAACAAATAAACTTCAAAACTAATGCAGTGAAAAACATAAGATGGGAAACATTTCTTGGAGTCATATTAACATCGTCATATGGACCAGATGATCCTAATAAAACAACCTTAATGGGCACAAACCAAAACGATACATCACAGAATAATGAATATAGTCCTGTTAAGATTAAGTTTGCTTTAAATAGCTGTAGCTGAATTTCCATTTTGTTTTTGCACAAAATTGTATCGATCTGCTTAAATATCGAAAAAAACATCACGTTGAGCCTGTTTCCATTAAATTATGAATTGATCGACTTCAGACTAAAACACTTAGGTCCCGAGTCCCACTCGTGTCCAGCGGAAACAGTACATGCACAGAGCAGTGCACCTCGTGTGTGTGTGTGTGTGTGTGTGTGTGTGTGTGTGTGTGGGTGTGTGTGTGTGTGTGTGTGTGTGTGTGTGTGTGTGTGTGAGTGAGTGAGTGGGTGAGTGAGTGTGTGAGTGAGTACGTGAGTGAGTGTGTGAGTGAGTACGTGAGTGAGTGAGTGAGTGTGTGTGTGTGTGAGTGAGTGAGTGAGTGAGTACGTGAGTGAGTGAGTGAGTGCATGAGTGAGTGAGTACGTGAGTGAGTGTGTGAGTGAGTGTGTGAGTGAGTGTGTGAGTGAGTGCATGAGTGAGTGAGTACGTGAGTGAGTGAGTGAGTGAGTGTGTGAGTGAGTGCGTGAGTGTGTGAGTGAGTACGTGAGTGAGTGCGTGAGTGAGTGCGTGAGTGAGTGCGTGAGTGAGTGAGTGAGTGTGTGAGTGAGTGCATGAGATAGTGAGTACGTGAGTGAGTGAGTGAGTGAGTACGTGAGTGAGTGTGTGAGTGAGTGCGTGAGTGAGTGAGTGAGTGAGTGAGTTCGTGAGTGAGTGCGTGAGTGCGTGAGTGTGTGAGTGTGTGGTGAGTGCATGAGATGGTGAGTGCGTGGTGGTGAGTGGGTGGTGAGTGTGTGGTGAGTGGTGAGTGCGTGGTGAGTGCGTGAGTGGGTGGTGAGTAAGTGGTGAGTGCATGAGATGGTGAGTGCGTGGTGGTGAGTGAGTGAGTGTGTGAGTGTGTGAGTGAGTGTGTGAGTGAGTGCGTGAGTGAGTGCGTGAGTGAGTGAGTGAGTGAGTGTGTGAGTGAGTGCGTGAGTGAGTGTGTGAGTGAGTGCGTGAGTGTGTGAGTGAGTGCGTGAGTGAGTGCGTGAGTGAGTGCGTGAGTGAGTGTGTGAGTGAGTGAGTGAGTGTGTGCGTGAGTGTGTGAGTGAGTGCGTGAGTGAGTGAGTGTGTGTGTGTGAGTGAGTGAGTGAGTGAGTGCGTGAGTGAGTGCGTGAGTGAGTGTGTGAGTGCGTGAGTGAGTGCATGAGTGAGTGAGTGAGTGAGTGTGTGAGTGAGTGAGTATGTGAGTGAGTGCGTGGTGAGTGTGTGGTGAGTGCATGACATAGTGAGTACCTGGTGGTGAGTGTGTGTGGTGGTGAGTGTGTGAGTGAGTGCGTGGTGAGTGCGTGGTGAGTGCGTGGTGAGTCGTGGTGGTGAGTGTGTGTGGTGAGTGAGTGGGTGGTGAGTGCGTGGTGAGTGCGTGGTGAGTGTGTGGTGAGTGCGTGAGTGTGTGGTGAGTCGTGGTGAGTGCGTGAGTGGTGAGTGAGTGTGTGAGTGGTGGGTGAGTGAGTGCGTGTGAGTGTGTGAGTGTGTGGTGAGTGCGTGGTGAGTGTGTGAGTACGTGAGTGAGTGCGTGAGTGAGTGAGTGCGTGAGTGAGTGCGTGAGTGAGTACGTGAGTGAGTGTGTGTGTGAGTGAGTGAGTGCGTGAGTGAGTGAGTGCGTGAGTGAGTGTGTGAGTGAGTGAGTGAGTGAGTGAGTGAGTGAGTGTGTGAGTGAGTGAGTGAGTGTGTGAGAGAGTGAGTGCGAGAGTGAGTGAGTGTGTGAGTGAGTGTGTGAGTGAATGAGTGAGTGTGTGAGTGAGTGCGTGAGTGAGTGTGTGAGTGAGTGAGTGCGTGAGTGAGTGCGTGAGTGAGTGCGTGTGTGAGTGCGTGCGTGAGTGTGTGAGTGAGTGAGTGAGTGTGTGAGTGAGTGAGTGAGTACGTGAGTGAGTGAGTGAGTGCGTGAGTGAGTAAGTGAGTGAGTGCATGAGATAGTGAGTACGTGAGTGAGTGAGTGTGTGAGTGAGTGCGTGAGTGAGTGTGTGAGTGGTGGTGGTGAGTGCGTGGTGAGTGCGTGGTGAGTGCGTGGTGAGTCGTGGTGAGTGAGGGAGTGAGTGTGTGAGTGCGTGAGTGAGTGCGTGAGTGTGTGAGTGAGTGAGTGCGTGAGTGAGTGCGTGAGTGAGTGCGTGAGTGAGTGAGTGTGTGAGTGAGTGAGTGAGTGTGTGCGTGAGTGTGTGAGTGAGTGCGTGAGTGAGTGAGTGAGTGAGTGTGTGTGTGTGAGTGAGTGAGTGAGTGAGTGAGTGTGTGAGTGCGTGAGTGCATGAGTGAGTGAGTACGTGAGTGAGTGAGTGAGTGTGTGAGTGAGTGTGTGAGTGAGTGAGTACGTGAGTGAGTGCGTGAGTGAGTGTGTGAGTGAGTGCATGAGATAGTGAGTACGTGAGTGAGTGAGTGTGTGAGTGAGTGAGTGAGTACGTGAGTGAGTGCGTGAGTGAGTGCGTGAGTGAGTGTGTGAGTGAGTGAGTACGTGAGTGAGTGCGTGAGTGAGTGCGTGAGTGAGTGTGTGAGTGAGTGCGTGAGTGTGTGAGTGAGTGCGTGAGTGAGTGCGTGAGTGAGTGCGTGAGTGAGTGTGTGAGTGAGTGAGTGAGTGAGTGAGTGAGTGAGTGTGTGAGTGAGTGCGTGAGTGTGTGAGTGAGTGAGTACGTGAGTGAGTGCGTGAGTGAGTGAGTGTGTGAGTGCGTGAGTGAGTGAGTGCGTGAGTGAGTGTGTGTGTGAGTGAGTGAGTGAGTGAGTGAGTGAGTGCGTGAGTGAGTGTGTGAGTGAGTGAGTGAGTGTGTGAGTGAGTGAGTGTGTGAGTGAGTGCGTGAGTGAGTGAGTGTGTGAGTGAGTGTGTGAGTGAATGAGTGAGTGTGTGAGTGAGTGCGTGAGTGAGTGTGTGAGTGAGTGTGTGAGTGAGTGAGTGAGTGCGTGAGTGAGTGCGTGAGTGAGTGAGTGTGTGAGTGAGTGTGAGTGCGTGCGTGAGTGTGTGAGTGAGTGAGTGTGTAAGTGAGTGCGTGAGTGAGTGCGTGCGTGAGTGAGTGTGTGAGTGAGTGTGTGAGTGAGTGAGTGTTTGAGTGAGTGTGTGCGTGAGTCAGTGTGTGCGTGAGTGAGTGTGTGAGTGAGTGAGTGTGTGAGTGCGTGAGTGAGTGAGTGTGTGAGTGAGTGCGTGAGTGAGTGAGTGAGTGAGTGAGTGTGTGAGTGAGTGAGTGAGTGAGTGAGTGCGTGAGTGAGTGCATGAGTGAGTGAGTGAGTGTGTGAGTGAGTGTGTGAGTGAGTGAGTGTGTGAGTGAGTGAGTGCGTGTGTGCGTGAGTGCGTGAGTGAGTGAGTGAGTGAGTGTGTGAGTGAGTGAGTGAGTGAGTGTGTGTGCATGTGTGAGTGAGTGAGTGAGTGCGTGTGTGTTTGTGTGTGTGTGCATGTGTGAGTGAGTGAGTGAGTGTGTGAGTGAGTGAGTGCGTGAGTGAGTGCATGTGTGAGTGAGTGCGTGCGTGCATGCGTTCGTGCGTGCGTTTGTGTGTGTCTGTGCGTGCGAGGGTGTGTGTGTGTGTGTGTGTGTGTGTGTGTGTGTGTGTGTGTGTGTGTGTGTGTGAAGAACAGACCAGGTTGAACTAACTAAATGAATGGATGCTGTGAGAGGTGCGTGTGACCGCAGAGCGTCCACGCGTGTGCTGGAGGCTGTACAGTGAATACAAGACATATTTGGTGTTGGACATTTGTCCTTCAGAACGGTTTCAAGTTCCTATACATTATTATAGACCTGTTCAAGTGACACAAATGAGGCTTTATTATTTTACAGCACAGCTCATATCAGAGGAGGAGCAGCGGCAACGAAAAAAAAACTAAAACTAAAACTAAACAAACTTTGGGACCCACGGGGATCCGGGAGAACAGACACAGAGTGGCACTCAAGACCGTGAGGGAGCGTCAGAGAGGCTTCAGAGCAGTGGTCACTGTGGCTTCAGGACACACCGCTGTTTTGATCACAAACGCTGCTGAACAGGGTATGTTTACACTGTGGGGCTTCGGAGCTGTTTTATTGTCCCGTATATGAGTCCCTCTTGTTCTTTGACTCCGCTGTGAAGCGTTGGCTTCTTTCTTTGCCTGGATGTTCCATGGATGCAAACATCTCCGGCACTGACTGCCTTTAAAATACTACAGTTTTCAGTCATTGGTTCAATAACGTTCACCATATATGGACTGTCTTCAGCTAACTCACTACATATCTACTCGTTTTGCTGTTTTCGCCATATAATCCTTTAAATCTAAATCAAATAATTAGTCGACTAATAAAAATGTTGGTCGACTAAGGCATCATCGACCGACTAAATGACTAAAGGACTACAGCCCTAGTGCAATGCTGCTGCTGCTGGAACATCTAACATGTAGTTTCTTTTTTCTTTTCAAAATGCCACGTTTTGTCACATATTTGAAATGGACAGGAGCATATTCCTAGCACAGAGAAGGCGGCTTGGACCAAAGGCACTTTACAGTCTGTACATGATGCTGCTGGAGTCGACCTGCCACAGATCTACAGTCACTTATACAAGGCTCTGCAGCCAGATCACCGACACATTTGAAAAACAAGAATGCCACAGTTAATACAATTTGAGAATATGGTGGTGGAATCTAATTGTTTTTGAGCCTAGTTATAAAGGCTTGAGCATAGACTGACAGCCTCTGATCAGACAGTGGCTCCAACAAGACATCATTTCTTCAACATTTTCTCCCCACCACAGAGATGTGGACTTGAGACTCGGACTCGGACTCTGACTCGAGTCCCTGTTCTCAGAGACTCATGATTCGACTTGTACCTAATGACTTGAGACTTGACTCGGAGTCGTGTTTTAAGACTCGTTAACATTACAAGTCGCTCTGTCACAAACTTATTCTCACTCCCATCATCTTTTTTCCGTCTGTTTCCCAGCGCCATAGAGCACCGTCTTGCGTAAAAGAAAAATGTCTTATAATAAGCAGGTACTTTTGTTTTCTTTGTTTCTCTCTAGACTGGTTAACAATAGGTCCCATTTGGTCTTAAATTCACTCAGGAAATACAAGTCATGTTATAATTTCCCTTTGGGCTCCCTGTAGCTCAGTCCTCTGAAGCGTTAATTTGTATTTTAATGTACTTCCTACCTCATGTGGTTACCTGATAACCTGGTTTTATTTAGCCATCTCACTTTGACTGTATATAATTGTTTGTGATCTGTGGAGATTTACATTTTACTCCGGTCGCCTCTGCAGCAGAGACAGGATTTCTGTGAGGGAAAGCCAAAGAACATGAAAAGAACAAGAACACAGCAAGAGAACTGCCAAATCTAAAGCGTGGCGAGGTCAGTTTTTCTCAAGTTTTGAGCAAGACAATAACAAAATACAAGTTCTAAAGAAAGTGTTTTGTTGTCTTCTGTCAAATGCCAAAAGAAATTCCAATTCAGTCTAATGTCCTTAGTGTAGAGAAGTAAACATTTTGACTAAACTACGCATATTAACTGCAGCGTGCAGACGTGCAGCTAAAGACTTCATCGTTGATCAATATTGTAATTTAAAGCAACATTTTACAATGTCCATATGGTGGTTGCATATGTGTTTTCGGGGCCTTTTAAGCACCCTTTGTCGCCCCCTGCTGTCTCTGGGTATAAAACCAGCTGCAGCATTTTCCGACACCAACTCGAAGACAACTCTCCTTAGAGACCCTACCTCTTTTTAAAATCTTTGGCAACGTGAAATGTTTTTGTATTTGACTGTGCGTCCTTATAAGAAAAAAAAAATGCTTCTTTTCACTGCAGTTAATTTTCACAAGATAAAGTTACAGAATTTTGCTTTAAAATGTCAAAATATAATATAATGACCTATAGGTGTCATATATTATGAGAACTATGTAGAAGACAAAAGCACAATAGGTCTTTGTATTTGATTGTGCGTCTTTATTTCAATAACAAATCAAAAAAATTAAAAAGCTTTTGTGTCTTTTCACTAGCAGTGTATTTTCTCAATAGACCTGCAGGGGGAGCTCTGCTGTAGTTTGGATTTGTACAAACATGTTCTGAAACAAGCAACAAAAGCGCAACCAAAAGCTATAAAAATGTGTTCAAAAGTGACGAAAATTCACTCACAAACAACAAACGCAACTCAATGCCCCAAAATGCAACTTAAAATGTCAAAACTTTGACTAAAATCAACAAAGACGCGACTAAAAGTGGCAAGCACAACTAAACGTGACAAACGCGTGACTAAAAGTGACAAAGACGCGACTCAAAGTGACAAAGACGCGGTTAAATATGAAAAACACAACTAAACATGACAAAAGCGACAAAGACGCGACTAAAAACAACAAAAACTCAAATAAAAACGACAAAAACGAGACTAAAAACGCGACTTAAAGTGACAAAGACGCGTTTAAATATGACAAACACAACTAAATGTGACAAAGACGCGAATATAAACGTGAAAAACACAACTAAAAACATACAAATGCGAATAAAAGTGACAAAGATGTGGTGAAATATGACAAATACAACTAAAAAGGACAAAAACAAGACTAAAAGTGACAAAGAAGCTGTTAAATATGACAAGCACAACTAAACATGACAAAGGTGTGACTAAGGGCAACAAAAATGCGACTAAAAACAACAAAGACGCGAACTAAAAACGTCAAAAACGGAAATAAAGACGTCAAAAACGCGACTAAAAATGACAAAGACGCAACTAAAAGCGTCAAAAATGCAGTTAAAAACGACAAAAATACAACTAAAAACTACAAAATCACAACTGAAAACGACAAAACCCGACTAAAAGTGACAAAGACGCGGTTAAACACGACAAACGCAACAAAATGTGGCGAAAGCGCGATAAAAGCGACAAAATTGTGTTTAAAGCGTGAATTTAAACTGAATCCTATTATTAAACCATACATTGAAAATCTAACCTTAATTGCACTGGTCTGAAAAATTGCATTTAGATGCAGCTCTATTAAAGGCAATAGCAAAAAGTGAACACGAATCGTTATAAATCTAAATCATTATCAAGCCCTAAGAAAATTGTGCTAATCATTTCTTGCCTTATCGCCCAGCCCTATAAACACGTCAGATTGATTAGCTTGCGTCATAGCGTCCGGTGTCTTGGACTAATACATCATTTGCAGTGAAAGCCGCTCACGGTCTCCTCTCAGGTCTCCGGTTAAATTCGAACACACCATAGATCATTTAGCCGCACATAAAACCTAGTCAGGCATTTGAATATATTAAGCATTGGCAATAAACTCGCCCGCCCGTGGAGGAGCAGATTTAGTGGCGCGTGCACTGGTCGCCGGGTACTTTATCGCCCGAGAGGTTGATCGCGTTTGGTTTGCGGATCATTTAACCGCCGCTTGCTGAGTCGGAGAGATCTATATATGTGTAAATTATAAAAGCGCAAACGCAGATGAGGACATGATCGTCTCGGTGGCGTCGCTTCGCAGACTTTGACCCCAATATCCGCGCAATTTTCCAGGCCGTGATTCGCGCTGGGTTTCGGGGACCTGGAAATAATCGAGGGAGAGAGAGTTTGGTTTTGTTGCGTTTCGATGGGCAATCTTTTCGAAAATTGTCAAGGGTTGTGTTTTTTCTTTTTGTTCAACACTTAACAAAAGAAAACAGAACAAGGCCAAAAAAAAAAGAACATTTAAGCATATTTCGTTCAAAGTCCCATTTTGTCAATAGTCTTTCAAATCGGTCCATTTGTCGTTTGTTGTTTTCCATGAAAGAATTAGTCTTTTGTCCACAATAAACAGAGAAGATCATAGTTAACTAAATGAATGTTGACTTTTTCTATTGTTTTCAGATGATGAAAACGTACTATTATCTAAAAAGAAAAGAACACAGTAAAAAATCAAGTTACACTATAATATTCAGTTTACTTTTTGGCATAAGCAATCGATCTAGAAGGCAAGGCAAGTTTATTTGTAAAGCACAATTCGTACACAATTCAAAGTGCTTTATATAACAGAATTAAATCACATTAAAATCACAAAATAGATTAAGACATACAGAATCAAGAAATATTTTAAAAGAAAAGAATGCAGATAAATCAAGTTGTGTGTCTTGAAACAGTCCTTTAACCTGGTCTTAATATTACAGATCTTTCTCTATTTTCACATTCCTTATTTCAGTTTTTGCTTTGTTTGCACCGTCTTCTTGGACAGAATCATTTTTTTCAGCACCATTTGTTCTGTTTGTCACTGCCATCAGACTCATCCTTCCATTAAATCCCATCGCTTTCCGCTTTCCATCAGTTTTAAAAAAGCGCCACCAAAAGCATAAAAATGTGTTCAAAAGTGACGAAAATGCACTCACAAACAACAAACGCAACTCAATGCACCAAAATGCAACTCAAACATTTGACCAAAATCAACAAAGACGCGACTAAAAACGTCAAAAACGCAGATTAAAACAACAAAAGCGTGACTAAAAGTGACAAAGACGTGACTTAAAAACATCAAAAACACAACTAAAAACGACAAAGACGCGACTCAAAGTGACAAAGACGCGGTTAAATATGACAAACACAACTAAACATGACAAAAGTGCGACAAAGACGCGACTAAAACCAATAAAGACGCGACTAAAAACGTCAAAAACTCAAATAAAAACGACAAAAACGAGACAAAAAGTGACAAAGACGCGACTAAACACGTCAAAAACACTACTAAAAACGACAAAAATGCAACTAAAAACGACAAAAACGCAACTTAAAGTGACAAAGATGTGGTTAAATATGACAAACACAACTAAACGTGACAAAAGCACGACTAAAAACAACAAAAACGTGATTAAATGAAATTTGATTCGTAAAAAAAACACATTTTATTCACAAACATTCAAGACGATCTTTACTCGACTGGGATCACATTTTGATTTTCAGATATCACTAAATTAATTAAAAAATAAAATGAATTCTGATTTAGTTGTCAGACTATCTCATCAGACTAAATAAAATGTATCGACAATTATATAGACCTATCCTATGCTACGTGGTTTTTCCCCAAAAGCGTCTAAAAAAACCATTGATTTGAAGTTTGTTTGGTCGTTTTTTCCAAGGCTTTTCAGTGAGAGATGGGATTTCACATCAGCGCCGTATTGAGCTCATCAATATCATAGAATGTGCTCTGCTTCTCGAAGGTTCATGATGGAAGGCGAAAAAGACTTTGAAGCAACATCGACGAGAAACAAACAAACTCAAGCCGAAGCTAATCTTTAAAAGTCTTCCCAAAAATCGATGCTCCGTTTCATCTAGTGGAATTACGTGGACGGGAGTTTGTAGCGAGCGCCGGCAAAAAATGAAGACCGGCTGAACTAATGTGGTTACAGCTGCTGTTGTACACTGTTGGTTGGATATTGCTTGAATAGATCATCGCAATTCAGTGCAAGCTTTCAAAGTAATGCTGTTTATTACTCGGATTTAATGCCCCATTGTGTAACTTTTGTAGCCCAAAATAGACTCAAATTGAAGCGTTTTCATTTTGGACGTTGGGCTACTTATTTAACTAAAATGTAGTTAGGATAAATGTATTTCAAATGATGCTAAAATCTTTACATTTTTCCTCCAGTCTCGCTATGTTTTAGGTTTTCAGTTTTACTTCCTGGTTGTAAATGATGACATAATTTATATTTACAAGAGGTATTAATAAACTGAATGAAGTCCAAATCAGAAAATTTTAAAAATACACACTTTAATATGAGTGGGCCTACATCTTCACATCCTGGTTGTTTCTATGGAAATGTTGTTCTTTTGGCAATAATATTCCACAATATGGTATAAAACTGATCAATTTCCATTTAGAATGTTCCGAAATGTGTTTTTGACTTGTGTTGTGTCAGCACAGCAAAAAGTGAACATCTATCCTTGCTTTAAGTGACCTAAATTCAGAATATTTATCTTATTTTGAGTAGTTTTGACCAGAAGAGATTTGCTTGTGACGTAGAAGATTTCACTGGTTTCTGACTGGTTAGATAATAATTTAGCTTGAAATAAGAAAGTTAATTTGCCAATCTTACCTCATTGGCAAACAATTTGGCTTGTTATAAGAAGAAATAGACAGAAACAAATCAGAAACACCTTCAAAATTGACTTTGTTTTGAGCTTTTAGCCATGTTCTAACATTGTTCCGTCATCACAAACATACCTGGAGTAGCATTCAGTTTGATCCACGTTTGTCTGATGAATACTTGATTGAAATCCTCTCTCTCCAACACTGTGTTCTGAACTCCTTCGATGTGTGACGTAGATGATGCTGATGGAATTTATGCCAGAATCCTTTGCTGTTTTAAGTCCTTAAATCATGGCCGGACTTGCTCTGAACATTTCTTCCATCTAATCACTATAACTACAACTTCATCAGATCCACTGTATATTGCTATGCATTATGGGTATATATTTACATGTGTGTAATTGACTTTATGCACAAGGTGGAAGTTGGTCTGTTTATTTTTAAAATAAGAAATGAATGCGGCTGGTCAGTGCTTTCTGTCCAATTCATTTCTTTGGGGTTGTGGTCCAGTCAGACTAAAATGGATAAATCCTGCAGTGAACAGTGAGTTGTGCTGGATGTCTCTGACTTTTGTTATTTTATTTTCTACAAAACAAGTGAGTACACCAAAAGACACTTGTGGGATGTGTTTGTGTCTCAATGCTAATGCTAATGCATAACAATTTAAAAGTAAACAACCCAACTGCCAGCTTGTGCACAGAGTAAATTGCCTCTACAGTAAAAATGGCATCTTCCATTAATCCCATAAAGAGAAAGTAATGTTTTTTGTTGTAAAAACATTTTTTTTTTGTTCTAAAACATGGCATGTCAAACAGAAGACACTCAATAGTAGGACAATAACAATGTAAAAAATAAATGCATAATATTTTTTCCTTTAAACAAGTAAAATAATCTAGGTCCAGCAAGAAAATACATAATTGAAATTAATTTAGATGTATTTTTATTGCAGTAAGACGGCTGTTGTTTGGTCAATTTATAAAAAAGACAGTAGGTAGTTTGACTTCAGCATCGTTGTATCATTGCATTCTGCCATTGAGTTCTTGGGCGAGACACTTCATCCAACTGTGTGAGTATGGCAGCTTCCCATTGAGACTAACAGGGGCACCTGGCAAAGTTACAGTTACATAAACCCTGAAATTCTTTAGAAATTCCCCAACCAAAACAATCCTAAATTGTACAACTCAAGAAACAAACCTCAAATTCAAATAACAAAACCATAAAAATTGCAAAACACAAAAGTCACAAACTTTCTAAATAAGACCCCAGATCTGTGAAGAGACAAGCTCACGCACAGTATGACTTTTCTTTTAGAGGTACATTTATATTTTATCAGTAAAACATTTGTAATTGATAAATGGGATGAGGGTCTCTGTTCTGTATTTGTTGTTGTACACAGATGTTGATGTGTGCCACAGGGCTCTGTTTTGGGGTCCCTTCTATTTATAATCTAATATCTATAATCAATGACTTCAAAATGTTGCTGTTATATTAATGCCGCAGTTATCTAACGCTGTGGATCATCTCTTGCCCAGGCCATTGAAACCCTGCAGCATTCATTTCTTCAGTTAAAATAAATCCTTGCTCCTGACAAGACTAAGCTAATGCTGGTTTCAAAGTTTAAGAAAGCGCCGCAAAAAATGTCATAGAGTCGGTTCATGAATATAAATACCTTGGTGTCTTGATTTATGACTCGCTCACTTTTAAACCACACACAGAAATGTTTCTTTCACTCGCGCGGAGCTGGAGGCAAAAACCTTTCTCTACTCGGCTCCTTTTGCTTGTAACATGTTGCAGAAAAACTGGAAATTGTTCTTATCCTTGGATGCCTTTAAAACCAAATTGAAAGCATTGAAGACTGACTCAATAGTGTTTTCATAATCGGTTCGTCGTTGTGTTATTTCTCTGATGTTTGGATGGATGTATGAATACATAGAAATTTGATAGATAAGTGCAACGTCATACTATTGATTATTTTAGGCTGGGCAATAGCATCTCCATGGAGACGAGCAGGTGGCAAATCTTCCAACATAGAAGTTAGAGGTTAGGTCAGGTAGAGCCTTGATTTTCAACCAGTGTGCCCGCCAAATGTCCAGATTCAGTTAACAGATTCACAAAATGCGGATTTACTGAACTAATTTACCTTTTTGGAGTGTCCAGAGCAAAATTTGCACCAAAGAAAGAATGCAAAACCATCACTATGACCAAATTTAAAGAACTAGACAGTGCCACAGAAATTATTTACCTCATTATATACAATATCTTTAACTAAAAGGTATGACTTAGTAATGTTTTTGTGGTAGGAGGAGTGCCGTGGTAGCATTTAAACCCAAAATGTGTGACACAACTCAAAAAAGGTTGAGAAACACTGAGGTCGAGGTTCTTTGGACCATTGCGTCGAAGATTTCTCCTACTTTTGATGCAGTCCTCAGTTTCTTAAAGTATGAAGTTTGACACTGGAACTGGGATAGTTTAGAGGAGCTGTTCGTTGAGGACAAATTGTTGTGGATTTTCTTAACACGCTATCAAAAATAAAGAACTACGAAGAAGCTCTGTCTCTTTCGAAATGATGTTAAAGCCAGAAAAACTAGTTTAGTGAGCACAAAACAAGCACAAGGTCGACGGGATAAAGACAGACAATCAGACAGATCAGCCCAGACGATGTCACTTTTAGCCCAAGATCCATCTCAGAGACACAATATTCACATTTTATTCAAATTAACCATTGACATTTAAGTGACCATTCCAGTCATTAAAGTTAAAGTCTGAGTGTCTTTTTTTACTTACTTTACTTTTTTCCGGTGGGATAGAACCTTTACTTTAACATTTGTGAAGCTGCAGTTTGTGAAGAAATTTTCAAAAATAACAGTTTAAAATTACAGGAAGTTGTGGCTGAGTTCTAAGAAACAGGAATCCCGCTGTGATGTCATCAAAAAGCAACGTGCCATTGTAAATACAGAGACAATTTACAGACAACTGACACTTCTGACACTTCATTTTTCATCATTCAACAATATAAAGGTGTTTTCATGTATCATTATTTGTCAAATCATAACTGTCATGTAATTTATATGGATTTTGACCCTTGCTTTCAAAATGGTTGCTAGGTAACAGTTGTGGACTTACCTCTATTCATGTCATATTCCCTGCTCAAGTCCAACCAGGAAGTAACATTATCAACTTTACTAAAACGAGTCTAACTTGTCATATAGATTTTAACAAAACATATAGTTACGTGACATTTTTCTACAACACGTAGTTCAGCTTTAAGTTTTAGGTTGAAGGTGGAACGCTTTATCGCAAACCCTTCCAGACAAACGAGAACATGCCAGTCGGGCTAAAGAAATTCGACTAAAGAAATTCTGGGTCGACTAAAGACTTTTCCTATCGACCAATTAATCGACTAAAAAGGGGGTGTGGCAAAACTATGAAGTAGCTCTCTGTATCTGACCCAAACTGCACCAAAAAAAACCTCATGATTCACTCCAAAATCTCACTCCATATTGGGAGTGTAGTCGACTAAAGAAATTCTTGGTCAACTAAAGACCAGCCCTATCGACCGATCATTCGACTACAAGAGCATGTTGCAAAAATATATCTCTGCAGTATCTTCATGTATCTGACCTAAACTTCACCAAAAAAACAACAACCTTCAAGCAAAAAAACAACAGCAATTTAAACAGAAAGGAAACAGTGTATTTATATGTTAGATATAGATTAATGTCATGATTCACTCCAAAATTTAAATCCATATTAGGACTGTAGTCAATTAAAGACCAGCCCTATCGACCGATTAGTCCAGCGTTTTTCAACCTTTTTTCAGTCACGCTTTTTGAGTTGAAACGATGCCACGGCACACCAAGTACAATTAAAACATGACCAAACCAGACCATTTAGTTTAAAACAATATGGTAAATAATGTCTGTGCCACTGTCTGGTTCTTTAAGGTTAATAGTGATGGTTTTGCAGTCGTTTTTGGTGCAGAAGTTGCTCGGGGCACTCCAAAATGATAAAGGAGTCAATTCCATCCACAACTGTCAATATGTAAATTTAAACAATACATTTCTTCAAGGCACACCTGGCAAAACCTCAAGGTACACTAGTGTTCCCCGGCGCACTTGTTGAAAATCAAGGGATTAGTCGACTAAACGAGCATGTGGCAAAAATATATCAAAACTCTGCGGAATCTCCATGTATCTGACCCAAACTGCACTCAGAAGACCAAAAATGCAACTATTTATACACAAAAGTACTAGGAAACATAGTATTTATATGTTACACTTCAAAAGCTAACTCACTCCGTATCTTCTTGTTTTTGCTTTTTTGTCATATGAACCCATTTAATCTAAAGGAGAAAAAAAAGATTCGTCGACTAATACAAATGTTGGTCGACTGAGTCTCCATTGACCGATTGATCGACGAAACTACTAAAGGATTACAGCCCTAAAAGTCAGGCCCCGCAAAACCCTGAAACTGAACCCACAACCTGTCTGTTTTCCCCACTACACCTGCGTAATCTTCTTTCCTTGCGCCGTCTTTTAGCGTGTGTGTTCCATGATCGCGCTCGTGTCCACAGCACTCGTGTGGAAGTAGCGGCGCCGGTGTTGATTGTCTCTCGGAGGAACCCATCTGTACTTGTGTGATATTGATCCTGCCTCGGCCTGAAGCAACAGTTAAATCTAATCATCATTTTTATTAGTGCACTCCAACTCGGCTCCCCTCGCCGTCTCCTCCGCCGCTTCTCCCGTGGCAACGCATTATGTCCGACCGCTTGGCTTCAGACGGTCGGGATGTTGCGTCGCAGCGATCAGTTTGGTGTGTTTAGCCAGGGAATTAACTTGTGCATTAGGGTTGTGCGTTTGAGTTGGCGCAGTTATCAAATCAGCATGTCCACCACAAAGAGCAACGTTTCAACTTTCTTGTAGTTTAGAGCTCCAAACAGCTTCTGAAATACATGGGATTATTGTATGAGTTCATCAGTTCATGTCTCAGTCTTTTCTGAAATGTTAACGCTGCCGGAGTTGTTTACGTTTCTTGGTTAAAAACGTCTTTGGAGTTTTTGAAATGGAGACGTTTCTGCTGCCACCCGGAAGTCAGTTTTCAGATTAAAACGACTACCTTTGAAACATTTTCTACTCTGAACAGAATCCACCTTTTTAAACATATTTCGCAATTCGAATCACAATTGAGGCTCACAGGGATTAAAGGGAACGTGTTATGTTTTAGTGACTTTTCTGAGCTTTTAACCATGTCCTAACAATGTTCCGTCGTCAAAAACATACTTGGAGTTGTATTTAGCTTCATTTGCGCTATTTTGATGAATGCTGGTTTGAAAAGCGCCTCGATGGATGATGTTTTTCTCAAAATTGGAGTCACTTATCTGAGAATCTTCTGCTGTTTTAAGTCCTCAAACCATCACCAGACTCGTTCTCAGCATGTCTGCCGTCTACACACGGTCACTGTAACTGGTAGTTTAACTCGCATGTCTGCATCATATGTTGCACGTTTAGCTTGTGTGAGCGCTATGCAGCCAGTAGATGGCGTCTAAACTAAGTAAGAGCCAGGGAAAACAGAACCAGATACAGATGTTCATTTTGTTTTTATATATACATTTTCTTTTTTTCTAAAACATGAGATGCCAGACTTGAGGTACTCAGGAGCATGTTTAAAGGCTGATAATAATATGAAAAATGCACAATATTTTTCTTTAAAAAGGAGTATTCTGTTCAGAGTAGAAAATGTTTCAAAGGTAATCATTTTAATCTGATTGAAAATAGAAACAAAATTTCAGATGGCAGCTGAAACGTCTCAATTTTTAAAAACTCATTACTAAACTTATTACAATATAAAAAATGCATGATATTTTTCCTTTAACGTTGTATTCCAAGCAACTGGAAGATTGGGACAGTTTATTTCCCTGTTAAACGTTACAATTTCTGACCTCAGAATGTTCCAGCAGAAGCTACTGTATGTGCACAATATGGCTAAGGCTAAACCATAGGTTAAAAATGTAAACATTATACAAAGGTATATAACATATTAAATAACTGAATATTGTTGGAATTAACCAGTTACAAATCCTAATGTGGTGTTTATCCACTTCATGCAGTGATTACCATTGTTGTGATCCTGAAGATGGATGGATAGTATCTGGGTATCAATGTTATAATTCATTTTTACATTTGTTTTGATGAAGATCTGTATATGCCATTTTCATTTTTCAAGATTTCTGGTGAATGATGAAATAAAACGTATTTTTAAAAGGTCAAACCTCTGTCGATGATACATGGTTTATCAAATCAACATTTTACTATACGTTGATTACTAAAAAAAACACACTTTTATACATGCCGATTCCCTCTCTAATATTTTCTTTTGGCTCTGTTTGTTGTTTGAGCTATTGTTCCATCAATTGCCAGACTTTAAGGGAAGCTGTACTGTCAGACATTACGGTTTGCACCAAATCTCAATCTCCATTTCCAGCTCTGTTCTTCACGCCTCTTCCATAGTCCATTATCATCGATGTTTGCTTGAGCGTAGCGTCTTTGTGTTTGTTCATTACCGCTGCTACTCTTCTGTAAGTGTGACCTGGACAATACCCGAGACCCAGAATGCATCTATAACCTGACACGGAACGCTGCTCACAGTAATTGGGGTCAAAAGTCTTGCCCAAGGACACAGCGGCAGGAAGGATGCTATAATCAGCAGCAACCTCGATGTCACTAATGTCCGCCCTGCGTAATCTGCTCGACGGACTGCGGGCTAATGTGTGGAGAGGCCGCTGAGAATGGCTGTGGTCTGGGGTTTGTTTGATAGTAGAAGGAGGCTGCAGTGAACCAGGATTTAAAAACATACAATAGATGTATCCATGCAGATTAAAAACCGGACCATCATCAGACGCAAATAACCATACATAATCCTACAGATCCTACATGTAATATGCCTTTACCAGGATTTAAACATTGTCAGAGTGGAGGCCCCTCTCACAACAAAGACTGTTCCACATTTCAGCTGCATAAAAATAAAACGCTGATTCCCCATGTTTAGTCCTGACTCTGGCACCAGCAGGAGGCCAGTCAGTGTTTAGTCCTGACTCTGGCACCAGCAGGAGGCCGGTCTGTGTTTAGCCCTGACTCTGGCACCAGCAGGAGGCCGGTCTGTGTTTAGCCCTGACTCTGGCACCAGCAGGAGGCCAGTCTGTGTTTAGCCCTGACTCTGGCACCAGCAGGAGGCCAGTTTGTGTTTAGCCCTGACTCTGGCACCAGCAGGAGGCCGGTTTGTGTTTAGCCCTGACTCTGGCACCAGCAGGAGGCCGGTTTGTGTTTAGCCCTGACTCTGGCACCAGCAGGAGGCCGGTCCGTGTTTAGTCCTGACTCTGGCACCAGCAGGAGGCCGGTCCGTGTTTAGTCCTGACTCTGGCACCAGCAGGAGGCTGGTCTGTGTTTAGCCCTGACTCTGGCACCAGCAGGAGGCCGGTCCATGTTTAGTCCTGACTCTGGCACCAGCAGGAGGCCGGTCCATGTTTAGTCCTGACTGTGGCACCAGCAGGAGGCCGGTCCATGTTTAGACCTGACTCTGGCACCAGCAGGAGGCCGGTCCGTGTTTAGTCCTGTCTCTGGCACCAGCAGGAGGCCGGTCCATGTTTAGTCCTGGCTCTGGCACCAGCAGGAGGCCGGTCCGTGTTTAGTCCTGTCTCTGGCACAAGCAGGAGGCCGGTCCGTGTTTAGTCCTGACTCTGGCACCAGCAGGAGGCCGGTCTGTGTTTAGCCCTGACTCTGGCACCAGCAGGAAGCCGGTCCATGTTTAGTCCTGGCTCTGGCACCAGCAAGAGGCCGGTCCATGTTTAGTCCTGACTCTGGCAGCAGCAGGAGGCCGGTCTGTGTTTAGCCCTGACTCTGGCACCAGCAGGAGGCCGGTCCGTGTTTAGTCCTGACTCTGGCACCAGCAGGAGGCTGGTCGATGTTTAGCCCTGACTCTGGCACCAGCAGGAGGCCGGTCCATGTTTATCCCTGACTCTGTGCACCAGCAGGAGGCC
Organism: Rhinogobius similis; assembly: GCA_019453435.1. NCBI lineage: Eukaryota > Metazoa > Chordata > Actinopteri > Gobiiformes > Gobiidae > Rhinogobius > Rhinogobius similis. Next base: position 8,923,146 of record CM033624.1, on the reverse strand, counting down.
GGTCCAGGTCCTGACCAGGGTTGCCAGGCTTCAGCAGCCAAACCCACACAAGAGCTTCTGAAAAAGCACCTAAAACCCGCAGAATATCCGGTGCTTGTATTTTCGGCTGTATTTATGAAGGTAGCTCTCCTACAGTGACACAGACCTGTCCGTCCTCTCTGAAGCTCCACAGAGCGTGGATGGCATTAGATATGAGAATTTGTCACTGAAATCCGGGACTTTCACCAGGTTTACTCTGAAATGCATATATTTTACATGTACCATAGACGCTCATGTCTCGGTTAGTCAATCTAGGTAAGAGGAACTTATCCAGGATAAGTTCAGCCTGCTTCGTAATACAGGCCTCAGAGCCGGCTGACAACATAGCAAGCTAACAACGCAACTCCTGGTTTTTGAAGTATAAAACGCTCTGTTATTAGCGTCAGATACCACACAGTGGTGTTATTTTAACCTAAGAGCTTCTCATAAAAGAAGCCTGTGCTCGAGCTGAACAGATTCTGCTCAATTACGTGGAGAAAAATGGCACAGATTCATGAATGTGATTTTTTTTTTCAAGACAAACCCGGCAATACCTCGAGGTACACTGGTGTTCCTCATCACACTGTTTGATAATCACGTTTTTAACAATACAAAACATTAAGGTGTTCACTTCGAGTTTGAACATTTGAGCCCCATTAAAATGAATTAGGAAAAGCGGCTGCTCTTGACCCTAATTTTCTCTCTTGTAATGAGCCTCCTAAACTCATCCAAGCACAGAATGTAAAGTCTAATAGAAGTAATTATATAGGAAAGTGGATATGCTAATGCCACGCTATTACTATGTGCCTCATTATCCCTGATGTATAAGACACTGTTGATGAGCAGCTTCATGCAAAAATGAATGGTGCAATTAAAAGTATGATAAGGTTTGAACCAGACTTTGGTTTATCGAGGCGTTCAGAGCATTCTCACACAGCCTCTTCAGAATAATCATGAAGCTCTTACTTACTTAAGCTCTCTACACTCAAGAGGATACGAGTGAGGCGTCTTTGTTTGAATCTCAAACATCCCAGTTACACACACAAAGAAATGAGTGTGTTTGTCTTATTCCTGCTGCCTGGGTTTGGACGTGCACTCACAGACAGAGACAAGCGCGTTTTTTTGTTTTGGTCCGCTGTGTTAAAGTGAAAGTAAAAACTAACAGAGCTTCTGTATGTTTATTTGCACTGCAGGAAGCAAATAACTTTTAATAGAAATTTCTCGACTGATATTATCAGCGCTAAATCATAGTACTTTCTGTATTAAACATTGTGGTCTTATATTTATGCTGATAAAGTTCAAGAGCGTGCTAAAACTGCGCACGGAAGGTAAAATTTTGTTACGTGAAAGTGTTGAGCGTTGAGTGTTTTAGCGTTGATACTTGCTCAAATCAGTATCGAGTTACGATACTACTTTTAGCATCAATTAATATCTGATTTTCAATACTTTTGGCAACCTTACTTATGAGTAATGACATTCCTAGCATGTCTAAATCTCATTTGCACAATTAAACAACAAAATCGCAATTTTAAAGGATGCACTTAGCAAATTGCAAAGGCTTCAGTTTTTGTAGTGCAATGATTTCTTGCACAAACAACAAAATGTGTTGCTTTGATTCGAATAAAAACAGCTAACACTGTAGTTTGGATTTGTTCAAACATGTTCTGAAACAAGCGACAAAAGTGCGACCAAAAGCTCGACCAAGAGCGATAAAAAGGTGCCTACAAACAAAAACCATGACTCAATGCACCAAAACGCAACTAAGTGACATAATTGCGACTAAACGTGACAAAGACGTGTTTAAATATGACGGACGCAACTTGAATGAGACAAAAGCGCGACTAAAAGTAACAAAATTGCAACAAAAAATGACAAAGACACGACTAGAAGCGACAAAGACGTGTTTAAATGTGATCAACACAACTGAACATGACGAAAATGTGACTAAAAGTGACAAAATTGTGATTAAAATGTGACTTTGAACTGAATCCTATTATTAAAACGTAAATAGCACTGGTCAGAAAAATCACATTTAGATGCTTTTTTGTGATAATAATTTTTAGCCTTACTCAAAAAACGATGAAAAACACCGACTTACGTTGCATTCTGTGTTTGCGTCTATGGGCAAACGATTGTAAAATAGTATGACAATTAAGGGTCACAGAATGAGCAATTATTTTCACATAAATTGAGCATTTCATAGATGCATTAAAAACATGTATTTAAATATTCAGAACGCATTTGCATTTCCTGTTAGTCCAAGTATAAGCTGCCTGGCACAGTAGAGTCAGTTTATTCCTCATAGAACCTTTATGAAACACAACGCACTGGTGGAAGTTTGTGACGACCCAAATAAAGTCAACACCATCCACCCTTGGGTGCTGCCCCAGTATTTAGGAAACACAGATGCAGTGTTTATGCCCGGCGGGAAAGCCTCTTTGACAGAAACTCAGACTTGCACTTGTGCTGGTGGCTGAATGTCACGCGGAGAGAATAATGTTCTTTTTAAACCACAAAGCTGAAGACGTGTGGAGGAAACGCTGCAAAAAGTCAGTTCAAACAACCTGGAAACTAAACATGCCGTCTTTTACAAGTCTTACAGTTTTATTGTTTGACTGATTTAATTTCTGCCCAGTTTCAACAAGTCTAGATTAATAGACTACTTTCTTCATTGCCAGATGACATTGCTTAGTTAAGAAAACATAGTTTCAAAGATGTATTTGGAAAAAAACTCAAATGGCCATTGTCTGATTAGTGAATAAGGTCCAAACTTCACAGAATCAGTATGTCTTTTGATAGTACCTGTGTATTTTAGAATGAAAAGATTAAAAATTAAAAATCGTGATCAAAACCAGACCCTCACTAAACACACTTCACGATTAACTGCTTAATTCTTTATGATGTGCCAAATTATTCATTCAGGGATGTCACGATATATAATTTTAGAGTCACGATTATTGTAAGGGGAGAAAAAAAACAATTAACGAAAGGAAACAAGGTAAATTTGCCATTTTTGTCTTTTAAAAAAATATTTTATTAACACTTCGACTTTAAAATATTCATATTAGGGCTGTCAAAGTTAATGTGTTAACTCAAAATTGACGCATTAATCACAAATTGACGCGGATTAATCAGACGGGTTGATTTGACTCTTTTATTTCATGCAGGAGGCTTTACCTGAGCGAAGGAGGAAGGTACAGGGGAAGCGCTGTAGTCATGCGTTTCATTTTACACATATAATCCATAAATCCTCACGTTGACGAGCGCAGAAATCTCAGGGGCTGATGTTTATGAGCGCGGAGCTGCGGAGCGTGGTGCAGCGCAGAACAAACACTTGGCAGAGATCACGTGTCGAGCTGCGTGTGCTATGGGACGAAAACAAAACCCACGTATGAGCGCCAAAACAAGTGAACTGCACCAAACATGTCACCAAACTATTACAGACACGTGTAGACGCCAGACCAACACCAGCTCCATCTGTCTCCATGAATGCCAGTTACCTCTGTCACTATAGTTCTATGAGTGTATGAAGGGGCATTAATCCATTAAACCTGTGTTTGGTCGTGTAGCCTAGATTTACCGGGAACATGAAGCAACAGATTGAACATGAAAAGTTTAGACAAGGCTGCAACAATTAGAACATATTTTGATGACGGTCGTTGCTCTCTGGACAAAACTAGACTCAAACTTAAAGACTTTTATAACAAAGACAGTGACATTATTAAAGAAAATGGCAATAAAGAACAGACCATTTGTGATTTTCCTTAATTATACACTTTATTCATAAATATTCTCTATCTAGAAGCTTCATTCACAATATTTCAACAATAAGATCTAAGTCTCAGAATGGTTTCGATTTTATCATGATTTGTGTTCATTTTGTGTTGTGTTTTTTCTATTTTCTATTGTTTTTTCTAATATGTAATTGTGATTTTTTCTGAGCAGTTTTGCGAGTGTGATTAGATTTTCTGTTCACATTCACATTTTAAGCATCATTTCGTCGCTTTTAGTCACATTTTTGTCACATTCAGTTGTGTTTGGTGTAATCAAGTGAGTCGTTGTCACTTTTAGTCGCGTCTTTTTAGTTTTTAGACGCATTTTTGTCGCTTTTAGTTGCGTCATTGAGTTGCATTATTGCACTTAACCCCTTATCAATCCGGGTGATTTTGATGAAATTGCCAGTGTTCTAACCTCTCCAAATTAAAATGATTGCCATTATTGAATCCTAAGGGTTATACACTCAGGTTTTTGTTTGTTTTTTTGGAAGGGCTGGAGATTCTTCAGCTGCACACTTTATAGCCATGATTAGTTATGAAAATGTATATTACCTCATAAAACAAAATATGAAACATGTAATTTATATAAAAAGTAGTCAAAACAAGTTGTGTGAGTCAAAAAGATATGTATATTTACAATATTCAATAAAATAACACTCATACAAACTTCATAGAAGCCAATCAGCTCATGAGACAAATCAACTCCACCCATGTACCTAAAGGAAAAGCACAAGTATGTGAGAAATAAACAAGTATGATAAAGTCATATAATATTATATCATGTGTACATACTTGTTGTAGTCTTTGATGGCTGGAGGTATCACACATCTGTCTGTTCTTTCTCTTGTCTCAATCTGTGGCCGTTTTGAAGAGGAAGGACCAGGTTCTTGGTCAAGCTCAGGTTCTGATGTAGGTCTAGAGCAGGGGTGGGCAATTATTTTGACGCAAGGGCCACATTGGATTTTTACACATGCCTGGGGGCCGGACCATTTTACACACATGCTACTACACATAGACTTAATGCCTAAAATACACAAAAAATGACTACAGAATAGCAAAAATCATTACCTTTATTTAGTGGGAACAGTGCAGTTGATCACTCCTTTGATCCAATGCATCAAAGTTTGGTGTTATTCTAGTGGTGGCTGTTCTCAAAACTGATTTTTAATGAACAAGCAGCTGCTCAGGAAACTATAAAATGACAAATGCACCACACCTAACTCATACAATTTTTTATTGAATGCTTTGCGGGCCGGATCAAAATGCCAAAAGGGCCGCATGTGGCCCCCGGGCCTTAGTTTGCCCCCCTCTGGTCTAGAGTGAAAACAAGAACAAACAACAAACAAGTTATTATGTGCTTATGATCCATTGTTGTAGTGGTAAAATTCACACCTCATAATTACATTTTATTCTAACATTCCACCATTTATCTGCCTAATCAGGCCTTTACTCACAATACTTTACATCAAATTCTATATTTACAAAATGAAGTCACTTACTCCACGCCTCTCCCCACACGCACAGCCGTGCGCAACCGTATCTTTACTGGATGTCCAAGACGCCTCCGTCCTGCGCACACGTGAGATGTTAACGTCAGCTCATCTTATATTTCCATCACGCAATGTCAATAAAGTATAAACTAAAACAACTCTTACCTATGAGAAAGTTCGTTCCGTGGAAATGTCCGGGTCGGCGGTGGCCAGGAGTCCCGTTATCCAAACTGGATCGCAAAAGTTTGACTTTCGGTCGAGTCACGGCTTTTACAAACTTTGTCCAACTCCTCAATGTGTGTATTTATGCTTATCTATCCGCTGTGTCATGTTTATAACTCAAAAACAGCAGCGCGTAAACCATGCGTAAATTACGCACGGAGCTGTTTCACTCGGCTTTCACTACAGTTCCTGGAAGCGCTATCAGCAGAAAAATATATCTTTCCATAGCTCTTTCTTTTCAGCTGCTCATTGGCTATAAGCCTAATCCATCACTGACAACGTGCAATGTGACTGGTTCATACAGGAGGGGCGAGACTTGTGCGTAAACGTGGAGTAGTCTGAGGCAATGATTGGCTCTACAGGGGTCCTGTGTCCTCCCAACACCAGCTTATTGGCCAAACAAAGTGTCAATCAGTAGGCAAGGGTTGCGTTTAGCATTAGATAGCACAGTTTATGCTATCTAAAGTATCGTCTGCCTGAAATAACCAATAAAATTGAAGGAAATGGCGTCGTGGATGTCACGTTTGGAAGACTTTATTGCTGTATTTTTGCCACGGAGGATCTAACACATGTTGTGGACCTTATCATTTTACTGGATTATATTTACTGGACCTGTACCGGACAGAATGAGACCAATCTTGCCGGGAACTATGGACATTTGACTTCACCAGAGCCATCAAAGGTAAGGAACGTCAAACAGCAGCTTTTTTCTTTTCTGCAAAAACAGCGTTACTGTCCGCGCTGTGATTATCGCGTGTAATTGTACACGCAGAATCAGAAAGACGAGAGTTTAAGCTTTCGTTTGATATGTAGATTGTGTATGTGGAGGCGGATATGTCTTATTACAGAGTTGTGCCGTAGTAAAGTTGTGGTCACGGCCCGCTGAAGCCCCGTCGGAGTTTAAAGTACTTTTAAGAGGTGTAAGAGGTAAATAAAGTCATCTGCTCAGAGGCGACAGAGGCTAAACAACAGGAGAAAAAGTGCGTTTGAACAGACAGCTGCATGAAAGACGCAAACAGTGAATCACGATACGACAATGTCATAAAAATAGCAGATTGTCACAGGGACGATCTCACGATTCGATTTTTATCACCGTATCACCCATGAGACAAACTAATTTATGAAATGCATTTTTAAAAATATCCATTGTATACTTAATCTAACATTCTGGTTTGTTCAACTTTTTAGAGTTATAGCAAACATCTGAGCAAATGTCATTTACTGCATTCTGGTATAAATAGATGCTTTTACAATATATCTGTGCTGGGACAATACATATTTTACTTTATTACATGCAAAAAAATCAAGCTCCTGAACTAGTAACGTTGTTCATGTTTAAAAATCAGGTACAGCCCCTTTAAATGCGTTGAACACACGGACGTTTAACAGTTTACTGATGTCAGATGCGTCTTTAAAGGGGAATTTTATCACGACAAACAGTGAATGCAATGGAAACTCTGACGTAATTTAAAATATTATACTTTTTTTTTCAGATTATGGAATCGATTCAGAATCTTTCAAGACGTAGATCATTTCAAGGATCGATTTTTTCAACGCCCTACCGTGGACCCCCAGACGCACACTCACAACCCCACTCCTCCTCTCTTTAAGCACGTACAACCTGTTAACGACGCAAGTCCAATCGCAATTACGTGAAGCGCGCGGGGGCCACAGACGCAGATAAAAATAGCCCCAACCGGTCCGTAATCACCGAGATCTTCTCCATTTGCGGCGTTGGATTTATAATGTGTTTTTCCTCCGCTGCAGGGAGCCGCTGTAATCTTTCTGTTGGAATAGGCGAGGCACGGTGTGAAGTATTAGGCCATCAACGTGAGCAGAAAGTCCTTTCTCGGTGCCGCGCGGGAGGGCAGATGCAGACGGAGATTACAAACCCAACCACTCGAGTGCACAAAGGCAGCCAGGGACAGGGCGACGGGGAGAAACGGCAGAAATGGAGACAGAGATTACGGGGGGAAAACGCAGGTGTGACGTTGACCGGGTTCAATCTGGGACGCTTAAAACATAAAATGGACCGGTATTGGTGAAGAGGGCATGTCTGCAATCTAGATCGCACACTTTTCCAAAACTTTACAAAGAAAGATGTGAGTCTGGTGACTGGTTTGGTTCACTGGGAAAAAAAAGACGATTTTAAGGTGCAGGTGAATTGGAAAATGATGAAACTTCTCCTGTAGTTTACTCACATACATGTAAGAAAAAAATATATTACAAGTTTTGCATCATTTTCTTGTAGAAATAAGGTATTTTATGTGTAAAAACTACCAAAAATACACATATTTGGAAGATTTAAATCTGAAAAATGGACAGAACCAGGTTTAGATTTCTTGGTTCATGTTGTACACATATCAGTGTATCATCAAGAAATGTACAAAAGGGATTTTGGATTTCTTATTTAGTTTTAAAGTAAAGAAGATTGGACTGAAAATTGTCCTAAACATTCAAAATTTCAGCTCTTTTTTTTTTTTTTACTTAAAACTTCAATAAATCAGTTTTACAATTAGATATCAAAAAATCCTTCTGTACGTTTTGTCAAAATCTTTCAAGATTGTAAAGTTTGGTGTGTGTGGGACTTTAAATGGTGATCCTTATGTCCCGAGGGGAGAAAAATGTGAGAAAACGGCCTGAGAAAACAGTATTCTGTAAAGCAAAGTGCAATTTCTTTCCTGAAAATATTCAAGGATGTTTTTTATTAACAGTAACAAGTCACAAAGCATTGCTGTGAAATGAGTTTTTTTATGGAATGATCTTGACAAAGAAGTTAAAGAATCAAGAACAAAAAATACAAATCAAGAAATACATAAAGAAATTAGGCTGCTGTGGTTAAAAGGGTGAATATCTGTTTGTAAAGTATCTAGTATATTAACATTTTCTAGCTATAATTGCTAATGAAAAGGTCTATATCTGACATTTAACTAGACTTTGGGCAAACAGAAAGGGGACAACTCATTTATATTGAACATTTTATTGTCAGACATGATTATTTACCCTCCGCAGCACAAACAAACACATTAAAGTCGTTTTTACTTTCACTTCAACGTAGCGGATCAAACCACACATGCTAGTTTGCAGTGGAGAGACCGTAGTTTTGTCATCTCTGCTGATCTAAAACAAGTCAGTTCACGCTCAAACACATGTCTAATATTTTTAGTTTCCTTCCGGTCTTTCCTGGTGCAGTTGAATGCCTCTCCTAGTCTGCTCCTAGTGCGATCAGACTGCACTGTATGCGACTTCACGTGCTCTTTTTCTCAAATTCGAATCCAAGACGCCTCAACCGTTGGTCCCGGGTTTACATCTCTTTTGAAAAATCTTTTTCTTTTTATTGGACTGGGTCAGTTTTCCAGTTTTCCTGACGTGCATGCAAACGTAGTGACCGGAATAAACAAACCTGATTGTACTGGTAAAAAAAATACCATTACAGTAATCCAATCTACTAAAGACAAAAGCATGTGTAAGTTTTTCTAAACATTAGAAAATGTTTAATTCGGGCTGTATATTTAAGATGGTTATAGGCAGATTTAATAATGGCGTTTATGTGGCTAGAGAAGTTTAACCTGTTAAAACCCACCGTCCCTGATCAGGGACACTTTCGGAGTTTTTACATACATGCGTCATTCATTAAAAACAAATGTTTTCAATACAGACATGTTATATGTCATTTGAAAGCTTAGAGTCGCCACTAAACGCCTAAAATGTTCAATCCACGCTAAAACACCTCCCAAAAAACTTGTAAGCTATCAAACTGTAACATAACCAAACTGTTCATCTCTCATTTCTTACCTTTCGTTGGCTCCTCCAGACACAAACAAAATCCAATCCAGAAGTGTGTGCACTCTTTCTGCCCATCACAGTCCACAAAATAAGAATATCCAGTTGTTTTTTCAAATAATATAATCCATTTGTTGATATCCACCCGTAAACGCATATTCTTCATTTGACAGTAACGCAAAAGCAATAAAAACATAACTTTTGCACATCACTTTGTGAAGATTACGTCGGCTTCCGCGGTTCGGCTTGGGTATGTTCGTTTTCCTCTCAGTCTTGTCTTCAAAATGAGCCTATCTGTGCAATTTTCCGTCGAGTACTTTCAGAGGGAGAGCTCTTTGAACAAAGCGAACGCATCCATTTTTACACGCGAGGAGCGTCAGCTCCGCGTGCGTAATGGCGTCACAGCCTGCAATGCCATTGGTGATTCAGTAAGTCAATCACAGATTCTTCTAGCCAATCACCACAGCTTTCAGATGAGGGGCGGGACTTGCAGGTTCATTGAGTACAGGAGCTGGTTTTTCCCTGCGTAAAGAGGCGAAGACACCATTTTACGCATCATTTACGCAGCGGAACGTCATTACGCACGACCTGCCTTTGATTTGAGGAAATTTATGAAAAAAATCATCTATAATATATATTTATAATCACCAAAATGACCAAATTTGTTTTTTCAGGGTCATTAGAGTAGCAAAGTGCATGTAAAGCAGTTTGGCACATTTGGCACAGAGAAGAACCTCTTGCTCGGATTAGGGTTATTACATACAAAAAGCTGCTCAACATCAGAATGGTTGTATCTAGAAGTCTGAAATTTCACACAGTTGTTGTCAACAAGGTGGACAACTGCTGTGGGGAGTGTCAATAGCACAGCATGAAGTATGTCTTCAGGAAGACATTTTTATTTTCTCTTTTTTTTTTCGAGACCAAAAAAACAACTTTTGGGGTGTGTTTGAACAGGTGTATGGCAGGTTGTGTTTCACTCAGACAAATCTAATGCTCAGCTTCTGAAACTAGAAGGTCTTAGCTTTCAAATGACACATCATACAAGCATATAGACTGTAAGTTAGCCATGCAATAAGCTTTTTCATTTGGGTATGTACTTTTCGAGAAAAACTGCCAAAATGAGGTGGGTCTTAAATCAGAGTCGATAGTTACACCGAGAGTTTTGACCTTGTTTGTTACTTGCAGCAGTTTGTAGATAAGAGTTCAGATAAGTACTGACTATTGCGTACAATCAGGTTTGTTTATTCCGGTCACTACATTTGCATGCACGTCAAGAAAACTGGAAACTGGAAAACTGTAAACCCGGGACCAACAGTTGAGGCGTCTTGGGTTCGAATTTGAGAAAAAGAGCACGTGAAGTCGCATACAGTTCAGTCTGAGAGAGGCATTCAACTGCACCAGGAAAGAAAGAAAGGACAATAAAAATATTAGACATGTGTTTGAATGTGAACTGACTCGTTTTAGATCAGCAGAGATGACAAAACTAAAAAAAAAATCCATAACACAGTTGCAGCTCATCCAAAATGCAGAGGCTAGAGTACTTACAAATCCAAGGAAAACGGATCACATCACACCGGCTTTGCAGTCTCTTCACTGGCTTCCAGCGAGCAATAGGATCGACTTTACAATACTACTTATACTCCAACAACGTGCATTATGTCTTCCATAGTTATATCCACAATATGTTCTTAAAGACAAGGTGATGTATTTACCTTGTTGACATGTTTCAGCTGCTTAACCGCGAGCCTAAAATCAGCCATATTTGACCATTGTAAAAGAGAAAACCACGTCATGGACTGGGACGGGGCTCGAGTCATTGGATCAGGGAACAACATGTGCACTGACAGCATCAACTGAGACGACGGGGCCTTCATTCTGTCCCACACATGGGACACGCTACTCCAGAGACCACCGGGCGGCAGGAGGCGTGGTCAGCCCGAGCGACCTGCCAGGTCCATCAGGCTGACCACACCTCAGGAAGTAACATCAGCTGATCAGTGACACGTCACCAAAAAGACCGGTGACAGTTGAAGATGGCTCGCAGTTAAGCAGCCGAAACATATCAACAAGGTAAATACATCTCCTGTTTTATTGTCTTTAAGAAGAGCATATTGTGAATTCTACTTATCGTACAAAAGGCGGTAAATAGTCAAGCCCCAAAATGTGTACAAGATATGCTCTTTCCAATCGACATAGAAAAGTTACTTAGGACCACCGGGACAGGTTTGTTGTGTGTCCCAAGAGTTAGGATCACGCAAAGTGAGGCAGCGTTTAGTTTCTCTGCGCCTCGTCTCTGGAACACTCTGCCTCAGCAATTAAGATCGGCCCCAACTCCGAGTGCTTTTAAATCGAAGTTAAAAACATCACTGTTTACCTCAGCATTGACATGAATTGGTGATTTTAAACTGTCTACTACTATCCTATATTGTGTTTTTATCTTTTATTGTCATGCGCGATGAGCTGTTGTAGCTAAAATCTATTGTATTGTCTTTGGGAAGCACTTTGCATGGATTGTGCTCTATAAATACATGTTTCTTGCCTTTGAGTTTGGCTTGAAGTTTGACAAAGGGAGCTGTGACCAGACTGACATCTCTCTGTGTAAATAAATACAGCAATGTAACTCTGGAAAAGGCTGAAGCGACAGTTCGTTTTGCGTTCAAAGAAGAATTTAACGTGCTACAGAATGATTCCAATCAAAAAACAAAGCACAGAAATAGCCAGGGCAGATGCATTGGGGTTGGACGTATGAAATTGCAGGAATCCACTGGTGCAGGGGTGATGAATGGCGTGTGGCAAAGTGAGAATCTTCAAGTGTGAAATTAACCCAGAGCCTCTCCATGATAGCTGATAACAAGCTCACAATTGTTCACACCAGCACAAGGAAGCCCGGAAAACGTCCTGGCTTTCTCTTTTCATGGTACCTAGCATTGACGGTTACCAATTAGCTCTGTTCTTCTTGCCATCTTTTGTTACGCGTTCTTCATCTTGAGTCTTGTATTGGTCCACACCTACGTAAAGGTCATATCCGGAGTTTTCTCTTGAAACTTGTTTATGGATGATATGTTTAGAATGTGAAAAAACAATTTGACGGTCCTGATCAATGTTGGGAAGTACATATTTTATCGAATACAACATTTTGTGATGATTTCCTCTACAGAACTTGTGCTTGGAGCCAATAGAACGCTCAAAATTGACATTTTTCAGTCAGCTTTAGTTGAACTACATAAGAAATCCAAAATCCCCTCTGTACATTGTTTTGTAACCAGTATATGTACAAAATGAACCAAGGGATTTGATCCTGGTGCTGTCCATTTTTCAGACTTAAATGTCCCAAATATGTTCAGTTCTGGTCATTTTTACACATAAAATGTCTTATTTCTACATGAAAACATTACATGATGATAAACTTAACTTAAACGTTATATTTTTTCTTATTTACCGGTGTCTCACCTTATTTATTAAAAGTGTACTGTAAGGTTCGCGATCTGCTTGTCTCCATGGAGATGTCACTGCTTCACCTTGAATTTTCCACAATAGAATTAAACGTATTTATCTTGAGATAGGTTTAATTTTTCCAATTACAAATTTCCAATTACTGTCTTCTTTGTGGCCTCTCCACAGATCTGACTTGCTTTCTGATAGTCTCCATTGAGATAGATTTTAACTTTAATGCCATGATATCAATACACCAGAAAAATGACATACTGTGCCTTTAAACGGCATATTCTGCATTATTTTTTGAATTGTTGTCCTTTAAACATGCTCTTCAGTACCTTTGCTTTCTTTGTTTTGGAATCTAAGATAAAGCATGTATTAACATTTATTACTTCAGTCATCAGTCGGGCATTCCCTCATCAGGATTTTTCTGTCTGCACCCCATCTACTGGCAGCGGGAAATAAACAAAAACTAGCTTGCCCTGACAATGCAGTTGACAGCCATTTCAATAATCAATTAGTTGGGATTAATCAATTAACTTGTTGCATCCCTACTTTCTACCAGTCAGACGTTCCCTAATCAGGATTGGTGTTATCACTCCATCCATTGCAATCAGAGGGAATTACCATGGGGGAAAAAACAAAAGCTAGCTTACCCCCAACATGCTAATATAAGCACATAGTTGTGAAAGTTATTTGACGTCGGAAATGCTCATAATGAGGTCAGCAATGATTTATGGACAGCAAAGAAGACAAGCTGGTAAATTTGAAACGTAGTGTTTTGTGAGTCTCAGAAGGAGCAGTGAAGACAACCTTGTAAACAGGTTTAAATCAATAATAATGAATACAACTCCATGTATGTTTTCAATGAGATAACAATGTAAGAATTTGGTAAATTTAGCACAATATGTGTCTTTTAAGTGATACTTAGAAGGTGAGATCTTTCCAAAGTGTCACAGTTTTCACATTTGGACTTTTTCCCCACTAAACAGATGTTCGAAAGTCTAACCTGCCAAATGCGGTTACCATTTGTTGAAAGTGTGTTTAGAAAAGGGACTCTTCAAGGACATGAGAGCGATTGTTAGAAGAGGACAAGACATGTTACTGGAGGACATGACATCTTAAGCTATAATTGCTAGCATTTTGACGAATGGTTGACTGAGACGGTGTTTTCACACAAGAGCCCTCACAAAGCATCCTTGGACATAGCAACTGTAGACACATATTTAATGGTATAAGCTTATATAACACTGCAGTGGGTTTACAATGACACACTCTTGTCCTTGAGCTTAGTATATTTTGCCTCTCATGGTTTCACCTTTGGTTAGTGAATGATTGAATGGTTGCTGGATGTGAAGTGATTTATTTTCTCTTTTTGAGTAGAAAAGAGAAAATAAATGTAACTTTTTATATCTTGCTATGACATTCCGTTTCCTTTGTTCGTACCATTAACAAAGAAAAGCAAAGAATGTCTGCAGTGTTAACCTTTTCATGAAGGTCCCGCCACCCGTTTGTCTCCTGCAGATGTTATCATTGCTTTCTCTTGTCTGCAATTTAAATGGATTGTTAACAAAACGGTTGCTAGGTAACAGTTTGATGTCACATCTGCTGGCCACGTCCAACTAGGAAGTAACGTGAAAAACTTTACAGAAACCGTCAAACTGGGGGCCAATGGACAAAATGCTTAGTAAAAAACTTAAATATTATAATTTTACTGAAATGTGTCGTCTAACCCCTTAATTTTCTACCAGCGCGCCGGGGAACACTAGTGTGCCTTGAGGTATTGCTAGGTGTGCCCTAAAAATTGTCCAACTTGGATTCACAAATGGATTTACCATTTTGGAGTGTCTTATACAAACTTGCAAAACAGTCACCATTGCCAATGACAGTGGCACTGACATTATTTGCTACATTATTTTACTAAAAGGTCCGATTTGGTAATGATTTTTTTTGGTAGGTTATGTGCCATTGTATCTTTACAATCACAAAAAGCGTGCCGTGATTCAAAAAAGGTCGAAAAACAGTGGCCTAACATTGACACAGACTTTAAATCCTCCCCTTTCATCAGAGAAAACAACATTTTTAGACAATACTTAGCGTCTACCTTTACCTTCAGCTCAGGGAAGAGAGTGCAACCGCTGCATTTTTCATAGTCGACTTAGCTCTCTGATTTCTGCTTATGATTACAGGTCTCCCGCACGGATTTTTTCCCGCTTTTTTGATCAATGGCCCATGCGCGGCAGTATAGAACCGTGGCGATGTGTGCCATTTTTACAGTCCACAAACCGCGCGACATAAATCTGTCCCATGTGGCCTGCTCTTTCAAATGGACCAATACATCACGGTGTTTGCGCAATGAAGGTTTTCTGTAGCGACTTTTTAATACAGTTTCTCAGCACGTTACATTTATGGCAACGTATTTAGGTCAGAATTTATGATGGCGGGATATTGCACAGGGATCTGGGTTATTTTTTGCTGTAAAGCTGGGATCAAATAGGTCTGGGCGATAAATATTGAATCGTGACAATATGACAATCAGCTGTTTTTGTGAAATCGTCTTACCGTGATTGACTGTTTGTGTCTTTAATGCAGCTGTCTGTTCAAACACACTTTTTCTCCTGTTGTTTAGCCTCTGAAGCCTCTGAGCAGATGACTTTATTTACCTCTTAAAGACCAGGGCTGCACGATTGAACCAAACAAACAAACAAAATCGCAATTTTAATGGAGGCTGCAGTTTTTTAAGTGCAATCATTTCTACCACAAACAATACAATGTGTTGCTCTGATCTGAATAAAAACTGCTAACACTGTAGTTTGCATTTGTACAAACATGTTCTGAAATAAAAGCGTGACCAAAAGCGATAGGAATGCACTCAAAAGAGACAAAAACACACCTACAAACGCGACACAGTGCACCAAAATGTGACTAAAAGTGACAAAAACATGACTAAAAGTGACAAAGACGCATTTAAATATGACAAAGACAACAGCACGTGACAAAATTGTCTTTAAAATGTGAATTTGAACAGAATCCTATCATTAAAACCTAAATCTAATCGCACTGGTCAGAAAAATTACAATTCGATATTTTCCCAAATTTCTAGTATAGGTAATAGAAAACTATAAAGTGAACATGAATCATGATAAAATCAAAATATAAACGTCAAATGCTCGATCTTGGGTTTCAACTTCCTGTTTGTTGGTGATAGTTTGAGTTCTCTTGTCCATTGACACTAACAACTTAGCAATGCGGCTTGTCCGGTATGATTTAAAGGACTCCGGCGGCAGTCTCATGTGTTTTCCCTTTAGCTGTTAGCATTAGCCCACAAAAAAACGCATGTTATGATCAATCCGGAGAGTGGTACCAACCCATCGGCCGCATTTAAGTGATGTCAAAGCCTCGTTAAGAATCATTGTTGAGTGTGTTAACCTTTTGGTGTTTTAATTTAAATGATGATTAGCATGCTAATCACAGGCTAACTGAATTTAAAGTCTATATGACAGGTTTCACAGAACATTTTGCCTGTTTGTCCCCAGTTGGACAGTTTTTGTCAAGTTTATGATGTTACTTCCTGGTTGAAAACGAGCAGCAAATATGACATAGTTAGAGGTAATTCTGCGACTGTTACCTAGCAACCATTTTGAAAACTAGGGTCAAAAGCCACATAAATTACACAATAGTTATGATTTGACAATACATTACACATGATAACAGCTATATTTTGTTGAATGACAGTTTAAACTGTCAGAAAAATGTGTCAGTTGTGTGTAATTTGTCTCTGTAGTTTTAATGATACGTCGCTTTTTGATGACATCACAGAGGGATCCTGTTCTAGAACTCAGCACTACTTCCTGTAATTTTACACTTTTATTTTTCAAAATGTCTTTAACAAACTGCGACTTCACAGACATAAAACTGTGATAAATATTTACCACAGGTGCCCTCCCACCAAACTAAGTCAGAATTAGAATGTCATGAGAACCTGTCATATAGACTTTAAGTTGAAATTTCTGAATTGGTGCGCTTCTGGTAAGAATCTGGTGACCACAAAACATATTTGTTTAGATGATACTGATCAGATATGTGCCATAAATATAATGAAATAAACATTTTATTTACTTTAATGTGGAGATTTTGCCTCACCATTCGTTGATAAGTGAAGAAACATTCGATCAGACGCAGGTAAACAAGTAAACAAAGGCATGGATAGCAGAAAGTTCAACATAAGATAAAACTTTAATGCAACAAATATGCCAAAAAGTTTTTTAAAAGCACAAATCGGCCCTTTTTGCTCATGATTATGCAGGGATCACTTATTATCGTGCATTTTATCCATGAAATTGCATTATTCAGCATTGTGTTCAATTGATTTGCGTCATTCACCGAACCAACATGGCGGCACGCTGTCTGTATCATAGCAACTGTACAGAGCCAGCAATTTCCCGTCTATGGATAATATACTCTCGCCCATTCAAAAGATATAATATTTCATTTTGAATTGTTGATTTCAACGGCAACAGTGCTTGATATTCGCAACTTTGAAATGCTTGGTTAGCTTCAAAATGTAGTGATGCTATTCAAACAACACTAATGCAAGCTTTTGGAGCCTGGTTAAGGATCGGAGAGTTGTTTTTTTTTTTTTTTACAAACTACTTGCTGTGGCAGTAGTGTGCAACATACAGCTATGAATAATAATAATAATAATAGTAAAAGGTATAGACTATGCAAAAAAGGGAATACAAATTAAAATATGTGCAGGAATAAGAAAGTTAGCTAGAGCGAGACACTACAGGCAAACCTCCTTTTTTCCATTTTTTTTAAAATTACATTTCATCCATTGAGTTTACACAAAAACTAAATAAGACATCCAAAATTTTACGTGTGTTTTTTAGTAACTAATATGAGTACAGAATGAATTAAGATATTTAAACCTGGTGCTTTCAGATGTAAATGTCCCAAATATTGCACTTTTGGCCGTTTTTACAAATAAAATGCCTTATTTCTACATGAAAACATTTCATGATGATTTTTTTTGTGTGATAAAAGGGGAGAAGCTGGAAATGTGCAATTTAAATCCCTTTTCTCACTTTCACAAGGGAGCAGGAGAGAGGGAATCCACAAGTCTATGGACATCATTCATACTCATTTTGGGCAGATCCTGGAGGCGTCTGAAAAGCCTGACATATGAGATTTTGAGCCCATCAGCTGGACTACAAACTGGACCGGGAATGACTTTGCTGGTTGGAGGAACAGCCGCTAGATCGCATCGAACGTTATGCAATTGAAATTTTGCTGCATCTCGCCTTAAAGTGCGTATGACAGGTTATAATGATTTTCTCATTTTGATTTTATTTGGTGTATTAATACCTTTTTTTTTTTTTTATCACGTTTTATACCAATCAAGAGAAAGTTGAAAAATCTGTTGAAAATTACAGAAGGTAAAAAGCTGATGACATCACACTAGGGAGACTCATTCCATCCAAAGGTTATGCATAATTTACCCAAAACTTTTTTACCCTTAAAACATCCATTCACAACAGTTTCATTTGGCAAATTGTCAAATTAAAAACATCTGTGACATTAGCTGAGTTTAGCCCAGTGTACAAAGTCATTTCCTAGTGTGACGTCATCATTTACAACCAGGAAGTGAAATTACAAAACTAAAAAAATTGCTAAATCGTGATAAAATGTATGTATTTTTAGCAAAACTTTAAATATATTTATCTTATCCATATTTTAGTTAGCAGTACAACCTGTAATAGGCACTTTAAATACAATCAGAACAACAGCGCAAAACTAGCAGTAATCAATAGGTGCAATCCCTCGTTTGTTTCTGCATGGCTTCAGAGATAGCCAACAAGTCATTCTAACTTCTAAAGTCATTTCAAACTGTCTGGAAAACGTCACATGACCACACAAACGGAGCCAAGTTGTGTATTCAGTTCGCTGGGGTGAAGAAGAGTGCAATGGCGAAATCAAACAACCTCTGCACCAAAACACTGTATCAACACAGAAGGCACTCAGATTCGGGTTTAATATCGACCGTCCACCTTCACATTAAAGCCAGAAACCAGTCAGCGAGGTGAAGAGTTTAAGCCGGAGAAGAGATGTTTTGAAACGGGAATGAAGGAGGCCGTGTTTGTGAAAATCCAATTCGGGTCGGCCATTGTGCTAAACTTAAAAAGAGAGTTGTTATTTCCAAAACAAGCAAGCGCCCCAAAAACGAAGTTAATTCTCGTCTGTTTGGCTTAAGTACAGCTCTCTGGAGACATGAAAGTTTACCCGCGTAATTAAAAGTAGCTTGTCGTTGCAAATGTTGAGGTAATTACAAGGACTAAGAGGCAGGGAAAGAGCAAAGCCGGTGTCTCCGAAGGGGCTTAGGTCCTCACTCTTCAGCGCTCGCTAATGTTTCTTTAATCTCGACTTCGATAAATTCTCCTCCGCAGCCGTGAAGTCTTGGAGCGATCGCTTGTGATGCATGTATGAGCGTCTCTGCAGAGGGAGAGGGCTAAATAATGTATACCCCGCTCTGAGCCTCACCAACACAGAGCCGTCCTGAAGATCTCGGGATCGATTTCTGTGTTGTTTGGAGATGTTTTTTCCTTTCCTTTCTTTCTTCATCGCTCATTTAAAAAGAAAAATATTCTGCATTTTTCATATTGCCGTTAGCCTTTAAACGTGCTCTTGAGTGCCTTAAATTTGCCGTCTCATGTTTGAAAACAAAACAAAAAAAAGGTTTCTTATTTATTCTATGACCTGTGTTATCAGTCGGTATGGAATGAGACTTACTGAGTACATCCGGCCAGCAGATGGCGCCAGCGCAGTAAACAATGTAGTGAAGTTAGTGCTGAAAAGAATTTTTGATGCGGATTTTCTGCAGCAGTTATCGTGTTTAGAGGCTGAAATACTCAGAATGAGTTTAGCGATGATTTAAGGACTTAAAACAGCAGAAGATTCTTGGATAAGTCACGTAGATCAGGGTTTCCCAAACTTTTCTGGCCGAGACCCCCACAGTTGCCATGCAACCGACTTGGGACCTCCAAAGTGAAATGAAAAATCATTTTAAGTGTTAAAGCATGTTAAATTCGGTTTAATATTTGTTATTTGAATAGTTTTTTGTCTTATTCAACCCTATTTCACTAAACGATACTGTTTTTAATTTAAAATAATCTGGCGACCCCCAGCTCCACTCTCCTTTGGGAACTCCTGACGTAGATGATCTGAAAATACTTCCCGGATAGAAGGAGTTTGCAGGAAGTGTGTTTGATGCTCAGAGGGGGGAGGATTTTCTCATAAACATTACTCAAAACAGTGTGAATGCAACTGAAATTCTACTTTAGATATGTTTTTGATGATGGAACATTGTTAGAACAGGGTTAAAAGGTCAAAAAAGTCACTGTAGCACAATATTTGTCCTTTAAATTATGTCAATTGTCCTGAAATTTATGGAATTGAAGGAAAAATATTGTGAATTTTTGATGGATGGTCCTTCACAGAGTCCAGATTTGTACCCCTTTGAGAATCTTTGGGATGTGCTGGAGAAGGCCTTGGCAGTGGTCACTCTCTCCATCATCAATACAAGATGTTAGTGAAATATTAATGAAACATCGGACGGAAATCTTTTGACTATGTAGAAACTTATTCCAACAATGGCACAGTGAATGTGTGCTGTAATCAAAGCTTTTTCCATGGCGAGTTTTTCAGGCAGTGTATGTATCTCGATTAGGGAGTTATAATGTTTGTGAATTTTTAAGTTTTAAGTTGGACATCAGCTCCAGAGCCATCTGAGGACTGCGTGTTTTTGCAACTGCTGCTAGAAACTGTAAATATCATCACTGTTTCGATCAGTATTTTTGCACTTCTGGGAATAAACACTATTTTGACTAAACCATATCTATATGTTTGCCCAAAAAAGAACCCACTGCAGACAAATAATACACAGTGCAAAAGTAATACAAAAAATCTAAGCAAGTATCCTACAGAAAATGAGCGTCAAACTGGCTCTGTTAATGCGAATAAATCCAGCATGAGAATGCAGATTTTTCAATCTGTTTTTTGTAAACACGTTATTGAAAATGTGGAAGATAGGTTTAGTTTAAAATCCGGGCTATTCAACTTTATTTTACCGACGGCCAGAAATTTCGGATGGTTTTATCCCCAGAAACATATCCAGCACTTTTGAAATACGAAAAACACACGCAAAAAAACACCAGGACGTAACCAGGACTAAAGCAGGAGTAAACCAGGTCTAAACCAGGACTAAACCAGGACTAAACCAGGACGTAACCAGGACTAAACCAAGACTAAACCAAGACTAAACCAGGACTAAACCAGGACTAAATCAGGACTAAACCAGGTCTAAATCAGGACGTAACCAGGACTAAACCAAGACTAAACCAAGACTAAACCAGGGCGTAACCAGGACTAAACCAAGACTAAACCAGGACTAAACCAGGACTAAATCAGGACTAAACCAGGTCTAAATCAGGACGTAACCAGGACTAAAGCCGGACGAAACCAGGACTAAACCAGGGCGTAACCAGGACTAAACCAGAATTAAAGCAGGTCTAAACCAGGACTAAAGCAAGACTAAACCATAACTAAACCAGGTCTAAACCAGGACTAAATCAGGACTAAACCAGGTATAAACCAGGACGTAACCAGGACTAAACCAGGACTAAAGCCGGACTAAACTAGGACTAAAGCAAGACTAAACCAGAACTAAAGCAGGCCTAAACCAGGACTAAAGCATCTCATAACCAAGACTAAACAAGGACTAAAGCAAGACTAAACTAGGACTAAAGCAGGACTAAAGCAGGACTAAATCAGGACTAAACCAGGTCTAAACCAGGACGTAACCAGGACTAAAGCCGGACGAAACCAGGACTAAACCAGGGCGTAACCAGGACGTAACCAGGACTAAACCAGAACTAAACCAGGTCTAAACCAGGACTAAACCAGGGCGTAACCAGGACGTAACCAGGACTAAACCAGAACTAAACCAGGTCTAAACCAGAACTAAACCAGGACTAAATCAGAACTAAACCAGGTATAAACCAGGACGTAACCAGGACTAAAGCCGGACTAAACTAGGACTAAAGCAAGACTAAACCAGAACTAAAGCAGGACTAAAGCAGGACTAAACCAGGACTAAAGCAGGACTAAACCAGGACTAAACCAGAACTAAACATGGTCTAAACCAGTAACAAGAGCTAAAATATCTTCTAGATTCCTGGCAGATGGGTTGAGGGCCGGATTACATCCCTTGGAGGGCCTGATTCTGCCCCCAGGCCTTAAATTGAATAGCCCTGGTTTCAATTAAGGACCATAATGTGGGATATTCCAGGCAACGCAAACCATCTCCATGGAAACAAGCAGACGGCAGGTCTGCCGCAAGTCGGGTGACTTCAGGGCGCTGTCCCGGCTCCTCTCCTGCTCAGCCCGGGACACACGCGCCAATAAAGTGATAACCTGTCCGCGCATCAGTGAAAGGTCATAGTGCACCTTAAACCGGCTGCACAGTAGAGGATTTTAACTTCTTCCACCATTTTAAGACGTGTCGAAAAAGGTCTTGGCCACAGGCATGAGGACATTTTGGATTTGTCTCACTTTCACATAAAAGACAGCGACACCACACTTTCAGCGGGGTTTTTTTTACAAGCGGAGGAGAGCGTCACGTGATCTAAACAAATGCGCAAGGATATGAGACGAGCATCAGCCCACCTTTACATTAGGACTACAACGATTAAGGCGAGACACTTCAGGCAAAACTCTTTTTTTTGGTCAGCTCGCTCTCTCAACATATCGGCTCTCATGGGAAACAACAAACACGTCCAATTGGCTCTTGAAAATGTTTTATTATTTAATTGAATCCGCTTCGTCCATAGAGTTCTCTGGGACGTTGTAACTTCAAAGGCCGTTTTCGTAAAATGCATTTTTCTCCCACAGAGACAGAAAGATCAGCCTTGAAGTAATTTCTAACTGACTAAGATTTTTAGTTGTTGTTTTTACCTTTGTGACTCTTTGCACTCTCACAGCAAGATGACCTTTATGTGTGGGATTTGCATTTTATTTGTTTATTATTTATTGCCCTTTATTTAACGAGGACAAACTGCCTCACAGGGACCACAAAGTACACCTTATCATCTTACTCACTACTAACTATACGTTAAATCGAAAAAACACTCTTGCTGTCTGGTCTGGCAGACTTGGAAGTTGGCTGGAGTTTGAAGTCGCTGACAAAGCTCTAAAGTCTCCTAGTGCTACTCTGAGCACATCTTCTCACACCTCCGCAGCTCCGCAGATGGAGACGGGTCTGGGCTACGGCCGGAGGAGGTGTTACTGGAGGACTTCTGCGCACGTCTGGCAGCTTTACGCCTCTACACCGGGTTTAACGAGGCGCTGCTCCTCAAAGGAACATGCCACGGGGCAAAAGTATGGGCGCGGAGTTCGGTTTAGGACAGGGCCAGTCGACTTCGTTTTCCAGAGAGATAGATTTCTTTTGACACGCAGCAACTTTTTAACACAATTTGGGGTCGCACAATTTAACCCCAGCACTAGATTTGTGTAAATAATGTTAAAATAACTACTCCTAGATCAGATTTTTTGTGGAGACATAACATGCAAAATGCTTTACCAATATAGCTCTGCAAAATTGAAGCAGGATTAAACTGGGACTACAGCTAGGTCTGAACCAGGATGAACCCAGAATCAAGAAAGGTATAAACCAAGATAAAATCAGGTTTAAAGCAGAATCAAAGAGGCTGTACCTGATTTTTATTGTTGTGAAACACAGAAAACAGAACTGGTCCATGTTCCTGACTTTTTGCATGTAATAAAGTTAAATGTGTGTTGCCACAGCACAGATATATTATAAAAGCATCTATCAGACCACATTTTTTACTCTGATCTATTTCTAGGGCGTTTTACCCTGTGAGAGAAGCAGGAAGTGTGCCGTTATCATGCTAATGTTTGTTAGCTTTACCCGTGAACATCTGTAACACTCCAGGCTCAGAGACTTGTGAAAAGTGCTTATGGAGCTCACCAGGGACTGCCCACCCCTTGGTCCCAGAAATATTTCCGTTACATATTCTCATAGGGATTAAAAATAATAATAATAATAATATATTGTATATGTATATTAATGCTGTCAAACAATAAAAAAAAATCTGATTAATCACATTTTGAATCTCTGATTCGCACGATTAATCACAAGTAGTTTTGCACATTTTCTTCTGAAAATTAAATACTTTTCTAATATATATAATTATCTAAATACATTATTTAGATGTGTCTAGGCTTAATTAAAGTCTAGATATTACATGTTGAATCTGTGGCACATGTTTCTAGGATACACTTCCAAACACGGGTTTAATGGATTAAAGGCCTTTCATACACTCACAGAACTATAGTTACAGAGGTAACTGGCATTCATGGAGACAGATGGAGCTGGTGTTGGTCTGGAATCTACATGTGCTCTGAAATAGTTTGGTGACATGTTTGGTCCAGTTAACTGGACTAACTCTTAGCGCTCACACGCAAGTTTTGTTTTCATCACGGAGCAGACTTTAAATAAAAGTTTATACTTTATAAACTGCTAAGGTATTAAAAAATGATGCAGAATTTTAAGTTGTATGTGGATTTTTTGGGCTGAAAACAAACACGTTATGGTCATTAGTTACCACAAAGCTGGTTAGCCTCAGTCATGCTGTTAAACTTGCATTTTTTTTTTTTTTTTTCTAAATCCCTATGGCAAAAATGAATGAGAACTTTACCTCTGGAACCACAGCTTACGTGTGGGCGGGACAGACTGGTGAGCTCCATAACCTCATGGCGGTACAGTACAGTATGTTTAAAAAGCATACTGGTTATACATGCACCAAACCTGTGCACCAAATCATCACACAGGTTTTATTTAACATAGATCACACGTTAAACACCAAACTAGCTGGATTATTCAGCGTTTTACCTGCGATGGTGATTTCTGTAAGCAGCTAGCAGCTTGAGATTACTCAAACATGCAGTAATCCATCCAAATACAATTTACGACAAGGAAACGCGACGTTAAAAGCTCATTAAAGTTGATTTTGCATAATATATCCCCTTTAACAAAAAGACATTATTTAAAAAGACATTTACACACTGTCCATTGCTCGTGGCGTCTCGCAGACCCTTCTCTGATCTCTAAAATTATATAAGCCTCTGTTTTGTTCCTGCTTTTGTTCCTGTCACCTCGTTTTATTTCACAATATCACTTCATTTCTCGGTTCTTCTTTGGACCAAAGTCGACACACTCATTTGGCATGGACTTTGTTCCCGTCTGCCTGAGCGTATTACCACTACACTGATTAGACCTGTCGCTCCCAACGGAAGTGCCCTCCTGTCACTGTTCATTTCTTTGACTCTGTGCTTTGTACTCTGCAGTATACATGGAGATTTCCTTTCAAGCTCCACGCGGCTCCCTCGGGCCTGTCTCCTAATATTAGCACCTCAGCCTCGTCCACAACAGTAATTAGCATTTTTAATCAGATCATTAGCATTCGCGTATAGAATCCTCATTGTTATACACAGTTGTTTTTTTTGCGTGATGTAATGTGTTAATGAAAAGACTATTTCGGGATCTGTGCGTCAAAGGAAAGTAAGATAAAGATGATGTCACACAATTTCAAAATGGGTGACGGGAGATTGAGTGAATGACAGGGGCATCAATTTAAAAAGTCATTTGCATCAAGCCATCAATGTTAAGGCTCAACGTGTCTAATTGTAATAAGATTAAATCTGTTATTTGAAATTTAGGGTTGTGTAATTAATGTAATTTTAATTGAATCTTAAATCTAATTGTTTCAAAGAGTCAATTATCAGCTTGGGGCTTTTAATCGACATGTCTTCATTCAATCTTGTGGCGGCTTGGTGCAGAGTTGGAACATTGGAGGAGTAATTTAGATTATGGTTTGTGTTAAATTAATATAACCGACATTTATTTAAAAAGTCTTGCCTATGTTCATGTTGATAATACAGTTCATGTTCATGAAACATATTATTAAAAGACATCACAACATGTGGAATTTTGACAAAAACACGTGAGAATCAATGTTTAGCAACCTGTGAGAGCTCAACTACAATTTGAAAGGGCTGCTACAGTTTAATAACAGTTATAAAAGTCGACAACTTTAGCTTAATATTTAGTCAGTGCTATCCATAAGGAAGAAAATCACCTTAAAAAAAAAAACTGTTGTAGAAAACCAGATGAATAACAGGAACACTACAGCTACTCTCACATTTATCACTGACACAGACTTCGGGATCACACACAGTTGACTTGTTACTTTTCTCCCCTTAAATAACATGTTTCTGAGTTCATTTGTTGAGGAAAATAATTGTTGTTCGGCTTTTGAAGTCTCCAACTGCCATGAACTAACAAGCTAGCTACGCTCTGCTCAGTCGGAGAAACTACTTTCACTGTCCATTTTGTTGTATGAAGTTGATTAGAGCGAAAAACAAAAGCTCCACGGACAGCAATTTGGGCAAAAAAAGAAACACGAACGTTGTGCTACTAATTCTGTCACTCAGTCAGAATGCTGAGTAGTATTTTTCAAATATAAGAATACATCAGTGCATAACTTCTATAGGGATGGTCCGATACGCATTTTTTTTAACCGATCTCGATAATTATTTTACGGTTCTGGCCAACGACAAATATTTCCTAAAAAGAACAAGATCCCAAATTAACTTTGCACTTTTGTAACAAATAACAATTTCGGTTACAGCCATATTTTTGCCAAATTGGCCTCCTATTTCTATTTTTACTTATTAGCCTATTAAAAAGCCACAAAAGCCCCTCTGTTGCACTGAGGATAAAAGGGAATGGCACATGAGCACCCATAGTCCTCCGGCGGCAGCAGCAGTAATACTTAAGACACATTGTCTAGCATGAAAGAGCATGTGAATGATCGGTGGTCGGACGGGCTGTTGCCACAGATTGCTTGCTTCCACCTGTAGCTACATAAGTGGCTTACCACCGCCGAGAGTGGAGTGAAAGATAGACTTCGACAAGCGCAAGGAATGATTATTATTACAGTCCGGGGCAGTGCAGAAAAAGGACCGTGCCAAATGACGGCTACATTTTCAATATCACCAATATCGAAGAAAACATTATCACTGATGTCCAATAACCGATATACCATCCCTTGTTGACAATATGAACCAGATTTTGTTCATTATTTAAAGGTCCCATATTCTGCTATTTTGCCCTTTACACAGTCTATTCTAAGGGCTTTGTTGATAAAATTTTGCGTTGTACAATATCCATAACATAACAGTTTCCAAAAAACACCCATTTCTTGGACTGGCCCCCCTCCTTGCAAAAGCAAACAGCTCCCTCTGAGATCTGACCCCCCCGAACAGAGAGCAGGCTGCTCCCCCGCCTAACTCGTGCCGAAGCCTAGAGCGGAGATGTTGCGCATGCGCCGTGTGCTCCGGTAAACAGCGATACACAAACACAGGAATAAACCTTTTATCTGTCCTGACGGTGCGTCGTGCTGAGTCCTACGTCCTGGATACCTGGAGTTTGGCGTGCTCCAGTACCTCGGCAGCCTTGCGTTGCCGTTTGGTAAATAACAAGCTAACTCTTGATCTATCGTATCCATCGTGTAATTACTGTGTAGCATTAGCATTAGCTGTGTTTATTCTGCGGCTGCGCGCTTATGGAGGTGTGGCTTAAACACCGCGTCATCCATGGGAAGCCGCGTCATCCATGGGATGAGCCCCCGTCTGCCTGCTCAGCCGAGGAGGACAAAAAAGACAGTTCTCTAGCGAAAGCATGCGGGAATCAATCAAAAAACCACTTTGGGCACACATACGAGGCCCAAATAGCACTGTAGGAAGGTGCTAAAAGTCGATTTTGCATGTTATGGGACCTTTAATGTTTTGTCCTCCCATTTACATTAACTTCAAATTGTATATCAGATATTATGTACAGTAGTTTCCCCAAATACTTTTTTACTCTTGCTTGTGTCATTTCTTTGTACTTATTCTTGAGTAATACTATTTTGAAGTGACTCTTACTTGATCACTATTTTTGGTACTGTACTCACCTCTGGGTAAAACAGTGACCCAGGTCTGATTCTCAGGTGTGGTACCATTCTGTTTGGAGTAGGGCTGTAATCCTTTAGTCGTTAAGTCGATTAATCGGTCGATGGAGTCTTAGTCGACCAACATTTTTATTAGTCAAATAATCTTTTTTTTTTCTTCTTTAGATTAAATGGATTTATATGACAAAAAAGTAAAAACAAGATACGGAGTGAGTTAGCTGAAGATTTTGAAGTATAACATATAAATACTATGTTTCCTAGTACTTTTGTGTATAAATAGTTAAATTTTTGGTCTTCTGTGGGTCAGACACATGGAGATACCGCAGAGTTTTGATATATTTTTGCCACATGCTCTCTTAGTCGACTAATCGGTCGATAGGGCTGGTCTTTGGTCTTTAGTCAAGAATTTCTTTAATCGACTACAATCCTACTATGGAGTGAGATTTTGGAGTGAATCATGACTTTAATCTATAGCTAACATATAAATACACTGTTTCCTTTCTGTATAAATAGTTTTTTTTGTTTTGTTTTTTGCATGAACTCCAGTGCAGTTGTGTTTTTTTGGTGCAGTTTGGGTCAGATACAGAGAGCTACTTCATAGTTTTGCCACAACCCACTTTTTAGTCGATTAATCGGTCGATTACGAAAGGTCTTTAGTCGACCCTGAATTTCTTTAGTCAACTACAGCCCTAGTTTGGAGTGTGTTCACGTTCTGACGATCGGGTCCAGAGCAGGACCAAAAAATCCCCCAAGGTGTCTGCAGTGTGATAACCCCTTATATCACTATAACACCACAGACTCCTGTGAAAGTTACAGCTAATTTAACGTGTTTTTGTTGTTTTTCAGGTGTGGAGTGCATTGTGGTGTTGCCCGAGCCGAGGAGTTACTGGGACCCTGTGTTTGGGACGTGTGTCTTCATGTTCTCCTTCCTCATCCCGGTGGCCATCATCAGCATCTGCTACAGCCTCATGGTCAAACGGCTGCGCAGCGTCAGGATCCTGTCCGGCTCCAAGGAGAAGGACCGGAACCTGCGCCGCATCACCCGCATGGTGCTGGTGGTGGTGGCCGCCTTCGTGGTGTGCTGGACCCCCATCCAGATCATGGTCCTGGCTCAGTCGCTGGGCTTCAACCTGAGCAGCCTGTTCACCCTGGTGCTCATGCATTTCTGTATCGCTTTAGGCTACGTCAACAGCAGTCTGAACCCGGTGCTGTACGCCTTCCTGGACGAGAACTTCAAACGCTGCTTCAGGGAGTTTTGCCACCCGTCGCCCTTCCGCCTCGACACCCAGCAGTCGGGCCGCATGAGGAGCATCGCCCGAGAGGTGGCCAACGCCTACAGCTGCAAAGGTGGAGACGGCGGAGGGCCCGGGGGAGGGACGCCTAATCCCGCATGACTAGGCGTGGAGCTTCCTTTGGTGGGGGTGGAGCCCCCACAGAGGGGAGACACACCGGGCACGGGTAACTCCAACACAGAGCTGACTCAGATCACGGCCCTCTAGCGGCACGAGCCCTCTCGCCCCCCCACAAGGAGACTGGCCTGGGGCGAGGGGGACCGCGACAATGAGGGGCTGGAGAGGAAGAGGATTTAGGAAAAAGGATGTTTACAGTCAGAGAACAGTTACAACGTTTGGGCTTGGGTGACAGTCAGTGTAGTATTCAAGGCCAAGTCTACATGTATTTTGGTTATTCTATAAAACTCATTTTTTCTTCAACGCAAGGACATATTTTACTCCAGCCGGTATTCTCAAAAAAAATCTGAAATAACCAGATTTGCCCACTAGCCTAAATGTATCTTACTACACCAAAAACACAGCAGATCGCCACTGGACTATAGGAATGTAGAATGTCGCTAAGTCATCGGAAAGCCAGGCACTGTGTGGAGGAGGTCACCATCATTGTTGACATAATAATGTTTTCCGTCAAAAGTTGAGCTTTCTAAACTGTACGTAATCATCATGTACATTTGGCCTTTGAACCAAGTCTCGTCAACTTTTGTTCATCTGGATCCATTGAGAAGAACGGACGACTGTGCTTGGACATAATGCCTTCACAAAGAAATGGTCTAGACTTTTAAAACGGATTCATGCAAACTGTACGCAATGGATTCAAACTAAGGAAAATCGATGAAAACCCTCTCGGAAGGGAAAATTGATTAGCCCGTCAAATGAATAAATTGTCAATTGAAGGTCTAAGTTCACTTTGGGCACAAGCCAGAAGAATATTTTTTTGACAATGATTAATGTATCGAGCTACAGATACCAAACCTTGCTATAATGCACCGATTTGTTTGGAGTTTGGAGAAAAGGAAAGCGTTGACTTTTCAGTGAATTGTTACAACTCCTTTGGGAACTTGCCAAGGGACGTGAGTCTGTGGTGCCATGCTAAGCCCATTCTTGGACTGAAATGGATAAAAATGTATTTAAAACAATCATTGAACTGTTTAAATGACCAAAATGGGTCAAATGAATGTTTTGCTTTCCTTAAATAGAAGAAAAAAATCTTAATCTTTTTTACTTTACAAAACTTTACATGATTGATTGGGAATAATGGTAATTCAATGGATGAAAGAAAGTTCTTGGGCTTTATTTGTAAAATTTATGAGCAATTAATTCAGGGCTTCATCATGGTTTAAATTAATTATACAACACGATTATAAGGAATGTTCAAGAATGCAGATCCAATTTGAGCTATTTTTTTCAAAAGTAACATTGGTTAAAATGATCTTTTACTTGTTTGAAGCACTTATTGACATTTTTTAAAGCTAAAACAGATATTTTATTGTGTATAACATAATGTTTGAACATTTCTAAATCTTAGCAAACATATATATTGAGCAAAAATCCATGTGTGGAGTAGCTTGAAACTAAAACTGACCATTTTGGAAATTGTTGGATAAATACGTTCAAATGAATCCAACAAAACTGGTTTGGATGGTTATAATTGAGGGCTATGGATTGGACTATTGCATGGAGTGGCCTATGAGGACTCTCTCACACTAGCAAAGTGGAAGTTGGGGGTCATGACCTTTGACCCCTCTCCAAGGGACAATGGGGCTCTTTAGATTCATGGTGTCTTAAAAGGGAAGGCAAAATCTTGACTAGAAATCACAGGGGATTGATGTTTTAAGTACAGTATTTAAGAGGAATTGTCATGAAATTTGCTCTCTGCATTTGACAGATGTTTCAAAGCCAGTGTTCCTTTTCCAAAATATTGAGTCGGTCAGTCAATGGATTTGCCCATTGTGCAGGTTCAAGGGTGATAGAAACCGAAGGCGCACCCTGACTAAACCAACCCATGCACACATACACACAGTAGATCAGGAATCAAACCAAGAAATTCTATGTGAAGAAAGAATCCTAACCTCTTTTTCCTCAAGAGGTTTTTTGTTTTCTTTTGTGTTTGATAAAAATTAAGTGAGACTGCAACTGATGATTAGTTTTGTAGTCGATACAATACATTTTTGACCAAATCAAGGCTGAAATGTTGCGACCGAGGGCTTGTCTGACTTTTTGATTAAATAACGCCATCGTCTTTGGAATGAAAAGACCTTGTGTGATTTAGAGTCTGTATCGTCCAGCTAATGATTATGATTAGTCGTTTAATCGCTGCTGCTGTAGATTTAAGAGACAACAATACAACGTGAATCCTGAAATGCAATCACAAGCATGATAAAACATTCGTAAGAACTCTGATAATAAATTAGCACAACATAATAGAAATACACATTTCTAGCTTTATTATCAATAACTATGTTATCATCCTGGTTTAGTGTGGACCTGGTTTAGACCTGGTTTTGTCCTGGTTTGGTCTTGGTTTAGAACTGGTTTAGATCAGGTTTAGACCTGGTTTGGACCTAGTTTAGTCCTGGTTTAGTCCTGGTTTGGACCTGGTTTGGACCTGTTTTTGACCTGGTTTAGACATAGTTTAGACCTGGTTTAGACCTGGTTTGGACCTGGTTTAGTCCTGGTTTAGACCTGGTTTGGACCTAGTTTAGTCCTGGTTTAGTCCTGGTTTGGACCTGTTTTTGACCTGGTTTAGACATAGTTTAGACCTGGTTTAGACCTGGTTTGGACCTGGTTTAGTCCTGGTCCTCTTATAATAAATTATTATAACATAATAGAAATTCATATTTCTAGCTTCATTATATATTTCTTGTTTACTAATGTGAATAATTCAGTAAAGGAACACTGAGTGAGAGTAATACTGACAAATCCAATTATGAAATGTATGCATTCTAGTTTTATTATTTCCAGTTACTTAAGCATTATTATATAATGGCTTAAAGGGGACATTTTGTGCAAAATCAACTTTAATAAGCTTTTATCCTTGTGACAGTGTTTTTTCTCATCATTAGTTTACTCAAAGTTGTGTTTTGATTGATTCCTGCATGTTTGAGTTAATCCTGTGTTTTCCTGCAACTGAGGCTCCAGTACTCAGAAAAATGACTCCTTTCAGCTACCCCCTATCCCCGCCCACATCCCTGTACTTAAATGAAGACTCCAAGTGCTATACGAAATGTTCTAAAATGTCACATAGCCACTTTTTACAAATAAAAACACAAATGCACATCTGCAGTTTGTTACGGTGAAATGTCACTATGAAGAGGCAGGGCTGGTTGCAGTTTTGAACAAGAAATCAATGGACCTGTTTCCTTTACTCAGCCGTTTTTGATCAGTATTGCAGATTTAAAGAAGAACGTGTAAAATGATGATCTCCTTTTGTTACTTCGTCATTACAAAGTACCTGAAAAAAGCATGATATGTCTCCTTTAAATCTACACAATTACGAGGAATGACTAATAATAACTGGGTGACATATTGTTTAGCAAAAGAAGATCTTGGTTTGGATTCCTGGAATGTTTGGGGCCATTTTTTGTTGAGTTTTGACGTCTGGGTGGGTTTTGTCAAGGTATCCCGTTGTCACCCCTGAACTTTGGACATGTTTTGTAGGCTTAATCCTTCAGTTAGGCACAAACCAGGTCATAAGTGGTGGCGTTTAAAGATATGGGTCAAATGCAGAGAATACGTTTCCACTTTGTCACCTAATATTATTACAAATTCAAAAATATACAGGTTTATTTTGTGTGCAATTCTGTGTTTTTTCTATTAAAGATTTGGCCTCCCCTATGTGTTATTCTATGAACGTTTAATTTGATTGATTCTAATGTCTTCTCTGTCTTTCATTGTATCAGTAGTTTTTAGTTTATTTACTGTATGATGGTTTGCTACTTAGTTCTTGTATTCAGTAGTTTGTTAATAACATAAGCAGCATTACTTTTTTGTCTTTTTAACTTCATTTAATTTGTCTGTACAAATGTCTATGAACATACATTGCCTTAAATACTGTATCAAGTGACGTGTTACTGAAGCTTGCTTTCTGGATGAAAAAGTAAATCTATTTTATTGGTGCTTTGCTGTTATAGATCAGACCAGTGCATTACAATGTGCATGAAATCAATGCAACAAAACGGAAGATGAAACGATAAATGAAAGGGTCTGTACCTGATTTTGAACCATGAGGGAAGAACATGTTAGCCCCGCCCACTTCTCTCTCACTCTGATGGTAAGCACGGCATACTCCAGGGCTATTAAACTGAAGGCCCGGGGACCAAATTAGGCCCTCCAAGGGACAAGATCTGGCCCTCAACCCATCTTCAAAAAATATAGAAAATATTTTATTTCTTGTTATTTGTTTAGTCCTGGTTTAGACCTGGTTTAGATCTGGTTTTGACCTGGTTTGGTCTTGGTTTAGACATGTTTAAGACCTGGTTTAGTACTGGTTAAGACCTGGTTTAGTCCTGGTTCAGACCTGGTTAAGACCTGGTTTAGTCCTAGTTTAGTCCTGGTTTAGACCTGGTTTAGTCCTAATTTAGAACTGGTTTAGTCCTAGTTTAGTTCTGGTTTCGACCTGGTTTAGTCCTGGTTTAGACCTGGTTTAGTCCTGGTTATGACCTGGTTTAGTCCTGACTTAGTTCTGGTTTAGACCTGGTCTCGATCTAGTTTCGATCTGGTTTCGATCTGGTTTATTCCTGGTTTAGTCCTGGTTTAGGTTTAGTCCTGGTCTAGACCTGGTTCAGTTCTGGACCCAAGAACAAAACCATCCAAAACATCTTGCCCTCAGTAAAATAAAGTTGAATAGCCCCAGTATAGCCGTTACATTTTCCCCCCAACCCACAACATCTTTTTTTCACGGTTGGGTAAAGTAAGGGTTAGGGTTAGGATGCTTGTTTCTGCAGTTCTCATGCAACAAAATGCCTTTTAAAATGTATCAGCAACATCATTTTCAGTTTCATTTCAAATTATCTAGGTTTTAAAAAGTCAAGTACAGGTCCTTTACATGCTAATTTTCAAGTGTTTTGTCTGTATTATAATGTGAATATTGCCTTTTTTTGTTTTTTCACTTGTTTTATGATCAGAGTGAGGTTAAATCTGTGTTGATTCCATGCACATCAGTTTCCTAATGAGGATTTATTATGCTTTATTGAAATTCTTGCTAATGAAAGCTAATGTATTGATAAATTGAAGGGGTCTTACAGTTGGAACCGTAACCTCACCAAATCGGATTACCTGGAGATTTAGGGTAACAGTCACACTTGCATAGACCACATCAAAACCAGGACTAATCCAAGACAAGAACAACATCCAACTAAAAATGGGCGCGTGAACGTGTGAATGCACCCTTAAAGTACCAGGGTTAGAGGCCAAAACGCTTACTATGTCCCATTTAAGGGCCTGTACCTGACGTATTTGGTCTAGTTTTATTTTGTCTAGTTTTTGTATCATACCTTTTTTGTGTTTTGTAAAAGATAGGTGTAATCTACCTTCTGTTTACAACACTATGCTCAACCCGCGGCAAAGATCCAGCGAGGCATATAGCGGCTGTGAAGGAGAGGCTAGCACTGTACAAGTTCATTTTGGCTGTATTTGGTGGGATAATACCGGTCGTAAATATAAATTATAGCTTTACAACAATCAAGTAAGAGTTTGTGAGGAAAAGTTGAAAAAATTTGTTGAATATGACAGAAGTAGGGCCGACATATTGATGATCACACTAGGGAGATTCAGAATTTCGTCCAAAAATTTTGTTCAATTTGCACAACACATTTTTCCAGCTCTTTAAAGAATAATTCAATGAAATAAAGGTGTTTGTGTATACATTTTTATTAGTTGACATGAATTGCTAGGTTATGGAATTTCCCAGTGTGATGTCATGAATTACAATTAGGAAGTACAATTATAAACCTAAAAATGCTAACCTGATATATATTCAAGCTAAAATTAATCTTGAATATTACCTTAACTGCGTTTATTTAAAATTAGTGGTCCAACCTGTCATAGCAGCACAGTCTCCTAAAAAATACATACATAAATTTGGTTTTCATAATTCCATTTACGTATCCTATTATATATTTTTGTTGTCAAAATACATACAATAAGTACGTCTGTGAAAACACATTTTACATTTTTGGAAATTATTCTGCATGAGTACGTCAACAGATAATATTTCATGTTTTGCAAATTATGTTACATAAGAATGTCAATCAAAAACGTACACGTTACAGTTTATTCATAATAAACCCTAACCCCAACACTGACCCTCACTCACCCTAATTTATAAAACGTAAAATGTGTACATTTTCCACAAACATACTTATTCAACGTATTTGCAAAATGTACAATAGCTACGTAGATGCAAAGACGTAAATGTTCGTATTTTTGTCGAGACTAAGTTGGTCATGGACACTTTAACGATCCAGTGCTTTGCAGGAACGACTCGAAACTGAGCCATTAGATCACAAAGACAGAGCCTTTTCAGGTTATAACCCCTCAATTAGAGCTGGGCTAATCTAGCTCAACAGTGGTGTTCAATTTTAGCTTCTCAAACCAGTAGCTTTAGATTGAAAATGACTTCCGGATACCTGTTGAAATGTCACGATTTCAAAAAGTCCACCTTTGAAACGCTTTCTGCAAATGTAAAAATACTTCTTCATGAAAAATAATTAGAATGAATGATATCGCCAAGACATTTTTAAGTGTTGAGTGAGAACCATGCGGAAACAATTGCCTGTAACTCCATCTTATTGATGTCTTTGTCATTTTTCAACATCAGAGTGAAAGAAAAGCCAAAAGCGCAGCTCTGAAACATGTTCTTCACTCATCGGGTACAGGCCCTTTAATTTAAGAGCGACTGTAGCAGAAAATCTATGAAGCCTTAAAGGGCGGGCTTCTTCTTTACAGACTAGTGCAGCTCTTTGCTTCAGTGTGTTCCAAGTGAAGACTATTTTTATTCTAATGTGCCGTGACTTTTATTGTAGCACAAAAGCATTCAGAACTGATTCCAAGAGACTCCCTTTTCCTCTGTACAAACTCTATTTTCAAATTCATTTATGATCTGATTTTACCTCTCCCGATGTAAAAATCCATTGAGAAATAATTTCATATTGCTGCTTTAACTCGTTGTATTAAGAAAACTCCATTGGTTTACATTTTACAGACCATATGAATGTTTAAAGAAAAAAAAAAAAACAATATTCAAATTAAAACTGATGAAAAAATATCTAACATTGATGTTGTTTATATATTATTGCTATCAAAAGAAAGAAAAATAGAGTGTTGCTTTTGTGTTCATTTGCCATGTGGGAGACAGTGTGTATCTGTGAAACTTGTGGACTGCAACTCGCAAACGGCTGAAGTCTGAAAACCAACAGTTCTTAATCCTAATTTCGTACGCTATTTTTATACGTGCTTTCTTATATCAATAGTATCCAATGCTCAATGTCAAATGCAAATGAGAATCAGTAAAATTGTCTCTTAAAGGTCCCATATTTGGATATATTTTCCATTTCATACGTCGTGGTTCCGCTAAACCTGGTCCCCCCCATTTCTGTTAATGGTTGGCTCACAGGGGCCCGCTATGTGAGCAGCCGACATCACCCAAAATGTTTTCCTTATAAATAAAATCTAAACCGCACCTGCATTACACATTTTCTTCATGCGGCCGATCTCCCCGATTCATAAAAAGACGTTTAGTAATTACACGTTTGTGGCGCTGTAAGATGTGGACAAAATGGACGTAAACAAGACACAGCTTCCGTTTTTTTCGTCAGCTTTTTCTGCTTTTATTTCACTTTTTTGCACCACTACGCCACTTTTTAACATGTCTATAAGAAATACGTTGGGTTGGGATAGAGTTGGCTGTTGTATGAACTGAAAAAAGATGACTTTGGGTCTAAATGCGAGCGCTGTGCGTCGTGAACAGGAAACAGCCGATGCTAACGTGCGCTCGCTTTGTTTTGCTAACTCTGTCGGCTCAGCAAACAAAAGTTATCGTCTCTGGAAATACGCCGGTTTTAGATCAAGCCAGCGTTTGGTAGGAATGATTATTTTGTTTTTATCTTTGCGTTTTGCCACTTTGTTCTCACTTGAGTCTACGTTCTCTTTTGTTCTCTTTCGTCCAATTATAAACCGGTCCGCGCTAAAGTGAGCTGGCACCTTCTGGGAGCTAGTACCTCTCGCAGCCCGGACCCCTCAAACGGGGCGGTACGGTTCGCTTTTGTTCAGTGGAAACGCCTCAAACTGTCCCACACCGTGCCACGCTAATGGAAACATGACCATAGTCTACTCTAAGGACATTCATGATCATATTTCGCAACATTTATCACGTAATAGTTCAGCGCACTTACCCGGAAA
Organism: Rhinogobius similis; assembly: GCA_019453435.1. Taxonomy (NCBI): domain Eukaryota; kingdom Metazoa; phylum Chordata; class Actinopteri; order Gobiiformes; family Gobiidae; genus Rhinogobius; species Rhinogobius similis. The sequence continues at coordinate 8,885,644 of CM033624.1, read as the reverse complement.
TGGAAATAGACTAACTTTGGCTAGCATTCTCAGCTACTCTCCCGCGTACCCCGCCGATCCGAGAGTCCGTTTCCCAACGCTACATGGTTAAATCTAATCCATTATTGGGAAAAATGTCTGGTGTTCAAAGCAAATGAGAGATGTTCGGATGAAGGAAATAACCACTTTGGGGAACCACTAATAGAAGGTTAGACGCTCACAAATGTAGATTTTGCGTAATATGGGACCTTTGATTATACTCAAATAGAAACTTTTTTGAAAACAAATTGGAATTTTACAAAAGATCAACTCACCGAATCATGGTTTGCATTGATTACGTAATACTTTCTCAGTTTTAACACATTTTAAAGGATGAGTCTACTCCAAATTACTGCCAAACACACAACAAATCCAATCTACTTACATTTCACAGTGTATTTGACATGTAGTTTGTGGTGTTCAGAACTGTTGGTGTCACTTGACTTCGGCTGTAGCTGAATACTATGGCTGTCTTTCGGCCCGTTGTGGGGTTGAGCGACCACGCTAGCTGGCTTGTTGTCAATGCATAGCAAACTTTTGCTGAACTTTCTGCTTGGTTTTAAATTGTATATTTTTTCTCAGCATACAAAATGAATAAATAAATATTGGCATTATGAGTCTTTATTTAATTTAGTTGTCAATGTTGAATTAGTGCACACCCGTGGTTAATTTGGAAATCAGACTAAAAGTAGCTTCGGGACTGGGATCCAGGTAAGGTTAGGTAGGTAGGTAAGGTTCTTGTAAATATAAATTATAGTTTTGCACCAATCAGGCAGCAGTTTGTGGAGAACCATTGAAAAATATGTTGAAAATTAGGAAGGAAGTAAACAAATGGTTTACCTCACACTGGGGAGACAAAGGTTTTGCATAATTTACACAAAAAACAAAATTTTCTGACCCTTTAAACATTGATTCAATAAAATAAAGGCGTTCACATGTACTTTTCTTTGTCAAATAAGAATAATTTGTGACATTAGAGGAGTTTTGACCCACTGTACAGGATATTTTCTTGGTAATTTCCTGGTGTGATGTCATCATATACAACCAGGAAGTAAAATTAAAAACTTCAGCAGAATTTGAGGCAGAATAGGCACTTTAAGAGTTACAAATGGGCGGAGCTAACTTCCAAAAAGATCTAGTTCAATTCAACAGACCATTCTCAGCGACGTCACATTCTTTGCGTTTGCTGACTGACTGAGGGGCAAATAAACAGCAGATTCTCTCATTTAGAGCTGAGGACACATTTTAACCTGATTTTCCTCTGAAAATTGCGCTAAAATGTGAAAGTACGTCTCTTTTTACTACGACTTTTTTCTCATAATATTACGAGTCGTGTCTGGTCATTTTCAGTCATCTCTAACTGAAGACAGACGCAGCAGCTTTAGTCTCAAGTGTCTTGTAGTTCATTTTTCATTTTTGAATTATAAATCTGATTTTGGCCGTGCTCCGGTACAGTCAACTGTTAACACACACACGAAGCTCAGCCGCCGATGGAAACAAGCAAAACTAGAACTTGCTATGTTCATCTTTTCACAAGAGAGCGAGAGAGACATGCACAAAGACAACAGCGAGGCACACCTAAACATCAAATGTATAATGCAAAAAATAAAATACAGACACACTACTTTTACACTTAGAACTAAAGCTGAAGCTCATCAAACATAAATCATGGCACTCACTCACTATTTAGTTCACCACTCCTCCTCTTTTCCCCTTGTGTCTGACGCCCATCTGTTCTAAATGACAGATTTCCTCTGATTAAATCTACTGGAAATATTCTTCACCTCTGTCGCCACTTTTACACTTTTAGGAAACATAGTCTGCATTTTTCATATTGTTGTTTAGCCTTTAAACATGCTCTTGAGTACCTTAAATTGTTTAAATGCCAATGACTTTTTTTGTCAGATAGTATGAAATTACACTTACTGAGTGTGTCCAGCCAGCAGATGGCGTCAGCGCAATATACAATCTAGTGAAGTTAGCAACAAAAAGACTTTATGATGCGGATTTGCGGCAGATGTTATCATGTTTAGACGTCCCAGATCGCGCGAGTTCGCAGGAAGTGTGTTTGACAATCGAAGGGGGGAGGATTTCCTCAAAACAGCGTGAATGCAACTGAATGCTACTCCAGATATGTTTTTGATGATGGAACATGGTTAAAAGCTCAAAAAAGTCGCAGCTTATGTGTACTTTATTGTCCATTTGAGAGAAGAGAGTTAGTGTCTCCGCTAGCGCTACAACTTTCTGTTTTGGTGATCATCACATGACTCTGTTTAACCAATGAAAAGTCAGTAAACATGGACCCAGACCCATCATGTGTTTCCTTTCGTAAATATACAGCAGCACTTCACAGACGCCAACAAGATGAGTTTCAGCCAAAAAAGTAAGTTCAAAAAGCAGCTGAGAATCAGAATCAGAATCAGAATCAGAAATGGTTTATTGCCATTGTCAGTGATCAAAATTCACAAACATAGGAACTTGCTTCAGCGTAAGGTGCAACATAAAACAATGAATAAAATATAATAAAATATATAAAAGAGGCATGCATAAAATTAAGAATAAAATAGACTAAGCTAGATAGACTATATACAGAAATGCACAAGGGTCTATATACAACACATTCCAGTCATTTTCTAATTAAAATGATTTACTGAAAGAAAGAAAGAAAAAAGCAAATTAATACTTATCTTGGAAGCCTCTTCAGAGAAATGGAGATTCGCAGCATCTGTCTGAAAACTGGTGTTTGTGAAAAGCACCAAAGGATTTTTAGACAACACAGCATCCCGGTCTATTTTCCAAAAAACTGGTACATACAAACAAAGTACTCTTTTTGTATAATGAAGACTGTACAGAGGTGAAAGCAAACGGCTTATAAAGGGATGTACCAACATCGTGGTGTTGTTCAGGACCCATGTCTTCTGTTCGTGTCCATCTGAAAGCCTCTGACCACACCTTCGAGGACAGCAAGGTTCAGATTCTGGCAGGAGAAAGATGGTTTGAGGGAGGAGTCAAAGAGTTTGATTTGTAAGGAAAGACAACTGAAAATGGTTGAGAACCCCTGCTCTACAGGCTCAGTGAAAACTGTACAAAAAACACAGTATCACAATTCTCCAAACTTCACCTCCTCAGTTCCTGCACTTTGAGCCCCGTCCACAAAGAAGAGAAGCTCCATGATGAAATGTGCACATTGCAAGTATAATTTTCACTAAACAACATGAAACTTCACCAAAAGCTTCTTGGAGACTTTCCAGACACTGTTCTCGTCCAGCAAACAGCAGCTCATACAGTATGGTGCTCGTCCTCTCGATGTCCTTGGGAGAAACACTGAACTCGCTTTCGCCTGGTGTGTGAATGTGTGTGAGAATGTGAGAATGTGTGAATGTGTGAACACTGAGTCCCTCAAGGGAAGAAAAGCGCTATAGAAATGTGGCCATTTTGCCACTTTAAACATTCTAATTAGAAAGCATATGATCGAGCCTCCCAAGTTAACTGAATATGCAATTTCAAATCCAGGGACTCAGAAAAGCAGTCCGAGGCACTCTGATATAAATATAAAAGTATATAAAAACCTGTGAAGGTCTTTCATCAGGGCTTTAAAAAAATAATAATAAGAAGAAGAAGAACAGGAGTTGTTTAAGAAAAAAATCATGTAAGATGCATAACATAATGCGGTCACATGACACACACACTGGAGAAATAACACATTAGACCTAATACTGTATGTATACTGTACTGCACTATACTGTATAGCACAAATAGGCAGTAAACAACAGTCATGTCAAAACATCAAGTTGGAGAGAAAATTGATACCTTCCTTAAGTCTACAACATATGACAAAAATGATCCAGGACGTACAACACTTCGTGAGAGCACAAAAAACAGGACGTGTACAACAAGACAACAATGAACCACTGGTGATTAGTTCATAAAGAACATATGGAGGATTCAAATACATTCATGGACCCCAGCCGTCCTCACTGAGCCCTGAAAACACGTTACATTCTAATATGACAACACCAAACTGTGCATTTTCTAGTGGTACGGACAGGGTAAATAATCTATTTCAATGGTTCTCAGTCTTTTCACACCATGAGGCCCCTAAAATAATCTCCTTCTGTGTACCACAAGTTCAAAACCAGGTTTATATCAAGATATTTCTGAGTGAGAATGAAAGGAATTCTGATTCAAACTACAACAAAAACCCAGAACTGTGATTGACGACCACCACATGCAGCCCACCAGGTTCAATTCCCGAATGTTATGGCCCTTAATGTTTTGCCTGGAAAACCCAGAATGATAGCTCTCTGTATTTTTAAACACTCTGTAATCTCTGTGAGCTCAGATGGGCGTGACAGGCAAATGATCCAATCAGGGACATACATGGTCTGTTCGAATCGAGGACCGGAAAAAATTGTGGTTTTCTGCAGAAACAATGAGCGATGCACAAAAGTCTGTTAATCTGAGGTGAGAGAAGATGCGATTGGATTCAAGATAAATGACCAATGAACTCATTTGTTTGTCTGATTGCACTGTACGGTTTGGAATGGACTCGAAGCGTGATGGAGGGCGTGGTGACCAGACTCAATCTTCATAAAGAACAGGAAACACAATGTTTGCATGTTCTTTTGGTATGTTTCCTTTAGTTCTCTGGTTCCTTCCATTCCTTTTCACTTATGCCTTAAACGTCTTGTCCTTCAGCTTCGGATACCCCTATGAAACTTGCTTGCCCTGATTTGGGGTTCAACCTCAAATTATATTGCAGTAAATTGTTTTGAGTGTTTCTTTGATGAACTATGAGAGTTAACTATAAGACTGTAACATTTGTAGCCCACATTATTTGCTGTGTTCATCATTTCTCAGTTGGTCCAATGTCTTTGAACATCTCTCCATCAAACCTCCGACTCCAGCCTCCAGATTGGTTTGCGCTGCTGATTCTCCTTTGATAGCCTACACACATCAACCAGACTGACAGGTTTGACGAATAAAAGGCCCATGGAAGTGCGTGGAGGTGGCGAGTGGGACCACACAATGGATTAATGAAGGGTAAAAAAGATTTCTGAAACAATCTCTGTCGAAACTCCTCTCTCGCTCTGCCGACCTGCCAAACACGGCAACAATGTAAGAGTTTAATCAACCTCACGTTTTCAAGGATGAAAAGGCCCCATTTATCAAACCTAATTCAATAGTAATACACAGTCATGGCCGAAATGTTGCCTCTGATTTTTTTTGTTCAGAAAATAGTATTTCTCCCCCAAAAGTATTGAGATTACACAGGTTTTGCCATGTTTATTGGAACAACACAAAAAAACGGACAAAAAACAACTTGTTTGAAGCTCGTTTAAACCCACTTGGGGCAAGTAACACATGTGGGCAATATAAAAATCACACCTGAAAGCCGCTAAAAAGAAGAGAAGTCTGCGTGTCTGCATGGAGAACAGAAGAGAACTGTCTGAGGACTGGAGAACCAAAACTGCGGACAAATATCTACAGTCTCAGGGTTGCAAGTCCATCTCCAGAGATCTCGATGTTGCTTTGTCCACAGGGCGCAACATTGTCAAGAAGTTTGCAACCCATGGCACTGTTGCTAATCTCCCTGGAGGTGGACGAAAGAGAAAAACGGATGAAAGGTTGCAACGCGGGATGGTCCGGGTGGTGAATGAGCCCCAAACAAGTTCCGAAGAAATTCAAAACACTGAACACCTGTGGAGAGATCTTAAAGTTGAGAAAAGGCGCTAAAATTCCGGTTGAGAGCTGTAAGAAGCTATTGATGGTTATAGGAAGGGATTGATTGCAGTTATTTTTTCAAAAGGGTGCGCAACTAAATATTAAGTTAGGGGTGCAACTAATTTTGTTTGGCCCATTTTTTGAGTTTCGCTTTCTGTGCTATTCCAATGCACACAAAGGAAATAGACATATGTATGACAAAACATGTGTAACTGCAGTATTTTTCTGGGAGAAATGGTGCATTTTAAATCCAGGAGTGCAAACACATTCAGCCATGACTGTATCTGGGCTGTAATTTGTACTTGACTGTCAAATTAGACCTTTATAGTGTACACCTACATTATAAAGGCTGGTACAGTTCCATTTATTAGCTCTAATACATTTTCAATGGGAGAGTTAGCGTTAGCCTCCAAACAATGGGGGAAAAAAAACAGAAAAACCAAGGCTGCTTTGGTGACTGACAACCCACATGTCTCGAACATCATTTTATGTTTTTACTTTTTGTCAATATGCATGATTTTAATGCTTCTTCTCTGTTCAGAAAAGTTCTTTAGCCCCGTTCGAAAAGGAATTACTTAGCGACGTTTGCAAAATTCAAATTAACTCACAACGTCAGCGTTTTATTGCAAGCATTCGCACAAATTTGGTAATGTCAGTAATTACGGACTTTATTCTGGAAATGGTGGACTGGTAAACAATTTTAATATGACAAGACCATACGGTGCAGGCAAAATTAATTTTCTCAACAAACTTGTCCAATCTGCTCTTAAAAATCCATGGTTGGGTGGGGGCCTTGCAGTGTGGAGTTTGCATGTTCTCCCCATCAACCAATATTCAGGCTGAAATGTTGGAAAAAGTCAAACGCTGTGCAGTGTGAGTGAAAATGTTGTAAAAAAAAAGTTGACAGAACATTAAAAAGAACATGGTGTTCACAGGATATTGTTTTTGAATTTAGAAGTAGACCACAGTAGCTTTTTTTCTGGCCTTGTTTTTCTCATAAACCATCATTAAACAGATTAGTGTTTGTGTTGTTGAGAAAAGCCCTCGACACGCGCAGGTAAGACGTTAGGAGCGCTACGCGAAAAGGGAAACGCTATGATTTAATTATGCTTTTAGTTTGAGTGCAAAACCATTAAGATATAAGAGCTACAATCACTCACAAATTGGTGTTTTTGAAAGAAATATGCAAATTGAAAATCGACAAATGTTGCCTCTGTCGTTGTGGTTTGAAATGTACCAGATTTGACTCATGCTGATTGGCCCAAGTATCGAAACAGATGTTCACCATAAACTAAGGCAAAACCTCGGAATTCTGACTGTTCAATTTTAACCATTGGCTGCTAAAAAAGTCATGATGTTCCTGAACCCAGCCTAATCAGAAATGGCTACTGACATTTTCAGGGATGGTCCAATATGGATTTTCTTTTTTTTTTTTTTTTTTACCGATATTTGGATGGCTGCTCTGGCAACCAATATTTGCTGATACAACCAATATAAAAAATGTTTATCCATAGCAAGGCTCACAAATGTAATTATTTAATGGCACAGTACACAACGTTTTTAGCCAAAAAAGTACACTAAAACAAAAAAGTTATAGTTTTTAAAATCATTTTGGATGGTTTTATTGCACTAAAATTGTATAAAGCCTGTGTCCTTACAGTGAGTGGGCATGCATCTCCACAAACCTGACTCGTACTTGGCCTGGAGGAATCTCTTTCTGCTTGTTTCCATGGAAATAATATTTCTTTAACTATAATATTCCACTGCATGGCATAAAACATATCTATCTGCATGGAGAATGTTCTGATATATGGTTTTAACATTCTATTTCCATGGAATCAACAGGTGACTTTCTCCTTCCAGAAAGGTACATACTGTGCCTTTAGGTTATAGTAAACTCATATGAACTATTTCTTTACAAAACATATTTATCATGGATATAAAGTAATTTGTTCTACATGAACAAATGTGGAAACACAGACAAAGAGGAGGTTATACCGAGCCTGCCGACCTTTATTTAGGCTGCGAACCTCAACAGGACACACTAAAATGTTTGATTTGGGTTTAGAAAGGTAGATAAAAACTGCAGCGATAGTTTCCACTTATGGTAATTTGGGTCAATTCACCAGGAAGCCAGAGGGTTAATAAAAATTAGGTTAGGGTTATATCTGAGTGCCACATTTGGCCCCTGGGCTATAGTTTGGACATGCATGGTGTTTAATATTTTAGCCTAATAGCCTATTTCCATTTTCACTCATTAGTCTGTTCAGATTGTTCAGTTTTTGGCTTCCCTCAGTCATACTCATCCCCAAATAAGAAATCCGACCAAAAATAAATGGCAACAAATGTATGAAATATATATATGATCAAATAAATTTTTCCTCTGGACCATTTTGACCTTTTCAGTCGTAGTTTTTCACAGATATGATTGGCTCAGTTTAGAGAGAGAGAGACAGATTGGAGTAATTCTGAAGTGTTGGCCTTTCTGAGGAGAAGGTCAGGCGCTCCGCATCTGAATCCTCCATTTTGGATGTGCACTTTTTAAAGCTCCAATGTTTTGCTCAAATGTCCACCATGTAACTTTAGAGTGGGGTTCACCTGCTTGTCTCCATGGAAATGCTTTCGTTGGATTGTTTCACGGTGTGGCATTAAACCTATGTATAATCTAGAGAGACAAGCAGGGGACGCCGCTAGGAAATGTTCCAGGTCATATCTTTGCACAAACAGGCACATGTGGACCGCCTGTTACACCGACACCGGTGTTTGATGAACGTCGCACAGAATCACATTTTGAGAGAGAACACTCGCTAAACACCTGAAAGCCGCACCAGACTGCTGCGGTGATTCTGTGTGGTGATCCACCTTCCCTGGCTCACAGCAGCAGGACTCCGCCCACACAGTGCTCCGCCCTGCAGTGTTCAGCACACATTGGTTTTAATCAGTTTGGAATTGTTGAAGTGCCTGGGTCTCAAATCGCGCCTGACTCACTTCAGAAGTACAGCCGGTGGTCCAGTACACGTTTTGCTGAATATGTTTTGTAGCAATATAACAGCAGTAATACAGGGTTTAATTGTCACTGAAACCCGCACGTCTAACAGGACATTTCCGCAACTTACAGTTTGTGCTTTACAGTTATCCTCAGTGCTGGGTGGGCTGATTTACTTTTTGCAACAATTTTGATTCGTCTGCAAATGCACATAAATTACTCACAGCGCATAGAAGAACTAAAACGTTTACTCATATAAGAGTTCTGGAATACTGTCATATATATCACTGAACTTGAAGTAAAGTTCTGTACAGAAGTATTTTATCAGTAGAACAAAAAACTTTGTTCAGATGACTACCATTGAAACTTTTCTAAGCACAATTGTATTCAAAATTACAAAAAGGCAATGAGTAAACGTAACTGAGCTCTACCCTCCTCTGTCCAACCCAAACACAACAGATTATTAAAGTGCTCACAATTTCCTCATCTTCTCCGTCAATCCAAAGCTTCATTTATACAGATTCCCTTTCAATCCTACAGGTTTCGTCCCTCTCCTCTCACCAGAGTCTAGCGTTTGACAATTGCCCCACGAATGCGCCGAGATTGCTGTCATCAATCACACCTCGCTCTCTCTGTTGCAGAATTAGATTGTCCCGTGCGGAAGTCTAGCTGGTGTAGCGTAGTGAAGGGGAAGGCTCGCTGACGCCATGTTTGCGCCGTAATCGCATTAGTCTGATCATTTTCAGGAAGCAGAGGGGGTAAGAGAGATACGAGTCCATTCATCTAAACCCGTCCGAGCGCACTCCGTCATCATCACCGTCACGGCTGTTATTGTAAGCACTGGCTTCGGCCTGCTTCATGCTCCGTCAACAGTCTTTGTGGTGATCAGAGCTGTAAATATAGCAAGAGTATATATGCTCCTCTTTTGAGCATGACATACTATACATTTCCAGAAGGCGTGCATTTTTATATGCACAGAACATGTTTGAGCTGGGGAACGCATAAGTGAGAGACAAAACCCACTCGAGCGCTTTACATGTCAATGCCACACGCTCACTTTTGCACTGGCAGAGCCCGTTTACAATAGTAATTTGTAATTTTTCTACTACTGATTTGTGTACACGACGTGCATGAGTTTGGCCATGTGTTAGTGAGTGTTTGGAAGCGGGTTAGCACTTTACACAGCATTGCAAGACTAACAGGCCTCTCACCAGCCTGTGCTGCTCGGGCCTAATAATCTTTTTTAGGTCAAGGTTATAGACAAAACTGACATTTTCAATACTATTCAAAAATATTAGTTCATCTTTGTTAAACGTTGTGGTCTTGTACATGTACTTATAAAGGTGAAGATCATTGAAGAAAGGTAACAATTTCTCCTGTTCATGAGATTTTTTTCGTATTGATACTTGCTCAAACTACCTTCTAGTTTCTGTACTAGATTTAGTATCCATCCACATTTTTAAAATGAACAATAGCTACATGGTTGTAGGGTTAGGGATTGATAATTGAGTATAAAACCAAACTGCATGTGGAGCTAAAGCAGCTGTGCGAACCATGGCACTGCCCATCGGCTACAGACAGACCCTGTCTGCCCCATGAGCAAGACCCATGAGTGTACCCTGTCTGCCCTGACGCAGGACCCATGAGTGTTCCTTCCTGACCCTGAACAGGCCTCCTGTTAACTGCTGCACAATAACTACTTTATGTGCTTAACATTGCCTTTAAGGGATAAATAAAGTTATTTGATAGATATAAAACCAATATCTATTTGAAGTGCATGGAAAAGGGCATTCATCCTTTGGCAAAAAGCGAGGTGTCCCATTCACATATTCAGTTCTATCCAGACATGGTTTCCACGACCACATGTACAGACCACATGTTCAGATATTTGTAATCAATGCCACAGTCTAACCATGTCTAACAATGGAGTACTATTACTTTAAGGTAAAGTGCTGTAAAATCCTCCTTTCACAGGGTGAGCTACACGCGGTGCTCCCTGGGGCCGTTGTGGCAAAGTCTGTGCAAATCGGTCGTTATGGTTGTGAGGCTGACAGTGCTGCTCTTATAAGTCCTCACTTTATGGTTTTCTTTTTTTTTACTTCAGTAATCAAATCAAACATTTTATGTTAGTAGTCATTTGATTTGCTTTGGTGGTTAATTAGTTTAGTCTATGACTACCAGTGAGTCTGCTGGCCCCGCCCTCATGTTACAGTCTGGGCTCCTCCCTCCCTGTGTTAACATGTGCATGCTCACTACAGCGTGTAGATGCACACTGTGCAGATGGACAGCAGTTCATAAATGACCAGGACTAATGAAGAACAGTGGCCTTAATGAAGGAAAACAGAATGACAGTCACAGGAAACACATGTGAGGTATTACACCGTTTGTCTGCTGAAACTGTAAGGACTCTAAGCTGTAGTTCTAAGTCGTAGTTCATTAGCAAGGACCACGCCACAATGAGATGTGCAATACAATGATTATTAATGAAAGGAAGCGGGTGATTCGAAGTAGCTCGAAGTAGCTCGTAGATGATGGCTGGGTGATGAGACTCAGTGTGGGGGCTCCGTCTCGGTGATCTGCCCAGCCGATTCGGGACCCCCCCTTCAGTGAACTGGACGCTGAAAGAGAGAGAAAGCATATGACATAGAAGGGGAGGGGGGGTGGGTCGAGAGAATAGCGGCAAACGGTGATTGAGGCATAGGCTGGTATATGAAGGCTTCTGGGAGTTAGAGGTGTGCCCAGGGACGGCGATGGGGGCGTGGTCCTGCTCACGAACCTCAGTTAACATATTAACTACATTTCATTAGCAAGGACCACGCCACAATGAGATGTGCAATACAATGATTATTAATGAAAGGAAGCGGGTGATTCGAAGTAGCTCGAAGTAGCTCGTAGATGATGGCTGGGTGATGAGACTCAGTGTGGGGGCTCCGTCTCGGTGATCTGCCCAGCCGATTCGGGACCCCCAAAGAATGAATTATGAAATCGAGGAATGAGCCTGATGGAGATCGCTGATGTCGTGACGTATATAATCACGGTACACATGGGAAGACCAGCGCTCAAGGGCTTGTTATTTTATGATCCAGAATGCCTGCTCGAGCTGCAGGGGACGCAGCGCCGATGCGGAAGGAGTGAATTGAATAGTTTCCTGATAGGTCGGAGGAGAGAAGGATCCTGCGGAAGTGTATGGTAAACCAGAATCGAGACGCCATTTTTCCCTTTTCAGAGAGAAAGAGGGAATCATTAGGAGAGCATTGTAGGCATGATGAGAGGCCACGTATTTGGTTAGTGGTTCGAAAGGGCTGAGGATGGAGTTGAGGCGAAATAAATAGATCAGGAAGGACATCCGTAGCTGATCAGTTTGCTCCTGCGAAGTGTGAATACGAGCGAGTCTTGGCTGTGGGTGACGAAGTCCGATAACTGGGGATGAATAGTTGGATAGAATTTGCTGAGGTTGAAGCGGATTCCGAGCAGCGGAGGACTCCGAAGAAGGCGAGCAGGACCATGCACTCGATGGTTAGATCGAGCATGGGAGAGATGTAGGCAGCACGAAGTGTAAGAATGCAACGTTTGAGAAGGTCGGAGGTGAGGCAGACACTTTGGAGAAGTGCGGGGTTCAGACTTGGGTAACCCTTTTAGTAACAATGGAGCGTGAGCGTGAGACAGTTGCCAGTTTGAATAGGAGGTTAATTCCTGCCAAGTAGGTCTGGATTGAGGTGGTGTGGATGTTACGTGAGGAGTGAGCGAAGGTGATGAAATTGCAGATGGTGAAAACATTGAATGATGTAGCCGGGAGCCGATAAAGCTGAAGGCATGATAGGAAACGATTCTATCTGCGAGATAAGCGAAAAGTGAATGAGGGGCGAGACCGAGAAGGATGGCCTGCCATGATGTTACCGTGAGATCAGCGAGGCCTGGATCTATGGGAAGATCGTGGCTGAAAATGGTGGGACCGGCGTGGAGTTGCTGTCGGAGTTTGGAGCTAAGCTTCTGAACGTTTTGTTAATGATGTCGACCACTGCAGTGTTGTCAGAATGTATCGAGATGCACCCTCTGGACCATTCATGACCCCAAAAAGAGCTGCAATAACAATGGGGCGAATCTCAAAGAGAGCTGAACAACCAACGTGCTGGAGCGCGAGGAACTTTAAAGGCCATGTGGAGCGAACCATTGGCCTTGGTAAAGCCCCCGAACCGACTGACGGGGCAGCATCTGTGTAGAGCCGAATGACTTCAGGAGAAGAGGTGAATTTGTCGTAAAAGAATGAAATCCTGTTCCAGGAGTCCGGGAAATGTTTCCGGACATGCATTCGGTTGCAGGGGCGTCAAGGTTCACTCTATCGTGGAGTGAGGGAATAGAAGCAGCTTCCGTGAGGACGCTAGACAGAAAAGGTTTCCCTTGAGGAATGATGCGAATAGCGTAGTTCAGATGACGAGGAGTCGCCTCTTAGTACATCAGTCTGCCAAGCTGAAGGTGGACAAGAGCGGGGAGATACAAAGAACTTCTCAGAAGGGAGGGATGCCTGGAACGAAATGGAATCGAGTGTAATACAGTGTAAAACCAATGCTGAGGTTCTGCGGAACCCGAAGTCTGGGCAGCGTGCCCGTGCCCGCCGGGGAGGCGGGGGGTATGGAAGGGGGAGGGGGGGGACTATGGAAAAGCAATGCTGAGGTTCTGCGGAACCCGAATTCTGGGCAGCGTGCCCGTGCCCGCCAGGGAGGCGGGGGGTATGGAAGGGGGGGATATCGGAAAAGCAATGCCGAGGTTCTGCGGAACCCAAATTCTGGGCAGCGTGCCCGCCGGGGAGGCGTGGGGAATATTGGAAAAGCAATGCCGAGGTTCTGTGGAACCCGAATTCTGGGCAGCGTGCCCGTGCCTGCCGGGGAGGCGGGGGGTATGGAAGGGGGGGGGGGGTGACGTCAGCGCGCACGCCTGACGGGGAACCTGGACGTGAAGCGCTGTTGGAGAGCGCGGCAGGAGGAGCGTTAGATGAATACAACTGAAAAAGCCTAGATTTATTATCGTAACGACTGAAGGCTACTTTCATCCTTCTAAGCTCGCTCTGCAGGCTAGCCATGGTCCACACCCGAATGTCGAGCAGAGGCGAAGCCCGGGTGCCGGGAGGCGAAGCCCGGGTGCCGGGAGGCGAAGCCCGGGTGCCGGGAAGCGAGGAGCGGGGGCGCCGAGGGGACGTGCGTGGAGCCGGTTGATGACGAGCCCTGAGACTGATGGGCGACTGGCGGGTGCTCGGAGGGGAGCGTTGATTCGGACGGCCGCGGCGGTGATGCCGGCGAGTGGAGGCCCTGGAAGTCGAGGCTCTTGGCGAAGGCGGGATGTCTTCTGCACGGTTCACAGCGTGAACCACGAGCGCACGGCGGGACGGCGGTGGTGGCTGCTCCTCTGGCTACAGAGAAACGTGAAGGAGCAGCTTGGAACATGGTACCTGGAGTACCATGGAGAAAATGGAAAACCACTGCTGAGGTTCTGCGGAGAGGGACAGTGTGACGCTGCAGGACACAGAGGAGGGACAGGGTGACGCTGCAGGACACAGAGTAGGGACAGTGTGACGCTGCAGGACACAGAGGAGGGACAGTGTGACGCTGCAGGACACAGAGGAGGGACAGGGTGACGCTGCAGGACACAGAGTAGGGACAGGGTGATGCTGCAGGACACAGAGGAGGGACAGTGTGACGCTGCAGGACACGGAGGAGGACGGTGTGACGCTGCAGGACACAGAGTAGGGACAGTGTGACGCTGCAGGACACAGAGGAGGGACAGTGTGACGCTGCAGGACACAGAGGAGGGACAGGGTGACGCTGCAGGACACAGAGTAGGGACAGTGTGACGCTGCAGGACACAGAGGAGGGACAGTGTGACGCTGCAGGACACAGAGGAGGGACAGTGTGACGCTGCAGGACACAGAGGAGGGACAGGGTGACGCTGCAGGACACAGAGGAGGGACAGGGTGACGCTGCGGACACAGAGGAGGGACAGTGTGACGCTGCAGGACACAGAGGAGGGACAGTGTGACGCTGCAGGACACAGAGGAGGGGCAGCGAAATTAGCAGAAAATTGCGGCAATGGAGGGTTAGACTGGCTGGGAATAGGGAGAGAAAGAGAGGAACAATCCACATTAGAATCATTGGATGCCTGTCCAACCTGGGCTGAGCGCTGAAAGAACGGATGAGACAACACATTGATATTAGAACTGGAGGGAGCAGACGCGGGCGGTAATACTACCTGGCTCCCGCTACGGGGAGCTGCAGCACCAGCTTGAAGTTGCGCCGAGGCAGGTGGACGGATGACGTCAGCGTGCACGCCTGTCGGGGAACCCGGACGCGGAGCGCTGTTGGAGAGCGGGAGCAGGAGCAGGGGATGAATGCAACTGAAAAAACCTAGATTAATGTTGTAACGACCGAAGGCTACTTCATCCTTCTATGCTCGCTCTGCGGGCTAGCCACGGTCCCCACCCGTATGTCGAGCAGCCCTATCCCGGGAGGCGAAGCCCGGGTGCCGGAGGCAAGCCCGGTGCCGGAGGGCGGCCCAGTGCCAGGGCGGCCCAGTGCCGGAGGGCAGCCCAGTGCCGGAGGTCGGCCCAGGTGCCGGGAAACGAGGAGCGGGGGCGCCGAGGGGACGTGCGTGGAGCCGGTTGACGACGAGCCCTGATGATGGGCGACTGGCGGGTGCTCTGAGGGAGCGCTGATTCGGACGGCCGCGGCGGTGATACCGGCGAGCGGAGGCCCTAGAAGTGGAGGCTTGGCGAAGGCGGGATGACTTCCGGGCTGTCTTCTGCCCGGTTCACGGCGTGAACCACGGAGCGCACGGCGGGACGATGATGTTGGCCGCTCCTTTGGCAAGCGGAGCACCGGGAAGTGGAGGAGGCCGGAGAAGGGCCGCACAGGTCAGAGTCGGAATCTGAGAGATTAATGTTTAATTCTGCATCCATGATGCTGTCTCCCTATCTCTGTCGAGAGAATAGCGGCAAACGGTGATTGAGGCATAGGCTGGTATATGAAGGCTTCTGGGAGTTAGAGGTGTGCCCAGGGACGGCGATGGGGGCGTGGTCCTGCTCACGAACCTCAGTTAACATATTAACTACATTTGTAGCTCTGAAAACTGGGTGAGCAGACAGAAATACTAAATACTAAAAAAATACTAAATACTTTAAATTTACTCCAAAATCATGTTATCCATTGATAGCTTTAACAAGCCCAGCCAGTGCAATACTGCATTTGAGAGAGATTGAGTTTAATGGGAATAAAATGTTTGTAATGCACCCAGAGAGACTGTGCATTTTCCCTTTTAGTAAATAAATCAAATATTTATGAAATCTGCTTTTCAACACTCAAAATGTTAAGTATTATTACACTCTGAAACACCAGCTTTGAACCTGGCCCAGTGTGGTGCCAGGGGCCACGTGGGTGAAGCAGAAGCACATGGCAGAGTCTGTGCCGTCAGCCTAGTGTCCTGATTCCGATTTCCGTCTCCGATAATTTGCCAAATGTCCCCCATTTCATGCTTCATTAGACATGTCTGTCCTGTCAAATAAAGCTTAAGGGACAAAACAATTATTTTATAATATTTTAAAAAAAGAAATTGGCACAGGACTTGTACTTGACTCTAGAATGTAAGAAGGTGACAAATATGGAATTCACAGAAATACTATTACTTAAGAGAGACTGGCTGTCAGTACACATTACGTCATGGAAAAATGTCATGTGTAAAATTGCACTGTGTGTCTATACCCTCCCCCATCACACTTTCACACCGACTAAAACAAGCTGGATAAAGTGTGCGGAACACTGAGCCAATATGACAAGTGAAGAAAGAAGACAAGAAGCAGATGCACTTGGACAAAACTGCCTTTGAAGACAACAGAGCGACTTGGACAGATAAGATTGGGGATATGAACATCAGTGTAGTAAGCAGAAAAGTCAGAAAAGATCAAATTAGTTTGGCCATGTGGTGCGCACAGACCATGAAAGATCAGCAGGACTCTTTCTACTCTACACAGAGAGAAGGAGAGGCAGACCTGGAAGAGATTTTCTTGAAAACGGGTTGAATAAAGGCTAATAATATAAAATAACATCACACGCTCTCTCTGGGGGAGTCTGCGTGTTCTCCCCGTGTTACTGTGGGTTCTCTCCGGGTTCTTCCCACTGTCCAAACACATGCATGTGGAGGTCAATTCATTCATTCATTAAAGAAGCTTGTCTGGATGTAACTTGGCATAAGGCTTTCTTAAATTGTCATCATTCATTAAAAAAATGTCAAAAATTTACATCTATGTACATATTGTTTGGTAATTAATATACAAGAATTTTTAAAAGTTAAGTTTTGTTATCGTACAAAGTTTGAAAAGAGTCCCAAAAGGTTACAGGAGTTACAATAGAAAAATAAATGTTCAACAGTTTCAGGTTCATTATCACAAAATGTGCAATTTGTAGTTTCCATGTTGAAACCTTAAAAAGAAGAAGAAAAAAAAAAGATTGCAAATGTCATTTCCAATTTCGAAGTGCATTTCTTTGGCTTTGGGGGAAATTGGAAGTGACACTTTTGTTTAGATGTCAGGAAGTAGGAACGATTTTAAACCTAAAAAATGGCCAAACTGGGGGGACAAATACTGAATATAATGATCTTTGCCATGTTCCGGTAGAATTAGTAATTCGACTTGTCATATGAGCTTTAAACATATGGGAGGAACCAGAGAGGAAGCAGCACGGGGCCTGGAAAAGTGTGACCCAGTTTTAGAGTTGGACAAATAAGTAAGGACTACATTATATTACCATGTCTCCACAAAAGATACATCCCTGTTTACTTTTGTTGCATGTTAATCCCAACAGTGTTTCTAATCAACTCAATAACTCTGAATTCCTTTAATGTTGACAAAGGCAGTATAGCTGTGACTTCACCACAGGGGCGTCGCACCAAATTCTGGGCCCCAGGTACAAACCTTCTCGGTGGGCCCCTAATTTGATTTATTTATCCCAGCAAATTCAGTTATTCTTGCATTTTTTGTTTTGTTTTCAATTTTGCAAGCATATACTCCTTATAGTTTCAATATACACCAAATAATAACTTGCTAATTTAAAGACAATTTGTTGTGCTATTGACATATATTATGATAAAGTGCTGTTTGTTTTCGCAAGAAGTACTAGATCAATTTCAAAAACCTCTTGAAATGTATTCTTACAATAACTAACTAACTGCAAATGAAAATCCCTATTTTGATTTGGCTAATATGTCAACGATGATTATCCTCTTTATTTAAACTGTTGCTGGGGCCCTAAAATGTCAAACATAATTGTATTTAGCCTCTCAAGGACTTCACTCAACCACAGTGCATTTTTACTACAACAAAAATAGATCAACGTGAACAAAAATGCAACCAAAAAAGAAAAAAAAGACACGTTTTGCTGCCCTTCCATGCCCTGGGCCCCGAGGAAACCAGTACCCTTCACCCCCCCCAGTCCAACGCCCCTGCTTCACATCTGTTACAGTCCGCTGTGTCGTTGTGTGCTCGTCTCCAGCCTGTTATAGTTCTAGTGACAGACAGAGACAGGCCCAGAGCAGTTGGCCGATGTCCACAGTGTTAACAGGCTCCACACCTCACTGTCTCTGCTCTGTCCATCTCACTCTCTACGCAACACTCCACAGAACAGAAATGGAAGCGAGCGACAAAAAACGACGGAAAGCTACGGACAATTTCCAATGTGCAAGATTGTGTACCCAGTGTTGATAAAGCAGCAATTAAAGACTTATTTTAAAGGAATATTATGCAATTTTCATTTTCTGATTAGCCTTTAAACATGCTCTTGAATACCTTAAAGTTGCCATCTCATGTTTTAAAACAAAAAATTATTCAATGACAGGTTTTATCAGCCTTGTATGCAATGACACTTACTGCACTACACTGAGTGCATCCGGCCAGCAGATGGAGCCAGCGCTATATATACAATCTAGTGAAGTTAGCGCTGAAAAGACGTCATGTTGCGGATTTGCTGTAGCAGTTATCGTGTTTAGACGGCAGAAATGCTCAGAACAAGTTTAGCGATGATTTAAAGACTTAAAAGAACGGAAGATTCTTGGATAAGTGACGTCGATTATTTGAAAATACGTCAGAAAAGTTCAGCAGGAAGTGTGTTTGACGCTTAGAGGGGGAAGGATTTTCTAATTAACATTCCTCAACAGCTTGAATGCAACTGAATGCTACTTGAGGTGTGTTGAACATTGTTAGAACATGGTTAAAAGGTCAAAAAAGTCACTGCAGCAGAACGTGTGCCCTTTAACTCAATCGCAGCACACAAAGAACTGAAATTGCTTTGTTACCATTAGTTTTGGCCATCTTATTGAAAACTGTAGTGCCTTTTTGAATATTTCCGCTTTATCTTTGCTGTTGACATTTAACACATAGCGGTGCCCTTTCATCGGCTGTTCGGATTCTTTTTTTTAAAACCGGATATTAGTCTTTGTAAAGGTTGCGTTCAATATGACGGCATTTATAACAACAATATACCAGGCAAAACTACTGAAATACAATGTCAGAGAAGTTGACAATATTGCGTTTTTGTACAGGTCAGGTTTCAGGGAAAGGAAGATGTTAAAGATGGGGCATTCAGCGGCGGACTTACCATTAGGCAACGGGCCACAATTGCCTCGGACCCCCAATCTGAAGGGGCCCAAATACGATGCCCTTCTTGATCATCACAGACGTAAGGAAACAGTTGCTATTCTCTCAATATCACAGTAAAGTAGTGCTATGTACTTTTAAACAAGAAAAACACCAACATAATTGTCGGCGATTGTCAAATGTTACTATTTAGTATGTATAAAACTACGTAGTAAATAAAATATAACATTATACAATTACAAATGAGAACTATGTATTAACTTGTGAGGTTAGACAGTTGTAAAAAGCTGTAAGTTCATTTACCTTACATGCTTTGGTGGCAGGACTTCCGCCTTCGCCTGAGGTGACGTCTGATGGATGTGACGTGTCTCTGATCAGATGTTCCCAGGCGTGGGCAGTTTGGCAGATCTATCAAACTGACCACGCCTGCCCCTGGCGGTGGTCTCTGGAGAAGTGAGTCCCATGTGTGAGCCAGGGTAAAAGCTCCTCGTCTCTGTTGATGGTCCGTGTGCCCCGCTTCCTGATTTCAATAGCCTCTCGTATCCATCTTTTACATTTACATGTAAGGTAAATGAGCTTATAGCTATTTACAAACTGTCTTATTAGAAGAACCTCACAAGTTAATAATTACAAGAAGACAGAATGAACTTTCCAAATATAGAGAACTACTTAAATCACAAGGAACATGTGTTAAATGCACAGACATACAGCAAATATGGTTTGATTTCTTAAATATTTTTCTGGGGAAGAACCTTCAACCCCCCTGTTTAGAACATAAGATGTTGCACATATAAATCAGAATTTTCCAATAGCTTCCTTACCGCCCCAAATGTATGAACCTGTCCTGCCACCACACTTAAAAAACAAACAAAACTAAAACAACCAAAACTAAAAGACACAACAAAAAAGTTATAGAAAATCACACTTGATGAGGATGGGCCTGTACTTAATTTTGCCTTGGGCCCCCAAATTCCTAAGTCCGTTTTTGGGTGCATTACACTTCTATAAGGTGTTATTCAGAGCGTCAGCACAACACAGTCACAAAGTTTGTGACTCACCGGACTTCTCTTCTCAGTGGGCTTCTTTTCATTGTTGAGAGGGGATTCTTCTGTTGAGTCCGCGGAAAAATAATGTAAACAAACAAATCACACGTTCTGTGATGGTGGCCTGTCACCAAAACCTCGTCATCTCGTCCCTGGAAACAGTGAAAAGACGAGTGCCTTCTGGACATCGAAATGCACTTTCTTCCTGGACATATTTTCAATAAGAAGCCCAAAAGAAAACATGGTGTTGTAGCTCTGTTCTGCGAGTATAATCTGACCTAAAGGCACGCCCCTCCATCCACGAAACAGATTGATTAGTGGTCAGGTGAGGTATTGCAGATTCTTGGGCCCAGCCTTTTTGTATAATTGCATATTATAATTACAGACAGTATTTAATTCTTTTCAGTATTTAAATAAAATAGAAGGAAATGTTCTTTTTAACCATTTCTAAAGTCACATTTTTATATTAAGTGACGTCACGGTATACATGCGCGAGCCACATGAACGAGCATGTCGGACGACACAAACAGAAGCACGTGGACACGGTTAGACTAAAGACACCTGTAAGTTGTATTTTACTTCATTTCAAACGCTTTCACATATGATTTATTATGAAGAATACAATTACAATCACTCAAGCTAACGTTGACACAAAACCTTGCAAGCTGTGCTCCTGTCGCGGTGCCCCTAAAGCAAAGATGGCAGCCTCCGTATCATAGAACTCTAATTAAACCTGGAAGATGACTTCAAAATGGCGTCGTATTGATCCCTAAGGTGAAGCCAAAAAAGTTTCTTCCTGATCACTGTAGCACAATATGTGTCTTCTTTTTCATTCTTCTGTTCATCTTTTTTTTTTCTTTCAAACTTGCTTTCATTTGTCATTTGTATTGGACACCCTACAACTGGGACTGAAAATTGCCAAACAGCGCAAACTACGACAAACCAGGGCTGTTTTAGCGACTCGACCACACGTGAGGGACACCAGGTAACGCCACAACTACAAACACACCAATCTAGGACGGGTTCTATTGTACAACGGCTATAAATATGCACTGAGACCCGTTGCAATCTGATCCGTCCGTACACACTCCGACGGGTCACCTCCGAGTGCAAAGCAATTCCCCGGAGACAGCTGGCTTTAGCGGAGCAGCTGGAGCCGTGGAGTGGGGAAAATGAATGTGTAACGCTCTCCTCTCGGTTCAACAAGGCCTCTTCAGTGTCTGCTTGATGGGCTCGCCACGGAAAAGCTGCCAAAACATGGGGTAAACTGGCAGCGTGGCGACCGGCGGACACGAGCAGATACGACGAGAGTGGAGGTAAACAAACCGGAGCGGTGTAGACGTAAAAGGACATCTAACAGGCCCGCGTGTCCACAGATAAAGTTTGATATGTTTAATAGATGATTTAACAGCTACATTTCGTAAAGAGTTTTTAAAAGTAGATTTACTAAAACAATTACTTCAAGGCACTGTACCTGACTTACTTTTTTGAAACGTGAAAAACAGAGCTAGTTTGTTTTAGACTTTTTTACATCAGTTACATGTATCGCTTATTTACCCAATGAAGTCCTAGCATCCTAAATATTCACCATGAATTGAACCTGAGCAGCAAATATGACATAGTGGGGTGTTACCCAGCAACAATTTTGAAATCACAGATCAAAATCCATATAAATTACACAATAGTTAAGATTTGACAATTAATACCTGTTAACATTAACTGAATTACAGTTTAAACCGTCAGAAAAATGTGTCAGTTGGGTGTTAACTGTCTCTGGCTGTGTCTGAATGTCCACACTTTTCTTCACAGAGGGCACTACATAGTGGTCACGCCATTTTTTAGTGCTGTCTGACTGTCCAGTAGGTGAAAAAGAAGTGCACTCAAAATTTCTAACAACACATCTTTAAAAGTTGGGTCCAGCGACAGTCACTAGACTGGACAATATTGGCCACAATGCTTTGCGAGAGTTGGAAAAACAACAGTAGACAGTGACAGGTCTTTAACTGGACTCAACAGACTGAATGATGCAAAAAGAGGAGCTGTTTAAACTGTTGAGCCATGATTATGAACAAAACACCTTAAATGAACTGTTATGCAGTTGAGTTGCTAGCGTTAGTTGCTTACCAATTTTGCAATGGACCCAGGAAGACTAGCTGATTGCTTCGCTTTCAGCTAATGGGTTCCATTTTAATAAACAATAAACAATAAACCTTAGATTGAGCTGTAAATAGATCGAAACTCTCTGGCAAAAAGTTGAATAATCCAGTCCATTTGATGTTTCACGTGCAATCCATGATAAATAAAGCCTGTACGATGATTATTAGTCCATAAATATGTGCGTGTCATTGGGACAGGATCCATATTCATTACAGAATAGTTTTAATGACACCAGAGTCACGTGAACCACAGCGAGGAGAGAGCTGAGCGTCAGACTCGCTCTGTGATTGAGTGCACTATTTAGTCTGCTCAAGAATGCAGAACTAAGTAGTGATTGATGGGTTAGGGCAGTGTTTTTTGAGTTACAGCACACTTTTTGGGTACAAAAGATACCACTGCACACCAACTACAAAAACATAATCATAATTCTGGTGTATAATGAGCCAAATATGTCTGTGCCACTAGCTGGTTTTGGCAGTAGTGACGGTTTTGCTTTTTTTTATGCAGAAGTTGCTCAGGCCACTTCAGAATGAAAAATTAGTCAGTACCATCCACATGTTTTTATCTGTTAACTCAAATTGGACAGTTTTTCAAGGCACACCTGTCAAAACCTCAAGGCACACTAGTGTTCCCAGGCACGCTGGTTCAAAATCAAGGGGTTAGGGGATGAGTGTGGACATTTGGACACAGCCTCTGTGTTTACAACAATATGTTGGGATTCAGTTTTAGAACTCGGCATTACTTCCTGTAATTTTAAACTTCTATTTTCAAACTTTCTTCACAAACTGCAACTTCACAAATGTAAAACTATGATAAATATTTACCACTCCAAACTAAGTCATCTTTAGAATATAATGAGGACTTGTTATATAAACTTTAGGCATTACCCTCCGAGTCTGCTTAATTTTTTTTTTTTTACAACCCAGTTCTGCCACACAACAGCCACATTGGATGGCGGCTATGCTAACATCCATCCATCCATCTTCTTCCGCTTATCCGGGGCCGGGTCACGGGGGTAGCAGTCTAAGCAGGGACTCCCAGACTTCCCTCACCCCAGACACTTCCTCCAGCTCCTCCGGGGGGATCCCGAGGCATTCCCAGGCCACAGAGACATAGTCCTTCCAGCGTGTCCTGGGTCTACCTCGGGGCCACCTTCTGGTGGGACATGCCCAGAACACCTCCCGAGTGAGGCGTCCAGGAGGCATCCGCAACAGATGTCCAAACCACCTCAGCTGGCTCCTCTTGACGTGGAGGAACAGCGGCTCTACTCCGAGCTCCTCCCGTGTGACCTCACCCTATCTCTTAGGGAGCGCCCAGCCACCCAGCAGAGGAAGCTCATTTTGACCACTTGTACCAGCGATCTTGTCTTCTTGTCTTGCTTTGCCTTTCGACTCAGCTCTCTCTTCACCACAACGGTCCGATACAGCGCCCGCATCACTGCAGACGCTGCATCGATCCGCCTGTCAATCTCACGCTCCATCCTTCCCTCACTCGTGAACAAGACCCCGAGATACATGAACTCATCCACTTGAGGCAAGGACTCTCCACCCGGAGAGGGCAAGCCACCTTTATCCACTCGAAAACCATGGCCTCGGATTTGGAGGAGCTGATTCTCATCCCAGCTGCTTCACACTCGGCTGCAAACCGTCCCAGTGCATGCTGCAGGTCCTGGTTTGAAGAAGCCATCAGGACAACATCTGCAAACAGCAGAGATGAAATCCTGTGGTTCCCAAACCGGGTGTCCTCCATGCCCTGACTGCGCCTAGAAATTCTATCCATAAAAGTTATGAACAGAACCGGTGACAAAGGGCAGCCTTGGCAGAGTCCAACATGTACTGGGAACAGGTCTGACTTACTGCCAGCAATGCGAACACAGCTCCTGCTCTTGTCATACTTGGACCGGACAGCCCTTAGCAAAGGGCCCTAGACCCCATACTCCCGGAGCACTCTCCACAAGGCGCCCTGGGACACATGGTCGAATGCCTTCTCCAGATCCACAAAGCACATGTGGACTGGTTGGGCAAACTCCCATGAACCCTCGAGCACCCGATGGAGAGTATAGAGCTGGTCCAGTGTTCCACGAACGGGACGAAAGCCACACTGCTCCTCCTGAATCCGAGGTTCGATTATCGGTCGGATTCTCCTCTCCAGTACCCTGGAATAGACCTTACCGGGGTAGTGTGTAGGGGGGAGTGTGATCCCCCTATGATTGGAACACACCCTCCGGTCTCCCTTCTTATACAAAGGGACCACCACCACGGTCTGCCAGTCCAGAGGTACTGTCCCAGACCACCACGCGATGTTGCAGAGACGTGTCAGCCAAGACAGTCCCACAACATCCAGAGACTTAAGATACTCAGGGCGGATCTCATCCACCCCTGGAGCCGTGCCACCAAGACGATTGCCAACAGCCTCGGTGACTTCAGCCTGGGTGATGGATGAGTCCGAGATCCCAGTCTCTGCTTCTGCCTTGGAAGACGTGACGGTGGGATTGAGGATATCCTCAGTGTTTTCCTTCCACCATCCAACAACATCCCCAGTCGAGGTCAACAGTTCTCTATCCACACCGTACACAGTATTAGTGAAGCACTGTTTGCCCCTCCTGAGGTGTCAGACGGTTTGCCAGAATCGTTTTTCTGCCTGTAGGCCGACACAGTGAGAAACCTGTCAAAGGTGGAGGGACTCAACCCTCTCGTTCACCGGGGTGAACTCCAACATGTGGCGGCTGAGCGGTTCTTTTAACATTGTTTGAAATCATTGAAAACACTTGAGTTTCATTATGTTGTTTTCAAGGTTGGGAAAGTGCTTTGAATGTTTAATAGATGATTTAACTACATTTAGTACAGCGTATTTAAAAGTAGATTTAGTACAACAGGTACTTAAAAGGGCTGTACCTTATTTTTACTATTTTGAAACATGAAAAACAGAAATAATTTCCTTGAATTTGGGAAAAAGTGATTGAAAATGCTTACATTTAAACTTTAGTCTAAATTTACTTGTGTGCTGGTGTTATATCTTTGTATGTGACCTTTCTGAATAATTTCTATGCGTGTGTTTACTTGAACAGAGGCAGTGCTTTTCCTCACAACACCGACGTTTGTTTGTCGCTGGGAAGTTACTCCAATTTTGTGAAAGTGCTTGTGTTTTCATATTGAGTTGGGTGCTAATTTATGCAACTTTCTAAAATACAGGAAATTAGTTCTGATTTGCCCATAATTCCCAACAAAGCACACTTCACCAAGCCCATTTCTTCTGCTACTGTTTATCACAATCTCAACATGCACATTGGGAGAGAAAATATCACATTAGTTTGGTCATTTCAGAAAGTTGAGATCTACATTTACAAGTTTGTTACTGTTGTGAATGCAAAAAAGACTGGTACATCGGGGCCAGTTGAGTATGAAGGTGCTGGAAATAACCTGCAAATCTACCTCAAAGGTGTTTGAAAAGTTCTTAAATTTTATCTGCGAAAAGTACGAACCCTGTGAGAAAAATGTCACAATCTGAAAATAGATGGACATTACAAATAAAGTTTCACCATCTGCAGTCCAGAACAATGTGCAGCTAAAACAGCAACTCAACAGCGCCAACAGTGCAAGAAAATTTTTCAGGGCAGGACTTGATACTCGTTGAACTAAAAAACAAAGACAGGTCAGTGCTAGAGGCGCGCAGCAGCTACATCAGTTCCACCGAACAGAAGAAGAGGAAAAGAAACTCCAGCTACAAACTATGAAGGTAAAGTTGAATAATAAATTAAAAGTTTGAAATACCATATAGCATATCTGTAGTTGTAGTCAATATTTTTTCAATTAATCGACTAGTCAAACTATTATTTCCATTGTACATTGAGACATATTTTTAACCAAACAAAGGCTGAAATATGGTGACTGAAGGCTTCTATCTAGAGAATATTCACGAATAAATTATATTATTGATGAAAATTTAACAATCCATATCTTGTTTAGTACAAGATCATAATGTTTGGTGTGTGTAGGGGCTACTTCGAGGGCTGATCTTTCTCTCTATATGGGGGAAAAATGCATTTGGAGAAAACTGACATTGAAATTTAAATGTCTTATATAAATCAATCAATCAATCAATCAATCAAACTTTATTTATATAGCGCTTTTTATACATATAATGTAACACAAAGTGCTTTACAGTGCATTAAAAACATTCCCACATGCCGTTTCCCTCCCAACCTCCCCCACAGCCACCCAGTCCACTCAGCCAACCCCCCCCCCCCCCATAGACAGTCATATATACAAGCCTGTACATTCACGCACACACACACACACACACACACACACACGCACGCACACGCACACGTTCTAAGAGACATGAGGCTGAGTACAGATACACCAGCTGAACAAGCACCATCAGAGGAGCCGTCTGCACCAGGAGCAGAGTCGGCCACAGCCACAGGACACAAACTCAGGGCCCAGAGATGAGGCAAACACCTCCACCAGGGGCCCATGAGCCAGGGCCCCACAGCCACAGACTACCGCCGCTCCTGGTACAGAGGGCCCCTCAGAGGAAACAC
This sequence comes from Rhinogobius similis, assembly GCA_019453435.1. Classification (NCBI taxonomy): domain Eukaryota; kingdom Metazoa; phylum Chordata; class Actinopteri; order Gobiiformes; family Gobiidae; genus Rhinogobius; species Rhinogobius similis. Next base: position 8,858,543 of record CM033624.1, on the reverse strand, counting down.
TGGAGAGTCTAAAATGAATAAGACAATAGATAAATATTAAGAAATAAGTCAATAAGTGGGTTGAAATAGAGTAAAACTAAATAAATAATAAATAAATACAACTAAAATGCTAGGCCTAAATTAAATAAACACAATAAATAGGATAAATAAATATATTAAATGAACTGATTAAATTAAATATTAGTCAAAAGCTAAACTAAAAAGGTGGGTCTTGAGCCTGCTCTTAAAAACCTGAACGTTCTCTGCGGCCCTGAGGTTCTCCGGCAGGCCGTTCCACAGACGAGGGCCATAGTACTGGAAAGACGCCTCGCCGTGAGTGTGTGTCCTGACTTTGGGAATGACTAGGAGCCGGCTGCCGGAGGAGCGCAGGGGCCGCGAGGGTTCATATGGTAAAAGCAGTTCTGAAAGATAAGAAGGCCCAAGACCATTAAGACATTTATAAACCAGTAAAAGAACCTTAAAATCGATCCTGAAACACACGGGGAGCCAATGCAGTGATTTTAAAACCGGTGTAATGTGGTCCCGCCCCCTGGTCTTAGTCAGGACACGTGCTGCTGAGTTTTGTAATAACTGCAAACCTGAAATACTCTTTTTGGGAAGACCAGAGAGCAGGGCATTACAGTAGTCTATACGACTGGAGATAAAAGCATGCATCAGGGTCTCCGTTTTGGCCCGAGAGAGAATGGTTATGTTCTTTAAGTGATAAAAACCTATTTTTGTGACGTTCTTGATGTGCGGGATAAAAGTGAGCTCAGAGTCAAAGATAACGCCCAGGTTTTTTACTTGTGCTGATGGATTAAAAGACTGTGCTTGGAGTTTGGATAAAAGTACCTCTCTCTGAGCCTCAGGACCGATGACTAAAACCTCAGTTTTGTCCTGGTTAAGCTGGAGAAAGTTTTCTGCCATCCAGGATTTGATGTCTAAAATGCAGTTAAAAAGAGCATCCATTGGCCTGGTGTCATCAGGAGACATGGAGATGTAAAGCTGTGTATCATCAGCATAACTGTGGAAGCTGACTCCATGTCTCCTGATGACATCACCAATCTATGAATCTATGAATACAAGCGGAATAAATGAAATAATAAAACATCTTGAGGTGCAGATTGGACAGTGTGAAAGCTCATATACTGTATATATTGTCAATAGTTCTCTTTTTGTTGGAAAGTTTGATTATACCGTGGAATTGGTTTGGTGATTTTTTTGTGAACTTTCTGAAGTGTTGGAGAAGTGGGAGTGGCATGGATACATCGACAATAGTCCAATGTTAGTGTGGCTGTCTCTTCAACAGGACAACTTAACGAATCCCTCCACACAGCACAGTGAGTACCTTATTGTCACTTCTTCTGATCCCTTATCGTTTGTTTTAAATTCTATAAGCTCAAATCAAGCAAAAACTATGCACCAATGTGGTTTTATTTAGTCTGTGCGAGACTTTCGGATAGGGCAGAGCGACATGGACTTAAGTTTCATCACAGGAAAATTGCGACATATTCAATTTTTTGATGTAAATTATAACTGAAATGAAACTTAATACTTAATACTACGCAAATGCACAAGCTTTACTCTTGTGCAAACAAAAATACCAGTCAAAAACAAGCTCCTATTGTTATCGACCATGCACACACAGCCCATCCAGTCAGAGGACTTCCATGACACACAGACGAGAGTTATTCAGAAGGGTTATTAGACTCATGCCAGAGTGACACAGAATCTTTGTTTCTGTTTCTGCTCCGGCACCTCGTCTGTTGCACACACACAGTAGGACCAATCCTCCAAAGAGCACAACTGGCACCTCCTTCACGCATTTCCCCCGATCTCGTAATGATGCTCCAACTGCTTGAACACACTTACAATATGTCAATGTCTCTCTCCTCTCACTGCTCAGTGCTGTCAGGTATTTCAGTCACTCGAGAGTCCTGCTCCTTGCCCTGTGTAGTGAAGGCTGTTTAACCCCTGTCTGTGTGCAAAGTGGCAGTCTTAATCAAAAACAAAACTTGACTATTCACTAAACCGCAACAGAACAGAAAAGAACAGCATATTGTGGACAAAAATCTGAACGCTACAGAGCCCGCCCAGGTGAACTTTAGCGTTCCTGTATTCACTGCTGCCTTAAACGGGACACGAACGCACTGTGGATGACAACTCTGTGGCTCAGGTGAGGGACACGAGAACAGATAGACTGAAGGAGTGAGAGCGAGAAGGGCGAGACGGGAAAGGTCAGCAGGTCTGTTCACGCTCAACAAAGGAGCGCAGGAAGGAGAACGGAGAAAAGGTTGTATGTAGTGTTCTGACCTTAAGAAAATCAGGCCTATCACGCCCCACCTAAAATTTTAATCTTGGCGCCTCTCTCTTTGTCGCTTTTCCTCCGCGAGGGAAGGAGGTGTCGTGAAAATGTGTGAAGTACTTTTTACTCTTAAAGTACATTTTTAAAGACAAAGTTTCTGGAAGAGGTATCTGCTTGTCTCCAGGAATTAATCCAATGCGTCTAGAATGTTCCAGTACGGCATTAAACTTATCTATCTCCATGGAGACAAGTAGGTAGCTGAACTATATTTGACTTGTCATCAGAGGGATGGCTGGTCATGCGGTGGTATCTCTGTTGTCTTCTGCTAGCGGGGGGTGTGGCTGCGCTGTGGCCGTTGCTGTTCCACTCTGACGACGGTGAGTTTACACATTTCCTGTTTTGTGTCCTGTTTGTATCACACCTGCCGCTGAAACTGTTTGCTCTGGGATTATAGAGAGGCTTCTTCAGATCCAGGAGCACAGGAGGAAACGCCTGGAGGAGACATCGAAACAAACAGGACAGCTTTAGAGGAGCTGACCATAGAGGACCTGAGCAACTTCATTGTGGACGACCAATACGGCATGATCTACTGCTATGTCCCCAAGGTCACTGGACCACAGGACACACACGGTTTAAAAGTCAATGTACAGACAAGACGCTTCAAAATATTCCATGTGAAAGAAGTATACAATTTTTGAAAGACGTTTTTCGAGATGGCGGAAGTAGTTGGCAGAGTGATTCTTTTCTGATCTGAAGGTCGGCAATTCGAATCCTGCTGGCCCACAGGTTGAAGATGAATACTGTCATTGTGTCCTTGGAGTATAAGAGTTAGTAAACCTGCTAGCTCATGATTGTAAGGTTCAAACTTCCCAGAGGAGCAAAGGGTACTTCTATGTTCATGAGAGACCAACAGGTCATGAATGCATTTTGGAGTCCGGTAGTTAGAAGCTTTTATCATGCATTTCTAAATCATTTTAAAATAATTTAAAAAAAAGTGTAGATTATTCACTCTTTCCCATTTTCAGTCCTTTCAATCATTTGACTGGATTCCACTCTAGATTGTAATAATGATCCACCAAAGGACAATAAACATCAATCCACTACTTATTGAGGACTCAAAGCGACGCACTCTCGCTCTGCGTCCTGTCCCCCTGGAACCAAAATCCAAACAAGATCGAGTGTGACCAAGAGTGTGCGACATGACACGGCAACTGAGGTCAAATATGGACTAAAACATGAGTACATCTGTGACATGCACTGTCGCAACTTGAACACACGCTTTGTGCATCGCTCCTCTCTTTCACTGTCTTCTTTTCTTTGCGTGTGAGCTTGTGAGTTACAAACGAAAGAAAAAAGTGAACGTGGGCGCATGCTGACTTTGGGAAGGGATGTCAGAAATGTTTTTACTCAAATAAAGCACAAACATCTAGAAACCCATCTACATCTGTCAGAATCAGTTGAGATTAAAACTATAATTCATTGTGCTTGAAATGCACAATAATCCACCGGGAAAAGAGACATTTCCCAGTGAATCTCTTTTCCTCCATCAGAACACGCTGCTGTGTTTCCGAATGAAAACTCATGACCAATTAGAGCGCTCCTTTGTCAAAGACGTCGGCCACATTTACATATGCTGTAATTTGTCCTGCAAGACAGAACCGCGTCCTTCATCCCTTCCACCGGCTTCATGGGGCCGACAAGTGGATCGGTGTGCACGCAGCTTAAAATATTGACACTCTAAGAAAACCATTTCCACTCTTTCAGCTGATTAGACTACTGTTTTGTCCTCTGTTGGTGGCATCTACTGCAGACCAATCACAGCCTTTGTAGCTCAAAGACTTCTCCTCTTGGACGTTCTCATATTCATATCTGGGATTTAGTTGATTAATAAAGATACTTATAAGTTATGTTAAATGGAATAGACATTATATAGAGCTATTGTATTTTATTTTTATTTTATACATATCTTATATTGTTTTAATACTTACTGTCTCTACTGGTCGGTTGCACACGTAACAAAAAGAATTTCGTCTTGGGGATAAATAAAAGTAATTCTGATTCTGATATCATTCAGAACAAAATATTCAACGGCCTTTAGCTCAGGTTTACAGAGTTTAGTGTTGTTTTATTTTTTCTTCTTTGTTTTTAGCCATGATGTTTTATTGACCATTTTACGGACCATGCGTTTTTTAATTGGTTAATCTTGTCACTCACTTCCGTCGGAAAATCGTGGAAACAGGAAAAAAAAACCTCAATAACTTTTTTTCCTCTGCAGGTTGCATGTACAAACTGGAAGAGAGTTCTGTATGTTTTGAAGCACAACCAGAGCGCACCCTGCACGGACCCCTTGACCATTTCCCGTCAGGTCACCCCATTCCTTCAGCTCACTCACATATTTAGCCCACCTCCCAATACCGGAAAGAAAGGTACGGGATCAAAATACTCATATAGAAGCAACTCACCAAGGCATCGCATCTGATTCTCTACCCTCTGCAGGCCAGGCTGGAGCACTACACCAAGTTCCTGTTTGTCCGAGACCCGTTCGTGCACCTCATCTCGGCGTACAAAGACAAGTTCAGGGGCCGCAATGAAGTATTTTACCAACACTATGGGAGGAACATCTTGCGGCGCTACGCTCACATGCCCAATCCCCCCAGCAAAGTGGACGAGGCCTCTGAGTTAGGTATCCACCCCACCTTCAAGCAGTTTGTCGAGTACCTGATGGACCCGCTCATGGAGAAGACCCAGCCGTACGATGAGCACTGGAGACAAATGCACCGCCTCTGCCACCCCTGCACCATACAGTAGGTTTCCACTCTTACACAACTGGTTTCGATATAGATTTATAATAACAGACAGAAGAGAAACTTTTACTATTCACCTTAGTCCAGAAGTTGTCGTGGGTGCCGCCATCTTGTTTCCGTTGTATTAGTTTACAAGAGGCAGACGGGCTCAACAGGAAATAAGTTCTACACGGACTAAAAAGCCAAAGTTTTTAGACCGCCCAGGAAATCGGTGCATTGTTACTGCATGTGTACATTAAACATTTTACACAAATCAATCAACTTCATGTATTATTTTAGTGGCGAGACTTTTCTCTTGTTCACCACTTACAGCATCTTTATGTGACTCTCCACCCACCCAGATAGGGCAAGCACCTTTTTCCGGTCGAGAACCATGGCCTCGGATTTGGAGGAGCTGATCCTCATCCCAGCCGCTTCACACTCGGCTGCAAACCGTCCCAGTTCATGCTGCAGGTCCTGGTTTGAAGAAGCCATCAGGACGACATCATCTGCAAAGAGCAGAGATGAAATCCTGTGGTTCCCAAACCGGACGCCCTCCACGCCCTGACTGCGTCTAGAAATTCTGTCCATAAAAATTATGACATAGCATAATATTTCTGGGAGTAATGTCAAAAGAAATACCCATCGACTGTAACAAGATTGTACACAAACCCAAAACTTGGCCGCAAATTTAGCAGGTCTTCTTTCTCACAGAACCAGGAAAAAGGATCATTTTGTATGTGCCATTTAGATTAGATTTTTTTGCAGTAAGTTTGTAAAAGATTTTAAGTTGAAATATTCTAGAGTACGATTATATTGTTTAATTATAAATAAAGAAATATCTCCAAGGAATTGAGAAATACATTTTGTCCTCCAAAAACAAGCAGGTTCTATGAGGAAAAGTGTGTTTTATGCTTTGCTCATTGATTCTGCAGATGCTTTTCAGTCCCTGTGCTAGTTTTTATTTGCCTTTCTTCATAAGTAGCCATATTTGCTTTGGTATGGATGGACCATACGTGTTCCGGATAGGCTAATCCACCTGTCAATCATGCCCAACTGAACTCAGGGAGATGAAGCATGTGATGAGACTGATATAGATTCTGGACTTTTCAGGCAATTCAGGCGAGGATTGGCCGATAAGTGGTTGGGCGTTATTGCCAAAAATACCTCTTTTTACCACAGATACGCACATCTGTTGTAAACGCACTTCCGTTTGACGAGAACTTGTTAAAGCTAATGGTGAACGAGGGAAAAGTCTCGCCGCTAAAATGTTACATAAAGTAAGTAAATGTTTAATGTACATGACTCAAGTCGACAATGCACCCATTTCCTGGGCGGCCTGAAAACGGCTTTGTAGTCCGTGAAGAATGTATTCTGTGTTGAGCTCCCCTGCCCCATGTAATCTAATACAACTGAAAAAAGTTGGTGGCGGAATGGATCTGTTAAATTATCTGGATAAGACACGTCCCCTCTGTCCATGATTAGTGGCCATGCGAGGTATTGCAGCTTCTTGGGCCCAACCTTTTTGTATATTATAATTGCAGACAGTACTTACATCTTTTCAGTATTTGAATAAAATAGAAGGAAATGTTTTTGTTAACGTTTCTAAAGTCACTGAAATTACTTGTAGCGGCCAATTTAAACGTTCATCAGCCACAGAGAGCTACGTGTATGAACGTTTTCTTACGCTGAAGGATGAAGAGACATAATTCCATTCTGATTGGCTTTTAATGAAAATATATGAATCCAACAGACAACAGGTTGAAAATCTGTGTGTAAATTATGCTTTTAACCATTAATAAAAACTTTCTTAACTAAGAGACCCAATGGCTCACACATTACTGTTTTTATATTAAGTGACGTGACGGTGAACATGTGCCTGCCACGTGAACGAACATGTCGGACGATACAAACAGAAGCACGAGGACATGGTTAGATTTCAGACCATTTCAAATACGATCTAATATGAAGAGGAAAATGATCAATCACAAGCAAACGTTGACTGTCCTGTTTCGCACTCAACTTGCAAGCCGTGTGATCGCTCCCTTTGCTCAAGGCATCATGGGGGATTGTCGTCACACAATGGGAAGCACTAGCCCCTCTTCAGGAAGTAATGCGTGAGAAAATATTTTTTAGCTTCATGCGTCAATGAGAACATGCCGTAGGGATCAATACAGCGCCATCTTGGATTCATCGTCCAGGTTTTATTATAGTTTTATGGGTCACACCCACGGAAACTTCCGGAATAAGGCGAATAGCTACATTTCATCCTTCAATTACACAACAGACACATCAAAGTTTTCTTAAACAGAGATGATGATGTCTTTGTTGTTGTGATTCAAGTATTGTCCAGAATGTGTATGTACAATAAAATTAACCACTAAAAGTAAGATAAGTGTATTAGACTAAAGGTTTGTTTTTATTTCATTATGTTTTTGCACCCTTGAACTATATTTTTTTAATTATAAATAATATACTAATATACTACTTTTAAACCCAGGTATAACTTCATTGGCCATCAGGAGACTCTTCAGGAGGATGCTAACTTTCTGCTAAAGCTGCTGAATATAGATATTGCCTTCCCACCTTCACCTGAAATTTCAAATAAAGCTGACATGGTGTGGGACTGGTTCAAGGCAGTGCCCCTGGTGGCTAGGAGGGAGCTCTACAAGATTTATGAGCTAGACTTCAAGATGTTTGGGTATGCAGAGCCACACCCCCTGCTGGATGATCAGGGGCCCACAGATCTCTTTGGATCACAACAATAAGGATGTAATTGGTATAATGTAATGTGATTGTAGTTTTTCCTTGCTGAGAAGTAGGGTCAAGGACAGGAGAATGCACTGAATTACTTTGAACATCAAGGCAAATGCTGATTTTGGGCACTACAAAAATACATTTAATTGAATTGTTTATTGAATAATGGAATTCAAAATAATATTATTTTTTAACATTAACATTATATTTTTTAATTTGATTATTCAATTGTAAAATTGTAGTTATAAAATAACTGAGTAAATTTAACCTGTTCTGTCAGATTCTTCTGATAAGACAGTTTGTAACTAGCTATAAACTCATTTACCTTACATGTTTTGTCTGAGGTTACGTCTGATGGGTGTGACGTGTCTCTGATCAGATGTTCTCAGGTGTGGTCATCTATCAAACTGACCATGCCTGCCCCCTGGTGGTGGTCTTTGGAGAAGTGAGTCCCATGTGTGAGCCAAAGTAAAAGCCCCTCGTCTCTGTTGATGGTCCGTGTGCCCCGCTTCCTGATTTCAATAGCCTCTCGTATCCATCTTGTGTTCCTCAGTTCCTTCTATTTTTACTCTGTCCCAGTCCATGATGTGCTTTTCTCTTTTGCAGTGGTCAGATAATGTAGATGTGAGATCTTCCTGTGTTGCCTTTTCTTTTTCTGATCTGGTCAGTCGTCCTTGTGTTTCCTTTCACACTCTTTCTAGTGTTCCTTTTTCCTTGTGTTGAATGTGTTCTCGTTTTTTATTATCACCATGTCTGGACATTTCTCATATTGTTATCTTAATGGTGCTTTCACACATTAAGGCAAACCCAAGTTTGGTTTGTTTGCTAGTATATGATATGTCACATTGTTGAGTAAAGGTGGGTCAGCTGTGTGTCCAGAGCGGTGTTGGGTACCAAAGCTCGATACTGACCGAAAAGGCCTGGTAGGTTCTGGTGCTGAAAAAATACCCTTTGTTCAGTCCAAAGTCTTGGTACCTTGGCTTTAAATGTCTGCATCTGCCCTCTCTGTCATTATCACCGCCTTTTAATCTGGTGACAAAAATAATTCCCATTTGCTGCTATAAGTTAGTTTAGTTTAAGTTTATCCTCTTAGTTATCATCAGAAATCTGGCTTTGGAAGAAACCAGGCTGGTTCACACATGAGGAATGCTTTGATTGACTTCTTGAGGCTGTGTGTGTGCTGAGAGCAGAACAGAGACACATGGCCATATGAAAGTATTGGGGCCTAAACACGAGCATCCTTTATCACTTTAACCTATTATAGCGCAAGTATCCATCTTTGGCCCTGGTGAATGCTTCCTGGATCTACACCTTGTTGAAGACTGATGGCCAGAGGAACTGGAGGACCTCGCAGATGACAGAAACAACTGGCGGCGGCTGTGCCATGATGGGATCCAAATATTGGAAACAGGAAGAACAGGGATAAGACAACTAAAAGCACAGAAAAGAAATGCTAGAGACACAGATGATGCATACAAATGCCCTTGTAATAGGTTGTGTGCATCCAGAATAGGTTTATGTACTCATCAGAAGATGCATCGGAAATGAGGAAATAAGGAAAGAAGTGGACGGCATTATCGGCTGCGATGAACAACAACGACTACACTGTCGTCTGGCATTCATGTTGGGAAATCTTTGAGAACGGAAATAAGGAAAAGGGGCAAGGAGTCACTGACGGAACAGATTTTAAACCAAACACCGTTTCATCTACAGAAGATACAACATATTTATTAAAAGCACGTGCCACTGGTTAATGTTTAGCAATGAAACGTTCATAGCGGTTTATGATTCAACCCGTTTCACTTTACACCATCAAAGTCCCACAGCTGTCAGAACGTTACGACTTCACTTACATCTATGAGAGGAAGAAGATTCCAGCCATATATAATGCAGTATAAAGTGTATTTCTGGTGAATGAGTAGAGTTGTTGAAAGCTGTGAGAACTGCCCATTTAATGAGTCTAGTAAGGTCTTAGTAAAAGATATATTTAGCCGTGCAGCGTACAAGAGGTGAAAATGTATTTGACGCTCCAGTGAATGTGGTGATTTCATGGATGAGATGAGGAAGTAGCAGCAGAGGGAGAGGCAAACAGAGAATCCCGAGTAATCTTTTATACAGTATAAGGAGCGCTGCGAGTGCGTTTGTCTTGACATCGAGACAGTGGCGAAGCGTTTGAACAAGTCTGAAACACGTGCATTATACCGATGTTTGAGTGCGTTGTCGTTGTAAAAGAAGTCAGTTTTAGACGCGCTGAGGCAGAAAAAGACAGCGTCAACTGACTGAGGCGTCGCTTGCAGTTGTTAATGGGAAGTGCTTGGGGCTCTTAAGTTGGCGGAGGCGCGTGGGGATATGACAATAAACTCTGCTCTAGAAGTTGTGAAAAGCAAACAATAAGAATGGTTGGAGTGAACATGAGCAATAACTTCCGGCCACTGCAAACGGCTTAAAGAGCACACGATAAGTTAGACGACACATTTCACTAAAAGGTAAGAGTTTTTACGAAATGTTTTGCGTCTTCTTTCCCAGTTTGACAGTTTTTGTAAAGTATATAATGTTATGTGGCAGGACGGATGGTTACTGAAGGGGTCAAACGGACAATTTAACGCCACCCCGTTTTGGAAAGGTCCAGGGAACCAATAAGAATTTAGGTCACACAGGTAAGTTATTGATAAACAGAAGTTAAGGGTCCATAATAATTACATTGGCGTTATTTACAAATTATTTCTCTTTGCATTTTCTTTCAATTAAATTAGTGGTTGGTTTAGAACATCTCATTTGCTGTAACAATAATTTACTAACTCACTTTAGTGTCTATTCATGCAGTTAAAACAGTATGTCACGTGTTTCCTGCCAGCCAAAACCTAGGGTGGTAGTGACATCATGCACAGGCTTTGCGCAGTAAAAGAAAACCAAATTTGAACATAAAGCAAAGCAAAAGCAAAGCAGCTGAGGTAAATCCGTCGTGTCACTGATCCACTGCAGGAGCCACAGAACCACCGGAGACCACCTAGAACAGGAATTTCAGTCACTAGGGGTAGTTTTGTTAACCAACGGCGATCACGTACCGCCACGGAGGACATAATGGTGCACAGTCCAGAGCTTTTACGGCCAGTGAGTAGGACGTGTTAAGCAGCTGCTACCCGCAAACAGGACCAGACACGTAGACCACTCTGACGGAGGGCCGGCGTTTCCTTAAGCACCACCAGCAAGCAGCGAGTCTACGATCCTGTCTGCACAGACGACGACACTCAAGCAACTCAATGGAACAGGAGAGTACCTGGACATGGGGCGGCAGTAGCGCAGTAGGTAGAGTGGGCACCTTCTGATCCGAAGGTCGGCGGTTCGAATCCCACTCCAGACATGGAGTAGTTGAGTGGTCTGATCCTCTGACCCGCAGGTTGGTGGTGCGATTTCAGCTCCTTCAGATGCCGTTGTGTCCTTGGGCAGGACACTTAACCCACCTTGCCCCCAGTGTCTGCGTACACTGGTGTATGAATGTGTGAGTGGATGGGTGACTGGTTCCTTGATGTAAAGCGCTTTGAGTGCCTTAAAAAAGGTAGAAAAGCGCTATATAAATGTGACCATTTACCATTTACATGAAGGACAGAAGGTGTGGAAGAGGGTGTGGAGACCACCAAAGCAACCAAGGAGGAAGTGAGGACAGAAGAAGCCAAGTGATTTAGGGTGTGCCTATATACCCTCTGGCACAGCGTCACCTAGTGTTAACTAAGGTAAATACACTCACTATGCACTCACTACCTACTACTCACTATTATCAGTTATATCACACTGGCTGAGTCTTCACCCCTCATTCACTACATAGTCCTGCACTTTTGAACAGACTAAATCACAGAGCGATTTGGACGCTCAGCTCACTACTTTCTCCTTGTTGTGGGTCACAAATTTTTTTTATTTCTGTGATGAATATGGGTCAAATCCCCCTGACTCGCACATATTTATGGACTAATAATCATCATACAAGTTTTATTCATCATGGATCGCACATGAAACATCAAAGGGACTGGATTATTCAACTTTTTGCCTGAGATTTGTAATCTATTCACAGTTCAAGCTAAGATAAGCAGCTAATACTAGCAACTCTACTGCTAACGGTTTGTTTAAAGGTGGAATGGAGGATTTCGGGCAACAAATCAGAATCTCATTTCCTCGTGGGTAGCACAAATAACTGGTCCGCTCAGGTGTCAATCATTCTGTGCGTGCTAGTGCACGCCGGCAGGCTCGTCAGGAAGCGCTGGCTCCCCTGGCGCGCATGCGTGGTTGATATGCTAGTGTGTTTATGTAGCAGGTTAGCGGCGAGTTCCGTCATTGTAAGTCTAAACTTTCATCCGCGAAGTACCGAAATGGCTGAGGGACGAAAGAGAAAGACTGTTTTCGAGCTTTCACAGAAGAGACGAAAGTCTGCAGAGGAAAGAAACAAAACGCGTGTTATTCTGGGGGAATCGTTTACGGCTGGCGAGCATTGAAAGCGCAAAACAGGCTGATGCCTCCGCTGCAAACTTTCTGCTGGATAGGTAACTGTTTATCTGACTCTTTTTTTAGCGTATTGTATGTGGAGTGTATTATTAAATCTTCTTCGCGGAGGTTGTCGTGAGAAAGCGACACCAATCGTCTTGTAAACAAATGCGCATGGGCAGTGCTGCTGGGCGTGCTCGTTCACGAGGTTTGCTAGGCGTTCAGTCAGGAGAAACGGGGCGGGAGGGAGGGGGAACCTGCGCATGCGCTTTTTCAAAAAAAGGACTAACAGTCGCAGATTTTCAAATCGGCGAGAAATCCTCCATTCAACCTTTAAACAGCTTTCATTCAATCGTGTTATGTTCAGTGAAAGACCGGTTGCTGTCTGCTGTTGCCACTCTCGCAGTGCATTGTGGTCAACATTGCCTGGTCTAGTGACCAGTGCTGGACACTACTTTTCAAGATGCATTGTGGGAAATTTTGAGTGCACTACTTTTTACCTGCTGGACATTCGGACACCACTAAAAATAGCGCGATCACTATATAGTGCAGCGTTTTTTTCCACAACTGTTACCTAGCAACCGTATTGTAAATAAGGGACCAAATCCATATAACAGATACTGACCAATAGGAGGAGTGGGCGGGGGAAGGAAGCTGTTCAGATCACATATTACCTTGTGCTAACTTTGCTTCTACAATCAGACTAGTTCCCAAACCCTGGTATTGAAAAGTAGACAGATAATGACAATAATAACACAATCTATTCTAGGCGGAAAGCTATTTAACAATAAACTAAAGGCTCCCTCCGACTGAAAAATTAGAGGGAGTTAAAAGATCACTTGAGCAGAGGACGAGATTAGAAGCTAATAACGACTACAGAGGGCTAGATGGATAGCGCTAAAAGCCACTTAAAGGGAAACTCATCATGAGCTAGAAGGGACAAAAAATTATCTATTGTGTAAGAGATGTGACGCCATTAGGCCAAGTTACAGGTCAGATCTGTGGAAATAACCCTGGGCAATAGCAACCTATGACAAAGTGTATTTACATGGACAGGAAGTTGAAAGAGTCCCAACGTATAATCATCTTGGGGTTAAAATTGACGAGCAAATCAGCTGGAATGAGCGTGTAACAAGTGTGTGCGCAAAAATACATCCGCGATTAAACTTTCTTTGAAGATTACGAGTGTTCAGCCAGAATATTATGCCGACCTTCTACAGAGACAGTATTGAGTCTGGGCTCCGGTATGGAATAGTCAGCTGATTTGGAAATCTGACTGTTAAAGGTCCCATATTCTGCTATTTTGCCCTTTACACAGTCTTTTCTAAGGGCTTTGTTTGTAAAATTTTGCGTTGTGTAATATCCATAACATAACAGTTTCCAAAAAACACCCTTTTCTTGGACTGGCCCCCCTCCTTGCAAAAGCAAACGGCTCACTCTGAGATCTGACCCCCCCGAACAGAGAGCAGACTGCCTCCCCCGCCCAACTCGCGCGCCTCCCCCGCCCAACTCGTGCCGAAGCCTAGAGCGGAGATAGTATGCATGCGCCGTGTGCTCCGGTAAACAGCGATACACAAACACGGGAATAAACCTTTTATCAGTCCTGACGGTGCGTCGAGTCCTACGTCCTGGATCTGACCTGGAGTGTGACGTGCTCCAGTACCTCGACGACGGACGTTGCCGTTTGGTAAATAACAAGCTAACTCTTCGATCTGTCGTATCCATCGTGTAATTACTGTGTAGCATTAGCATTAGCTGTGTTTATTCTGCGGCTGCGCGCTTCCCGGAAGCGTGGCTTAAACACCGCGTCATCCTTGTGAGGAGCCCCCGTCTGCTGCTCAGCCGAGGGGGACGGAAAAGACAGTTCTCAAGCGAAAACATGCAGGAATCAATCAAAAAACCACTTTGGGCACAACATACGAGGCCCAAATAGCACTGTAGGAAGGTTAAAACCTCTGAAAAGTCGATTTAGCATGTTATGGGACCTTTAAATGTAAATCGTAGATCGTCAGATGGGTGAATTTAGCAGGTAAAATTATGGGTGTGTTCACTCTGGCGGCTCCACAGCCCATCTCTGAGCAGTCAGTGGTGACACAGGCTCAAAAGATAATTAGAGATCCCACTCATGTGCCCCACAGTCAGTATGAGCTCATGCAGTCCGAGAAGAGATAAAAGAGCAATAGATATAAAAACGCGTTCATTCCTCAGCCCATTAAACTAATAAACCATCTGAACTGACTATGCAGTATTTTTTATATTGGTTCTGTAATATTGTTTCTGTTTTAGATGTATTTTTCTTTGTATTATGTCACGTGTGTTTGTGTTATACAATGGACCAAAGACATATACAAAGACAAATTTCTCCAGTCGGACACAAATGAAATAGAACCTGAACCTGAAAGACGAGTCTGCTCAAGGTATGAATGTTTGTTTTTCAGGTATTTTTTAGCAGTTAAACCCAATGTAAGCAATTGAAAACCTACAAGATACTGAATATGTAACATTAATGCCATACTGTGGAACAATCCAGGCAAAGCAATAACAAGGCAACCAGCTTGCATTATTTGTTTTGTTTTTGGCCTTTTAACATGTTCTTGAGTACCCTTACTTTAGCATCTCATGTTTTAGAGCATTTGTGTACAGAAAACACACATTACTTTATATCAGTCAGGCGTTTCTCACGTCAGGGATTGAGTGAGCGCTCCATCTACTGGCTGCAGAGGGAATTACAAAGGTGAGATAAACGATTTGAGGACAGAACGAGTCTGGCGATGATAGCAGCTCTACCTATGATGACACAAATCGGGGAAATTTGGAACCAAGTGTTTTCTGAGGCTTTGAGAGGAGAGGACTTGCTAAACGTTATTCATCAAATAAGCGTGAATGAACCTAAATACAACTCCAGGTATGTTTTTGATGAAGGAACAATGATATAACATAATTAAAAGCTTTAAAATAAGTCAATTTTGCAAATATATCGCAAGTTTTTCATCATGTCATGTTTTCATGTAGAAATAAGGCATTTTATGTGTCAAAATTGACAAAAAATACACATATTTGGGACATATAAATCTGAAAAATGGACAGAACCAGGTTTCAACCTAATGGTAAGTCCGCCACTGGAGATCAGTACAGTTTTTTTTTGTCAGTACACAAACCTGCCCGGGTCTCTTTTCGCCTCTTTGCAGCACTTGCCACTTGTCTAGTTCTGCTGCGTTCATGGACATATTTTTGGGTTTCCGTTTTAGCTGCGAGGCCTACGACACAGACTTGCCTCTCCACAGGGAGCGCTGTCATTACTCCCTCGTCCGCTCTCTGCTCCGCTCGGTTCCTCTCCGGTGCTGCTGGTAACGGCTTCATAATGCACTATGAAAAGCAAACATGGCTTGCAGGTGCGCTGGGTAACTTTTCTGCACAAATATGTTATTGCTGTGTCTGAAATGTTCAACACTATGGAATTGCGCTTTTCTATCTCGTCCTTTTTCAGTTCTCATGGCGTCATCCGCTTGTCTCTGGGGAAATAGACAACTTAAATTAAGGCCAGGCACTACAGGCAAAACTAATTTAATTTTTTTTTTTGTTTTTTGGTTACTTTGATGTGTGGAAAGCAAAGGGATTTATTAGAAGGATGAGAGACAGTGACAGCCAGCAGTCTGATGGCTTTGAGAAAAGTCAAATAAAAAGGCATTTTTGAATGTTTAGAAATGTGTGGAAAAAGCAGCTGCAGAAATGAAGGAAAAAGATCTGAAAAAATAAGACAAGGTTAAAGGACCATTTCAAGAAACACAACCTGATTTATCTATATTTTTTATGATGATTTTGTATGTCTTAATCTGTTTTGTGATTTTAATGTAATTTATTGAGTGACTGCCTATGCATAGGCGGACTATACCAACATCACACGAATTCAATTGCGCAGTCACTCGCAATAGATTCAGCTATTGCAACAGCATCTAGTTTTGTTTTGTAAAGCATTTTGAATTCCCTCGTGTACGAATTGTGCTCTACAAATAAACCAGGCCCTGACTTGCTTAGATCTGAAACACACGGTGCACCTTTAAGAGTAAAAAAGACAATCTGTAATACCAGATTTATACTTTATTGTCAGTTGTTATACCAACTCCGGTGCACTGCAGTCTGCGTTTGATGAACAACCCCGCACAGATTCACGTCGCTTCACACACTCGTCTGAGACCTGAAACCTGCAGACTGGCAAAAGTAAAAAGTTCTGTACTGTACATTTTGCAGTGGGTACTTTTTACATTTGCTTCACTACTGTGGGGGAAACAGTGTTCTCTTCTGTGCTTGTCATTTCTCTCCTCCTGTTACCTTGGTTGACGTCATCTGAGGTACATGACTCCCTACAACGGAAGCCTCACCTGTCTGGAATGCACACAATCACAATGTCTTAGGGTTCATGTCTGCTGGTCCCTGGCCCTGTACTGATGCAAATAAACTTACCTCATGGCGCTACTTTGAGAGGAGGTATCTGTACTTTCTAGGCTGCCACATTTTTTTTACTGGACTGAAATATAAGTATTTTTTCTTTAGAGTTTTTTTATTTATTTATTTTTTTAACCTACCTCAAGTTCCAAGTCCCATGCCCAAAAATAGGCTATATGTAATAGGCAATAAACTACCAGGAAAGATCACAATTTGACGCTTTAATAGTTCACAAAATTTGTCTGAATTATCTTCCTACCTACTTACTCATAAAATAAATGTATAAAGGTGTGCTTTATTACTTTTACTTAAGTAACATAATAGATTTTTTCCACCAGTGGTAACAGCGCAGACTGGTTGTTGAACTGCACCTGCCTCACAGTTAGTGTACACCCAGCATTATTCTCAAATTGTATTTGATAAAAAGTTAAAAATGGTGCCACCAAATACTCACTCAAACTCATCCCTTGACCTGGTGGTCTAAGGTCAGAAACATTCACTCCTTTACAGTCACACAGCACACTCACTAACTGTGTTCTTTCCTTACAAAATGTGCATATTATCTAAATCTGCAAAAGTGAAGCGAATACAAATGCAAAATTCTGTTTGTAAGTGTTCAAGCGCATATCTGGGTGTTGGTTACCTGGATACGAGAGCTGCCTGCCTGTTCTGTGACTCTGCTGATCCTGCAGAGGGCGCACCATACACAGTCTGCTTGGTTTGACTTTGCTAGATACGCACTTTATCATTTGTGTTGTATGAAGCTAACAGCTAAATAATGATCTTATTTAGCTGTTAGCTTCATACTTTTTGGTCATGTCCACAATTTAGCTGCTTATTAACACTTTAAGAATGCTTTAGGACACGTTTTACTTGTACTAATGGTTATGCGCATAAAACTAAAATTCACCTTTTATACCTTACCTTTTATACGAATTAAGGGTCCTAAATGCAAAATTTTGGCTTTTTCACCTTCTGTTACTTATACAATAAGTGCGCAAAATGCACATTGAAGAACACATATTATGCAAAATTGACTTTACTGAGCTTTTAACCCTGTTCTAACACAGTTCCATCATCCAAAACAAAACTGGAGTTACATTTAGTTTCATTCACGCTTGTTTGATGAATCCTGGTTTGAAAATCCTCTCCTCGTCCGACCAGCACAAACACTCGCTCTGAATTCCTGTTTTGATGTGGCCCAAAGGACCTTCTGTTTTTATTTTAAGTCCACAAATGATCACCCAGCATTTCCACCGTCTAATCACAATCACTACAACTGCATCACAGCTCAGCACTGCTCACATTACTAAACATGTTTATGTACAAGTATGTGTAATTGCCTCTGCAGCCAGTAGATGGAGCCACAGCTAAGTTACTCTGGCATCTCTCTAGGCTATATTGTTCTTTGTAAAAACACTTTATTTTTAGTTCTATATAAATGAGATGTCAAAGTAAAGGTACTTAAGGGCATGCTTAAAGGCCAATAACAACACAAATAATGCTTCATATTTGTCCTTTAAAAAATAAGAGAGAGAAAACGCAGTTACTCAAGCAAAATGGCTGACATGTCTTTGTTCCCGAGGACAAAAGACAAAAGAAGCTGGCAAGATTCAACCACCAACCAACCCTCCCGGTGTAAGAACTCTTCCACCTGCGTTTCACTTTTGTCCACCGTGCCCTCACCTCTGCAGTTTGCTCTGTGTGTTTGTGTCTCTAGGATCATGTTTGTGTATTAGCTGTAAGGCCTCTGACACAGACCTGCCTCTCCACATGGGCTCCTATCACTGCTCATTTACTCCGGCTCCGGCCCGCAGAGCTCTCAGAGGGAGGTGTGCGATGACTAATCCCCTCTCATGAGCTGTTTGTGGCCTGTGTCCAAAGGAAGACAACAAACAAGAGCTCTGCCGTCAGAAAGAGGTGAACGGATACAATAGAAAGACAGTCAAGGTTTTCTTTTCGCGGGTGTTGAATGAGGACAAATGTTGGCTAGATGAGATAAATGATGCTGAGCTACGTGTGAACAAAGAAAATGCTTAAACTATACTGCCTCAGTTTACCTTCTGTTGCTTCTTATGTTGAGTCTTTTTTACACGGCCACAAGTGCTCTTTTACAGCGCAAGGCAACAAGCTGTGTGTTGATTTAATCGATATAATATGCGACCTGTGATCTTGTTGTGCTGTCTTTGTTGTGGCTGGTTGTGAGAGGTGGACTAATGTATTGGAGATGCTGGTTTATGTGATTAAAATGTGTTTTGCTGTGCGTTATATATGATTTAGCAATGGATTCATTCATTGTACTTCAGCCAATAGTTACCAAAAGTCTCTAGCATTCCGTGTAATATAATGGAAGCCTCTGGTGTCCTCTAAAACCATCAGAAAATGAAATAAACACATGAACACAATTGACGCACTCCCAAAAATGGTAAATCCCTTGGTGTGTCACCAGTGAGCGTCACCAACTATAGGCCCATTTTTATTGCCAAAAAACAGTAACTAAAATGCCGTAGAATACTGTAATTTATGCTATTTTTCTCTAATTTTTTTCCTGGGAGGAAATTACCCCCAGACCTTCCCACTTATTGAAGTAGTATCTTTTGTCAATACATAAACAACCGCGCTCAAAAAAGGGGCCGGCAGACTGCTGATGGGCAGCTGCATTGCAAATGCTCCCGGTAGATTTCAGAGCCCCACTCTACCCCTGAATGTATTCATTCATTTATGTATGAATCAGCTGGAAAAACAGGATATATGGTCTGATTTCTAAAATATTTTTTTTCTGGGAAAGGACCCCCAATCCCCCTTGTGTAAAACGGTTTAGGACATGTAAATTGCATATAAGAATTAGAATTTTCCAATAGTTCACTTACCACCCCTAATTTATGAACCTGTCCAGCTACCACATGTAAAAAAAAAACAAAAAGACGAGGGGCCTCTACTTAATTTTGCCTTGGGCCCCCAAATTCCTATGTCCACCACTGGCTCAGCTGAAATGCTGGAGGATTTTTCAGTGCTACTGTGATTTTTTCTCTCTCTCCATTTTTTGTATTTCAGAAGTCAGTCCAGTCCTCGATTCATCATCAGTGCAGTATGTGTCATCCTTTTTTTGTAAGGGCCTTTTCAACTCGGAAAAACATTTTCCCGGGTTTGCATGGACCACATGAACGTGGCAATTATTCACTTCCAGCTCAGTTCTGCTTCCTCCGCTCCTTCTATCACAGGTTACTGTAGTCGCCCATCTGATTCAAATCACAATTGTTATTTTTTGAAATATCTGTAAAACTTTCGGACAAATGCATGGAAACGCATTGCTATTTTCCCTCTTTCTCCCTCTGGTGGTGTGGAGTTACGAGGCACCGGAGGACAGAGAGGATGTGTTTGCCCAGACCGCCTGTCCGGCCTTCCTCACCTTCATGAACGCAGTCTATGTTTCCGGGACCACGGTGGAGCTGCCCTGCCTCTGCAAACCCCAGGAGGTGAGTCCAAACCTGTTAAACCAAACGTAGTCTTCTTAAAACGTATTCCAACATTATGGGATTGTTAAGTGATGACATCGCACAGCATATTTTCCGGGTCCTTTGCATTTGTCAGCTGATTATTTTCACATTTAAGTAAAATCCGTGTTGTCCCAGAGACCGCTGTGTGCCGTCTGTGTCTAATTATAGAGTGTTTTTATTGTCTGAAAAAAACGGAAGTGTGCCGTTAGCATGCTAGTTGTTGTTAGCTTTACTATACTGGTATATCTACATACCATATCTATAGCACTTAACTTGCCTTTGTTTGAGTAAAAAGAGTTAATTAACGTTACCGCAGTTAAACATGCGACATACGTTGTTTTTGATGATTGATGTCCCAATAGAAAAAGTACCTAAATAAACTATTAACATTATAAAATCACAAATGAATATCATGCATTTAAATCAACTGAAAAACGTGTTAAATGCACCAACATACAGGAAATTAACGTATGAAGTCTGAAAATACGTACGCAAATCCAGGAAGTTCAGCAGGACGTGTGTTTGACGCTCGGAGGGGGAGCGTTTTCTAATAAACATTCCTCAAAACAGCGTGAATGCAGCTGAATGCTACATAAGATGAGTTTTTGATGACGGAACATTGTTAGAACATGGTTTAAAGTTAAAAAAAACTCACTGTAGCAGAATCTGTGTCCTTTAAGGTTTTTGTTTGAAGTGGCTAAGGTTAGGGAAAAGGTTAGCCAATCAGCAGAAACGTTGACAGTCAGAAGCCAGCCAACCAGAGGCACACTTCTGCTGCCACCTTCTAAAAAACAAATTGTACGCAAAGGGGCGGGTACCTTCCACATCCTCGCTCCTGATTGGCTCTACGGTTGCCATGAAACGCGCAGCCTGATTTCCAAATGTGGAATCCTTCTCCAAATTGGTTTTAGTATTTAGCATCTTCTAAATCCATTGGTTTAACATAACTGAACGCTGATGACGCTGATGTGACAATACGTTCCCAAACTCTATGCGTTCGAAAGAAGAAAAAATAGTGCACCTAAAGTTTCCCACAAGCTGTTTTAACAAAGCAGCAAGCATATTTCAAGTATTAAAAAAAGCTTTAAGTCCGAGATGATGATTCAGCAGTTCAAAGGCCAACATTGTAAAAAGTAATACATATTTTCACAACTCCTCTCAACAATTTCATACTTTCAACACTAATACTTAATTAACAAAGCGCTGTCAAAACAAGTCAAAAGTGAAGAGTTATGGAGCACAATGATGTCAGACAACCTTGGGTCTTTGACACTTGGGGCCTGGGCTTGGTCTGTTCAACAATAGTCAAACGCAGTGACTCAGATTTGCATCAAAGTCCACAGCTTGATGTGTCAACTTTCAGATATTTCTCTCTCGATCTATTTGCTTAAACGTTCAAAGAAATTCTCCTTTCTTACTGTGAGCTGCTTGTCTCACATATACAAGTTTAATCCTACGCTGCGGAACATTCCAGGCAGTGTAAAATCTCTATAAAGACATGCAAACGGCGCGCTCACTCCTGCCTGGCCAAGTTACGAGTCAGGTCTGTGAAGAGGCAAACCTGCTCATTGTGAGGACGCATATATCCAAGGTAGTTTTAAATAAATAAAACAGACTTTTCAAAGCTTTTAACCACGTTCTAACATTGTTCCCTGATCAGAAACATACCTGGGGTTGTATTTAGCTTCATTCACGCTCATTTGATGGATTTTGTTTATGAGGTTGTCTTCTCTGCTCCTTCTCTGAGCCCCATAAAAATGCTTGGTTCCAAATTTCCCAGCTTTGTTACATTTTCTACACCACACTGTCCATAAATCATTTCCATAACTGATCTGATAATTTCTGCTGTCAAATCACGTTACAACTGCAAGCTTTTGTTTATTTTCCCCATGGTAATTGTTTGTTAATGTTAACAGTACAAATTTATAAGAATTACTTTTGCTCATCCCCAAGAAGAAATTATTTTTGTGACATGCAGCCGACCAGTTGAAGATATTTATCAAAAACATTTTTTTCAAAATATAGTGTTAGTGACAAACACTGGAGATATTGTGGACCTGTGAGAGACCAAACCCACACATTCTGTGAGTGCCAGGTACAACATTACACTGCACAGATGTAAAGGACGTCAAAACATAGACATGACAGTTAACCTCTTCCTGGATGCCTCAGTATTCTTCCTGGATATATTTCCTGATGGGTTCTCCCATGACAAAAATGTCACGCCCTCTTAATGATTGCTCGAAAAATTATAATGATCTACTGGAATACTCAATGGATACTAAAAACCAAACATGTTTATACAATGGTTCAGCTCAGCTACAGCTAAAAATGCAGAGTCCAATGCAAGTCCAATCATAGACTTACTCAAACAAGACAAGAGTACCTGAATATTTATAATTTTTTAAATATATAAATATCAGGGTTCATGCAGGTTTCAGCAAATCAAATGTAATGCTTTTTAATGTCGAGAATGTAATAAATTTACCTATAATATTCAAAAAGCTCATTTACATGAAATCCTATCTTTTACTTTTTTGATGATTTGATCAAAGCTGTTTACATTTAGATCAGGGGTGCTACCGGTCGATCGCGAAGGTGGTGTGGGTAGATCGAATGGAATACTGAAAAAGTAAACGTCTGGGGTCAACCCGATGTTCAACACCAAACGTCTTGCACATGGAAGCGCCGTAGTCCCACCCACTTTTCACAGCACATTCATTCATAAAGTTAGTTCAACAGTCAACATTTCAACATTCACCAGCGTTTGCTCTGTTTTTTATTTATTTTTTGAAGGCTTGGTGTCAAAACATGATTGTGAGTTTATGACAATAGAAATAAAAGAAAAACTAGAAACTTACAGTCTCACAGTAAGAATAACATATCATAAATCATTAATCCCCCAGTCGTGATCCAATACATGTGAACTTAAGTTATCATAAATGCAGGATATGTGCCAAATATTCCACTACAACTTCCCGCTGCAGAGACTCAGCTGGACTTTCCTCCCGGTCGTCAGGTGCAGTCGGTGGTCTGGTTCTTCAGGAAGCACTCGTCCAGCTCGGAGCAGACGCAGGCCCTCGCAGACGACCACGGGCTGAAGCTGGTGGACCCCGAGTGGCTCCCTCACAGCGCGGGCCTGAGGAGCCGCTTCTCCATCCGCCTGTTCAGCCTGCTGGTGTTCAGGAGCAGCCCGGCCGACTCCGGGGTGTACCTCTGCGGCTCCGAGCGCAGGGACTTCTTCTACGCCTACGACCTGGACATACAAGAGCCCAGCAGGATCACGTTCACTGACAGGTCAGAAAGTACGGCCGCGATTGGGCATTTGAGGGTTTGGGTTAGTGCAGAGAACTTTTTATTTATTTTTTTATGTATCTATTTTGTTTATAAAACCAACCGGAACCAGACCAGAGGGTGAAAATACAAAATAAAAAAGAAACAGAGGCTGCAACGATTAAGGCGAGACACTGCAGGTGAATAGGAAAATATCTTAAATGTAAAGATATCAATTTGAAACTTCCACTGTAGTTTACTCTCATAAATGTAAGAAAAAATATATATTACAAGTTTTTCATCATGTCATGTCTTCATGTAGAAATAAGGCATTTTATGTGGAAAAATTGCCAAAAATGTGTATAATTGGGATGTTTAAATCTGAAAAATGGAGAGAATCAGGTTTATATTTCTTAGTTCATTTTGTACACATATTAGTTACAAAAATGTACAGAGGGGATTTTGGATATTTTATTTAGTTTTTAAAGTACACTACATTGGACTGAAAATTGTCCAAAAATTCAAATTTTGTGTCCTTTTTTTTTTACTTAAAAAAAAAAAAAAAAAAAACTGTTTTAGAATTAGATATAAAAAAAAAAAATCGTTACGTTTCGTCAAAAACACTCCAAGATTGTACAGTTTGGTGTAGGAGCTACTTTAAGTGGTGATCTTTATGTCCTGAGGGAGAAAAATGCATTTTAAGAAAACGGTCTTTGAAGTTACAATGTCCCAGAGAAATGTATAGATGAAGTGGATCAAATGGAAGAATGAAACATTTTTAACACCAGATTGGACAAGTTTGTTGTTTCCACATGAAAACCGATATGTCGAGAGAGCAAACTGACCAAAAAACAAGAAAAATGAAAAAAAAAGTGTTTTGCCTGTAGTGTCTGGCCTTTATCGACAAATCGTGACTATTCGATTATAAAAACATAAATGCATCTTTTAATAATCGTTATCGTTGCTGGGTTTCAGACGACATCACAGCATTCTATCGGCCAATACAAATGGGAGGCATTGGCCGGGTCTAGTCAATAATAGAAATTATACATTTGAAAATGTCAACGTTGAATGTAATCAATAGGACAAACGTGCTCTTGCCCGTCTGGGAGTATGACATCATCACATTCTAGAATCTGAAATCCACCAATTGTCTGAAAAGACTGTGGCATTTTTGTAACGAGAACAGTGGCATTATTAAACCAAGATGTCAAAAAAGAATGAACAATTTTATATTTTCATCAATAACACACTTTATACATCAGTATTCTCTATTTAAAAGCCTTCATTCACCAAACCAACCTTTATTTGATTGAGCATGTATTTAAAACATCTTAATTTACAATAGAAATAATTGTTTGTCTAGTCTAAAATAGTTAGCGATGTCCATTGATTAAAAAAAAAATCATATTAATCCCTCTTTTGAAATATGATTTATCACGATTAATCACACAGCACTCTTACATTAATGTCATCGTTTAAATATCACTTTCTAATTTGACATAAGAAAGAATTTGTATTAATTTAAATATTTCACCAATCTAAATAAATTAGCCTATTTAAAAGTCCTACATTGGCTATAATTTGAGTCTAAATTTACATTTTTATGTGTACAATTAATCAAAAAACAAAAATACATGACATTAGAGATGTTTTGGTGCAGTGTACAGGATGGTTTCTTAGTAATTTCCTATAGTGATGTCATCATTTACAACCAGGAAGTGAAATTAAAAACCCAAAAAACTGCTTAACCGGGATCAAATTTGAAACGTTTTTTGCATAATTTGAAATATATTTATACTACTGCTACTGCACGTAGCTGAATTAAAAATCCAACCTGTCATTGGCCCTTTAACCTTTCACTCTTGCGAACAAGTTCATGGCAAGTTTCCGTTGTAACTCCTCCCACTGGACGGGGCCAGCTTGACCTCAGGAGAGCGCAAACGCAAGCAGCTCAAACCATATTTTGTTTTAAACCTGTTCTGCTGTGAACCACTCCCGGACGAACGAGGGATTAGATTGAATTATGGAGCAAAGTGGCGAGCAGAGGAGCCGTGCGGTGGATTAGCATACCGTGACCTTCAGAGTGTGGAGGCGCGCGCACATTACTCAAGATCAGCCGCTCGGAATGAGAATGAGACTCCTACGGGGCACAATTATGTCATCCCGGTGTTTGAGATTGAAGTAATTATCCGCTGTTGGCACAATACGTCACGAGAACGGTTCAAGTAAACAACCCGATGGTGGAAGGGAGGGTTAAAGTCACATGACGGGGTCTAATTATAACGTAGTTTGGACGGAGGGCACGTGTGGTAAATAGTTAATCATAGTTTTACATCAGTCGAGATAGAGTTTGTGGTGAAATTTAGAGGGATAGACGTTTAAAATGACAGGAAGTAGAGCTGAGTTCTAAAACGGAATCCCTCTGTGATGTCATCAAAAAGCGACGTGCCATCAAAAAGACAAGGACTATTTAAACGTAACTGACCATGGATGGGGGTGCACAGTGGCTAAACGGCTAGAGCTTCTGCCTCTCAATAAGGAGATCATGGGTTCGAATCCCAGACCACCCTAACATCGTGGTTTCGAATTCCGAACCACCCTAACATCACCTGCTCTCTCTGGGTTGTTATAGCAATTTTGGATATTGCAGACTTGTTAAAAGCTGATAAAAGTGAACTTAAATCTGTCCCATGTGGTATATATGAGCAGACATCCGGGAGCCCTCCTGATTAATCAAGGAGTTGAAGATGTCTTTTCATGTATTGTATTGCTGTCCTTCGGTGTCCTGCATAAACATGTGACCATTTGTTTCAGAGTCTTGAGACTCAAGAAGATCCTGTTCTGCAACCGAAGGTGATAAAAGTCATAAATATCCTTTGTGTCTCCACTCCCTTCCAGACCAGCCAACAGGGGGGTCCTCTCGTTCAGAACACACCTCTGCTATTGTAAACACACCACTCGGGGACCCCCCCCTGTGGTGACCATTCTCTTAGGACCCTGATTGCATGTAGCTCCTGACCCCATACAAAGCACCTGATTACCCAATCTGATTGGTTTCAGGACTGTTGTGAGCCAGCCCACACCTGAATCTATATAATGTTCTACTGTTGGACTGTGAGGTACGTCGTCTAGGGAGAGAAGCTCTGTGAGGGACAGACGTCATTTATTCACCATGGTACCAGTGAATAAAGCAAACTTATGGATCCAGACTCACTCTCTTTGCATTTTTATGGACAACCCTTTTTAGAAATCCACAACATAATTTTTCCATGACAGGGTGGAGTCTGCATGTCCTCCCCGTGTTACCGTGGGTTCTCTCCGGGTTCTCCGGCTTCCTCCCACCGTCCAAAGACATGACTGTGTTCAGGTTAATTGAGAACTCTAAATTGTCCATAGTGAATGAATGTGAGAGTGAATGGTTGTCTGTCCTTGTCTGTGTCTCTGTGTTAGCCCTGCGACGAGTTGGCCACTGTCCAGGGTGTACCCCGCCTAAGGCCCAAAGTCACTGGGATAGGCTCCAGTCACCCGCGACCCCTAACGGGAATAAGCTGTAGAAAATGAATGAATGAATGAATGACCCATGGATAATTCCGGTGTTGCATGTTCATTAACATGTCCTGGACAAAAAAAAAAAAAAAATCACTACATTTTACCCAGGTAAAGTTGAGTTTGTATGAGCATGAAAAACAATACATTTAAAAACATTTTTGTCTGATTCCTAAAGTCGTAAAACCCTCTTCTCTCAGCTCATGGGAGTATTTGGAGTGCATAGAGCAGTTATCGATTATTCTATTACATAAAGATTATTTGACAACTATTTCTATAACCGATTAGTTACGATTGAGCGATTAACTTGTTGCTCTGGACACTCCAAACTGGTAAATTATTACATGAATTAACTATGTGAACGAGTTACTGGAAAAAATTCCAACACACTACTGTTTCTTCACGGCACACTATACTGTTAGAAATAAATTGTCAAATGTGTACCTTAAAAGCAGATGTAAAATTGTGTTTAAATAAGAGTATAAAACTGGATAAGATAGGTATATTAATTTCTTTACATGTTGTCTTGTATGAGATATGAGTAAAGTTTTTTCTCATTGAGAGAATAAGGTACAAATATGTAACAAATACATATTAAAAGATTATGAAGAAATGCAGCTAAAACTTTTGTTATTGTTGTTTTAAATGATGTGAGATTATAACTTGCAATGAAAATATTAATGCAATCAATGTTGTATTAAAAATAATAAAGAGCCAGGGCTAAATGTAGCTCCCATAATCAGACTAAAGACTGTTTTAACAATTAACAACTCTAAAAGTCCATGAATAATTGAATTTTAATGCAATCAAATCAGTGTGTAATTTATTAGTTGGGTAAATTACAAAGTTGGCGGCTAATATTAAGTCAGTGGTTGTTATACGTATAAGAAGGGAAGAACTATCTCACCATCTCCGCCAATATTGTTCAGTTTCTGACGTTTAATGCGGGATTTTTGAGTTTAAAATTGTGCTGGAAATGATCTGGTAGTTGTTTTTAAGATGAGACACGCAGGTGAATAGGGAAAAATATTAAATTCAAAGAAATCAATTTGAAACTTCTCCTGTAGTTCAGTCAGATAAATGTAAGACAAAAATGTACTACAAGTCTTTCATCATGCCATGTTTTCATGTGGAAATAAGGCATTTTATTTGTAAAAAGTGCCAAATTTGCATGTATTTGGGACATTTAAATGAAAAAATAAAATACAATAAAAAGGACAGAACCAGTTTTAAATTTCTTGGTTCATTTTGTACACATACTAGTTTGGATTTCTTATTTGGTTTTTAACTAAACTAGGTCTAACTGAAAATTGGCCAAAACATTCAAATTTCATCTAATTTTTTGACATAAAACTTGAATAAATCAAGCAAAATCTCGTTCAGTCCAAGATTGTACAGTTTGGTGTAGGAGCAACTTAAAGGCTGATCCTTATGTCCCGAGGGAGAAAACGACCTTTGAAGTTACAATGTCCCAGAGAAAGAAATGGATTAAATAAAAAAAAAAGATGTTGATACAAATATGTTGAGAGAGTAAACTGACCAAAAATAAAAAATGGGGAAAAAAAAGGTTTTGCCTGAAGAGCACGTGCCCACACTTATGAATTTTTATGAAAAAAAAAATATATATTCTAAAGGTTTTAACAACATCTGCAAAACTGAACCAGGACAAAACCAGGTCTAAACCAGGATTAAACCAGGTCTAAACCAGGATTAAACCAGGTCTAAACCAGGCCTAAACCAGGATTAAACCAGGTCTAAACCAGGATTAAACCAGGTCTAAACCAGGACTAAACCAGGTCTAAACCAGGTCTAAACAAGGACTAAACCAGGCCTAAACCAGGACTAAACCAGGTCTAAACCACGCCTAAACCAGGACTAAACCAGGTCTAAACCAGGTCTAAACCAGGTCTAAACCAGGCCTAAACCAGGTCTAAACGAGGACTAAATCAGGACTAAACCAGGTCTAAACCAGGCCTAAACCAGGTCTAAACGAGGACTAAATCAGGTCTATACCAGGACTAAACCAGGTCTAAACCAGAACTAAACCAGGTCTAAACCAGGTCTAAACCAGGTCTAAACGAGGACTAAATCAGGACTAAACCAGGTCTAAACCAGGACTAAACCAGGTTTAAACCAGGTCTAAACCAGAGGCCTGTACTACGAAGCTGGCTGAACTTCTCCTGGATTGACTAACCGAGACTTTAGCACCTCTAGATAAGTCGTACAACGAAACAGGTTCACTTCTCTGTCAACCCAAGATTTGAATGAGACCATACATGTTCACATAAAGGGGCGGAGTTAGCACCGGCCAGCCAGTTAGAGCACTGGAGAAGGGAAAAGCTCTGAACTTCTCACAGGAGGAACAAGCCGTCAATAAATGAGGATGTAAAAAATACAATTCTGGCAAAGGGAAACACGGTGGGAACGAATAAACTCAGAAAAGAGGGCTGGGAAAGTACTGCTGATTCAGTCAATGTGGAAGTTTGATGGGTCACTAAACATTACGAGCAAAGCTCTATCAATTCAAGAGACGTCTCTACACAGGACAACATCGGCCTTTAGAACCAAGCTCTTCTTTGAGTTGTACAATGAACCTGTCTTCTGTCCATCCATGGGAGTAACATGGGAGCATTGTGCAAAGTGGTAGGTAATGAGTCGATGACAAACTGCGTGTCAATCATTTGCATGTAGACCCAAAATATCCTCAACAAATATTGATTTTGCGGGACGGTAGATGACCAGGGAACACCACAAATGCGTCCAGCAAATCATTATGACTTCGTTTAGTTGTGTTAGCGATGTAAAGACCACAGAAGTACTCCATTCCTTCCCGAGATAATCGGTTCCTCTCAAAAAGATAATCATCAGGGAAATCCAGTGTTGTTTTGGTGATCCCTGAACGTTCTCTCTCTGTTGAGCGCTCCTTGTACAATCTGTGTGCCCAAATCGACAGGATTCTGGAGGAAGGGTGACGTCGTAGCGATGGTGAGATCTGATTGGTTCGCGGCATGTGCTGTTTGAGTTGCCAGGAGCGTAACCTGGTCCAGAGCAGTTAAGGAGTTTGCGGCCTGTTGCCATAGAGATTTGTTCTGGGAGGAAGTGAACCAGATTCATAGTACCGCCATGCCAAGTTTAACACCAAAGTTACCTCACTAACCCACTAATCCAGCTTCATAGTACAGGCCTCAGATTTAAACCAGGACTAAACCAGATCTAAATCAGGACTAAACCAGATCTAAATCAGGACTAAACCAGGTCTAAATCAATAAAAAGAGATAAAAACATTTTCTATATTTTTGAAAGATGAAATGAGGGCCGGATCATATCCCTTGAGGGCCTGAGTTGGCCCCTGGGCCTTAAGTTGAATAACCCTGCTGTAGTGTCTCACTTTAACAATAAAAATGCTAATGTTTCGACCGGGTTATCTATCTCATTATTGAGTTGATCTTCTGTCCGTCTGGCTTTACAAACATACATCTTACTGAAAGACGGATAATTGATTCTCGGACATACGTGGCACAGCTATCGATGTGGGAAAAATCGATTGTTAAACGACTTTCTGCAAAAGTGACTGGGACGTGTTTGTGTTGAGATAAGCAAGCAGGCATCATTGGAATTTCGGTACCAGAGAATAATTATCTGACTAACAGGTTACGTCAACAAAGCGGTAAATCCACTAATTACGACTTGCTAGCTTGTAGTAACCACGATATTCATTCCGTATTTGTATTTATACACCTGAAAATGGATTCTAAAGCTTCTATAACGTACTGACCTCTTTGTTTGCGTCTAACAGCTCCAGGAGAAGGAGGCGTCGTAGACAGTCAAACGCGGGACGTCTGTATGGAACCTTCACCAGTTTCCAGGCGTGGTCCGTGTGCGACCGCTGTGGACGTCCCGCGGAGCAGGTCGGATCGGGAACGTCGAGGCTACACTTGTGATCGTCGATTGTCGTTCATCACTGTCCATCCCCTAGGTCCGAGTGGGTCTCTGCTACGTCAACTCCTCCTACCTGCACGTGCGCTACCGACGGGCCAATCAGACGGTCGCCTCGTGCGGGTCGGGGGCTGTGCTTCGGGTGTTCGGTCCAGTCAGCAACGAGGGGGCAGTGCTGGAGGTCAGGAAATGTGAAGAGGTCTGTCCAAAAGAGACTCCCCCGCCGTCCAAAGTGGTGTCGCTCATGGCTTTCCTTGGATACGGGTAAGGATTGTACGAAGTTTATTCACCTTATTCCGGAAGTTGCCGTACGCGCCGCCATCTTGTTTCCGTTGTATTAGTTTACATGGAGCAGACGAGCTTCACAGAAAATAAGTTCTACATGGACTAAAAAGCAGTTTTCAGACGCCCAGGAAATCGGTGGATTGTTAACTTGTTGTTGCTCGTGTTCATTAAACATTTTACACAAATCAACCTACTTTATGTAACATTTTAGCGGCGAGAGTTTTCCGTCGTTCGTCATTAGCTTTAACGGAGTTCTCGTCAAACGAAAGTGCGTTTACAAAAAAAATGCGTATCTGTGGCAAAAAACGGCAAAAGTGGGCGGGGCGGAATAAGGTGAATAGACAGTCAGGATTTCAGTTGGAATAATGGACGCCACACCTTCTTCACGGCGACTGTGCCTACGAGCGGCTACTAGTTTCGTACCCCAGCTGATGCACCTTATTCAGCCCCGCCCACTTTTGCCTCTTTCCATGTCTATGATCCGCACTCTTGTAGTCAAGGGACGATGTTCGCGCAAAATGGTGTCCAAGGGAAGTCTCTCACTAAAACATTATATAAAGTAGATTGATTTGTGTAAAATGTTTAATGTACTCGTGCAACAAGTGAGCAACGCACCGATTTCCTGGGTGGCCTGAAAAGGGCTTTTTAGTCCGTGTAGAACTTTCTGTTGAGCTTGTCTGTCCCGTGTAAACTACAA
This sequence comes from Rhinogobius similis, assembly GCA_019453435.1. Lineage (NCBI taxonomy): Eukaryota > Metazoa > Chordata > Actinopteri > Gobiiformes > Gobiidae > Rhinogobius > Rhinogobius similis. The sequence goes on along the minus strand of CM033624.1, from coordinate 8,826,566 downwards.
CGGAAAAAGATGGTGAATTGAGCTCGGGATCGGGACATCACACATAACAGAATTTTCTTAATTCCAACATTGTGCTGGACAAATCACAAAAAATGAGCAGGTCGCAACTGTTTCACTAGAAAAAGTTTTTGGTTCACCAAGCGAAATTCTAGTTTTTTTTGTATTTTACTGCCTCATTAAAATTAATGTAATAGAATGTTTATTTGCTTGTTATAAAATCAGTTATAAGATCAAATTAAACAGTTTATATACATGTTGTTGGTTGTAAGATGTTATATGTCCATGCAGCACATTGGAAACGGTTCAGTTTATAAAATGTGCAATATTAAGTGGATATGGATTTGGATTTATTCGGTACCAGGCTGTTTGTTATTCTAAACAAACAAACAAGCAAAAACAAAACTTTGTTATTTCAGTGAAAACATGTTTAGGTAATTCCATCATGTTTGACCTCTCTTATATAACCATCTGTCTGCAGAGGTCTTAGTGTCTCACCAATACTTCATGGTCTAACTATGATATATGTCTCATTGCAGTTCTGCCTCCCAGCCTGTAGGGGTCAAAGTGTATTACCTGAACCACCGAGCAGAGACCGTCCTGACTATAGGCTGTCCGGGAGCCAAACCCAACATGGCTGTGGCCTGGGACAGAGAGGACACTCCTATCCTCAGAAGGAACCACACAGCGCTTCCTGGGGCCTCTGTCCCCCGGATCAGCATAGACATAGGACACCATCTGGTCTTCAACCCGGCACAGACACAAGACTCCGGTGAGGGCATGCACTCACGGCATTCATAATATATGCATAATATTTAGGAAGCATGAAGAATAGTTTAGAACAGGCCCAAATAAAAAACAGCCTGACCCAACATAGGTCGGGCCAATGTAGTTTTGGAAGTTTTTAGGTGTTTTAGGTTTTATAGAATATCAGAATTATGATCCGAATAAAGACTGCCAGGTTGTCTCCTCTCTGCTCTGGACTGTGTATCAGCCACACAGTTTGATTCATGTGCCTTCTACCCCACCTCACAACATATTTAACTACTTTATTTACTTACGGGCTAAACACTTTGTCTTGATGGAAAACAAGAACCCTGCTGTGGCAGCACTCAGGTCACTGGAGCACAAAATCACATCACTTTAATTCTTAGGGTGGACAATACATAACCCACCCTGCCCATCTTCATATAAAATCCTTAAAAGTTGCAGCACAGCAATGCGAGTTTTTAAAAGGTATGTTTAAGCAATAAACACACCTACAGTTTAATAACACATGATAGAAGTTTAAAGGGGATGTATGCTTTTTTCAAATTATTTGATTTCATTATTAGGGTCCAAGCACAAATTTTGAGGGAAAACGCAAAATTCTGAGAATCTTCATAGAGAGAGTATATGTAATGGGAAACAATGTCACTAAGTTAATTAATTCTAGCATTTATCATTTGAGTGTAAGCAATAAGAGAAGATAAAATTAATAAAAAAAAATTTTAATTCTCCCAAGCAAATAGCAGTTTTTAAGCCCTAAACATGCACGAACACTCATGACAATTGGCACAAAATTAGAGCTCTGCTCAAATTTAAGTTATTTAAAGTCAAGAATGTTTGCTAAAAGAGCCTAATTTTAGTACATACAGAGAGCCTCTTAAGGCGGATAAAAAAGTATATTATGGCCCTGTCCTAAACCACACAGGGGGTCGGCCATTTTGGTTCAAAGTTGAGACGTCCAAAATTCAATGCCCTCATTTTAACAAACTTGTCCCAGGGTTTTTCTCGGAGTCGTCTACATTGACATTTTTCAAGGCTGGGCTCCCATTGGCCCCATGTAAATCGATTTTTGAGGGGATGCTATGGAGCCATCTTTCAATATATTTTTGAGGGGTCTTAAAGTTCACAAAATTCTAACTTTCTATACCAAATACTTGCATTTTGGTCATTGTTTACTGGTTGAATTTTGCGTTTTCCCTCAAAATTTTACAGTAACAATAGGGCTCTGGCACTAGTGCGAGGGGGTGAGCCCTATTGTAAGACCTTTTTAACAAGGTTAAATCCTCACTGAAGTTGATTTTACATAGTATATGTCCCCTTTAATGTCATGATGTGGGTCATTCTAAGGAAGCAACATCTTCGGCACGGGTAGACTCTTGGCCCCCCAGTCAGAAAAGTAACATGTTTGCTAATGACACACTGTTGTGCTCCTGCAGGGGTGTACTACTGCTGGCTCCAGGGGAAGCGGGCAGCTCAGGTCCGTGTGCTGGTGTATTCTCATCTGGGACGGGGCCAATCGGTGCTTACCCATCCAGACTTCTTCCCCGCGCTCAGAATGGTGTGTTTGTGGTACGCTGGACTGATTGCGGTGTTTCTGATTATACTGGTCACCAAGGCTGTGATCCAGACAATCACAGAGGTCCAAGAGACTCACCAGGACTAGGACAAACTTGATTATTGTTGTTGTTGTGTTTTACTTTATTGGTTAGTTGGAGAAAAATGTGTCCATAATTTGTAATGTACAATCAGTCTATCTACAATAAAAATACAATACATACTACATACATACTTAATTAGAATAAATGGTATCTTGAACTTTCTTTACTTGTTTTTTGTGTACTAAAGGATGTTGGGATGACTTGGTCAACCAAACTCTATAAGGATTTGTGTTCGCAACAGCAGAAAGGAAAAGGCATGTCATTTTTAGATTTTAGTGTGTCTTGCTCATCTTTTGTTCTGCTCAGTTTTTAACACGACATCTTAGGATGTTAACCAACTAAGAAGTGCAGCTTGTACAGTTCGAAAGGACAGGAGATAAGCACAGTTGTATTGTGATGCGGCAGAAGACGTTCAAGAGGAAGTACTTTGAGGAAATGGCAACAGACAACAACAGAGCGAAGTAAGACTGAGGCTTAGTGGAGGGCTGTGTCTCCTGAGTTCACTTGGCTCCGGCTGAACGCTGACAGTGATGCCCGGGCTGCTGGACACTGAGGAGTCTTTTGTTCTGATGCCACGAACTGCTGGCTCTACCTGACAAATCCTCCAAAAGCTGCACTGAGAACTTTGAGACACAAAGGCGAGTGTGAAGATATTTCTGTGACTGAATCTGAATTTGCTTTAGGATCAGTCAATCTATCTATCCATCTATCCAAAGGTTCTAGAAGTAGTTGATGATATCATAACCTCAGATGGTGGGCAAGGGCCTATATAATTCTTTAGAAAGATATCTAAACTTATGATGCACAAATGTTGAACTTTATCATTATTTGGATGGGACTGTCTCCTCAAATAAACATTAACAAATATATAAATGACACGGTTTAAAGTGCTTTGATGACAGTTACATCATTGGAGTTGAATAATGGCACCATTTTCTGAGACTACTGTGGAAAAGTTATTTAATGTTAGCTTTTCTATGCTGACAGAAGACACTGAACAAGTGAAGGCCAACTTTCCTTCTCTGCATTTTATTTGGTGGTGATTCTGTGTTTTTTTATTTTATTTGCTCGTCATCCAAGCTAAAACTGACCCTAAAGGGGTCATTTTTGACAACAATTTTAAAATTTGACAAACAAACAGTGTGGTGAGAGCAGGCTTTATAAATGACATCTTTTATCTACGGAAAAGCCTCCTTTTCTAAAACTCGCACCGGCCCTGAAAGAACTATTCATGCTTTTATCAGTTCAAGAATAGTCTATTGGAATGCTCTTTATGTTGGAGTTTCACAGTGTGGCCTCAGTCACCTTCAACTAGTACAGAATTTGCTGCAGCTCGCGTTTTAACCAACACTCCAGACGTCAGCATATCACCCCAGATTTTTTCACTCCGTTCCAGTTTCTTTTAGAATTGGGTGCTTTGAATTGATTTTAAAATGTGTTCTTTTGGTTTCTAAAGCCCTTAATGGCCTTGCCACTTCATACAGTATTTGACCAAGCTCTTGTCAGTTTGAAAGAGCCAAACACTGGGGAACAGGCTGCCCCCGATATGTGCACCATCACAGACTTTGGCCTTTTTAAATCTAGGCACAAAACTTGTTTATTCAGACTGGCTTTTAACACTCAGTAGTGTAGTGGCACTTTATTTTGTACAGTTTGTTTTATTGTTTACACCAGCTGTTTCCAACCTTTTTTTCCTAGAAGCCCCCTTCTTCTTGAACATGAGACCTGGCGGGCCCCCATTTAAAAAAAACAAACTGTGGCTTACATTATAAAAAAATATTGTAATAGGAATTTATTTCAGACAAAAAAAAATGCAATAGTGATGTTTTTGTTCCCATACTCATTTTCCAATAATATATTTGTATTTTTTACTATTTACTTTGCAATAATACTCACACTGATAATCTTTCCCTCTGTCCAGACAAAGCTCTGGGGGCGCCCTGCAATTTCTGACGCCCTCCCTGGGGGTCACCTGGTTGAGAACAGTATACATTTTTTATTAATTGAAAAGCACTTTGGTCACTGACAGTGCTGCAAAGGGCTCTCTGTGAATAAAGGTCGATTGATTGATTGAACTTTGTGCCAGTTTCATGTGGAAACATTACAAAGATATGGATCAAATTTGTGAGCTCTAACTTTATATCATATTATTTGTCTCTGCAGTCTACATTTGTGTAATGTTTGACGTGTATCCACATTTAGGATGCCCTTCTAACATCTGGCAAAGGGACAAACAATGCAAATGAGCTCATATCAGCTAACTCGGGCACATTTGCATTGTTTGATGTTGATTAATGCGCAATGTCCATTTTCATAAAGGGGATCAACAAATTTGCAATCTGACAGTTAAACAGTAAATTCTACTGAAGTTAGAACTAAGTAACTTCAGCACCAGAGCTCTCCCTGCAGCTCTGTTGTGAAAATACCCTGTTGGTGAAAAGACGCAAAGGCTTCTTTTTATTTTCTTCTTTTTTTTATTGAAATAAGTAAGTACAATTACATACAAACATATAAGAAAGCTAGGGTTTCTCAGAGTTTTGCCCTGAAAATACATTTGCAACCACCACAATGACTTACAAAGATGTTCAATAAGGTAAAATATTACTTAGTTCTGCTTTAAACCATAAATTCTCTAGAATAAAATCACAGTTAGCCGTTTTCTACACATACAGTTAGACAACAGGAAATACCAATGCTGCACGAGTGTGTGATGGTCCCTTGAGGCGAAGCTCGTTGAATACACAGAACAAGTAGAAAAGAGCGCCATAAACGTGATCATTTTGACTTCACCCAACCAAGACGTAACACGAACATTCAGTTGTGCCGCGGGGAGATCACCTGTGGCTCCCCCTCCTCATCCTCCACCACAAACCCCTCACACGCTCCTAAAAGGCCGTCAGCTGTCGCGTCTCATCCAGTCCCACGCGGCATTTCGTACCGTTCTCGCTTTTGTCGCGTCGGGGTGTTGTTGTGTTGCTTTGCCACTCGAAGCCGACACTTAAGCGCACCGAGAAGTGGTTTCAGGTGCAACTCGGCGTCTGCTGATAACACCTCAAAGCAAAAAGCAAGAGGCGCCCGTACAAAAGAACACACGCGGGCGAACAATGGAGCTGAGACAGAGAGAAGCTAGTGGCGAGACGAACAATGGGGAACTGCCTTGAGAGGGTGATAAGACGCAACGCTACGAATGTAAAAGGGCACATGTAATAAAGAGGTGCGGCGATAAACAGCTGGGGATTCGGACGACAACGGATCTACGGACGTGCTAAAGATGACGGTGTTCTCTCGAATTTTTCATGCGTCTGAGCAAATGCACAAACTCCCTGAGATCGGAGCACTTTGGACACTTTTGGTTTTAGTCCAATAATGAAGCATCCCTGGATAGAATTCTGAATTTAATTTGTAGCAGGTAGTTTTGAACGCAGGGCGGTTTGGGGTCCTCCCCAAGGAAATTTACCACAAGATAGATGTCATTGCTTGTAATCTGGGGTGTTTTAAATCAACAAATCCAACTATAGCAAATTTCATGATGATGTGATGCTGGCAGTGAACCCTCCACATTAAACTTACATATTGCACTTTTAATCATACATTAGGATTTCAGGCCTCCTCCTTTAGCATCAAAAAAGTTGAGGCGCAGTTACATTAAAGGGCCTGTACCTGATTTTTATTTACTCTAGCTAAGATCAATTGATTTTACATTAGTATTTTTTGATTGAAGCAACTTTATGTAAATACATTGGATTTGTAATGTATAATCTGTGCATATTATAAATGCACTTTGATAGGAAAAAATAGTGCAGAAGTGTTTGCCAGGGTCACCTCTTTTCAGCCAATCAGGCACATCGTACACTATGATTCATGGGAAAATAACTGCTTGACACTTTCCCAGACATGTGATTCTCTGTCATGTTGCAGTTCCAAAAGTCCTAAAAGCTAAGTGTAAAAAGAGTCAGAGGTCGTTTCTGAGTCATGTTGAGGGACTATCTGGTTCAATCTATCTGGTCTAACGGTTCAAACAAAAACATGTTCCCGTCTCACGGTTCAAAATCAGGTACAGGCCCTTTAACCTGTGTCCACATGCTACTGATCACTTTTGTCTAAGTTTTTGGTTCTCTGTGGAGCTCCGCCGGACTGTGCACTGGACTGTGTAGGCTACAGAAAAACTAAAACCTGAAACTTTTATCAGGACAACTGGCCACATGTTTATGTTGTTTCTAAATAAAAAAATTAAACAGAAATAAGTAAAACAACGCACTGTGGCCCTGTGGGTAATTTGTGGTAATTGTGCTACAAACAAAATCTACAGACGTATTAGTTTTTCAGCTGTTTATGCTCGTGACACCATGAATAAGAGAAGAATTGACCAGAGATAAATACTGGCTAAAAGCTCATGGGGTGTAGAACATCTTTATGGAGCCTAAACTGTTTCCAGAATCTTTGAATTTGCTAAATTCTGTTAATGATGAGACGCATTCAAGTGCATGTCATTGTGTATGGCTAATGCCGCTCTCGCTCTCCTGCGCAACATTGGATTTTCTTGCGCTTAGAGGGAACAGTGGTTGGATTCATGTGAAACTGGAACATCTCGACTGTGTTTGGTTGAACAGAATGGGAGGTCAAAGGTCAAGGCCAAACCTAGATAAAAATTGGCGCAATTTTGGACCAAACAATGACAAGTGCACCCTTAGTATTCAGAACAGTACTTCGGTTGGAACATAACGTAAAAGAATATGCTCCAAACACATGTCAATACTACACTATTCTGTTAGGAAATGCATTTTTGAAGTATTCTTCCCTGTCCTGAAGATAGACCTGGGCACTGATTTAGCATGAGCTTGGAGTTAAAGACTGGACTCTGCACTAAAATGCATGAAATTGTTGTCTGGAGTCTGAATATGTATTAGGGCCTGAGTGTATTTTCACTAGTTCAGCAAAATGTCTTCACTCCATTTGATGTATTTTATATGCAGCTATTTGTTGGGGCAAAAAGAGAGAAGGCGAGAGAGAGAGAAAGAACTGAATTTGAAATATATTTTGTTGGGTGAGAATCACAAAGACGCATCTGCCAGGAACAGATCGTTTTTCATGCGGAAAGAACTGCCATTCACTACAATTACATGCGCGCCAGGAATAGTAGATAACTGGCCTAGTCCAACTTAAACCGATTTTTCAAAATGCATGTTAACCCGGGAACTACAGTTGAGGTATGTCGAGACTAGGAGAGGCAAACAGACAAGGGAAATATAAGACATGTGTTTGGACGTAGACTCACAAACTACAAACAACCATCGCGGACGAGCTTGTGTCGTTTTGCTCTGCAGGGAACGTACGTAAAAACTATCGGCTTGATTGTTCTGCAATAACTTCGAAGCATGTCGAAAAATCGAATGCCCAGAGTAAGTGAGCTGTCGCTTCTCTGCTGTAAGCAAAAGCGCGGTTACATGCATGATAGGCGTTTTAATTTGCGATTAAAGCGGCAAAGTTTTAGTGCCAATGCTAAATTACTGTGGACTATTTTTTGCTTTCGTCACTGATTACACCATTTGTAGAGAAATCGTTTGGTAGCAGAAAGACAGATAAAGTGTCCACTTGGCTGCTACAGGTCACTTTTTTTGCCTGAAAGTGCCACATTTACAAGAGAAAACGCATGCGGCTTGGTGTGTGTTTCCTGACTTTTCTTTGGTTAAACAACGTCACGTGATCACTTGAAACTCATGTTTTTTGCATGCTATCTGTTTTATATGAAATGAGCATTAATAGTGGCAACAGGTGAAGAAGTTAAAAGAAGTTAAACATATTTCCTGTGGATTTTTATCAGAGCAAACCTTTGTCCTTTGGAGCTGTGTCCAAACAGATGAGATCGTCAGACACAGACGTAAAAAGGAGAAGGTGAATAGCACAGTGACTGCAATGATTTAGTTTGATGCACTTCAGCTTCGGTTGTAAGAGTAAAGGTAGTGTGTCTACGTTTTGTGCATTATACATTTGTTTTTTAGGCAGAAATATCACTTTATGCCTTGTTGTTGCCATTGTTTGTGCATCTGTCTCTTCTAAAAACGACAAAAATAGATGGTTTTAGCCCAGACGCTGTTTCCGGTCTCTCTTGCACTCCTTTTCAGTGGGGTCCGTGTGTGCGCTGTAGTGTCAGTAAACTGTTAAACGCACCAAAATTAGCCCTAAACTTTAAACATGTTTGAATTACTCCAGCTCTTTCCGCGGCGCACACTTTCTGATTCAGATGCAGCTCCAGTCATAATGAGACTGAAGCAGAAGAGCTATAGTCTTCAACTACAAATTATTGGGACTGTCTAGAGACGAGAGAAACAGCTGTTTGATTGGTAGCTCTCTGCCACTTAGTCAGTCAGCGAACACAAAGAATGTGACAACGTTGAGAGAAGCCAATACCCAAGGGTTTTTTGACCTGACGGATATATTATTACATTATACTTTATGCATTATACCAGCCACTCCTTTGGTATTTTATTTCTTCTTTGAGTGTCCCCCATGGTGTATAAATTCAGGGGTCACGACTTCCTCTTCCCTTTTGCAAATCCCGTTTTGGGAAGAGGTCTGTCATGTTCTGTACCTTTGTTTTAAGCATCATGTTGTTACTATTTTGTATTTATTTATGATTGTTATAATGTTACAGTTTTATTTCAGTTCATATTGAGCTCTGATGTTGCGCCAATGTTTATTTGACTAGGAAATATACAATGATGAGCGCTAACAACATGTTCCTGTCCTGTAGTTTGGGCTTGACCATTGAATCGTGGCATTTGTTGATCTTGTTATTTTGTTGACTGGGTATGTTTCTTTATTTTGCCCTTTTGCAAATCCTGTTTTGGGAAGAGTTTGGGCTGGCCCGGTGGCATATTTTGATCTTGTTATTTTGCGTTGACAAGGTATGTTTCTTTATTTTGTCCTTTCGCAAATCCCCTTTTCGGAAGAGTACTGGCTGGACCGGTGAATCGTGACAAATGTCGATCTTGTTATTTTTTGCGTCGTCCAGATTAAACTGAGAGGTCCTCCAAAAGTTTGACAGTGTCCAGTGGCCGATGAATGCGCCGTAAACATCATGAATCTACACAACGCAGAAACACGATCACATGGTCTGAGAGGTTTTACGGCGAAGACGATCTGGATTTAGTTCTTTAGCGCAGTCGCAGTTCTCTGTGCATGTAAAAGTATCGTGTGGTAAGTCCGGATGGTCGTTTCTCTGACATGGTCCAACATCAAAGTGAGCGAAAAGAGCCTGCGTAGACGAGGCTAGCAGTTCCTTCATACATGTTCTTCGCTCTTGGTTCAAAATCAGCTACAAGCCCTTTAATACAGGACCTTTGTGTATCCTAGCCCCACTTTCCTTCGACCACAATGTTCTTATCACAGTTGACGCACAATGACCTATCCTTTCCTGTATCACAGCACAGCCTTTTATCCCCAAGGTGAACAAGCTCTCTTCCTTCCTCCGCCGCCCTTGTTTGGCTCTCGGCTCCGTGATTGGACGTGGCAGGCGGAGAACGCGAGCCGTAGCAGGACTTTTGGACCTCACGCAGAAGCTATTAATCACCTGGTTAGTGGTTCGCGGTTTGCTCTGTAGCACGCAGCCTGTCCACTGTTGGGAGATAAATTGGCTCGCTCCTCTTCCTCTGCCTCTGGAATACAGACGGCGTACTTACAGCTCACTGCGGACAGAAAAAAAGTTCCAGCGGTAGACAGTAAATTTGTTGGAACATAATGTAAAAAAGTACCTAAAGAGCTTGTGCTATGCCTGATCTGGGTGTCTTGAATTGCTTCTTCAAGTAACAAAGTGCAAAAGTAAAAGTACTGTACATTTTTCAGGTATCTGTTCTTTGCTTAAATACAAATTCCAGTAAATACTTTCTACGTTTACTTGAGCATTTTTGAAGTGAACTGAAAAGTAAGTAAAAGTGTTAGTGTTTTTATGGGGGTGACATCTTGCCTTTAAGCAAACACAAATATATTCATAGAAATTACTACATATATTATTGGTTCAGGACATTTTGTTTCCAACAATCAGTACATTTGACAATTTACTATTTCAGGAATCTGTACTACTACTACTACTACTACTACTACTACTACTACTAGTACTTTTTTTTTTTTTTTACTCTAAAAGTACATTTTAAAACGGTTTTATTCTACTTGAGTTATTTCTTTACTTCTGTATCTGTACTTTAGTAAGTAAGTAATGGTCACATATCTGTGAAGTTGAGTACTTCTTCCACCACTGGGTCTTTGACGTTGCAGCATTGGATTTCACACTTATGGATGATATGCTACTATAGAATCTTTGAGGTCGGATGGGCCTATGCCACTTATGGCTTTATTTGTCAGGAGGAGGATTTCTAAATTCAACAGGAAGCCAGTGACGAGACTCTAACCTCAGGGTAGTGATAAATGGATAATTCATGAAGCAAGATGCTGCACTAATAGAAACATACATTTTAAAGATTGGGAGCAACAGTGGTTCAGTTTGTCCATCCACCCAAAGGTTGTTGTTTAATCCCAGGTCTGACCAGTGCGTACTGTTGCTTTGTCCTTGGACAAGACACCCACATCATTTATGAATGTTGCTTTTGATGCAGAAGCCAATAGTGCAGACTGGCAGCCTCGCTTCCATCGATAACAATGATGTGTAGTTATTGATTCATGCATTCATGAAGCCTAGCGCCCACAGCAGGATTTTTTCATGTCACATGGATGTCTCACTCACTGTAACATGTGGGCGACCAAAGTTTGTCGGAGCAGATATTAGGCTTTGTGGTAACATCACCATTGTCAAGATGATAAGCTGAGGCTAGCGCCACATGCTAGCATGGTAGTTTTTGTGCTTTGAAAAGTTAGTAAATGAAATGGAAAGGGGAAACTATGTCTTGTTGGTGACTGAGCTGTACTTTACTGTGTGCTTGAGTTTTCTGCAGAGAATGATGGTAGCTGCAGCGACAGGAGGGCTCACTCTGACACCAAGATTCCAAATGTCATTTCTGTCACTTCTGATGTTGCACCTCGTCTTACGGCAGTTCTTAGTTTAATCTTGTCTCTGTCTCAATGGGAGACATGCTATTTCAGATTACACTAAGTGGAACAGCTTGAAATGTTGATATTAATAATATTTAGATTATTTTATTTAACAAAAAAAAAAAGTAAATCAATTATATTGGATATAGCTAGAACGATGCTAAATATATATATTTTTAGAATGTATATATTCTATTTTGGTATTCCTTTAAAAAGAAAAAAATTTACTCTGGTCAATTGACTAGTTGTAATCCGGTTTGGTCTTTCTTTAGTGTGTCTGTTTAGGCCCGAGGAACTTTTCTTGATTTACGGCTTGTTTGCATAAGGTGAAAGACAGGATTAATGCTTCTTCAAACACTGCCTGAATATTTACTTTACCAACACACACCACAACTCATAGTTTACACTGTCTAAGGAAAGTTGTACTAAACCTGCTCTGTGCTCTTTAGGGGCCTAAGTCAGTTTTTGTTTTGATGCTGCAGGATACAAGGTTTCATTTGGAGGAAAGCTGAGCCGGCAAACCTCTGCAATCACCCGGGATTCAAACTCCACTCAAAGGCCTGGCAGGAGCAGAAAAAGCCTCTCCTCTTACTGGCAAGAAGACACAGGAAATATAGTTGACTTTACGCTTACCTTTGTAGACACGGTGTAACTTTTCTGATCCTATAACTTGATCCTATAATTTGATGTCACAAGTGGCAGATCATCCACCAGAAAAGCTGCATATTGCGTCTTCAACTGGGCAGCCTTTAAAATGGATAATTTTTAAAAAGAAACAGTTTTACCCTTATAGAACACAGAGAAATGTTCAGTAATAGTATTTATAGAAAGAAAAAAAGTTAGAAAACAGAAATCATGCAATTGTTATTACACTAATTTTCACTTTCAAATACCATTAAATTATTATGCAAAATGTATTGTTTTGAGCGCTTCACCATGTTATCGCATTCTTCCCTCATCAAAAACATACCTAGAGTTGCACTTGGCGTCATTCACATTTGTTTAATCAATCCTTGATTCACACGTTTTTTTAAATTATTCTCTACTCCTTCACTGGGCCTAAAAAAACTCAAAATATAAATTTTCCTGATTTGTGACCTCAAAAGTAGGTCTCCTGTGCTGTTTTTAACAGGACATATATTCTGCTACAGTGACCTTTTTGAGCTTTTAACAATGCTGCGTCATCAAAAACATACCTGAAGTTGCATTTAGCTTTATTCGCAACATTTTTAGGAATGCTGGTTTGAAAATCCTTTTCCCTCCGAGCGTCAAAAACACTCCCTGTTGAACTCCCTCAATCAATCGACAATTTTCTTATTTTAGACGTCACTGGAACTGCAGCAAGTGTCAGGGCAAACGACAGATAAACAAATGGTAATTTAGAACAGAATAAATTTTTTTTGTTTCAAAACATGAGATGGCAAGGACACATACACAGTGACTTTTTTGGGCTTTTAACCATGTTCTAACAATGTTCCATCATCAAAAACCTACTTGGAGTTGTGTTTGGCTGCATTCACACTGTTCTGAGGAATGTTCATTAGAAAATCACCTCCTCTGAGCGAGAAAAACGTTTTCTGCTGAACTTACTTGTTCTGGGGCGTATTTTCAGATGTGGGGCTATGAGATAGCCCACACCAGCCTCTCCCTTCAGGCAACGCCAGAGCAATGGAGCGTCCAGCCCCTCTCGAGGAGACGGGTTCCAGAGCCCAGGCTGTGCGTGGAGGCGAGGCCGACTATATCTAGTCGGTAGTGCTCGACCTCCCGCACGAGCTCAGCCTCCTTCCCCCCCCTAGTGAGGTGACATTCCATGTCCCTAGAGCCAGTTTCTGTATCCAGAGATCCGGTCGCCGAGGCCCCAAACTTCGACTGCTGCCCAGATCTCTCTGCACCGGAGAATCCTCTGCTGTTTTAAGTCCTTAAATCATTGCTAGATTCATTCTGAGCATTTCTGCTGTCTAAACAGGTTCACTGCTGCTGCTCACCCACACCATAATGTTTACTGATGGCTAACTTCACTAAATTGTGTGAGTGCTAAGGTGCCATCTAGTGGCTGGATGTAAATATAATAAACTGTTTTTTGAGATGGCAAATTTGAGTTACTCGAGCCTGTTTAAAGGCTAAAAACATTATGAAAAATGCATAATATATTTTTAAAGGCTAACAATAATACAGAACAATACATAATATTTTTCCTTTAAAAGCTAACAATAATACAGAACAATACATAATATTGTTCCTTTAAAAGCTAACAATAATACAGAACAATACATAATATTTTTCCTTTAAAAGCTAACAATAATACAGAACAATGCATAATATTTTTCCTTTAACTTCTAAAACATGGGCTAGTCAGGAATGTCTGAATATGTTACAACGTGCGAGTATGTTTTTTATACAGTTAGATGTTGCTAAAGTGGTTTTACATTCCAAGAGGAGTAGTTGTGAGTGATGCTGCTTCAGTTTGCACGACCGTGAAACAGCAGACTGTACACAACCTGTTACTATCATCTCAAATCAATCCTTTTATTTTGGGACCGGTCCACATCTCAGCTTCCTATCGATCTAGCTCCTGTCTCGTTTAAGGGCTCGTTCCAGGCCTTTTCGACAGAGACGACTCATCATTTTTCATATCAATTTTCACTGCCGCCTTATTTGATCCAGGTCTTGGTGTGGAGAGTCAATAAAAGGTGTTTTGTAGCATCCCAGTCACACTAATAATAGACGCAAAGAGAGCATCAACCAAAAGTTAATTTTGGTCGTGCAAATGAGATAAAAATGTTACGCTTAATCTACATTATGAGCTTTTAGCCATGTTATGATAATGGTTCTGCGTCAACAACACAGCTTGAGTCGGGTTGTTTAGCTTTTATGCTTATTCTAATCTATCTAATCTAATCATTGTTTTGTAATTAATTTCTCTTGGCCACAAATGATCTAAGGCGCAATATACGTATTTTTATATAATTTGAAATAAATGCATGTAACAACCAGTGTTTAAATGAAATAAATAACGCTTTCCTGCAGCAGTGGGCAATTATTTTCTCCTGAAGGCCACATTGGGATATCGGCCTGTTCTGCAGGGCCGGATACTGTTACTGTTATTACTATTTATTAGTAGGTTTTTTTTTCTCTCAACTCTCAACTCTGATTTAGGATGATTATTGAGTGGAACAGAATGAGGGAAAGAAATCGCAACGTAGTGTACATAGTGTACATGTACAATACATACACCAGGGGTTTGGAAACACAAGCGAGAGCAGAGTTGGTTTCTCTTATAGAAGGATGAGCTCTGAGGGAGGTGAAGAGGAGTGTGCGCTCAATGGTCATGTGAACAGCACGTCTGCCATGTGGGCTGCTGCCTGTCCTTGGTCCAATGTAGAGACTAACTGTAGCGTGCGGCTGTGAGTGAGCGCGGACTGCCTGGCTAGAGCACACAGATCGATCTGTGTCTGTTACAACACACACTCTTAAGAGATCACTGATTGTGCAGCGGTGCAGTTGGACCTGTGGGGCCCCGCGGACCACTTATCAGTCTTAATACTGTTTTAATAATAGGGGCCCAAGGGCCAGATTGTGGTATTAATGGCCATAGTTCACACACATCTGCTTTACCAGTGCTCTGGTGTTTTATCAGAGTACTTTTTGTAGTAACACAGTAATCTAGGCCTTCTAATTTACAACTGGGTTGGACACAGAAGTCCATTTCAGACTTTTCCTTGTGTAAAAGGTTACTTCATTTGCATAGCCTTCTCTTTTACTGTGATTGATTTTATAGCTTCTAACACCAAGATCAAACTCACACGTATGGCTGCTGCAGCTCAACGTGGAGCTTTCTGCTCCTTTTGTGTGGTTCACATCTGAACTCTCTTCTTCTACACTGATGATATGACCTAATGTAGTAATCATTCAATCTAGTAAAAGCACTAATGTAAGGAAACATGATCCACACACCCAAAGATCCAGAAAGAACTGCAGAAAAAGGTAGAAGTGTGGACCTGTTTGAACTTGGTTTTGGAAAATACACCTACCACAATTCTAATTAACAGATGTAAGCTTAGTTCATGTACACAAACGTTTTTTAACCTTTCACTATGCCGGTGGGACATTTTGAGCTTTAAACCACGGTATAACAATGTTCTGTCGGTCCAAAAACATACCTGAAGTAGCATTCAGTTGCATTCACGACCCCTCCAAAGTTTTTCCAAGTATAAAGTTTTTCCAACTTTATATATTTCCCTTTTTTCAAAGTAACATTAGTAATCATTCAAATTAGATTGAAACATTTTTTTCTGAGTAATCAGTTGTCAATCTGTTTACTTTTACAAAGTAGTGTTGTCACAATACTGACATTTCATATTCGAGTCAATACTAAGAAACACACTCAATTCTTGATTTCGATACCACAGAGATAAATACAAATGCTCTATATTTAGATCAAGGTTTAAAACAATATACAGACAGTTTCAACACTAAATAATTATACTTTCTTTATTCAATATTGTGATATACTAGTTCTGATAAAGCTCAAGATCATTCTGAAACTGTTGACGAAAGGTCAAAATGTGTCAAAATGTAACAATACTTGATCAAAAGTATACCTAGTTTTGACATTAGTTTAAGTATTTAAATATTATTATCTGATTTTCTATACCTTTGACAGCCCCAATACAAAGTAACTGGACGGACACTGGTCAGAGCAAACACTGGACTACAGCCTGGAGCCTGCTGTATGTCCTAACCTTGCACTTGTCCTATATGCTCCACGCTCAAATCGATCCGTGAGCCTTTGCAATGATGTGGACTGACAACAGCAGATGTCTGACCTGTTCAAACGTGTTCCCCGTCACACTGTGGAGCGCTGCATTCAGAGGAGGACATTTAATTGGCCAATCGAACTCCGCTAATGGCTATTCTGAGGCGTGAAACATGCTAATATGTCCAGATCTGCTGGGACGACGCCATGTTTGTGTGAACTGACAGAAAAGGGGAAAACAAGGTCAGGTGGTGCTACGGTTTGAAAGATGTGGAAATTGACTGGTGAAAAGTATAATTTTGGTTGATGAAAGACAATGTTTACTCCTTGTTTTTACACCTACTGTCACCTGTTTATTGCTATCAGCCAATCACAGTCTGCAACCGTGCCCTTTCAACCAATCACCTCTCAAGTCATTAATATAAAATGCCATTCATATGCACTCTCTCCTACTCCCATCCCTCAGTACAATCTAGCAAATGTTCTCACTTCATAGGCAAATAACTTTCTTTTTGTAAATAAGAAATAATGTAAGTGTAGCAGTGCATGCTCACTGACATCCTGCTAGCAGCCCCTCAGCCCTTTTAAAATAATATATATCTGTAATGGGGCAAAACAGATTTTATTTTATTACATGCGGAGACTCCGCCAGGGCTGCCCTTTTTCATCTGTTCTGTTTATTATTTTTATGGACAGATTTTATAGATGCAGCCAGGGGCCAGAGGGCGTCCGGTTTGGGCACCACAGGATCTCATCTCTGCTGTTTGCAGACGATGTCGTCCTGATGGCTTCTTCAAACCAGGACCTGCAGCATGAACTGGGACGGTTTGCATCCGAGTGTGAAGCAGCTGTGATGAAAATCAACATCTCCAAATCCGAGGCCATGGTTCTCGACCGGAAAAAGGTGGCTTGCCCTCTCCAGGTGGGTGGAGAGTCCTTGCCTCAAGTGGAGGAGTTCAAGTATCTCGTTGTCATGAGTGAGGGAGGGATGGAGCGTGAGATTGACAGGTGGATCGGTGCAGCGTCTGGTCGCTGTATCGGCTTGTTGTAGTGAAGAAGGAGCTGAGTCGAATTTTCCTGCCCTCACCTATGGTCATGAGCTTTGAGTAATGATGGTAAGGACAAGATCGCGGACACAAGCAGTCGAAAGGAATTTCTTCCGCAGGGGCTGGGCGCTCCTTAGGATAGGGCGAGGAGCTCAGTGACTGAGGAGGAGGAGCTTGGAGTGGAGCTGCTGCTCCTCCACGTTGAGAGGAGCCAGCTGAGGTGGCTCGGGCATCTGTTCCAGAACCTCCTGGATGGTAGACAGGTACATAAGTAAAGGTGTAACTGTAGTTGTGTTTTTCTTCATTTCTACATGTTTCAGTAATTCTGCATGTCCCTCTGACTGCTTTACATCACAAGACTCATCCTCTTTTATAGAGTAAAGATCTTGATCAAACTGGTTCGGATCATTTCAATGTTTTTTTAGTTAGTTCGTTTTTTTTCCCCTGACCTAAAGGTTTAATTTGACAGGACAGCTGTAGCGTGAAAGGGGATGGAGATGGGGGTATAGACAATCAGCAAATGGTCGAATGGGCAGGGAATCTAACCCACAATGCCTTAAAGCTGGGGTACTGGTATCGTGGGTGGACGTGAGGAGGACCAACCTCCATCCAGGGGGTCACTGTGGACGTGGTGGAGGATTTCAAGTACTTTAGATTATATCTGAGCAATAAACTGGACTGGGTAGCCCAACTTTTAACCACTAGACCAGTTTAGTGTTCATATTGGCTCTGACACGGCAAAGGTCTGGAGTGGTTTTCAGGTCATTAGACAGGTGTTCTCCAGTTGAAGGCACTTATTTTTTTATTATTTTATTATTTTTCCATTTGCGACACATACAACCCTAGGTATTCTTTGTAAAAAGTCACAGAATGCATAATGTTTGCCTGAGAATTTTAATGTTCCAGCAAGAGCTAAACCTTGTGGAATTCCAGATCACATGGAGGATGACAGCCAGGCAAGTCACACCAAAACCTTTGACTGAAGCAAAAATCATTTCACCAACTGAATATTTCCAACTAATCACTAACTTGCAGCAGGACTTGACAATATTAGATCACAAAGCAAATAAATGATCTGTATGAGGCACACTCTGTTTGTGTGATCCAAATCACCTAATTTCCGCTGCGTGGCGTGTCCTTTACCAAATATAGTTTGCTCATTTCCGTGCAGCACCAAAGCAGGGGCCAATACCTGTTAAACCCTTTTGATCCGCGTGTTATCTGGACCAAACCATGTGTCCTCATCTAACCTGTGGATTTATCTAAAATCCTTTTAATTAGAATCTCCTCGCTCCCCGGAGACGTGTTGTTAACCCTCACATGATTGTCTGCACATTTCACACCTTGTCCGTCATTCAGCACATCCTCTTCATTTAACTTGCCCAACCAGCTCATGCTCATCTGATTACTTTTATCACTGAACCATGATCTTGCCAGTACTGTTGTCCATCAAAGAGAGCATCATGTGTTTGTGTTTTACAGTAGCAGGCGGCTATCAAGATGATTTAAAATTAAAGTTATTTTAGAAGATGTAAGATTTGAATCATGTCGTTCCATCACAAAAATATACTTTTAATAGAAAAGAGGGGTTTTTTTGTTAGTGTTTGTGCACTTTTTTGGGAGCAATACTGCTAGTTTAGCCGGACATGTCCCGAGATAAGATTAGCCTGTCTTCTCCTTTGCTTCACACAGAACTAAATTGTCATCTCTTTACAATGTTGAGGTTGCAAAAATTTCAAGAAAAAGTAATTTTCATAACAAAACATGAATTTATGAACTGAACACTAGGCTAAACTAGAGGTTTTCTGTTCAAAACAACAACCTGGATTTTTGCAAATACACAAATACGCTTTCACAACAACATCTAAGTCTTAAAGGACAACTATTATGCTTTTAACCATGTTCTAACAATGTTACATCATCAAAAACATACCTAGAGTTGCATTTAGAAAATCCTCTCCCTCCGACCATCAAAAACACTTCCTGCTGAACTCCCTTGATCAGTGACATTTTTTCTGATAACTGACAGTCACATGTCCAAGAATCTTCGGCTGTTTTAAAATCTTATACCATCGCCAGACTCGTTCTGAGCTTTTCTACCGTCTTAACACAATCACTACAAACTGCTAGGCTAACTTGCATTTCTTCCCAAAGCACATTTTTAGCTTGTGTAAGTGCTATGCAGCCCGTAGATGGCGCCTAAACTAATTGCCATGGGGAAAAAAGCAGAGAATTTTGTTTTTTATTTTTGATTCTAAAACATGAAATGCCAAACTCTAGGTACTCAAGAGCATGTTTAAAGCCTAATGACAATATGAAAAATGCTTATCATGCTTATTATTTTTCTGTAACAATTGCGGAAAGACAAATCCTGTTGTCGTGGAAAAGATGTCAGAGTTTGAGAAGAGTCAAATCATTGGCCTCAAGCAGAGAAAACATCTCAGGAGAAACTACTCAATTTGGCAATGGCAACATATTAAAAATGGAAAAGATAGTGAGGAACCTTCGTCTTGGAGGAGGAACTGTGGTCAGAGTCAGGTGAAGTGACGATCCCATAATGCCTAGTGCCTCCGGTACAAATGTGACCAAAGAATGAAATCAGCTGAACCTGAACATCCTGAACGACCATCAATGGATTTCTTTTTCTCTGATTCTAAGATGACAATTGTAGGATTCATGGCTCACATTGTGACAGAGTGGTTCAGGATTCATGGCCCACATTGTGACAGCGGTTCAGGATTCATGGCTCACATTGTGACAGAGTGGTTCAGGATTCATGGCTCACATTGTGACAGAGTGGTTCAGGATTCATGGCCCACATTGTGACAGTGGTTCAGGATTCATGGCTCACATTGTGACAGAGTGGTTCAGGATTCATGGCCCACATTGTGACAGAGTGGTTCAGGATTCATGGCTCACATTGTGACAGAGTGGTTCAGGATTCATGGCCCACATTGTGACAGAGTGGTTCAGGATTCATGGCTCACATTGTGACAGTGGTTCAGGATTCATGGCCCACATTGTGACATAGTGGTTCAGGATTCATGGCCCACATTGTGACAGTGGTTCAGGATTCATGGCCCACATTGTGACAGCGGTTCAGGATTCATGGCTCACATTGTGACAGAGTGGTTCAGGATTCATGGCCCACATTGTGACAGAGTGGTTCAGGATTCATGGCCCACATTGTGACAGTGGTTCAGGTTTCATGGCTCACATTGTGACAGTGGGTCAGGATTCATGGCTCACATTGTGACAGAGTGGTTCAGGATTCATGGCAAACATTGTGACAGAGTGGTTCAGGATTCATGGCCCACATTGTGACAGTGGTTCAGGATTCATGGCTCACATTGTGACAGTGGTTCAGGATTCATGGCCCATATTGTGACAGTGGTTCAGGATTCATGGCCCACATTGTGACAGTGGTTCAGGATTCATGGCCCACATTGTGACAGAGTGATTCAGGAGCAGGAGGCATAATTTTCACACGTATTGACCTCCATAGAGTCCAGATCTTACACTGGCCCTGCCGTATGAATTCCCATTATATTTGTGACTTCACAAACTCTTGAGAATCCATCTGGGCTGTGTTCAGCTGTCAGGGCTGCATCGGCCGTTGTGGCCGCACCAATCACAGCGCTGCATTGTGGTTTGGGCAGACGTCAAATAGACGAACCTAAACAAACATGGCGGCGCCGACAGACGTACTTCGGGCTATTTCAACACATTTACGGACTATTTTGCTTTGAAAACGTGCACATAGAAGTACTTTGTGCATTTGAGGACGAGGAAGAAGTCGGTGCTTTTCTCTCAACTGGATTTATTGATTTCTCTGCTTGTTCCATTTTTGTGACGCTGCGACCAATCAGTTCAAATGTTCGTCATGACATTCCGCAATTTCCCAATGGCTTTCGATGGGAGCGTGTCCAGATTGATAATGTGTAGAACTAAATTCAGAGTGATACACATATCAATCTGGTGTGAGCCAGGATATCCACATCTAAACCCCTTTGAGAATCTGTGGGATGTTCTGGAGAAGGCTTTGGCAGCGGACGCACTATCCATCATCAACACAAGATGCTGGTGACAAACTAATGAAACACTGGGTTTAAATACATTTTTGACCATGCGGAAACGTATTCACACAAATGTACAACAAATGCTGTAATCAAAGCTAAAGGCGCTCCAACCAAATATTACATCATGTGTTCTTTTCTTTTGTGGAGATTCATGGAGTTTTTGACTCTCCATGAAATTTGCCCTTTAGATTGCAATCGTAGTTGAATTGTTAACTAGATACAGTTTCTTTCTTCACTAACCCTTTGCATTTGTTTTTCAAAGACAAATTGCTGCAACAAAGACCTGAGGTAATTTCTACACACATTACTATTCAAATGTCAAGTACAGATACAACTCAATTACAGCCTGCGCTGATCAAGGATTGATCCGTTGACCTTCCGGTTGGTGGGCAAACGCTGTAACCACTGAGCCATTGCTGCTCTGACTCTTCTCCTGAATCCTCCTCTGTCATTTCCCAGCCCGCAGACACACCGCTCCATCTTGTCTCTCCTGCAGCTAAAGCTTCCTTATGAAAAGTCATCCATCACTCGGCTCATCCTCTGTCCATTCTTCTGTGTCACTAAATGTTTCACAGTAGCTCCTCTCCATGGGATCATTTAGCTGTCCCTCTGGCACCCCCCTCGCCTCCCCACACATTTGCATACCATTTTACCTGTAATAAAACACAGGCCAGACATTGTTTTTAGCTCAGGGTGAGGAATTATAGAGCAAGCAAGACGAGTTGTTTAAGGTGAGACGCTCCAGGTGAATAGGAAAAATCTTACATTTAAAAGATAGCAATTTGAAACTTCTCCTGTAGTTTACTCACAGAAATGTTAGAAAAAAATGGATTACAAGTTTATTGTTATGTAATGTTTTCATGTAGAAATAAGCAGAGGTAGGACAAGATCTCGTGTCTTGAGAGAAATATTTAATATATTGTTTAATGAAGAGTGCAATAACCTTCCTGGATGAATACTTATTTAAGAGAATATCCTGTTTTAAAACCACATTGTTCTTTATTGTCTTATAATGCCATATACAGAAAACTTGACAAAGAAAAGCTTATTAGGCTTGCTTTGCTTAAAAAAATTTAAATTTGAATCTCAACTCAGTTCAACCAAAGAGAAAATGAAAATGATCTCGCTTCGTTCTCATCTTGTGAACCCATCTCGAGACATGTCTTGTCTCGTAAAAATTCAGTCTTATTATCATCCTTTAAACATGCTCTTGAGTACCTTAAATTTTCCATCTTATGTTTTGAAACTTGTTTTTTTAAATGATTCATTAAATGACAGGATTACATGACTGGAGTGCATCCAGCCAGTAGATGGTGCCTAGCGCTCACAAAATTTAGTGACGTTAGCTGTCAACAGACGTTATGATGCAGGTTAGCAGTAGCAGTTATAGTGTTTAGACAAGAGAAATACTAAGAACGAGTCTGGTGATGATTTAAGGACTTAAAACAGCAAAAGATTCTCTGATAAGTGACGTGGGAAATCTGACAATACGTCCCAGAACCAGGAAGTTCAGCAGGAAGTATGTTTGACGAATAAACATTCCTCAAAACTTCAGGTATGTTTTTGATGATGGAACATTGTTAGAACATGGTTTAAAGCTCAAAAAAGTCACTGTAACAGAATATGTGTCCTTTAAAGGGAGAAAAATGCCAAATTCGCACATATTTGGGAACTTTACATCTGAAAAATGAACAGAACCAGATTTAAATTTCTTAAATTTGTACGCATTTTAGTCACAAAAAACTTTAAGGAAGGGATTTTGGATTTTCTTTTTAGTTTTTGAGTAAACTAGATCATGCTGAAAATTGGCCAAAAAGTTCAAAATTTTGCCTAATTTTAAATTTAAACTTTTATAAATCAGGTTTAGAAATAAATATTAATACATCATTCTGTACGTTTCTTCAGAATTGTAAAGTTTGGGGCGTGTAGGAGCTACTTTTAGACTGATCATTATGTCTCTGTGGGAGAAAAATGCATTTTAAGAAAACGGCCTTTGAAGTTACAATGTCCCACAGAAATCTATGGATGAAGTGGATTAAATTAAATATTTAAACTTCCTTGGGAGTAGATTGCATATGAAAGCATAAATGTTGAGAAAGCAAAATGAGCAATAAACAAAAAATGTAAAAAAAATTGCCTATAATGTCTGACATTCAGTGACAGTTGTTTTGAAATGAAATATGCATTATTTAGGATGGTTTGAAATAGTTATCGACATCCTTATATTGGTATTTATTGATTTTTCCGCTTTAAAGTAACTGTACTATGGGACAGTTCTCAAAATAGTATCAAATCATTCAGTACTGGTGGTTCTGGCCGACTCGATTCTCACGCGTCCCATTATGTTCTCTGTGTTGTCATTATGGTGCTAGAAAAAAGTTCATGAAATAAACAGCAGACTTACTGTCGATAAATTCAAACAAAGGTGAGTTTTTATCTTTCTGTCACTGTATGTAAATCAACCCAGGAATGACCAAAATATGAACTCTGAAAAACTCCAAGAACACTTTTAGCTTCACGGATCATTAATTAAAGTCGCGTTGTGCCTTGCAACCTTTTTTAAGACATTATCTTCCAAGTAAAAAACCCATTAAGACACCTTTATTTGTTATAATTTGTTGTGTGGTAAAATAAAGGAGAGTAAAGCTGTGTGTTTTTTCTTTTAAATCAGGAGCAGAGTGAGGATTTGCTGCTGGGGACAAGGCAAAGTGCAGACATGAGAGAGTTTGGAGGAGCAAAGTCAAATATATGATCGAAATAACTAAAGTATATAGCAGCATATATCACGAACACAATTAAAAGATCAGATCTATAGTCTAATCATTGAGCCAAATAATACCCTTAGTGTCTTTTTTATCGCACACGAAAAAGGAAGTAAACTGTTTGCAAGCTAGTTGTTGTTAGCTTTATTGTGACTGCAAAACTCCGCTCTTGCCTCTGGAAGTTATAAAAAGTACTTATTACAGTGACTAATTGGGCTGCTAAGGACAGGACGGTAAGTTTGGACTGATGCAAATAGTTAGAAAGTTTAAGATGGTCAAAATTTGGTGCGGCGTAGGGCTGTAGTCGACTAAAGAAATTCTTGGTCAACTGAGTCGACTAAAAGTCGACTAAACGAGCATGTGGCAAAAATATATCAAACCTCTGCGGTATCTCCATGTATCTGACCCAAACTGCACTCAAAAGATCAAAAATGCACAGGAAAAACATGTAAAAATGACTATTTATACATAAAAGTAGTAGGAAACATATTATGTATATGTTATACTTCAAAATCTTTAGCTAACTCACTCCAGATAGATAGCTCTTTATTGCGGACTCGTGGTCCATAGGTCCATATCTTCTTGTTTTTGCTTTTTTGTCATATGAATCCATTTAATCCAAAGAAAAAAAAAAAAAGATTTGTCGACTAATAAAAATGTTGGTCGACTAAGACTCCATCGACCGATTAGTCGACTAAAGGATTATAGCCCTAGTGCAGCAAACTCTATTTCTGGATAAATAAAGTTATTCAGCTCTTATTTTCAAGCATACAAAATTCTTAAGACTTGCAGTGAACAATTAACCAGTTAAATTGAATCGAAAAATGGTAGCTATTAGTGTCAAAGTCATAGTATCAGCAGTTTGAGAGCTGAAACGATCAGACTGATGGTGAATGGATTTTGTAT
This sequence comes from Rhinogobius similis, assembly GCA_019453435.1. Classification (NCBI taxonomy): domain Eukaryota; kingdom Metazoa; phylum Chordata; class Actinopteri; order Gobiiformes; family Gobiidae; genus Rhinogobius; species Rhinogobius similis. The sequence continues at coordinate 8,801,552 of CM033624.1, read as the reverse complement.
TGGATTGTTACTCAATGATGATTACCAAGGTGGGGTCAAGGACTTTGAGAGGGCGACAGAGGTCCAACATGAGAAAATAAAATGGCTTAACCTCGTGGTCATTTTTTTGCTTATTACTGAACTACATTAAAAGCTGTGCATCTCGTTTGAAGACAGTGAGGTGAAGACTTGAGTAGAGATTGTTGGAAAGAGATGTGAAGGATGCCTTTTTTGTGATTTGCAGACTGTTTACAGCAGTGTCCTTTCGCCTTGGTCAAGTGAGAAAACAAGCCAATCAAATGCTAATCGGGTGCGTATCAAAGTTGGAGAAAAGTCAGTGAGAATACAAAGGTCTGTAATGGCCCCAAACCAGGTTTAACGGGTAAACAAAGGCAAGGTTTAGTCAGCTCGAAGTAGTATTAACTCCAGTTTCTCAGACCAGCTCCTCAGATTGAAATTTACTTTAGGATGGAAGTCGAAATGTGTTAAAACATTGTCCAGACGACAGCCTTTGAAACTTTTTGCATGATGGATCACTCCTGGACGAATGAGGGATTATACTAGTTTGGTTTGGGTATTTCTAAATGTCTAACCAAATAATCTTCAAAACTACTATAACCCAAACGTGTTATAGCTTGTGAACCTCATGCTAGCATTATCATTTTTATAATTTCCTAATCACATATTTTCCTACCTAACATTTAAAGCTTTATAATTGCCTTTTGAGTTCAAGAAATTTACCAACAAATGCTACAAAAAGTTATACATTTATAGCAATATCCATTGTGTTTTACGGCCCAACAGCCAACGACTTGCGTATTTTCTCTTTTGTAATTATGTCTCCAGAGACAAATCTGCAGTGGGCCTTCATACTGTTGTTTGATTGTCCTGAGGGAACAATATCTATGTTTAATGACCTGTTGACCTTTTAGTTTATTGCCCTGACATTTCAGCTGATGTCAAGGAGAGCAAACCTAATGAGCCAGTGTATAAGCCATTTCATACAGTACATCATGTTTAATAGAGGAGAGGGTTTTCAAACAACTTTGACCACGAAATATTTCATGCAGTAAAAAAAGGTTAATAATTTGTGCGTATGGAAGGTCATTTAGCACTAAAATCAAGAGCTAAGGAAATTGGTTGGCTACTTACATTGAAAGATATCTAAACACTGAAGAAGATGGTGTATGAACTTATATAGAAGAACATTTGATAGCAACCGGCAACCTATGCATGAATAGTTTAACATGAGTGCAAATAAAAGGCAACCCATTTTTGCAGAGTAAAACCCATCCTGTCACCCTTTACTGAATATGATCATAAGGCATAGTCTGTTACCTAATAAGTAAGTAAAAAATAGACTAAAACAAAAGCATGTTTTCCCCATTTTGGAAGGTTTTACTGCACACAAAAAAAACTGTCCTTATGTGTGAATGGGCTTGCGGGACAGTAGCACAATGATTAGCACTCTCGCTTCACAGCAAGAAGGTCCTGGGTTTGGCACCTGAACAGAGTGGGGCCTTTCTGTGTGGAGTTTGCATGTTCTCCCTGTGTCTACTTAGGTTTCCCTCGGATCTCCAGTTTTCGCCGTGTTTATAGCATGTTTATCATGTATGTTCATTTGCATGCATTGTCCTGACCAAATAAATCAACAACAGCCACAAAATGTACTCTTACCTGGGCTGGAGAAGCGGCCTCCTGCTGTTGTCTGGCTGTAATATTCCACAGAATGGTCTGAAACATACCTAACGACATGGACAATGAAGTTTCTATTTCCATGGGTTCATGCAAGTGGTGTGTCACCATCAGAAAGTTACAGACTGTGCCATTAAATTACACATCTATTAGAGCTATCAGAGCTTCCCAGCTGACGAACAGTAATAGAAACATTCATGGCAAGAAAAGAGTGCTTGACACCAGTGTTCTCTGCTTACAATAACATTTTTAGCATTGTATTATTTGGCAGTAGGGCTGTAGTCGACTAAAGGAATTCTTGGTTGACTAAAGACCTCCCTTATCAACCGATTAATCGACTAAAAAGGGGGTGCGCCGAGGCAAAACTATGAAGTATCTCTTTGTGTCTGACCCAAACTGCTCCAAAAAAATCACAACTGACTGGAGTTCATGCAAAATATTAAGAATTTATACAGAAAAGTAACAGGAAACTGTGTATTTATATATTAGAGATATATAAATTAGATGAAACTCATAATTCACTCCAGCTTTACGCTGTTTTTGTCACATAAATATTTTTAATAGAAATAAAATAATTTGTTGACTAATAAACACCATCGACTATCGACTAAACGACTAAAAACTTCCCCAGCCCTACTTGGCAGTACACCTCAATATTTGTTTATGTGCAGTCATGTTTTCTTCACGATAACTACACAAAGAGACTAAGTTTTAGTCCCTTTTCAAAGAATAATTTCGGTAGTATTTATGTTAATGTTGCACACTTAAATAAAAAAGATTTTTAGACATCCTTAAACCACTTCATAGTTCCACCAACACTTACTTGTTTTGTCGTGCAAGATCCATGAAAACGTCAACTTCTCCCGTTCTCTAATGTCTCATTTCATTCAGCGCTGGAAATGAATGGAGCCAATTTAAGCCTTTATTGATCTGAGAAATTGCCCGAAACAGTGTAAAACATTGACGCATCTTACTAAAAGCTGCAGCCCACAAACCAATTATCGCGAAAGGTTTTGTTTGCACCACATGGGCACCGTAGATGAAAGACTACAGCAGCACTGACGGACAATTCCAACTCTTTGTAACTTTAATGGATTTTCAGAGTGCTACCGCATACTGGAACAAGCCCAGAGGCAGATTATTTGTAAGACTCCCCGAAATTCAAAGATCGTTGTTTTGTAGAGTCTTTGAGAGATTTTGCGCATTTGAGATCGCTTAACCTTTACAATCTGCAGCTGTGCCCGTTCTGAAAAGTAGGAAACTGAAAATTAGTCATAAATTGATGGTGCAGAGTGGAGGACTTGATTCCTTGCTCTCCAGTGCAATCACAAAAGGGAATCATTTTGTTCAAGATTAGATTCGCCATCTGACTGAAGTGCTGTCAAGAAAAATGATCCGAAGTAAGTAGATATCATGATTTAAGAGATTAAGAAAACAGAACCAACAGGAAAGAGAATTTACAAAATAAACACTGGTAAAAACAGTAGTAGTTGTAGAAGATTGTGGCAATAAATAGGTGAAGGACTTATTAATACTAATATAACCATTAAGTTATGCATGCCTGGAATGTTTCACAGTTAGATTTTTCAAAACAGTGACCCAATAATGACCTTTGAACCCTTTTCTACGTTCCACAGTTAAGCAAGAAACGTATTTAAACGTTATTGAATAAGTTCATGTATTTAATTTGACGTGTTTTAATGCAAAAAACAGATTTTATCACCTGCATGTCTCTGTCGGCATTCGAGGAACTGCCCACTAACAGTTCTCTGTGGCGGAAGCAGGTCATTCATTTCAATGTAGAAGAGCTGCTCTATCATCCACTGTTCAACAACGGCAAGAGCAAACACAGACTTTATGCTTTATGTTGTACCAAATGCAGAGAAGAATACAACGAAGAACAAAGTCATCCTACGGCCCAAATTTGTTTAAAATGCAGTAGCCGTGGGGCTAAATTCCACTGCAATGCTAGAGCCGTCTGCTGTGATTCGACATCTACAGAATAACGCATCAACATTTCGGAGGTAACGGGTGGTCAACTATCTTCTCTTGAGGAGTGTTCCCACAAGCCCTTACCAGAACCAAGTACTTTGTTAATACCTGCGTTTCCCGGTTTGTAACCAGGCAGTTTCCATGGCTACAGTACCAAATTGAAAAGAGCAGTTCAGTACCGATAACCAAGCACTGAAACGCTAACTGTGTTGCCACTCCCTTATTTTTAGCGGGCATTTTGAAGTATTGCATAAGTAATGGGAGGTTAATTTGCAAAGATTTACAGGCAGATTCCACATCATGCATTTCCGCTCCAATGCGCCACAGACCGAACTCCGATTTAGTGCGCAGACCGTCGCCTACCGGATGCAATTTGTCTCCGCCTGTCCATGCAACGCGAGGCTGCGAAGTCCCGGGAGCTAGAACAGAGCACGTGCGGGATGTACGAGAACGTGCCATAAGAAAGTGCAGGTAAATGTAGCAGAAACAAAACAAATCGTTGAAAGTTCGTCATCAGCGCAACGACATTACTTTGTTCAAGAGTCCCATTTACATGCTTTGGGTGGTATTGATTGTGAACAATATTTGCCTAATGGGTAACAAAAAGTGTATTACATGTCTTTATTCGGACATAGTGTGGTCCGTGTAAACTGTTTTTATTTTGGAAAACCGGATGTAGTTCATGTTCTTTTTCCTGTCTGGTGGGTTCAGAGGAAAATAGACATGATCCGTATTTTTGTCGGAGCACGGCGGAGTCCTGCACAGAACATACGCGTGATTTGGAACGGCCTTCATTCATTGCAATGTGGAGCAGGGCTGTTAGAAAGGCTTAAAACCGCCATCCAAGTAGAGTAAAGATAGACTAGAGTAGTGCAGCGTTCCATTTATCCTCTGAGGTTGGTACTCGGACCTTGAAGACACATTTTATCCAAGTTTCTATGTTGCAGTTGTCAATTTGTAAAACTAGTGAGCAGTGGGTTACAGTTTAAGTACATTGATGATTAATAAAGTAATACAAACCAGGAAAGTGTTCAGATCAGCCAAAATGTGGATCCATTTAAGTTAATATATTAACCCGAACAGTGTAATTACATTTACACTTTATAAAGCCTTGCCTGTGAGCGATTTTTTTGTTGCTTCACTGTAAGAGTGCAGTGTTTTCAAGGTATTTTTGAACATTAAAATCACCCACAATGAAACAGCTACTAGATAGATGTGTTAAATATCATACTGTGCATTCAAACAAAAACTCACGTCACACAAGCAGGCATACCATTTTTCTTTCAAGTATGTACATTTCCGACTGTGAAAGAAAAGAGGGTAAGGTGAAAGCATTTGATGTGACTGGGTTTATCAAGAAGCTTTTACTGAATATTGCAATTGATTTACATAGTGCTTTGTCGTAAAGTATGTATATTCTTCCACTTCCCACATGCTCAAGGACAAAAAGCGTCTGTGCCTTTCTACAGTGTCTCTGAATCACACACTTACGCATTCAAACAGGCAAGCTTTAGTATTTTACAGGATCTTTTCACAATGTTTTGGTGCGTTTTTGTAATGCAAGGCAGCCACTATTTGTTCACGCGGCTTTTCTTTGAATATGTTTTACTGTGCACTTTGAGCTTTTTGCACACAATGTGTTTTCAAATACAAATGCCAACTGATCTGAGGAATCTAACTATCAATCCTCAATTCTGCATGTACCTACAAACAGTGGGTAAAAAATAAAAGCGGCAAGTAATTAGAACTGGGCTTCCACCATTCATTTTGTAACGCCATACATACACTAAAACATTACTTTACTTTATTTACACACATTACAATGGGTCATTGACATATGTAAGACCAGCAGCTCAGGTACTGATGACTCTGTCCACATCTTGGGTATTTTAAATGGCACAGAGGGACTGTAAACAAACGACAGGCTTAGTATGGAGGCTAATAGTCATGAGTTAAACAAAGACTCCACCTAAGATAGAACAGGACCAGAGGTGTTGTTACAGGACAGGCATGGCAGGCAGTTGACTCTGTGCATAACGTACGACAGCTGCTCCTCCTACCGACAAGTTATTTCCAGTCCAGCACTCACCAGGACACTTTGCATTACCAGTGCGCTAGCATTTGTTTACAGCTACGGGACAACTGATCAAGCATTCACCAGGATTTGATAACTTAAAAAAAAAAAGTCGGACTTGTCACCAGTAAGGCACACGTAAAAAAAAAACACGGCGTCATGAACGTAAGCATGGAGGAAATGAGGGGGGAACAATCCTTAACAGCATCCACAAGTTACAGCCGTGATTGGCTGAAAAAATCCCCCATACAACCTTTAAAAGTGCTGCATGTTACTGCATTATCAATGCTAGCACTGCTCATTAGCATAGCCTACTTACCCTCGTAGTTGTGGATGTAGCTGGAAATGTGCAATTTAAATGATGATGATTTTTATTTATACAGCGCTTTTCCACCTAACAGGCGCTCAAAGCGCTTTACAAACCGTTGAAACAACAGTTGCTGTTACAACATAACATACAATTACATTTATAGACAATAAACGAAATAAACAAAAGTAATCCATACAAAAGATGCAAGTAGCTGTTTTAGAGATGAAAAGGAGGAAAAAATTTCATACTGATGTAAAAATGGCAGACGGTCAGTAGGAAAGGCGTCTTAAGATGTTTTGGCGAAACTGTTACTGATGTTTACGAGTTCCGTTGCCTTGTCCTTGGGAGCAGTGAGTGAGAATAAGATAAGGGCACAGCTGCCAGCAGGAATTCTAGTCGGGAGGGGGAGAAAATATCTAATAATCCATTTATGATCTTCAGATCATAATCAATCTGTTCTGGTTCTCAGCGTCACTTACGAGCCTCGGTTTCATGTATTAAACTTGATGTTATCCACACGTTCTTGCATGTCCACATCCGTGCTGAGCTGTTGCGGATCAGCTCTTCGGTGTTTTCCTCTCTCTGTTCTAATCCCTCTCACGTCGCAGAAGTGCTCTTTAATTTCACCAGACAGGGGCTGGGTTGCTTTAAAGGCAGCTGTCTTACAAATTTTGCGATAGTTTAAGGCAGTACCCAGAACAATAAGCATGAACCCACTATCAAGATTCCAAAAACAATTAAGTCCCCAACATCTTCCACGGACAGAACCTCTAGACACAGAACCTGACAGTTGTTCCAGGTGTCCCGTGTGTAGCTGCTGCAAAAGTTCCGTCAGGGCGAGTGGGTTCTCCTGGTGCACCCTTCTTATGGGGAAAGGTTGTGTCAATCGCGCTTAGAGACCAGCTAGCAGTGAATCAAATCGCTTTTCTCACTTACTCAAGGGAGCAGGAGAGAGGGAATCCACAAGTCTGTGGACCTCATTTATTGTAATTTTCGGAGAGTCCTGGAGGCATCTTGAAAAGGCATACATAGCTGAGATTTTGAAGCCAAACGCAGCGCATCAGCTGGACCATAAACTGGACCGAAAATGACTGCTGGTAGGAGGAGCAGCTGTTGAACGTTATGCACAGAATCAACTGCTTGGGGCCCCCGAAGTCAGGTGGGCCCCCCTGTGACCCTGGATTCAATTTGGGTTATATGTTATCAGAGTTTGATAAAAAGCGGGTTATGTTCCGTGTTACGACATGTTGTTACACATTTGGGGAAACACATTTATTGCAGTTTTGCCCTTATTTTTCAAGATACTGTAAATGCATGTGTGATTGTTTAGGAATTCTTTTTTTTAATTTTCAAGAGAATAAACGCTGCTCAAAGTTTGAATACAATTTTAAGTGGGTAAATGAGAAAGATAAACATTTATATCATGGTTAAAAGCTCTTAAAAGTCAGATTACGTGTTATCTCAGTCTTTCTTAAACTGATTGTTACACTGTACTTCATGAGATACAGTGAAAAATGGAAATAGAGCTTGCTGTGTGAGCGAATTTTAAAATAAATGATGCCGTATTCTGACCATCTTTGTATTTTTCCCAATACCACTTGGCTTCAAAAACACCTGCACCAAGAATATTTCAGGGACATTTTGAACCGATAAACAACAACAGCCAGGCTAACCAGTGTTTAGCTTCGATTTACATGTACAGCGACCAAATTTAATAAAACTATTAAACGCAACTCCCCCATTTTCCCGAATCAGTTCCGTAAAACCCAGACAGCTGAACTCACAAACGCTCAGCTGGTTTGTTGAATCGACAGCAGGTATATTTGCATTCATGTCCTCTTCGACCGCGCTCTCCTCTGCTCCCTCTCATCCCGTCGCCCGTGCACCTCTCCAGGACCTTATCACCGGCCTGTTTAGCATTCCCCTCCAGCCGTCCCCTGTCCAAAACCACTCCATCATTCACACACGGGGGCAAGATGTAAGCGCTCGGCTCAAAATGACGGTAAAAGAAATAATGAAACGCAATGAAACTACCTCGCTGGATGACAATTTCAATAATGCGCAGATTCCTGTATTTCTGTGCCACCTTTAATACAAGTAAAATCAGCCGTGAGAAGAATATGATATAGTAAAGGGGTAGTAAAGCTAGCGTGGAGACGTCATTGTGGTGTTGTTGCGTTTGAAAGGAGTTTCCTCCTTTGTGAGCCAAGGTCGAGCCACTCTGCTGTTACTTCGACGGAGCACTTTTGTTTGCTGTTGGCCGACACTGATTGTAGACGCGGTGAGAGGCGGCTTAATTCTGCAACAAACCAGGGCCGCTGCTAGCCTTTCGGGTGCCCCCATGCCCCAACCCCTTCAAAAAACACTGTGCGACAACCTGTAACAATACGTAACTACACTGTACTTTGGGTTAAGTGTAGAGTTTGTGAGTTTGGTTTACTGTTACACTGTGTGTTTGTGTAATATGCTAAAGGTTATTCCGCAGTACGTATTGTCTGGGTTACATGTTGCGACAGTTTATTAAATTGTGCGTTATGTTCTGGTCACATGAATGTTACAATCAATTACAGTGTGTTACAGTTACTTACTGTTATTACAATTAGTAAAATAGGTTGTTATGATCTGGTTACATGACTATTGCAAGTAATACAGTGTGTTACGTCTGCTAATGTAATGTTATTACAGTTTATTAAATAGTGCGTTATGTTCTAGTTACATGACTGTTACAAGCAATTGCAACGTGTTACGGTTACTCACGTGTTATTACAATTTATAAAACAGAGCATTATGTTCTGGTTTCAAGACTATTATAATTACACAGTGCATCATGTCAGCTAACATGTTATTACAGTTTGTTAAATTGTGCATTATGTTTTGGTTACGTGACTATTGCAAGTAATTTTAATTTACAGTTTGTTAAATAGTGTGTTCTGGTCACATGACTATCACAAGTACGTCAGCTAACTTGTTATTATAGTTTGTTGAACACAGTGCGTTATGTTAAGGCAATATGTTACTACAATCTGTTAAAATGTGTGTTATGTTCTGGTTACATGACTTTTACAAGTAATTACAGTGCATTATGATTACTCACGTTTTATTACAATTTATAAAACAGAGTATTACGATTACACAGTGCATCATGTCAGCTAACATGTTATTACAGTTTGTTAAATTGTGCATTATGTTTTGGTTACGTGACTATTGCAAGTAATTACAGTGCATTATGATTACTCACGTTTTATTACAATTTATAAAACAGAGTATTACGATTACACAGTGCATCATGTCAGCTAACATGTTATTACAGTTTGTTAAATTGTGCATTATGTTTTGGTTACGTGACTATTGCAAGTAATTACAGTGTAACGACCGCTAACATGTTATTACAGTTTATTCAATTGTGCGTTATGCTCTGGTTACATGACTGTTACAAGTACGTCAGCTAACTTGTTATTACAATTTGTGGAACAGGGCGTTATGCTATGGCAACATGTTATTACAATTTGTTAAACTGTGCGTTATGCTCTGGTTACATGACTGTTACAAGTACGTCAGCTAACTTGTTATTACAATTTGTGGAACAGGGCGTTATGCTATGGCAACATGTTATTACAATTTGTTAAACTGTGCGTTATGTTCTGGTTACATGATTATTACAAGTACGTTCCGCTAACATTTTATTACAGTTTTTGAACAGTACGTTATGTGATCCGAGGTTGAGTTACTCTGCTGTTACTTTGACGGACCACTTACGTTTGCTACTGGCCTACGTTGATTGTAAACGCGGTGAGAGGCGTCTGAACTCAAATATAACAAATATTACACTGGACTTTAAACATTGAATGACTGAAGACCTTTCATTCAGTCATTCTCTACCGTCCGTTTTGTTGCTGTTGGGGTCAGAGGTGTCTGGAGCCTATCCCAGTGACTTTGGGCACTAGGCGGGGTGCACCATGGACAGGGGCCAGCTTATCACAGGGTTAGATGACAGCAACGACGCAGACTCGAGTCCCAGTTTTATGGAAATGATAAACAACTTTCTTTCCCTCTGCTGTTGGACTCATGAACACTTTATAACACCTGCCACTTTAACAATAATATTATAAAAGAGCCATCTATTTGCACTGCCAATGTGCACTACTGTCTGTCCAACTGTATATTTCTGTATACAGTCTTAGTCAATTCAATTTAATTTTATTCTTAATCTTATGCATGCCTCTTTTATATATGTTGCTAATATTTTATTCATTGTTTCATGTTGCACCTTCCGCTTAAGCAAGTTCCTACGTTTGTGAATTTTGATCACTGACAATGGCTATAAACCGATTCTGATTCTGATTGTAAAGACACAATAGGTCCTGCATTCGGAACAATACAAGCTACATTGTGTAATTCCCTTCAAACTGCCCGTGCAAGCTACGCGTTATGGGCGTAACGAGAGCGGCAGCACCGAAATAATGCTTAAGCAGAAAAATTACAGGTCAGGTTTGCGGAGACACTAAAATCTTAACGTGGTGGGGCTTACTGTGAGAAAACAGGCCTGTGAGAACATAAGTACACTCCCCCTCATATAAATTACAGCTTGCATTTGGTCCATGGACCGTGGAACAGTGGACTATTGGAGCCTGCTGCCGCCGCGTTCCAAATAGGAAGTATCCATGGAGGCTGTAACGGCTCCATCAAGCCGAGCCGCCTTTCACTTTCTATTGGAACATTGGTGCCCTTTACTCTGTAACTGCTTCTGTTAACATGATCCTGGTGTTTTTTCTCATTAGGTTGTTCATAAATCAAGTTATTAGCAAAAATAATAACTGACCAATCACGTGCTTCCTTTTCCAGGGGCCGTTTTCGCTCGCATTAGCAACAGGTTTGATTAACAGCTAGCGCCACATGTCTCCTACCGCCGAGGGGTGGAAACAGTTAACAACCTCGCTCCTGATTAGTATTGACCTTATTCTGCCCCGCCCACTTTTGCCGTTTTTTACACTTCCGTTTGTAAACGCACTTCCGTTTGACGAGAACTCCGTTAAAGCTAATGACGAGCAAGGGAAAAGTTTCGCCCCTAAAATGTTACATAAAGTAGGTTGATTTGTGTACAATGTTTAATGAACACGAGCAACAACAAGTCAACAACGCACCGACGGCTTTTTAGTCCGTGTAGAACTTATTTTCTGTTGAGCTTGTCTGCTCCGTGTAAACTAATACAACAGAAACAAGACGGCGGCGCGTAAGGCAAATTCCGGAATAAGGTCAATATGGAGTCTGGCTCCACTTTAGCCGCTATAACTGCTAGCCGCTTCATTGGCTTCTATGGTGACGTCACATTCCCACAGTCCACTGTTCTACGGTCTACGGTTTGGTCGTACGGATGTCTCACTGTAAGACCTACAACTCGACTAATACACAACATTTCCCCCACAGTCAGTCATCTTTTATCGTACCAGGCAACGTAATAACTTTTCTATTGAGTTAAGTTACATTGTGCTCCTTTAACTGAATTGAGCAACATCCTCTGATATCATAGATACAGAAAATATAAAAATGAATGTTAAGTTAGACATGTCTTTCACTTGCGCTGTTAAATGGAAAGAGAACCAAAATACGAGTATATCTTCCTCTCCGAGCATCTGGCTGGTGCTCTGCTGAATCATGTCTCAATCTGACAAAACTCTGTAATGTGTGTGTGTGGTCCATGGCTTCTGCTGTGTGACTGTCGGTGTGACAGGATAAAACAGAAGTGTCCAGCTTTCTTCTATCGCACACACTTCAGGAGGTTTGTCACCAACAGGGAGGTGCAGCAGACACATTTAAAACGGTAAAAATAGCACACAGTTCTAATGAAAATATTCCTCACATCAGCTTAAAGTTAAAGTGCAAACATTAAAATATAAAAAAGAAACATTAGGTGCAGTCCATGTTACAGTTGCACATATTCTTTCAAAAGTATAGAAAATATTTTATATCTCTTGTTATTGGTTTAGACCTGGTTTAGTCCTGGTTTATACCTGGTTAAATTCTGGTTTAGATCTGGTTTAGTCCTTGTTTAGACCTGGTTTAGTCCTGGTTTAGACCTGGTTTAGTCCTGGTTTAGACCTCTTTTAAACCTGGTTTAGTCCTGGTTATGTCCTGGTTTAGTCTTGGTTTAGACCTGGTTAAGTCCTGGTTTAGTCCTGGTTTAGATCTCTTATAGTCCTGGTTTAGCCCTGGTTAAATCCTGGTTTCGTCCTGGTTTAGATCTCTTATAGTCCTGGTTAAATCCTGGTTTAGACCTGGTTATGTCCAGGTTTAGTCCTGGTTAAATCCTGGTTGTGTCCTGGTTAAATCCTGGTTTAGGCCTGGTTATGTCCAGGTTTATACCTGTTTTGAATTGCACACTGGGTAAACAGACGCAGTGTTCATCACAGAAAAGACGGGGGCAAAACAGAAACCAATCCAGTGACTCAGGACCGCAGTGGGCCGTGACTCCACCAACCCCACAGCCTAAATATTACATTTTATTAGCTCATGGTGAAGTGAAACCGGTTTTATTTAGACGTATTGACACACACTCCTAGCGTTTGACGGGGCTGTGAGCCACACCGAGGGACCAGGGCCATCGGACTGGTAAAGGGTAGTTGTTTCCCCAGGGCCCGGAGCAGAGAAGGGCCCTCAAAAGCATGTGATGTTTGTTTTTCCTCACTTTTCCACACTGGGAATTAAATAATAATGATAATAACAAAATTTGCAGGGATAAATAAATATGTAAAGTAGCCAATTGTGTAGGCTATTAGGGGCCCACTGAGAAGGTTTGTACCTTGGGGGCCAAAATTTGCTACTACGCCCCTGCGCTGCACTACAATGACATAAGTGTTGCCATAAGCATGACATATAATTGGCCAGAAAACCTGAATATTGCAGGAAAACCACAGTGAAAGTTACCTAACAGCAGAGCATGGGTGTAAACACGGCTAACTGGAGACGGAAATGCACGATCAGACACAGAATAAGAGCGGATGAGGGACTTTAATACTCTAAAATGGCCCAAAATCTGTCTAAAAACATCGAATGTAAAAGATCTGCGTGCTCACTCATTCATCCATTTTTACAACATAATCTCGAGCCGTGTCATGGAGAAATGAGTGCCGGACATGTCAAAAGCCATGAAAAGCCATCAGCTGACCACCGCACTTATTTCCATGACAACGAGCTTCAGAGTCACGCCTTGTTTAAATTGTTCTGTAAATATCTACTGTACAATTGTATATGCTTTTTTAAGGCAAGACATTACAGGCAAAACAGTTTTTGGTCAGTTTGATTTCTCAAAACAAACAAACAACAAAACAATCTGCTCCTGAAAGTGTTTTATCATTTCATTTAATCCATAGATTTCTCTGGGACATTGTAACTTCAAAGGCTGTTTTGTCTTAAAATGCATTTTTCTCCCACAGAGATATAAAGATCGGCATTAAAGTAGCTCCTACACACACCAAACTGTACAATTGGATAGAACAAGATTTTGATAGAATGTTTAGAAGGATTTTTAATCTTAAACCTGATTTATTTAAGTTTTAAATTTAGAAAATTAGACAAAATTGGAATGTTTAGTCTAACTTTCAGTCAGCTCTAGTTCTAAATAAGAAATTCCAAATCCGTTCTGTGCATTTGTTGTAACTAATATCTAAACCCGGTTCTGTCCATTTTTCATATATAGAGTTCCCATATACGTAAAATTTTGTAAGTTTTTCCACATAAAATGCCTTATTTCTATATGAAAACATTACATGGTGAAAAAACTTAATACATTTTGTTTTTACATTTATGTGAGTAAAGTTTAAAATTGATATAGTTAAATTTAAGATGTTTTCCTAGTCACCTGTAGTCTCTCTTAATATTTGAAATAAACTAAACCAAGCCAAAATCTAAGTCTACGTCAACAGTATTATGGATAATTCCATAGATTGTCCACGTGTACAGGGCCGTTATTCTGCAAAAGGAGTTGTCTGAGCCTTTGCAGTCGTCACACATAACTCAGCAGGAAGCCGGGGATACTTGATGCTCTCCACATTCTGACATTTAGAAGGAAGTACTTTGTCATCTTAAAGAATGCACTATAATTTGTGTTGCAAAAAAAAAAAAAAAAAACACTTACTAGAGAAAACTGCAGCACTCAGGCATCCATCTCGACGTCCATTAAAGGCTTTTAGAGACTGTCCTCCTGTTTAGTGTGAGCTTATAGGAGCTGACGAGAGGATGGCAGCGACGGTGTTTCTGTGCGTGTGGAGGTAGCTACGTTCTCCTGGGAGTTTGCCAGACAGTTGTTTCTCTGGCTTGGCTCAACATCAGAGTGAGAGAAGGGACGGGGAATATACATTAGCGACTCAAAATTCTGTCTCTGCCCGTTGCTCGGACTTGATCACTCGGCCGATACTAACCGCTAAAATTTGCGATAACGGTAATCGACGATATAAATGACTCTAGACTAAATACCTAACAATGGCACCAATATTTGGCTTGTTTAAAGGTGTTTTACCCATTTTTTTCATGTAGGAAAGTAAAATCAGCTTTGCCTCCACACAGATGTGTTGTAAAAGCATCTATTCGGGTCAAAATGATACCGCTGCGTGCTGTCTGTGTGCGATTATAGAGCGTAGAACCTTTTTAAATATGTATTCAGTTGTTATCAGTTTGCTTCCACTCCACACTTCAGCATTGATTTTTTGCACCACCTGATTTTTGCTGTTTTGAAACGTGAAAAACAGAACTAATTCATTCTTTTTTGTGTGTAATAAAGTAAAATCTGTGTTGCCCCAGCACAGATATATTGTAAAAGCATCTATTGGGGTGAAAATGAGACTATTGTGCTTTCTGTGTATGTATTTATAAAGCATTTTATCATACAAGAAGCAGGACGTGAGCCGTTTGCATGCTAATGTTTTTTTTTTTTTTTTTTCAGAGACGTGCAAATAAACTCATCATGGTGATTATTTAGGTTACTAACAAAAGGCAAAAGATGATTGAACATTGTTAGAACATGGTTAAAAGCTAAAAAAAAAAAAAAAGTCACTGTTGCAGAACATGTGTGCTTTAAATTAATGAAAGTGGGGGTAGGATATATTTTACCTCTTCCAACTCCTAAATATATATATATACTTTTTTTTTTTAACTGGTGTGTCATATTATACAACAACTTCTATCAAGCAGCACAATATTATTCTACTCATTTTAATGCAGTTTTCTTAATCATGGCTTAAAGTATATATACATACACTGAACGCGCTAATCCTCTTTCCACGGAGCTCACCGCGGGGGAAAATGACCAACGCGCCAAGATCCACACACGGGCATCGGGTTACCAGGCTCACCGCCGAAAAGTACTGGAGACGTGTGTATTCTGGGCCCAAGTATACACCCCTCTACTTAAAGTGTGTATGGCATGTCTGAATGATTTTCTACTTTGATTTTATTTGGTGTATTAATACCTGTTGTACATTAAAGGTCCCATAACATGCAAAATCGACTTTTCAGAGGTTTTAACCTTCCTACAGTGCTATTTGGGCCTCGTATGTTGTGCCCAAAGTGGTTTTTTTATTGATTCCTGCATGTTTTCGCTAGAGAACTGTCTTTTTCGTCCCCCTCGGCTGAGCAGCAGACGGGGGCTCATCCCATGGATGATGCGGCTTCCCATGGATGACGCAGTGTTTAAGCCACACCTCCAGGAAGCGCGCAGCCGCAGAATAAACACAGCTAATGCTAATGCTACTCAGTAATTACACGATGGATACGACAGATAGAAGAGTTAGCTTGTTATTTACCAAACGGCAACGTCCGTCGTCGAGGTACTGGAGCACGTCAAACTCCAGGTCAGATCCAGGACGTAGGACTCAGCACGACGCACCGTCAGGACGGATAAAAGGTTTATTCCTGTGTTTGTGTATCGCTGTTTACCGGAGCACACGGCGCATGCGCACTATCTCCGCTCTATGCTTCGGCACGAGTTGGGCGGGGGAGGAGCGCGAGTTGGGCGGGCGAGGCAGCCTGCTCTCTGTTCAGGGGGTCCGATCTCAGAGTGAGCCGTTTGCTTTTGCAAGGAGGGGGGCCAGTCCAAGAAATGGGTGTTTTTTGGAAACTGTTATGTTATGGATATTGTACAACGCAAAATGTTATCAACAAAGCCCTTAGAAAAGACTGTGTAAAGGGCAAAATAGCACAATATGGGACCTTTAAAAATCTAGTTTTACACCAATCAAGCTGTAGTTTGTGGAGAAAAGTTTGAAAATCTGTTTTAATTCACCCAAAATAAACCTTTTTTAACCCTTAAAACATTAATTCAACAAAATAAAGGTGTTCATATGTATTTTGATTTGTCGGACAAAAAAATCACTGACATTCGCTGAGTTGAAGTGATTGAATATGTAATTCATGCATGTTTGCGTAATAATAAAAACTGTTCAAATCCTCCTTACTATTTACTATTGATGTTGATGAAATTCAAGCGACAAAAGTAGGGTGCATCGGACTATCGATGTTGTCACAGTTAATCTAGATTCATCCAAAGCTGACGCTGCTAATGCCGTCGCTAACTCCCAGACAGACATTGTGTTAGTTTTACTTCTGGGTTGTCTTCACTGGGCCTTAAAAGTTAAATCCAAACTTTGGTCAAATCGGCAGCGCAGCGTCACCTTTTGTTTACTAAATATTCTCAGGCTTCTTGTCTTTTTACAGCCTCAAACATCAATAATATAAATACAGAGGGCCAAAACATTAAATTAAATTAATTTAATTTATTTATCTAAAGGACAGTGTGCGGTTACATTTAAAAGATGGCTGCACCAGATTTAGCAATAATGCTATTTTCCATCTGTAGTCCTTGACAAGTAAAAGCAATGTCAATGTCAATGTCAATGTCAATGTCAACTTTATTTCTATAGCACATTTACAACAACACCAGCTGCCCAAAGTGCTTCACATGCACATCATGTAAAAACATACAGTAAAAGAACAAAAAAATTACAAACACAACAGATAACAGTTAACTTGTGTTAAAAGCCAAAGCAAAGAAATGTGTCTTAAGAGCAGATTTAAAAGACTCTAGTGATGGAGCAGCTCTGATCTGTAGAGGAAGACTGTTCCACAGTTTTGGGGCGGCCACAGCAAAGGCCCTATCTCCTCGAGTTTTTAATCGGGATCTGGGCACATCCAACAACAGCTGATTTTCTGACCTCACTGATCTGGCCGGGACATGAGCTGTTAAAAGTTCAGACAGGTATTCAGGGGCCAATCTATTTAGGCATTTAAAAACGAACATCAAAATCTTAAAGTCAATCCTGAATTTGACAGGAAGCCAGTGAAGGGAGGCAAGCACTGGGGTAATGTGCTCACGCTTTCTCGTCCCCGTCAACAAGCGGGCAGCAGAATTTTGGACCTGCTGGAGGCGCTGTAGGGAGGATTGGTCCAGCCCACAGTACAGAGAGTTACAGTAATCAAGGCGAGATGAAATAAACAAGTGAATGACTCGTTCAAAGTCACTGGCTGGAAGGTAAGCCTTAACTTTACTTAATGTTCTGAGCTGGTAGAAGCTGGCTTTGATAACTGAATTTATTTGCTTGTCCATTTTGAAAGAGCTGTCTAGAATTACACCAAGATTCCTAAGTGAATCGTTCACATAAGGAGACAGGGAACCAAGCAAACAACATAAAAATACATATTTACAACATTTAAAGACAAACAATATAAAATACATATTTACAACATTACAGTACCTGGTATAATTGAAGTGCAGCGTGCAATAGTATTTAAAGTGCAGAAATAGATGATACCCACGAGGGTAACATCTGATAGCTCTGTACCTAATGGTATTGTCAATGAACGAGGTAATATTATTATACTATTGGTCTGGTAAACTGATGGCCATCAGGTGATACCCACAAGGGTAACATCTGATGGCAAGATACCCGCTTGGTATTGTTAGTGTGAGCAAGTTTGGTGCTCCAGAATCCAGTTTTTGACGCCCGAGAGAAGCGTTAGAAATCGGCCAAATTCTTGAGATTGTCTGGAAGCCCATTCCATTCCTTGGTGGCTTTGTAAGAAAAGGCTGATTGGGAAAAGGCAGACTTTCTTTTAGGAATATTACAATCACCTCTAGACACAGATCTTGACGCTCTACTTGTGAGTTGAGAGCGAGGCGTCATCAGAGTACCTGATCAAATTGTCGAAACTTAGTAACAGAGACATTAGGTCAAACTAACCCAACAGCTCTCAAACCTCTTAGATCCTTGCACAATCAGGCCCTGAAAATTCTTGACAGAAAGCCAAGGCGCTACCACCACTGCCATATTCTAGAAAAATTCAAAATACTGAGAGCTTTGTGCCTTGGAAGAGTTTAAGCATTAGTTTATAATATTATAACAAATAACTGTGTTCATAAAAGATGCAAGATTTTAGTCAGATAAAGATCAGAATCGGATCGGAAATTAAAAACTATAAAATATTGTATCGGACGCCAAACAAAAAAAACTGATGCATCGTGATCCAGGCTTAGTTCAAATCAAATTGCATCGTTTGTTGCGAGAAATGCATCATAAATGAATTGGATTGCAGCAAGCGAATCGAGGTGCGAATCGTATCGGACAGAGATCTGAGAGTCCCATCGTTACATTTGACGGTTAGTTCGCAGCGGGAAGTGTGTGAGCGCTCTCCCACACGGCTCAGACAGAGCGTCCGAAAGCGCTACCCGGCTGCAACACCGAGTTATTTTGGCTATTAGCCAAAAGATTAACATGGCAAATTTGTGGAGCCAAACCTTAACAAACGATGAGTTTAACATTTGTGGATTTTCTGTTCAAATATGTCCTTCAAAAACAGTGCCTCACCCACAGAGCTGTTCAGGCCCCTGTCCTTCTCTATCACGTCTAAACGCCGGTGAAAAGACAAACCATAATATGCCACAGCACAGTTTTTTTCCTATGGAACCGATTTGTGCTTTTGTGTTGAGCTAATTGCTGCATATTCCATTGCAGCCACATTGTCACAACATTCATAGGGAACATTTGCATTGTTTCGTTTTTCCTTTTATAATCGATCACAATATGTCCTCTACTTCGCACTAATTAATCATTCATCATCATCGTTGTGATTTCTTCTTGTAACCTTTACACCTCGCTCAGACTGTGTCATCTGAGCTATTCTCAGTACTTTTAATGCTCTGGATTTCTTCTTGCCACATAACTTATGTTATGCTGACACTGTGAAGGGGGCGGGGCATAACGGTGGAACCATATGGTGGACCCATTCCACCATATGAGCCTGGGTCAGGGTTGTACACAGACATTAGGGGCAGGTGTTTTACCACAAAACAAGGCACGCTTCCATATTGCTTTAAATGAACATATGGTGTCTTAAATAGATAAAATATGACTATGTTCATTTAGAAAGGCTGTTCGGTTGTGCGTGCAGTTTGGTCCTCATTATTTTGTCCATAACAATGTCTACTGAGTCTAAACGCAGACCTACCGCTGAACCTGCCTTTTTAATCAGTTTGTTCATTCTGTTTTTGTCGTCCATATATGTTCCCGGCCACAATGTCCTGGAAGAACACATTCAGGAGCCTCCTGCTCATGTCAAACGATCTGAATTTCCTCAAAAAGAACAATCTGGACTGAGCCTTTGGGAAAACAGAGCATCGCTGTTCCCCCTCCAGTTCCATCTTACTGTCCGAACTGGAGGAAGTTTTAGTTTGATGTTTAATGGCAAAGCTTTGTGCAGTTGGTCTACATGAGCTGAGACAAACAAGTAAAAGAAAATGGACTTTTCTTTTATTGAAATGATCTAATTTCCCGGAACCAGGGGTATGTTAGGTAAACACATGGCTTGTTTGTAGTCTTGTACTGTCATAGAACGATGGTACATAGGCCATATTGTCGCAGCCTAATTCTTCCCAAGATTTAAAACAGTTAATTGTTTACTAAACTACAACAACTAACAGCCCCAGCCCTCTGCTGCCTCCCTGTGCTCCACCCCTGCTCTCAGAGCCTCACACTGGGCTGTGGACAGACACTTCAGACAACAGTCCAGTCTAAAACTCATGTCCAGAGTCCTGGATGCATGTCTAATGTTGCTTTTAATCATTTATCGAGAAATCTGTTGCACAGTATCACGGTAACTCACAACTCACTTTTTTTTTCTTTTACAGACATATTAATTAATCTGATGTTTAGTTTATAGCATCATAGATTGGTAAAAAAAAAAAAAAAGCTAAAAGGTTCAATAGTGTAGACATCTTCATGTGTTGTTCCCGGAGTCTGATTTCTCACTTCGTGCGGTGTAGGCAGATTCAGGCTGCACACAGGGTGCAGGGACGCTCCTGTCATGAGCACTTACCTGTGGTCCACTACTGCCTGTAGCACAGACTGGGTCTTTATGAAACTGTACATGAGCAGCACTCGAGCTGTATCAGTGCACGTCCTGCATGGGCACTCTACATGTGAGCTGAAGCACGGCACTGAGAGTGGTTACAGAAACCTGAGAAACAATGGAAGAACTAAAAAGCTTTTGAAGGACTTTTTCCCCATATTAGATGGATCTTACAAAACAAGTGGTCAATAGCTGCCAGTATTAGAAGGAGAGGCCTGATGTGCAGCTTTAGTGACTCCTAGTGGCTAAAAGAGCAATGACAGAAAAAAATGCAACAAGTTGGAGAAGAAAATAATGTCATTGTAATTGTTGAGACGCATGGGTAAATTAGAAAAGTAAATCATAATACTGAATCTTTTAGTGATGTAATAACCTGTTTGGCTAGCTCAAAATGAATGCAATTCCAAACAATATGAAATAAAATGTCTCTAGTAAATGTGTTTTCTCTAATATATGATTACAAATGCCGGCAGGGACTAGAGGTTGAATTTGATAATAACAAAAGTGAATACAATCTGCTCATGTGGAGATTTTCCCATTGTGTTTACATTGTTAAACTGTAACATTAGTCATGGTAAAAGTAAATAAATAAAATTAAAGGTTGTTTATTAGTATTTGCATGGTCCATGGTTAAAACTATAGCCTAACTGTTTTGTAGTTTTCCTTTTACAGCCAAATGTTGCTTTTTCCCCCCATTTGTAACTCCTGGATTTGTTTTTTTGTTTTGTTTTTTGAGTGGCCATTTCAAGCATTTTTTTTATTGACCATTGTCTCCATATTGTCTATAAGCGTTAAATCTGCAATAAAACAAGCCTCCAAGCCTCATTCATTTATTTGCGCTGCAGTGCACTTCTCCCCTTCCTCCCCCCTCACCTCCCTCTATGCCTGGTAAATGGCGCCCCCTACTGAGTACTGTAGGCATAAACAGTTCATTTAGTGTGTTTATACTTTTGTAGTATTCATTTTTTACAACAAAAATGATCTTACCTTTAGTCAACTTACCTATATTCCACTTCTATCGCATAATCTTGTCGAACAGAGCCAACGTTACTGTCATAATAAGCGCTTTTTCACATTTTATTTTCATTTTATGACTCATTTTTGCTGCGCAACTACTGATGCGCAACTACCAAAAGATCCAAACTTGGAGGTTGTTTGCTTGTCCTCCCGCCAGTGCATGTGTGTCCTTGGGCAAGACACTTCATCATCTCCTTTGACTTTCACTGTCCTTGAGGACCAGAGTTTCTTGCTAAGTGAACCGTAGACTCGATTTTTAAAGACTCGTAGAGAGTTCTGACGACAGATCATAAAATTAAAAGTTTGGTATTTGAGCCAGTGACAAGACAGATAAATGCTAATTCAAGTTAAGTTGTGAAACTATTTGTTCTGTTGATGTTACAATATTAAAAAGCACCAACACAATCACATGTATTAATTATCAATGATGCGGTATTTTCTTACAATTCACGTATTTAGCACTACCCCTGCATGCCAGAATCAGAAAAAAGTTATTATCATACAAAGAATTTGCTTTGGCGATTTGGCACAACATAAAACAATGAATAATAATGATAAAACTACGATTTAAAAAAGGTATGCATAAAAGAAAAACATGCAAAAAAAAAAAGGTCTATAGTAATATCATTTAGGGTTGTGGTCAACTAAAGACATGAACTGCACATTGATTAATCGACTAAAAGGGAACGTGGAGTGGCACAGGCAAAAACTGGATTAGGATTTTGCACAAAAACAACGATATGCAGTCAAATAAACAGCAATAAACAACATCTCCATCAGTAAAAAGTCAAATAAATGTGCCCAGTCACTCCCAAAAGTCCAGTTAAATCACTTTATGCCTTCTCCATTTTGCAGTCACGCATAAAAATTAATATAAAATCCTAAAATATATATAGATTAACTACCACAACGATACATTTGTTAAAAATAAGTCGATAAATAAAACTTATGGTCAAATACAACATTGAAAAAAAAAGATATATATAAAATCTATATAAATTGCTATTTGAACTGACCTGTTAAAATAAACATGAAAAAAATAAATAAATACAACATTGATAAATCGACTAAACGGCAAAAGTTCTCCAGCTCTAGTATTACCATTATCAAAACGTATCACTTCAATTCAATAAAAAATGACTTCACGATCATTCATTGCGAAATAGTGGAGCCCCGTAGATGTGAATGAACGTGTGGCTGGCTCGACGCATGCGCACAGCCGCCGGAGCGAGGGAGCGAGCGAGAGCCAGGCAGGACGGCGGGCAGGCAGGCAGGCAGGGCGGTGATCGCGGGCTGGCTCTCTCTCTCCGCGCTCCGAGTGTGCGTCTCTCGGCACAGTCTGTGGGAAAAACCCCGAGTAGCGGCGGCGGCGGCGGAGGACGTGGGGGAGGAGGCGGCGTTGGTTTCACGGACTCGCTCACCCCGGTCCAGCGACGGACGAACAACGCGTAAAAACAAAACAAATAACATATAAGAAAAAAAAAAATTACCCCGGCATTCGTTTTTTATTTACGCGCAAAACGAAACGCACCGAAGCGGCAGCGGCGAAGCGGTAAAGGAAGCGGGGGAAAGAAAAAGAAAAGCAGCTTGCAATACGGATGTGCCTCCGAAAACGCAACGGCGGATACCACCCCGCGGACCTTCTACATGCCGAAATTGTGAGTATATTTTCATGGTTTGGAGTTTAAATTTATTTATTTATTTTTTTTTTTGCACGGACACCCAGCACTTCGGCGGTCCCATGGGTGGTGCTGTGGCCGCTGCTTGGGCTTCAGGCAGCGGTAGGGTTTTTCCTTTCGCTCCGGTGTAAAAAGGAAAAGGTCGGTCTCTCTCTCTCTCTCTCTCTCTCTCTCTCTCTCTCTCTCTCTCTCAGCGATACCTCTCCTCCCTCCCTCCCCCCTCCTTCCCCTCCCTTCCTACCTCCTTCATTCCTCGTTTCCTTTCCTTCAATAGCACCTTCACTCCTCCTCAACAGCAGCGTAACAGCGTCGTAGCCCAAAGCATGTCTTGGGTTTAAAGGGGACATACTATAACAAATCAACTTTATTGAGCTTTTAACCTTGTTATGTAGGTGTTTCCTCACCGTTACTGCACACAAAGTTGTATTTTGATCGATTCCTGCATGTTTGAGTAAGTCTGTATTGTACTGCAACTGAGGCTGGAGTGCTCAGGAAATTCCTGTTTTCACCCATCCGCTGTCCCAGCCCCCATAACTTGACGTAATTACAATTTATTATAAGAATTAAATTGCACATATTATACGAAATTTACTTTTTTGAACTTTTTACCATGTTATAACATTGTTCCCGCTTCAAAAACATAACTTGAGTCGTCTTTAACTTCATTCACACGTTCAGTGAATCCTGTTTAGTAAGTTTTCTCCCTCTGAGCCTCAGAAAACACCGGGTTCGCAATTTTCCAGTTTTGTGACATCATAGGTAAAAATTCCAACACCTTTGTGCTGTTTTTAAGCCCATAAATCATCTCCGAACTTATTCTGAGCATTTCTGGCATCAAATCGTGTTCATTACAACTGCATGTCCACATTAGCTAGGTTTATTTATCTCCACTATGTAATGCATAATGTGTGCGTTTTGGGTTCTAAAATGTAACAGCCACTTAAAAAAACAAAACAAAAAACCACATAAATGACAATCCGCTCCTTGTTTCAGGGAACTGTCACCGTAAAGAGGCGGGGCTTATCATGTTACAGTTTTGAACAGGAAGTTAGTGGGCCCTTTTTGAATCACTTAGCCGTTTTAGATCAGTATGAACAAATGTAAAATAATAATCTAATTAAGTGATGTTTAATACTAAGAAAATGCATAATATGTTTCCTTTAAGGTAGTTTAGGTAGTTCTGTTCTGGTTTATCTGGTTTGGGTCTAGTTTTTTTTTTTTTTCTGACCTGGTTAAAACCCAGTTTTCCCCATGTTTTGGACCCTTTTAGTCCTACTCTAGTTATAGTTCTTGGTTTAGCTGATTTCGGGTGCATTCACTGTCACATTGACCAGATCAAAATTGGGACCAAACCCGAAACTAAACTTGGGACGAGATCAGGCCTGAACAAGGACACGGACAGGAGCAAACCAAGTCCACACCAAGACTAAAATCAGCTCAATTCGGGGCCAAATGGCAACAAGTGTGAGCGCTTTAGTCCTAGTTGATTCCTGGTTCAGTTCTGGCCTGGTTAATCCCCAGTTTGGAACTTTTGTGTTGTAGTTTAGTCCTGGGTTAAGCATGATTTAGTCAAGGTCAGGTCTACTTTATTTATGTACGTTCACCCTTGGTAACTTCTGGTTTAGTCCGGGACTGGTTTAACCCTGAGAAGACATAGCTATAAGCTCATTTACACCGTACCTTGTTTAGAACTGGTTGAGTACTATAGTTGACATAGTATTATTAAGTAGAACAGCTGTTGTTTTTGGCTTTATTTATCTGCCTCACCCTGCAGTCCAACGACTTAGTCCATACATAGGCTATACAATGGGCCCCAACCACCGGGCCGGGGCCCAAAATCGGGCCATTGTTATTATTTATCTTTGCTTTGGTGTCTTATGTTTTAAAACTTAAAATAATGTATCTACCTAAAGCCTATATTACATTACATTACATAATCTGTCAGAAATCAATCTGCTGGAGCCGAGGGAATTAAAAGGGGGGATAAACAAAAGCTAGCTTGCCCTGACATGCTAATGCAGGCACACAGTTGTAATGAATTCATTTGATGGCAGAAATACTCAGAACTAATGATGGATGACAATACAATTTTTGGTATAAATAAGTACTTTGGGGGTTATTTTTCTGATACCGATACTTGATAGTGATGTAACCTTCAACAAATATGTAAAGAAGAGTCTCAAATAGGTTCTACACATATGGTTCAAATCTGCTGCTGGTGGAGTCTTTGACACAAAACAATGGAGAAATGGCTCTAAAATGAATGCCAAGTCTTAAAATTGACACATTATTTTGCACCGTTAATTGCATAAAACTGTTGATACCCACCTTTTACTGAGTCAGTATCGCTATATGAATATTTCTATAGACACTCCACTAAAACATCTAAAGTTTAAGTACCGGTCCTTGTGCGAAAGAAGGTTGGGGAATCACTGGGCTTTACAATGTCCATATTCTCCCTGTGTCTTTTACGTTTGTGACATCAACCTAAAACATAAAGTAGGCGTAACGTAAAGTACTTCAGCTCGTTACTCCTGACCAAGATCCTGGCTTCTTCTGGGTTTGGAGTACTTGGTTGTGGCCCAAAGTGGTTGGACATCGGATGACCCAGTGGCATAAAAGGATGGGCCAACTACGGGGACATTAGAGTTAGCATGCTATACTTTGGTTTGATTTGAATAATTTACACATAAAGGCAGAAATGCGTCCCTGAAAGTTTCATATCAACGCACCAGCTTCCACACAACTTCCACTTTTACCATAAAGTAACAAGCTTTCTCAATATTACTCACATGTGAAAACGTAAATATTGATTCTAACAACTTGCAGTTTGCCATATCCTGTATCTTACCTAGAAGATGCAAGATTTTAGCTGTAAACACTTATCTTAGTTGCGTCAATAGTTATGACTGCATATTGACTCAGCTAGCAGATTGTGCTCTCTATTTGAATTGAGTAAATCACAAAACCGAAAGTTTATTATTTGGTTTTGGTCTGTTTTGGTAACAGGGTTGCAACTAATAAACATAAATTTCAACTAGTTAGCAATGGTTTTTCCCCTAATTTGTCAACTAGTAAAAGGCCCTGTATTGTATTTCTATTTCTTCAATGAGCTGTTGTTAGAACAGAGTTTCCTCATCATTAGTCGACTAAACGTTATGTTTTGGTTCATTCATGCAATGTTTGAGTCATTTAGGCTTGTGTGATCAAATTCCTGTTTTCACCTATCCCTGTCCAATCCATGTTTTTTGCATATGATTATTTGAAAATGTATGATTCTAAGTGATACATGTCGATTTATAAAAAAACAAAATGTTAATAACAATCCGCTGCTTGTTGCAGTTGAAATGTCACTAGGAAGAGGCGGGTCTGCAGTTTTGAATTACAAAGACGTTTTTACAATAAACAAAATGTAAAATGATGACTTATGTAAGCGATTCTCAACTTTTTTTGTCTCGAGTACCCTATATGGTTTGTCTCACACTCGGAGAACCCCTTCACTTGAGTTTCAAATAAATGGGTTTATGGTCACATATTGTCAATTATTACTATTATATATAAAAAAAAATCATATTTATGGTCCAAGATATTCCAAAAATATGTTACATTTACAACTAATTAGACCTTTTTTATTCAGATAAAAGTACATGTCATCTTCTTTTAAAACCTGAAACCATTGTAAGTGCTCCCTGGTAATTGCTCACCTACCCCTTGAGGTCTCCGTACCCCTCATTGGGAAACACTGACTTATGTTATAGTCCAATATTAAGTATCTTGAAAAAGCACGTTTCTTTTAAAGCGGCTAATTATTGAAAAAAAGAAATTGTCTGTGCTTTTTTTCCCTTATATTTTGTAAATTGTAGACTTTATTAGATTAAACAACTGTAGCATGAATTTCAGGGAGAGCGGGTAGAGACATTCAGCAAACAATCATAGCCAGGAAGCAAACCTACCACATCCACACCCTTACATTTTAGTAAAATTTAGCAACATTTAGTAGAATAACTTTAATTGCAACTAATCGATTATTGAAATGACTCTCAACTAATCTAGTAACCGAATAATCATTAACCGGTCTCTTCATAGGTTCCAAAACATGCCATGAGCTGAGAAAATAAGTTTTATGACACAAATTGAGCCACAATTGGATGAAAATTATGCGTGAAATGCGTAAATTGAGTGTATTTAATGAAAACACTCTTTAAATGAACTCCAAACAGCTTAACCTCAGCTTTGTCCGGGTCAAATTTAGTAAATACTATCTTCTTTTAGCCCTAAAACTACCTGAGACAGACCGTTTTATCCAATGAGAGACACTGATGACTGAGAATCATGTGGGAGGAAGTACTGTTTCTCTGTCATGGTTCAACATCAGAGTCAGCGGAAGGACTAACGAACTGATCCCACTAGATGCAAAATACAAAATCAGGTACGTTTAATCTGATAAATAGATATAAATACACTTTGAAGAGGTCAGCGCTATTGTTTTATCTTCCGCAGCGAAGAAAACACGTTATCTGCATGTTTAAAACCTGCTAAACCTGAAACGCACCGGGTTCTTTTATCAGTTTCAACGATTCATTTTTCATCGTTGTCATCCTAATGGTACAAAATAAGGTGCACTACTGACGCAGAGGATTGTACATTACAGTTTCCCGGTGTACAGTGGAGTTGAGTGTATTGTGTTTGAGGAACAGGCTCTGAAAAGCAGAAATAAACTCTAGCCTAAAGTTTCATGGCAGTTCTACGTTTGAAATGTGGAAAAACCTCAAAAGGTGCTAATTTATTGTTGCTGGTTCGGTTTGGCTAAGCTGTTACTCGGGGAAAAATATATACTACACCCATTTAACATTGTAAATACTTCTAAACATTACCAGATACCAGAGTAACTTGCTTGAGAACAGCATTTGTTTTGTGCTGATTGGGGGAAACCAGAGCACCTTGATGAAACCCACAGCGGCATGGGGGGAACATGCAAATAAGTCTGGAAATCAAACCACTAACCACTGTTGAACCAGTCACCCATTAAACCTAGAGGAAGTTTATTTTCTCATTTTTCACCAAGTCTTTTAAACTGAGCCTTACATTCCAAGCGCGAGGGAAGAATAATGTGCCATCTAGTCTTGGATAACATCAACCCCTATTTATACTCGCACAGTATATCCTTGTATTTCAGCTCATTTCCTGTGGCAGACTCAAGTTACAAGTTTAGCCCTCGAAACAAAGGTCCTGATCAAGAAAGCCCAAAAGTAGAACATAGTAATATCGATATCAGACAATATATGGACTTTTTCCATTTGTCATATTCGTTTCCTGATAAATAACATTGATATTTGTTGAAGGCGTGTCACAACAAATGCTATATCGACTTATATATCGAATAATAGATATAACAATCATTTTTGGCGGTCAATATTTATGGTGGGCACTTTCATTTGATAAGATTTACGCTGTAGAAGATTAAATAAATCGCTTCTATGACCCATTATGAATACAAACTAACAACTTAAAGGGCCTGTACCTGAGTTTTATGGTTGTGAAACGGGAAAAAC
This sequence comes from Rhinogobius similis, assembly GCA_019453435.1. NCBI lineage: Eukaryota > Metazoa > Chordata > Actinopteri > Gobiiformes > Gobiidae > Rhinogobius > Rhinogobius similis. The sequence continues at coordinate 8,772,863 of CM033624.1, read as the reverse complement.
AGAACTAGTCCTGATTTTTTTTGCATGTAATAAAGTAAAATCTGTGTTAGTCCCCAGCACAGATGTATTGAAAAAGCATCTATTTGGAAGAAAATGAGGCCACATTTTCTCTGAGTTTTTTTCTACGAGAGAAGCAGGAACTGGTCCGTTAGCATGCTAATGTTTTTTAGCTTTACCTGTGATATTCCGTGATGCTTTGGGCTCAGAGACTTCTGAAAAGTGCTTATGAATTCATGGCATTTAGGATGCGAGGATTGCATCAGGAAAGTGAGCGATACGTGTGACTGATGTAAAGAGTTTAACATGAACTAGTTTTTCACTATTTTTCATGTTTCAAAACAGTAAAAATCAGGTACAGGGGCCTTTAAGTATTTCATTCTGCTATGTATGTATTGCATTGATTTCGTACATTTAGAATAGCGTTTTTTAATAATCTTGCTTTAGCGTTATTGTCTCAGTTAGTTCTTACACTTCAAAATTTGTTTTCGTGACAAGTCTATACCCTATCCTGTTTCCCAGAACAATGAAACTAAAGAAGTACTAGCGTTTTCACAATCATCATAAAAATAATACAAAACTGAAGAGTTCATTTGTGTATTTAAAGCAGCTTTACACGTTTTTTGTCCACATAGTTGAGCAAAATGGTTTCCCGCAGAACTTATTTATTGTAAAAGCAGCTCTTAGGGTCAAAATGAGACCATTGTGCGCTGTTTTTGTCCAATTATAATTCCTTTGATTCTGTCGCAAACCAGGAATTAAGGTTGGTGCGCTGTTAGCATACTAGTTTTCTGTTAGCAGCGGCATGAAGGCTTCTGAAAGTTGTGAAACGCACTTATAAACTAATCGTGGTGAATAATTAAAATTCTCGGAATGCAGTTTAAAGTGAACAAGCTCTTTTTTCGTACATTTAAAACAGTAAAATGCTGAGTTCTGGCAACAACAGCAAATATACATTGGAAAAATACATATTGGACGGCATAAAAATACCTGGAGTTGCGTTTTGTTTGTTCGTCTGTCTTTTCTGAAGAGATACAAATGCTCTGTTCCACCCGCTGATGTCATAAAGTGGCAATCTTCTTCTACAGGAAGTTCTTCTCGTTTAGTATCGTCACTTGTGTTGATTTCAGTCGTCAAATGGCCTTCACTGCAGAGTATGTCTTACAAAAACGTCCCAGCTAGTTTTTAATTTAAGTCGTAAAATAAAAAAGTACGGTAAATTCAACCCATTACTGTTTTCAAACGGTACGTAGCTAATTTTGGGGATCCTTAGGTTGCTCATGCGTCTAATGCTAACTGGGTTTTTCCGTTCTCTTGACTATTGGTACATACTTCCTCTTACTGGCATCTTTCTCCATTGCGTCTAATGCTTGCTTCCTCTTTTGCGCCTTATTTTATGTATCCGTGTACAACCTGACCTACATGTTTGATAAACGTGATAGGGCTGCACAGTTAGCTACAATCCAACAAACAAATGGTTCTCAAATCACAAAAACAACAACGTTAAAGGTAAAATACATAACTGGTGGAAGGTTCTGTCAACTGCTTGCCTGAATGTTACACAGTATAGCATTAAACAAACAAAAATACCTTGGAAAGTGTGCATTCTTACTGTAAGCTGGCACGCCTCTCCACAGATCTGACCTGTAACGTGGCCTGATGGTGTCATCTAAGTGTCTCCATGGAGATAGATGTGTTTAGTGCAATACTGTGGCGCATCCAAGCAAAAACAAGTCCATGGAGTCTAGCTTCAATCGGATTTTTGGAAGTCGAAACGTTCAGATTTTTTAAAAACGCAACTACCGTCTCACTGTCTAGTTTTGTTATATGTACATATTTGTATATTATATATCACCATAATTGTAAATATGCACGGTGTCAGCAAATAAAAACAAAAAAAAAACAAAAACAAAACGCAACTACCTTTGAAACTTGGATTTGACACGATGGATAACCCCTAGGAAAATCACACCAATTTAAGCAGATGTCGAACTCTCAAGCAAAAAAGTTACAAAATGCACCTAATCTAAGTTTGTAATTTGAACCCAAAGTCAAATCAACATTAAAAAACATCAGATCAAATTTTATTTTGAGCTTTTGAATGACACGAGACTTGAATGTATTGTTATTAATCTTAATGTAACTAAAATTCTTTGTGATTTCGTCTTATTCTGTATCTTATAAAAGCTGCTATCCCTGTAGTTTAGACCTCCACAAACATGTTCTGAAATGCGTGGGATTCTTATATTAGTTTATCAGTTTATATTTATCCTGGACGTTTTCAAAGAATGTGCACTATGAACTGAATATTGATATTAAAGAAGCACAAGTCTTATTACAGTACTTGTCAGAAAAGTTCGGTTGTCTACTTTTTAAACAACTTTCAGCCCGATATGTGATGGCCCTTGGGAATGGGGGTAAGTCAGAATTCCCATGGCGTTATTTGAAACCAAAATATCAAGTAAGAACAACAAATATTTGTATAAGGACAAAAGCTGAACAGTTGTATTTTTAGCCGTATACGCTGCTGACTATTTCTCATGTGGAACATTGATATTAGTGCATTAAATATGAAGTCATTGGGTTGCTAATTCTGTACTTATATGCAATGTTCTTAGGTTTCTGGAGCAAAGAAATAGGTTCAAAAACAGTGCTTGACTGGGAAAAGCAATGACATTATTATTATTAGCTTTGGCTTTTCGAAATACAGACTGTTTCTCATTGTCTTTTAAACTAACTTTGGAAATATGTTGTTTTAGCCGCTTGGCTATTGTCAACATGACGCTGACAGTAAGATGGCTTGTAGTGAGTGCACATGTTCTGAAGGTAGTCAGTGTAATCCCTCACTCAGTCCAGGAGAGGTCCATGGTAGATTTTGCAAAACCTGAGAAGTGTCTGCATTACTGCAATTACTGGTATAAAAATGTGACCATGGTATGATATGAAATTGTTCAACAGTGATATTCTGCACTAACATGGAAATTACTCAGAAAATTTGTCTTATTACCATAGGGCTATAGTCTTTTAGTCGTTTAGTCGATTATCGGTCGATGATGTTTTAGTCAACCAACATTATTTTTAGTCGACTAATTGTTTAATTTTGATTAAAATCATTTATACGACAAAAACAGAAAACAAGTGAAGATATGGAGTGAGTTAGCTAAAGATTTTGGAATGAATGAGTTTAATCTAGATCTAACATATAAACACATGTTTCCTAGTTCTTTTTTGAATGAATTGTTATTTTTAGCATGAACTCCAGTTCAGTTGTGTTTTGTTTTTTTTTTAAGTGCAATTTGGGTCAGATACAGAGAGATACTTCATAGTTTTGCCACACCCCCTTTTAGCCAATTAATCGGTCGATTGGACAGGTCTTTAGTCGACCAAGAATTTCTTTAGTTGACTACAGCCCTACATTACCATACCATAATGGCATAGCAATGTGATGTAAAGCTGGGGGACCCCACTTCCTGTAAGTAAGTAAGTCTAGTCTCCCATCCCCCTACATAATATATTTAAGAACCTGCACTTTGTGAATGCAACTGATTGTAAAACATTTTACTGATTTCAAACCTGGCAACAAAGCAATCGTACAGACTCATCCAGACAAGCATAAGAGAAGAACATGTTTCAGAATGTCCCTTTTCTCACTCAGTGGTAGTTATTTCCATGGTTCAAACAACATCTCTGATTGGATTAAAATGTCTGTCCCTGCCTGTAAGGTTACTTACCTTATGGTTCTCATCCAACAAAACGCCTTAGAAACATATACACCTTATATGCAGTTATTTCACAAATGCTAGCTGCTACATTATTCTGTACAGAGTAAAAAATGTTTAGTGAACTTGAAGAAATTAAAGGAGAAATTGCAGATCATTGCTGTACATTGTGTTCATTGTAAACCGTGATATTTATCAAAAACAATTGGAACAAATGGAACGTCAAAAAACAGCCGTAACCATGGAAATCTGCCATGTTTGCTGCTGGTTTGTTAAACTAACATAGAAAAACATTAGCCAAAACAATGTAAAAAGTGAACAAAAATCCATGGACGAACTTGATAAACTTCTGGGTCACTTCTGGTAAATATATTTATCAATATATAGCACTAGAATACTTTTGAATTAAGTTTAGTATTTAGCATCTTAAAATCTCCATTGATTTAACATTGGACTAACTGAAATTTCTGATATCTGTGACGATCCCAAGCTCAATAGAAACGAGTTAATTTACTTCCTGTTCAAAACTGCAGATTTGAGGCCTCTTCATAGTGATGTCTCACCGTAGCAAGCAGCACATTGTCATTTACATGTTTTCATTTTTGAATATTGGCTTAGAGTCTTTATCTTCCACTAAATAATCACAACTACGTACAGGATGTGGGCGGGGATAGGGGTAAAATAGGAATTTTTGGAGCACCCAAGCCTCAGTTTCAGGACAATACAGGATTACCTCAAACATCTGGGTTATCAATCATATACAACTCTGAGTAAAAAAAATAAAAATGAGATTAAAAGCTCATTAAAGTTGTTTTTGCAGAATATGTCCCCTTCCAAGTTAAAGACAAGCAATTTAAACAAATGATCTAATCTTCTAAAATACAATATACCATATGGGGGAAACAATATTTTACTCAATTCATGTTTCCCGACTGTAACATGTAGTATCAAGCTACTTACAAACCCAATCTGGTTCTTTCTGTGGGCTAAGTGACTTGTTTGCTCCCCTCGGGTTTCTCTATTGGCTCTAATTGACATGATGAGCAACCACTGCGCACATACATCACACATCACTGTCTCATGCTCCTGACCGTGCACTTTTTTTCTTCGGAGGGAATCCTCAATATGTCACTGCTGTGCAAGACAAAACAGATCTGCAAATAGGTTTACGGACATTTTTCTACCATCACATGAAGTCTTTTCTCCATGCGTGTTTGAAATGTAAAAATGTCCAAATTATCATGTATGATATTTAGGAGATATTTTTAGGAGGCTAACTGTATTTGTGAAATGCTTGATGCTAAATTTCCATTCTGTGCTAACTATTCAAATTCAAGGAGTGTTTAAATATAGCAATTTCTTCATGTTGACTGCATTTTAACAGAGCAAAGGATCATGGTCTACTCTTGGCCCCATCAACTTGCGGCCCAGGGGCCAGATCAGGCCCTCCGTGCAATCTGATCCGGCCCGTGACCCATCTTATAAATGTTTAAAAATATTTTGTCTCTTGTTTACTGGTTTAATTTTGGATTAGTACAGTTTAGACTTTTTTGGTCAAGGTTTAGTCTTAATTAATTAATTCTACTTTAGACCTTGCTTGGTCCTAGTTTAGACCTGTTGATTCTGGGTTAGTCCTGGTTCAGGCCTGGTTGATATCTGGTCCAAGGACGCGTTAACATTTGTACTTAGACCACACCAAAACTGGGACTAAACCTGGAACAAAACCAGGACTAGACTAGGAATAAACCAAGACTAGAACATGACCAATCCAAATCTAAATCAGGACTAAACTACGCTCAGATTATTGGAAGTGTGAACGCAACCGTAGTTTAATTATGCTGTATTTCATCATTATTGAAACAGATCTAGTGTTGGAGAAATTTTGTGACATCAAATTGTATTAAATGAACTGCTGCAACATAACAAGACATTGGAGTGCAGAAGCTTCCGGTTTGCAATAATGTATCAGTCAAGAATATAATTTTAACACTTTTGCCATTGTAAAATCATCCTTAACATAACCAGGGATGTAACAGTATCAGATTTTATGATTATGGTAGGAAAATTGAGAATTATTCACAATTGTTGGCGCTTTGACCAGACAACTGTGAAATTCTTAATACACCCTAATTCACAAGTTTAGTGGATCCCATACCTCATTAGCTATATGAAATCAAACGTTCTGAGTGAAAAAGTCATGATATTAAACTTAACACATAGTTTGACTTTTATTGGTATAGAAAGATTGAACTGAAACTCCTCAGTGTTGCTGCGTATAATACTCACTATGATAGTTTCCAGTTCTTCCCATTATTTATGACCTGATTAACCTTGGCATCCCTAATTGTTACATCCCTAGCTAAACCAATTCAGCTGCATAGTGGTAAAATGGCACACTGTTTTGCTAGACGGTAAAGGAAATTCCAAAACGCTCATACCTTTTACATGTTTTAAGCCATTTCAAACATACTTCTGACGGATGTATCTATTTTTACGCACCGTGCCTGAACTGTTTACAATATTTCACTTTAATTTTGACAGCTTGATCTAACTATTCACTTACCTTTTTTATAATGTCTTCCTTTCTTTCTCTCTTTCTTTCTGTGTGTGACTGTGTGCTGCCTGGACCCCTGTTTTCGTCGCGGTGAACCGTAACTTACGTTGTGGATTGGGATTTGGCATGTTTTACTCACGTTTGCCATTTTTGTGCCGTGTTTGTGTGTATTTTGGGGTGATATTTTTGGTTTTGTGATTGTCCCTCTTATTTATTGTGTGTGTGTGTGTGTTTGTGACTGTGTTATTTCATTTTTTTGTGTACCGTAAATAACATTGTGGTTTTGCGTTTTCATTTAATTTCGGCACTTTTATATTTGCCCGTAACGCATTTGTACGGTGCCTATGTGTGCTTTTGTGGTGATTTGTACATTTTTATTGTTTACATCTCGTCTGAACTACTAATTTTGTGTCCCATTTTGTGTTTGGTGCGTGACTGTTACTTTTTTTTTTTTTTTTTTTTTAATGAACCATACATTTTTGGTTATGTATTTTGATTATGGCACGTTTAATTACGGTCTGCTTCTGCTTCTACCTCTTTGTTGTTCTTTTTTTCAAAAATCACTTTTATATATTACTTTAAATTTTTTGTTGTTGTCGTATATTGTTTTCTTGTGTGTTGTGTGTGTGACCATTTTCTTACTTTGAACTGTAAATCGTCTTGTGGTTACGCATTTTGATCTGGGCATGTTTGTTGTGGGCTGCTTTTGTATTTATTTATGATTTTTAAAATTTTTAAATCTATTTTTATATATTTTTTTGTGCGTGTGTGATTGTTTTGTATTGGTGAACCTCGTGAATATGTTGTGTTTGTGAATTTTGATTGTGGTACTTTTTAATGTGGGCCGCTTCATTAAAAAAATTGTATTTATTTTTTCTTGATCACATTGCTGCATATTTTTTCGATGTGTGTTTGTGTGAATGGTTTGACTGTTACGCCGCAGAGGTCCAAGGCTCACAGGGGGATGACATGCATGTGCCCGTGCTGCTAACATCGCGGAGGACTAGCCCACTAACCCACTGCAAACCCCCACGACATGACGGACGTGCTGGTAAAAACAAACGCTCTTTCACTACGGTTTCTACTGCTTTGCCTCTGCCTTTTGCTATTATTGTTTAATTGTTTCTTTTTTGGATACAGCACGATAATACAGTACAATACAATAAGAGATACAACAATATAAAGATGCAACAATATCCAAATCCTGTGTTACAATATTATAAAGGTATTTTAGGTGCACTGCAATAACCTTTCTCTTCATATTATAGGCTCTTTGTACAGTGGGCCCTTTCCGACGTGATTCTATCTTCGAGAAGATTTCTCTGAGCCGCGCTATGCTAATCAATATTTTGAAATCACACGGTGGACAGCGAGTCACGGGTGGATAATCACAAGCATCCTGTTAAGGTCTAACTTACACTATAACTATTTCGATGGAATATACGTGCGAATGCTAATATTAATCCTAACCCTTAAAACTGCGCCACAGTCTGATTTATTAGACTTATCTTTTACTGTATTTTTAAAAATGTATTATTTAATTTTCTGTTTAAGTTTAAATGTAGGTTAGCATTAGCATTAAGGCACAAGCACCTATCTTAAATAGAAAATAATTGTGCATTTTTTGTATTGTTATTAGCCTTTAAACATGCTCTTGAGTACCTTAGGTTTGCCATCTCATGTTATGGAAAACTGGCACTGGTCTTGGCACTTTCTGATTTTATGCAGCCAGTAGATGGCGCCTAGTGCTTACACAATTTAGTTATGTTCGTACGGCAGATGGCAGAAACGCTCAGAACGAGTCTGGTGATGATTTAAGGATTTTTGGCAAATTAGCGTAAAATTAAGCTAAACGCAACTCCAGGTATGTTATTGATGACAGAAAATTGGTAAAACATGGCTAAAAGCTCAAAAAAGTAACTATTGCATAATATGTCTTTTAATAAGCACAGATGTATCCGATGAAGTAGTTGCATTGTATGTTTGACCGTCTGTGATTATCCCTCAGTGATTCATCATCTTAAAAATAAAAAGATTATTTAAGTAAGTCTCCAAGACAACTCCATAAAGACAGAATTAAGGCTTTACAGCAGCAATATTGTTACATTGATGACTGCAAATGTATTAGGATTACAATAAAATTAATATAGTGAAGTATTTCTTGTTGCAATATTCAGGAAATTAAATATCTTTTGCAAATATCTTGATGTGGAAAGAAATGGTTCACTGTGAAGTTTAGACCACTACAAACTTACATGCTGATGCTCTGAAATGCGTGGGATTTTTGTAGAAGTTTAGCAGTTCATATTTTCATCTTCTCTCATAATTGAATGCTCCTGGAGGTGTTTAATATGTGCGCTGTGTGCTGAATTCTCACTAGTAAATATAAATCGCAATACAGAAAAGTCTGAATAAAAATGTTTTCTAATTCGTGCAGCCCTTATTGTCGGTTCCTCAGTTGCTCTCACACTCATAATATGCTTTGTTTCATATCATATGGGTGAGTTATTTGCTCATGTTTTCTACGTATTGCTAAGCTAAACAGTTTTAAACAGAGCACGCATAGCCAATAGCAACTGTAATAGCTTATTTAGACTTTATTTAGACTAGATGAAATGTATACATTGCCGTCTGACGGTTCTCTCACTGCTATTCAGCCGATATGTGTGTTTGACATGGGTAAAAAAAGGTCACAAATAATAATAAATTGTGAGTTTAAGGATTATTAGCATATTAATTAAAATCTTCAGCTGCTTTGGCTTGATGGACGTGGTTTAGTGGCGTCTAAGGTACCAGAGAAATGTGAGTTTTGGAAGATAGTTTATATGTTAAACGTGTTAAGGTGAGGGTTGGGAATAGGTTTATGGTAATGGTTGAGATTAGGAAAAGGGTTATGTTTAGGATTGTGGATAGGACAGTTAGCCAACATAGAAGTTATGGTTACGGTTAGGAAATGGTTTAGGTTTGTTGTTTTTGGCATTAAACTCACACAAGTTAAGCTAGCTAACAAGAATAAATCGAACGGCTAGGGTTTGTTTCATACAATCAAACATATGGGTCAAAATCTTCGGAACCGTTTGATATTGTGCGTTTTTCTCACATCATTACCATGACAACCAGCAAAAAGAGTCGGCAGCCGTCGGACAGTTCTATTCACCTTATTCCGGAAGTTGCCGTACGCGCTGCCGTCTTGTTTCCGTTGTATTAGTTTACACGGGGCAGACGAGCTCAACAGAAAATAAGTTCTACACGGACTAAAGCCGTTTTCAGACTGACCAGGAAATCGGTGCGTTGTTGACTTGTTGTTGCTCGTGTTCATTAAACATTTTACACAAATCAACCTACTTTATGTAACATTTTAGCGGCGAGACTCGTTCGTCATTAGCTTTAACGGAGTTCTCGTCAAATGGAAGTGCGGTCACAACAAAAGTGCGTATCTGTGGCAAAAAACGGCAAAAGTGGGCGGGGCAGAATAAGGTGAATAGACACTTATTTGATGCATTATCAAAAAACAAAATCTGTAATATCTTTCTTTTTCTCTAATAATGCAGGCCACAATTTGCAAATATTGCCTTGTTACAAGTTAGCAATTTCCAATCCGTATCCAAATGCATCGCTTTACCTCTTTCCCCATCATTTTTTCCCCCTCCATCCTTTTCCCTGTCTTCCCACACCTCATCTGTTTTTATATTACTTTATTGGTTCATAATTAGACTTGTTGAGAAGTGCCTTTCAAGATGATATGCTCTGATTTTCAGTCCCCTGAGGGTTAGAGACGTCAAATTAGTCAAATTTGGACTGTTTTCGTTGAGTTTTCTTTTGTGGCATGTCTGAACTGGACTGTAGCTGTCCAGGGAATGTTAAGACGCATCTCCCCTTTAAGCCGCGATGACATGAACACAAAACCATGTACGTAGGACTAAGGGCTGGGTGTCTTTTTTTCTTCTTTTTTTTTTTATGTTGGTGGAGACGCCAGGTCTGATTCATCAAGTTTCGCACTCGAAGCGGGAAGCTACAAGTGTCACAACCGCTTCCTGCCGGCTGCTGCTGCTGCTGCTGCTTGGGTCTTTTTTGCAGCTCCATCGTGGATATTTTCTCATTTTGTTGTTGGTCGTTTTTTGGTGTGGAGGAATGAAAAGCGTTGGTTGATGGATGCAATGGGGCGTTGAGTTGGATTCTGGCAGGATTTGTCGGTTTACAGCATCGACAACTTCAAACATTGGGGAGGTTGGTGGTATTTAGTATTATAGTATTAGTTAGTAATGTGGAGATTTGATTTGATTTGTGAGTTTCTACTGTTCGTATGTTTTTATGTCTGTCATGAGAGTGTCCAGACAAGCTTAAGTTTTTTTAATCTGCTCTCTATTACTCCTGCTAAAAACGTGTTCTTTTTTCAAACACAGGTAGCTACGTAATTGATAAACTTAACTCGAAATAACATTAATCTTAGCTATTATATGAAGATAAATAAATATCATAAAACAATAATGAAAACAATAAATTATCATTATCATAGATAAAAGGCTAAAATGTGAATACAGTAATATTGAAATAATAATCATGATATTTTAAATGAAGAATTCCAAAGCAATGGTTGTAGGTACGCAAGTGGATGCCAAAGAAAATGGGTAATTTCTTCTAAAATTAAATTTGAATCTATTAAATAGAAGTAGTGATACACGGATCAACACCCAATACCGATATATCAATACTGACAGGGATTGAAAAGAATCAATAATCATGCAAAAATATCAATACTTAATGAATACTCTTTTCCCAAGTTTTGAAATATATTGTTAATATGGGGAGGTGAGAAAATAATAATAGCCAAGACAAAAGTCTATAGAGGAGTTTCAATACATTTTAATACAAAACTCATTGATATCACTATTGGATCAATATTGCGATCTGCCATTACGACTGCAACAATTAATCGACTAATCATGGGGGGGAATTTTTTTTTTTTTTAATTGTTATCTTTAGACTTTATAACAAAGACAGTGGCATTATTTAATCAAAATATCAAAAAAGAATGAACAATTTCTGATTTTAGTCAATAATTAACTTTTCATAAATACTTTCTATCTAGAAACATCATTAATTATATTTCTACCTTCCTTTTGTTGATAATATCTTTAAAACGTCTCACAATAGAAATAATCGTTTGACTAGTCGACTACTAAAATAATTATTAGTGACAACCCTACTTGTCATTGTATTACTTGGTATCAGATCAAATCCCTAATTTGAAGAACAATTTGCAGTTTTAAAAGATACTGCCATATTTTATAGTGTTTGTTTTATACTGTTGTCAAGTCTTTTATTTTTAGACGCACAAGTTCTTCCATACGTGCCACTGAACTATCCCTGCTCTTTCTCCGCTTCGCACAATGTCAACGCCAGCGTATATATATAGCACTGCATATCAATATCTGAGCTTTTGTCTGTTAAATATTTGGTCAGGTTGCTTGAAATGCCTGATTACATTGTGAAGGAAATTCTCTTTACAGTGTGTTGTAACCATTTCAACACTCGGAGGAAAAGCTGCATTGTCATCAGCCTTCAAAACGGGTTTGTTCTCAGTTCCTAAAAAGTTGGCTGCTGCTTTGACATTTGAAATTTTAGAACGCTTAGACTATCCAGCAGACGTCATTTGCTCAGGAGATTCTGGTTAATTCGGTTGTGGTAACGGAACGACGAGGAACAAGTTTAGGTAAGTCTTGGATTGTGGACCTTCGGGGTTGCGAAAATGCGCCTGGAGTGTGTTACGTAACTCCATTAATCTTCGGGTTTTTTCGGGGGAAACGGTCCTTAGTCCATGTACATGCGGGTGCGCTTCGTGATGCAGTTTTGTAAAAGGATTAAGTAACAGGGCGTGATTGGATTGACTGAATTTGATATTCGTCAATTGTGGTAATGTCAACGTATTGTATCGTGTTTTGTTCGGGAAAGACTGGTGAGTAACTTTTGGACATTTGCCTATTATTTCCCTATTATATATTTGTCAACTAGATACATGTAGAAAAAAAAATATTGGTAGCACTTAATAATAACTACTCTTTCACTAGGCTTAGCAAGAACTTAAAGTGCGTATGACAGATTTTTACGTTTTTCAAATTTTGACTTTGTTTGGTGGATTAATACCTGATTAGTAGCTGTTTGTGGAGAAAAATACTTTAAAATGACTGTAAACAAATGAAATTAAGCAAAGTGATGACATTACACTGGGGAGACAAAGGTTATGCATAATTTCCACAAAAGAAACTACTTTTTTTTTTTTTTACCCTTTAAACATAATTTCAATAAAATAAGATGTTCACACACACAGAAGATTGATTGCAAGGTAATCTCCTAGTATGATGTCATAATTTACAACCAGGAAGTAAAATTAAAAACCTAAAAAAATCGCTAAACTGGGATAAAATGTGTAAAAAAAAATGTTTTAGCATAATTTAAAATATATTATCTTAATTGCATTTTGGATTTTGGTATTTTAAGGTAAGGCACTACAGGCAAAACAATACATTTTTTCAATTTTTTTTGTTATTTGTTCAGTTTGCTCTCATATTATATTTTTCATGTGGGAACAACAAACGTGTCCAATCTGCTGCTAGAGATGTTTTATTTCTTAATTTAATCCACTTCATCCATAGCTTTCTCTGGGACATTAAGGCCATTTTTCAAGACAATAAAGATCAGCCTTAAATTAGCTCCCACACACACCAAACTTGACAAACTTGTACTTAACTATATTTTGCCGTAATGTACTGAAGATTTGTTGATATCTAATTCCAAGACTGATTTATTTAAGTAAAAAAATGTGTTGGCCAACTTTCTGTCAGCTCTAGTTTACTCAAAAACTAAAAAGGAAATCCAAAATCCTCATCTGTAAATGTTTTTGTAACTAATATGTGTACAAAATGAACCAAAGAAATTTAAACCTGCAGTGTCCAAATTTTTGATACAAATGTCCCAAATACGTGCAATTTTGGTCGTTTTTACACATACAACGCTCTATTCCCACATGAAAGCATTACATTTTTAAAGGGAAAGTTTTCAAACTGATATCTTTAAGTTTCAAATGTATACCATTAAATTCAATTTTTTTGTCCTATTCACCTGTAGTGTCTTGCCGTAATTAATGCTGAACAACTATTAAGAATGTTTCAGGCTTAGTTACTACTTAATTTATACTCTTAACTCCAAACCCTGAGTAGTTCTTGAATCATTCTTTGTAAGTAAGGTGTAGTTCATATTAAATGGTATCAAAAATCACTTTCATTTGCGATCCAATTGTTGCAAACTTCAACTGATAATGCCACATGTTCTTTGACAGCGCGCGTACGGAAGTGATTCAGTTACGTTTGTTGTTCTGTTTTGCGTGATTACATTTAGGTCATGTTCGTTGTTTAAGTAACTTTTGACATAAGTCTGTCGTATTATTACTATATTGACTTTCAATAAATGATGGAGCAATATTTTTCGTAGCTTAGTATTTATTGTGTGCGTCTTTTCTTTGCAGTTGTGAGAAATGTAACTACATGACGTATTATAGATACTTGGTAGTTTCTCTCTGCTACTTTTTGATGGCAGCTTATGTTTTATTCACAATACAGTGCATCATGATACTTTCTGTAGCAATATTTTGTGCTTCCCATTGTGCCGACATTGACGTTTAATCTAGGTTATCAGGTTAAAACACAGACTTGGCGTAGAGTTCAGATAATGTTTTGTGGTTTTAATGACAGATGCTGGTTGAATCAACAGCAGCCAATGGTCGATAAACTCTGGTGTTAATTTGGGGTCAATACGTAGGTTTGTTTTACTCCAAATTATATCCTATACCAGGCCTATTGAACTTGCGACCCGGGGACCAGATCATGCCCTCTAAACAATCTGATTCGGCCCATGACCCATCTTCTGAATATTAAAAATATATTTCCTCTTGTTTACTGGTTTAATTCTGGGTTATTACTAGTTTATACATTTTTGGTCTGGTTTAATTCTGTTTTAGGTCTGGTTTGGTCCTGGTTTGATTCTGGATTAGTCCTGGTTCAGACCTGGATTGTATCTAGTCTTAGTTTAATTCTGGTGCACTACTAGATTGGAAATTTTGTATAGCAAAGTTGGTAAAGCATGTTGTATTTTATTTTTTCATAAAAAAACTTATTTTATCTTAATTGAAACTGATTTTTGTGTAAGTGTTGTCACATAGTGCACATGGTGCTCCAAAAAATCTGCCCCTTGGGAAAATAGCCCTGACTCATACACTTACTCTTGATCCGAGTTTTTCAACCTTTTTTGAGTTGCGGCACACTTTTTTGATTGAAACAATTTTGCAGCACACCATTGTCTAAAACATTATCAAATGACAGCTTTTAGTTAAAAAAAAAAAGTGTCAAATGTTGATTGTTTTGCTACTTTCTTTGGATCAAAAGTAGTTCAAGACACACTAAATTTAGTATTATTTATAAATATATATTATTCATATATAACTGAAATGTAAAAAAAATTCAAGGCACACCTCTAGATACTCTACTGTTTCCCGGCGCACTGGTTGAAAATCAAGGCTATGGGTGATACCAGTAATTTTTTATTCAATCCGATACCACGAAACACAATGACTAGTATCGTAATATCGAACCAATTGCAATACCAATGAGTTTCGTATTAAAATACATTGAAACTCCTCAACTATAATGCATTTAACCTTGGCTACGATCATTTTTCTCCACCCCAGCTTGAAAAGTAAGTATATGTGTAGAAAACCTAAAAAAAAAGTCAATCTTTTTTGAGTCATGGCACACTTTTTTGATTGAAAAGATTCGGCAGCGCACCACCTACTAAAGATAATACAAAATCATACAAAAAAGTGGTACACAATGTAGCAGATATAGCTCATGCAAATACATTTGACAGTACTGACTGTTGTGCTTTACTTTATTTATTTATGATTATTATTATTATTTTTTTTTTTTTGCATATGTTGGCTCAGGACACTCCAAAATGATAAAGGATATAAACAATGTATTTATTTATTTATTTTATTTTACAAATTGATTTTCTGATACATTTGAAGTATTGATATTTATGAATGAATATCAATACTCTTCAATACTTTTGTTAGTATTGGTGTTTTGTTGTTTTATTGTTTTATTAGGATCCCCGTTAATGGCTGCTTGTCTTTCTGGGGTCCTCCTTAAAAATTTCCATTACGTCATTCAAATAAGCAATACATTACCAAAGTATCAAAATCATAATGTCACAATACAGGTAATTGTTACATGGTGTATTGATATTTGTTATTGATTTGATGTTTGGCCATCACTAACCATAACTCACACACTGCTCTACATTTGAAAAGTATCTTATGGTTTGAATAATATCTATGACAACGATTTTTACACATCCACAGCCCTCTTTTATTACAAACCTCTGAGAGCAGCGCAGTCTCATTTTATGAGGTCATGAGGTAATCTCCCCAGTGTTTTTTAAGTCCACACAGATCATGCAGATGCTGTTTAAAGGACACATATTCTGCTTTTTGAGCTTTAAACCATGTTCTAACAATATTCCGTCTTCAAAAACAAACCTGAAGTAGCATTCATTTGCATTCACGCTGTTTTGAGGAATGTTCATTAAAAAATCCTACCCCCTCTGAGCGTCAAACACACTTCCTGCAAACTCCCTTGATCTGGGACGTATTTTCGGATCATCTACGTCACTTATCTGAGAATCTTCCGCTGTTTTAAGTTTAGTCATCGCTAAACTCGTTCTGAGCTTTTCTGCGGTCTAAACACGTATCATAATGTCTTTTCAGTGCTAACTTCACTAGGTTGTATATTGTGTTGGCGCCATCTGCTGACTGGATGCATTCAGTAATTTGTTATTTTTAAACATGAGATGGCAAATTTGAGGTACTCAAGAGCATGTTTAAAGACTAATAACAATATGAAAAATGCAGAATATTTTTCCTTTAAACTAAGAAGATGAGAGCAGAAATGGTGACGGTGCACCACCCTAAATTGTACGTGCTTTTGTAAATTTTTATTTGCAAATAGTTTCTCAGATTTTTTTACAGTCAACAAGTGAATGGAGATTTATTACTGATCTTGTGTTGAAATCCAACCAGCAGCCTTTCATTTATGGAAATACCTTCTATCCCTCTGGCTCGTGTTAAGATTAAACTGTTTCTAAATGTTTTGGCCGGACTTGATGGTCCAAGGCCAGAACGCAGGTGGCTCCTTTCAAGTCTGCAATATCTCCACTAGTTCTGACTGAACATTGTCCGTTTAGAATCTACTGTCATTACGTTTACATGCGCAGAGAACTCGGAGTGCGCTAAATGTCTTTACCCCCAAACCGGTCTGACCAGTCTTGTCCCAGTCTACAGCAGGTCAAAGAATAGTGAGCGGGGGCTGAGAGACGTTTAGGGACGTTGAGTAATTTAGCGTTAGCACTAAAACTTTGTAGCTATAGTTGCTAATAAAAAAGTCCACCATACTTATAACCACACTTTTGGCAAACATATATAAGCGACTCATTTACGTTGAGCAGTTGATTTTCAGACTTGGAACTGCATTACTCACAAGTTATTTGTTCTCTGCAACATAAATATTACTTTCACTTTAACGCAGCGGACCAAAACAAAACAACACGCGTTAGTCTGTGGTAGTTTATTGTCATCTCTGCTGATCCAAACAGTGTTTCACTCGCAAGTTTTGCTTTCATACTTCTCGTACTATATTTTACGGTGGTCCTGAAGGACAAAACATGCACAAAATGAGAAAACAAACCTCAAAGAAAAAGCACATACTCAAATTCGAAAACAATGGTTGTCCAATCGAGGTGTGTGTTTTTGATTTGGGTGTGTTTTTCTAATTTGGCTATGTACATTTGCATTTGGGTGTATTTTTCAAATTTGGGTGCTTGTTTTTGCATTTGGGTGCGTGTTTTCCAATTTAGGTGCGTTTTTCTAATTTGGTTGCATGTTATTGATTTGGGTGCGTGTTTTCCAATTTCGGTGCGTGTTTTGCCCTTCGAGCCCAGCGTAATATGTTTTTAGAAAACGAGAAAAACAAAACAAAAACCAATACACAGAAAATGAAAAAGACTTCAAAAAGAGTAGCAAGAATACATACAATGTCTGCCAAATGTCTCTCCCAGTGTTCATTAAGTTTGTCAGTTTTCAAGTTTATTGTAAATTATGTTTTTTTCCATTTGATGATAGTCTGTTCAATCTGCGTCATCCATTACCTCGTGATAGCTTTCTTTGCTGCTGCCAAAAGTATTCTACAAAGGTATCCACCCTTTGTTTCCAATGCATGTCGAAAATATATAGTTTTAAAGTCATGTGGAATGTTGATGTTGAGAACAGTTTGTGTTGCGTTCATTGATTTCAGCCCAATTTATGCATAAATGAAGCACACGCTAATTACAGACTACTTTAAGAATTCTACTTTTAATCTGCTTGTCAGAAACAGAACAGAATTAGATTATTTTTTTTACTGTGCAGCTCTATCCGTGTGCATGAAAAACCCAAAGTTGTAGGAAGTTTTGATGCCCAAACAGCAGTGTGCGCAGCTCTGAAAATTCCCTTTAGCATGACATGTCTCCTGCTGTGCTTCCCGTGCAAAGGGCATGTTGTCATTAGTTCTGCTTTTTAGCTTCATTAGGTTAGCTCAATTGGTTTTAAAGGTTCGGAGCTAAATTTGAAAAGACTCGTGAGGCTATTTTAGGCTCGGTGTGTATGTATGGCTTAGTAATACTTTTTTTAAACAGTGACTTTGGCTGTGTTTTTTCAGCAGTTCTCACACAACTTGTTATACATTTTTACTTGTGAGTGTTGCGAGTGTGATGAGCGAGTGTGTGGGTTTTATTATCAAATAGTATAGAACGATGTGCTCGATTATCTATGTACGTATTGTTATTGTCAGAGTTTTACTTATCTTCAGTCATGCTTGTTTCGAATTTCCGGGTTTTGTGACATCAAAGGTACAGATCTGAAGGTCTCCTGCTCATCATTGCAACTGTATCCTAACATTATCATATCGGGGGCAAGGGTTAGCTTTTGTTTGTTTCCCCATGGTAACTCTACGGCCAGTAAATGGAGAGCTAAAACAAAATCCTGATGAGGGAATTCAAGAGTAGGGCTGTGCAATTAATCGTATCTATAATCGTGATTTCAATTATTACTCTATTCAATTACACTATTTTGTATTCCTAAGTACAATTAATTTCCTTGTGTTAAGAGTTATGAGTGCACTCCTTTTGCCTTAAAACCTGGAGCGAAGACACTATTCTAAAACATTACTAATAAAATATATTGGATCTATACTTTATCTACAGAACAATTATCACAATATTGAGGTGTTTGAAATAACCGCAATTTCAATGATGAACCAAATAATCGGCATTATAATTTTTGCCATAATCAAGCAGCCCTACCCAAGAGCATGTTTAAAAGCCAATAACATTAGGGATTACAAATAATCCACAAGGGCTGGGCAATTAATTAAAAGATTGAGAGATCAAGATTCAGTCATGTCTAATCGTCAATGGTATGGTTGGAATTTTTTAATCGAGAGTTCCACAGCCAATCCTTCGTCAGTAAAACGTGGCTTGGAAGAGAAGTCAGACTTTGAAGACGTTTTATATTTTTTGTGTTTAATGGCACAGATTAAAGGACACATATTCTGCTACAGTGACTTTTTTTGATCTTTTAACCATGTTCTAACAATGTTCCGTCATCAAAAATATACCTGGAGTTGCATTTAGCTGCATTCACGCTATTTTGAGGAACGCTGGTCATAAAATCCTCTCCCTCCAACCATCAAAAACACTCCCTGCTGAACTCCCTCGATCGATGAAGTTTTTCCGATATTAGACATCGCTGATCCGAGAATTTTCAGCTGTTTTAAGTCCTTGAGTCATCACCAGACTCACTCTGAGCATTTCTGCCATCTAAACACTGCTAGCTTAACTCGCACAGTAGATCGCGCCTAAACTCAGTAAGTGCTAGGGCAAACGGATGAACAGATGCTCATTTTGCCATTATAAAATGTTTTTGTTCTAAAACATGAGATGCCAAATTTAAGGTACTCAAGAGCAAGTTTAAAGCCTAATAACAATATGTTCCCTTTAAAAGTTTATGTTCATGAAATTATAATGTAAATGCCATTTGATTCTGTGTTCACATTGTTGCGTTCAAATTTCCAATTGTTGCACGTTGTACACACAAGTTATATTGCAATTGTTTCATTGTAACGTAATCTATATTTTCCCTTGTTAGCACAAATAAGGTTTTCGAAAACTTACTTTGGCTTCACGCCATGCCTCTGTGTTGCTGTTTGTATGTTTGGACACATGCTTCCTTAAAAGGAGAGGAGAAGGGATGGATTTAGGAGACGCTCCAGGCCGTCCGTGTTGAGAATCCCTGCTTGTGTCACCGCGCTTCTCTCGGCTCTGGATTTATGGACATTTGGGACATTTGCTCTCTCGTCTCCGTTTGTCTGCGGAGCTGCGAAAGTGAAGTGTGATTCTTTTCTTGAGCGCCGAAGCAGTGTTGAACAAGTCCAGACAGGAGTTTAAGAAAGATCCCGGTCTTCTTTGTTGCACCATAAAACATTATTCTTTGCTCCAAGCGATGGATGAAAGCTGGTACAATAGTTGTGTGTGTGTTTTAGTGTTACGACATGTTTACGTAACAAAATTGCTTCAGAAGTTTTATTAATACATTGACTTTTTGTTGAGAATTCAGTACATTGCCCCGAAGGGAATGTAATATATGCTTCAATAGAGTTGCGGCCAAAGTGACTGCAACTCCAGCATTTTCCGAGCTATACTTTTACGAACCTTTAACATAAACTTTCACTTTTAACAGCTTTAAAATATAGTATTTTACGTACCTTTAAGTGATGTCTGAGCTGAAAGAGTGCAATGTCTCTTCCTCAGCTGGTTCAAAAAAGGCTAAAAAGCAATAGCTGCTAGCCTCAACGAATTAGATTACAAGAATGTTCGAACACTGAGAAGAAAACAAAAACTAAGAATTAGTAGAGCGGACAAGGGAAGCAAGATATTGTAAAATGTTGTGATAAGGCTGTTAAGAACGGGAATGCCGATATTACTGATATTTGAAAATAATTATTTAAAAAGCCAAAAATATGCTTGCATTGAGTTTCGTTAAACGCACACCGAGGAAACTGCTGTTGTGATACGGCCATTACAAAAATAAATTTATTGTAACTAAAATGACTTTACTAGTCAAAATGAAAACTTAACAAAGAAATAAACAAGACTAATCAAAGCAACTTTATTGACCTGTCACCCTTAGATGCTACATCTTGTTAAAAAGGGGTTTTGTTGCGCTCGGTGGCAGAGTGGATAACACACTTATGCTCCATTTGAGCAGCCTGCAGTGTCGTGAGTTCGAGGCGATGATTTAAGGACTTAAAACAGCAGAAGATTCTCGGATAAGTGACGTAGATGATCCGAGAATCCGTCCAGGAATCTAAGAAGTTCAGCAGGACGTGTGTTTGACGGATGGGGGAGGATTTTCTGATAAACACTCTTCAAAATGGCGTGAATGCAACTGAATGCTACTTCAGGCATGTTTTTGATGATGTAACATTGTTAGAACAGGGTTAAAAGCTCAAATAAGTCAAATATGTGTCCTTTAAGGCGCCCAACATGCATTTGATCATTTGCCTGAAAAAGGTTGATAGCTTGAAACGATGCAATGTATTTAGTTTGTTGAGTTTGCCAATATAGTGATACTGATTCTTGTGGGATATACTGTGCAGTGCATACAGAGTGAATGTATATTGGATTTAAACACAAAAGAGGAGCACTTCATGGCTTACCACCTAATAATGTCACACGTTTTAACATTTTGAGCTATACAGAGGAACACATGCAAAATATACAGATATGTTTTTGATGAAGACGCAGCATAACATGATTAGTAGCTCAAGAAAAAAAAAAAAAAAGAAAAAATCCTAATATGTGCCCTTTAATCCCCTCTCTCTGACATGTGTCAACTTTCAGTCCTGGCTGCACAGACTGGTGATCCGGTGGTGAGATTATAGCATCCTAATCTCTCCCATTAATTCACAAAATGAGCCTGTAATAACTTGAACCCTGCTGGCACCGCAGCTGTGAGTGTGCGGCCGACTGCGCTGACGTTCCTCCGCCTTGAAATGTACAGTTTCAGCTTGGTTTACCGGCTTCGTTTACAAGTGTATACTGATTCTTCTGACAATAGTGATGTTGGGGCAATATCTAAATCTCATTGCGTTGTCGTTTTGAGTTAGAAAACGTCAGGAAAAGAAAGAAAGCGACGGAAGATTACGGTATGGATTTGCAAACACTGTGTAACATTTCAGTTAATGAATTATTATCATTAAAATAATCAAAGTCTCGGAGATACTTACTGTAAGGCAGGCATGTCCAAACTCAGGCCCGGGGGCCAAATGCGGCCCTCAGACCAATTTTTCTTGGCCATTAGGCTTCCTGGTGAATTGGCCCACTCTGTCCTGAGAAGTACTATTTACAGCACATTTCAGATTTTCTACAATTCTGACCTAAATAACTAACATTTTGGTGCAACACAGACCTGACATTAAGGCACTGAGACTGAATGTAGATGTGGTGGCTCTTAAAACATCAGATAAATGCAGGTTTTTTTAACGTTTCACGATTGATTTGTGGCCCTCCGCTTGGTCTATATTTCAATATGTGGCCCTTGATGGAAAAAGTGTGGACACCCCTGCTGTAAGGTTGTAAAAGCCTTTGAATTAGGGCTGAAACAAAAGATAATTTTAAAAACTCGATTAGCTGTTTAGAACGCAAAAGTCAGGTGATGAAAAAATTTATAACATTTGACAAGTGAAGCTAAAATGAAGCTGCTTGAGGATCATATATGGACAAATACAGTATATTTACAACATTTCGGCGTAATTTTCATGCAATTGCGGCTCAATTTGAGTCATAAAATTTCGTTCCTCAGCTCACTGTAACCCATATATAGACCAATTAAAAATTATTTGATTACGAATATATACGTATTTAGATGGCTGATGAGGTGGTCCCTCTGCTGGTGGTTGGTGTTTGCGTGTTTGTCGGTCTGTGTTTTTAACTGTATTTTAAATGTTACTCTGGCCGTTTTGTGGATTGCTGGCACACCGCTGTCACTTTGCCTCTGCACAGGGACTGCAGATGAAAATTAGCTTGGAACTTTGCTATGTATTTAATGTGCAATGTCCCTGCCAACTAAATATATAAATAAATTAAAGAGTCGGTGAAATGATTGCACTGGAATTGCCTGGGCAAACGTCTGAAGCAAAAAACTACGTAAAACAATCACCATTGCCCAATTTAAAGAATCCAATCGTGACTTGGACCTTATTTGTTTCTAAAATGTGTGATTTGATAATATTTTAGGTTTGCCAGGAAATCTTTTCAACAAAAACAGTGATCCGTGACTCAGAAATGGTTGAAGAACACTGGTTTAGATAATAGAATGTACTGGAAAAAGATGGATTTTTTTGTTTTTTTATTTAAAAAATCAGCAACATTTTCTGAAATGCATGGGGTCCTTCAGTTAGTTTATCAGTTCATATTTAAGTCTTCTCCCCAATGTTTATGCTTCTGGAGTTGTTTACAATGTGCACTCTGAACTAGGGATGTCACAATATAAGATTTTGTTATGATTTTTGTGAAAACACGATTATTCATTATTATTTACAAAACTCAAGTGAAACCCTTAACTTTCTGAATGCAAAATAAAGTTATTGTGATGCATAGCTACATAAAAAGCACTTTACAGTTAGATTGCTATTTTGAAATTTAGTTTGAAGTAAAATTACCTACGTTTACATCTAAAACTGTCATGATAATTAGGTTTTAGTTCTTTGACATTGACATTGTGACCTGAATAATCAACGGAATAATCTTCACATCCCTGCTCAGAACAGAATCCTACTTTTGAAACATATATTTCTAATCCAATTGTAATACTTTTTTACAGTTTTTCCTTCCAAAATCACGCATGCTAACATTGAAGAGTGAATCAGTAATATGTCATGTTGTGGCCATATCCTTAGCTCCCTTTTTGTAACTAAACTAAAGAGCGTTCTTTTTGCTCAGTGTGACTTACAAACAGTCCATTCATGTTCCTGTGACTGTAGCTGCTCTGTATGAATGAAATTACCCGACTTTTTCTTTCCAAAGCGAAAGAAAATAGTTGCGAATTGACGATGTTTCGAACCTATCACAGTTTTGCAGCAGGATGAGTCTTGACTAATCTTGACTAAAACAGAGTTAGGTTAAAATTGAGTTAAAGGAGACATGTTATGTTTTTTTTTTCAGGTAATTAGAATTGAACTATAACATAAGTAGATCATCATTTCCCATTTTGTTCATTGTAAACCGCAATATTGATCAAAAACGGCGTAGTAATAAAAACTGGTCCGTTGACTTCCTGTTCAAAACTGAAGAACTGATAAGCTCCGCCTCTTTATAGTGACATTTCAACCATAACAAATACTGGATAGTTATTTACAGGTTTTTTATTTGTGAAAAGTGGCTACGTGACAGTTTAGAACCCAACATGTATCACTCAGAGTCTTGATTGTTCAAATAGGGATGGGGGGAAGGTTAAAACAGGAATTTTCTAAGCACCCGAGCCTCTGTGCTCGAGTTTCTGTGCAATACAAACAACAAACATGCACAAATTGAGGTAGATAAAAGCTCAATCAATTTAGCTTAATATTTCCCCTTTAAAGACTGAAATTCTTTTTTTTTTTTTTTTTTGTGGGTGACGATGGGAATATTGGTTGCCCTCTGGCTGCTGTGTATCTTTTGTTTACAGGAGCATGCCACGCCCCTCTCAAAGCTAAAGCCACGCACTTCCTTGTGTCGCCTTGGGTTTGTCAGCGCCTGTAACTTGAGTGTATTTACTGTACTGTGTAAACAGAGAACTTAACTGAACTTTGAGGTTTGGCTTTTTACCCTGAGCCCTACTTACTCATTTGTTAGTGCTACTGTTCCCCACATCTGTTAGATTTGTTAGCTCTTGAGAAATGTAAGTACTTGGATGGATGTTATGTTGGATGTCACTATATTCTAGTACTGGAATTCAATCTGGAAATATCCTTGACAAACACTACATGACCTCCAACTGCAAACACACACTCTAAAACCTTCATTTTCAACCCCTGTGCTGGGAACACTAGTGTGCTTTTAAGTATGCCCAGATGTGCCTTGGAAAAAAAAAAAAAAAATCCAACTTTGATTCACAAATGGTTTTAATTGAACAGTCTACGACGATGGAGTGTCCTGTACGTACTTCTCTACCAAAAAAGAACCAAAACAATCACCATTACCAACTTTAAAGAACCAGATAGTGGCAAGGACATTGTTTGGCACATTATTCTTTAGTTAGTCTTTAGGGGGCAACAGCAAATACGTTCTTCACGGACTACAACGTCACTTCAGGCCACCCAGAGAATTGGCTGACTTGTTGTTGCACGTGCACATTGAACAATTTACACCAATTCATCTACTCCGACCAGAAGTGCTAATACATCGGAAGTGCAGATCTGTTGCAAAAAGAGGCAAAAAACGTGGGTGGGGCAGAAAAGGTAGCTATGACATATTTTTTAAAAGGTCTGATGGTTGGTCGTGTTTTAGTAAGTCGTGTGCCGTGGTATGTTTTCAACCAAAAGAAATTGTCACAACTCAAAAAAGAATGAAAAACGCTGCTCTAAGATGAGCTGAGTACAGATGAGCCATTTGAGGAAACACCATCAGAGCTTGTATTTAAGACTATATAACTGGTAATCATAAATAAAGTATAATTATTATGTGTTGAAAATTAGTCTAAAAACAGATTTAGCTTTTTCCCTGGTATCAAAATTTCATATCGGTTACAAAATATAGAAAAAATATAGACAATCAGCATGTGGTTCTATTTGATTTTTGTTTGTTATTATTACTGCTATGATGTTTTGTGTGCATGTTTTTGAACATTTATTGTCCCCATTACCTCTTCGAATGTCGTCAGAAAACCCTGTAACGCCTGACTGCAAAATCTCCCACCGGAGCTGCTCTGTTTGGTTTGTGAGCTTCAAGGCAAGATGCTAAATGCTGTTAGCTAGTTTAGCGCACAGTTGCTAGCAGGCACATATTTGTGTTAAGTCATCTGTTTACTGTACCTAAAAAGCATGTACACGTGCTGCAAATACTATTTTCGGGTCATTTGGCCGTCTTCTGTGCCACACTATTTTACCTCAGATATGACACTACTTATACCAGTATTTCAAAATAAAATAAGTTGATTTCGCTAGCATATGTCCCCTTTAACTACAATCTGTCCCTTTATCACGATAATATTTCCTGTAGTTGACAGCATTAATATTTGAGCGGTTGAAGCCAAAGAATGAACACACTTGTTCTTGTCGGGTCTTAGTTCGAGTCCAGTTTTGTCCAGTCCTGGTCTGGTCTAGGATTAGTTCAGAAGTTAGTGGATGTTTATATGCAAATGTGAATACTTTTAGAGTCTATAAAGCCCACAGACTGTAACAATTCCGCCTCTCAAAATACAACTGCTATTATTTTCATAGTTAACTACTTACAATTTGTTCTTATAGAGGTTTTGCATTGACGTTCTTTCATTTCATTCACTACATTCCAATTGAGTGGCAGAATAATGTGCTTGAGTGAGTGGCTAAACTTAACTAAACTAACTTTATGTGGTAAAAACATCAACTGAAAGTAGTTTCTCTGTTGTTGTTCCAAGTGCGCAGAGCTTAGCTTAGCTAGCATGTTGTCTAAAGATAGGGGGAATTAATTTATTCAACACAGAGACTTAGAAACATCTTATTTAATGAGAGAAAGATAATCAGTTCAATTTTGTGTGATCCCAAAGTCTGTATTAGTGATGAATATGAGCGTAGCTGCAGTGTTCCTGTTGTTTATCTGGTTTTCTACAATTGTTTACTTGATTTTCTTTTTTTTAGAGGTCAGGTACAAACTAAGTTTTATGTAGAGTTGTAAGGTTTCATATTTTTTACCAGATTGTAGCAGCCTTTTCACATTTTCACTCAGTTTTGAGCACTTACAGGATGCCACTACTCACACATATTACACTAAACACATTTTTGCCAAATTGCCACTTACTGCTAAAATTCAAAATGCTGTGATGTCACCTGCTGGATATATTGGATGTACAAACAATACCTTCAAAACAATATTATCTGCACGGAAGACAAGCAGATGACACACCCTCCCCATAGTGCCCCTTCAAGTTATATATATATATATATATAAATGTTGATGTTCTTCTATAAACAGAATCTGGTTGCAGTTTTGTCTGGTCTGGGTGCATTCATGTGTATATGTGTGTGTGGTCACAATTCAATCACATGACCCTCACATTACTGCCCCATCTCCTCTCTCACTTCCTCTTTTACACTGTCTACTTCCTCATTGCTCTACCCCCTCCCATGTGGGTATAAAACTATTCATATTAATAATGCTTCTAACTGACTGTAATCATGTCTTATACAGCAGTTGTCTTTGCTTTCATTGTATAATCTTGAATATTTAGTTTGTCTTCTGAGCTCAACAGGTTTGCTTCCACTTGTGATGTTATTAGGCGGTAGTCCATCAAATGTTTCTTTGTGTTTTTAAAGTCCATACTCTATCACCAGACTGTGATAATTTTAGGGCACAGTACCTGTTTACCTTTGTGGTTTTGCTTGAAATGTTCCATTGTATGGCATTACACTTATCTATATCCATGCAGACAAGCATAGCTACAGGTCTAATCTATGGAAAGGCAACGTCGCTCACAGTAAGAATGAATGTTTTTGAGCTGTTTTTGAGCAATGGAAACATCAGTAATTGAGTAACACAAGTTATGAGTCCATGATGAGTCTCCATGGTGACAATCATGTGTCGTTGACCTCACCAGAAAAGTGTCGAGGCTTGTTTCCACTGGTGCACTTTGGAGCGTTTTGTTACGGTCCGAAAGTGTTCGGAAGGGCCATTTAAGATGAGTTCCAAAACTTTTCTGGCCCCCAAAATAGCCATGCAACCAAATCGGGATCCCCAAAGCTAAATGAAAAATAATTTAAAGTGTCAAACATGTTAAATCAGGTTTAATATTGGTTATTTGAATAGTTTATTGTCTTATTAGACCCTATTTTACTAAAAGATACTGTTTTTTATTTGAAAAATAGAGCAAATAAAATGTCATATTTATTCAAATTTGATCTTGAAATCATCTAGTGACCCCCAGGTCATGCCTCGCGACCCCCCGGGGGGTGCCGACCCCCACTTTGGGAGCCACTGATTTAAGAGACTCAAATCCAATCCAACCCAGCATAGTTCCTGCAGTGCGTTCGAGCGAGATGATTGGACAAGAGAGAACGCAGAGGAGTGAGACAAATGCAGAAAAACTGAAAAGAAAGAGAAACCAGAAGTAGTGAGTTGTTTTCTCTAGCTTTAGCCACATCTTAAAACAGCATAAAGTTGGACTTGCTAAATGTTTTTTTGTTGCAGAGATTGCCCTCATTTAAGTATAAGCACATAAGTATAATTCAGGTATGATTATATAAGAAAACATTTGAGTGACGTAAGCTGCAATATAATATTTGGTGTATTTTGGGTCAGACGTGAGTGCCGTGCGTCGATAAAAAGAAAACGGCGGATGCTAATGTGCGCAAGCTTTCTTTTGCTAAGTTTGTCGACTCACCAAATAAGCTTTGATGAGAAATTATTACGTTTTATGTACATCTGCTTTTTGCCGTTTCATCTTCGCCTGAGTGTGCGTTCTCTTTCGTTCTTTCTTGTCCAATCAGTTGGCACTAAAGTGTTCCTGTGGTGGCCTAAAGCTAGCCAGCACCTCTGGAAGCCGGTACCTCTCTTAGCCTCCTTCGGACCCCTCAAACGGAGCGGTACAGTTGACATACGACAGTGGAAACACTTTCGGTCCACCCCGATCCGCCCCAACGCGAACCAGTGGAAACGTTAACCTTTCACGAAACGGTCAAAGGGATCCGGATCAGTTGAAACGTGGCTAGGGTGCACCTTTAATTGGCATCTTATTTGGAATCCCCTAATTTGGAAAAAATTGAATCTATACGTTGCAACTTGTATCATCATTTGTATCAATAAAAAAAAATAAATAAATAAAATTCTTCGCAATAAACGCTCAAACTATTTTCTGAAACGACGTCCTTGCTTCTACGTCAGACAGCGTGTCGAAAGGAACACAGAGTTGTCATACTTAAGCGCATCCTCGATGTGATTACTGTCAACATAGTGGTCATGTGACGGCCATTTTTAGCCCGTGTGTTGTAGGAGCTCAGGTTTCCGCAGACTAGCACCTCTGTCGTGTTGACATGCCACAGACACATCCTACATTTGGACTTTTACGGCGTGAGAATTGCATGGTAAGATGTCGACGCTGAAAGATTGTTAAGTAATGCTGTCACTATACTAAAACTAAAAATTCGATACTGAGGAAAAGGCTTGGTACTTTATACTGATTGTACGATAATAATACAAAAAAATGTACACAATAGAATAGACGCACAATGCACAATATTGGAAATTATTGCGATGTGATATGGCTATTAAGATCTGCGATATCGATATCATTGCGATATTTAAATACACTTTTTGACGAACTAAGAACGAACGATTATTTTAGTAGTCGACTAGTCAGCGATTATTTCTATTGTAGATCAAGACTTAGAATAAACTAACATTTTTAACCAAATAAATGTTGAAATATTGTGAATGAAGGCTTCTAGATAAAGAATATTTATGGATAAAGTGTATAATTGTAGAAAATCAGTAATGGTTTATTCTTTTTTTTGCCATTTTTCTTTAATAATGTCACTGTCTTTGTTATAAAAGTCTGTAAGTTTGTGTTTTAGAGTCTGTTTAGTCCACAGAACGACGACTATCATAAAAATATTGTTTATAGTCGACGTCACGATTATTCTACTAATTGTTGCAGCCCTATTTTTGATGCAGTAATGTCTGTTCTATTAAAGTAAAAAAAACAATAAATACAAAACCGAAGCTAAATTAGGTTCAAAAAGTGCAATTTTATTCACAATTTTCCCTTTTCAATGTTTTCATTTTTTTAAAAACAGAACATTTCTATCAGATGGAAGACTTTGGTGTTACTTCGATGTTTTGTAATATCGTTATTGCATCAGCCAATATTGCGACATCGATGCTTTTGCGATATATTGTGCAGCCTTACAACAGAATAACATATATATATATAACACAAAATAACCCATGTCTTATAATATCGTCATATGGTTCAAATATAATTCTAAAACTATTCTATACATGTGATTTGAGGTGAGTGTTGCTATTTGCGCAAATTATTATCTAATTTTGATACTGGAAGAATTTAGGCCTGTCTGTTTTTTGTTCACAGCTTAATTTTCTTGTTGTACTTGTTGATGGCCTCTAACGTTCCAGGCAACTTGTAACTGGGATATTTCCTACCTCTGACGTGAAAAATGCCCTGGAACAGTACTCTAACTGGTAATTCCTTCTTGTGAACTGGGAGCAGGTCGAGGGACTGACGCTTCACAAACAAAATCGACGGTGACGTGTTACAACAAGCATAATTGTCACAAAAAATGAATCTAAGAGGTTTATCACCACATAAACGATGTAAACATTTGTTAAAGGTTAAATCCTTTGGCATGTTTGAGATGTTCATTTAATGTTACAATTGTTTGGCATAGGGTTTAGCATTAGCCACATTGTTTGCATACGATGAAACGTGCATATGATGAAACTTCAGAGCCCGAACGCTCTGAAGTCAGAACTTGTAATGTTCAAATAGGAAATAACTGACTTCCCAACTGCGTGGAACGTAGCATGACTATCTTACAAGAATATGAGTGGTAAACTGTGAGAGAGTATCTGATAATGGAGCTAAAGTGGCAGTACCCAATTTTTTTCATGTGCTAGTCTAATCTGTTTCACCCCAGTACAGATATGTTGTAAAAAGTAGCCCTTAGGATGAAAGTCTATTGTGCACTGTCTATATTTAATTAGAATTGCGCCGTTAGCCTGCTAATGTTTGTTAGCTTTACTTGTTGTTAAACTCTACTTTAGGCTCTGAAAGTTGTGAAAAATGCACATAAACTCATTGCGGTGAATAATCTCTGCATTAATTACAAGAAATCCAAACTGCAAAGGCTGTTTATCAGGAAGCTTGCAATGACGCTTCTGGGTGCTCTTGAGGAAGCAGCGATGGACTAGTGTCACAGAGATGTTTGTCACTGCACGCGCAAACACTTTCCAAGCTGTGCTAACAACTCGAGTGCAGTTTTATTTGTACTCCGAGTAAGTCCGAAATCATGTTGTCATCCTAACAGCTATAAAGTTCAGTGCAGTACGTTATCAGCCCAAGATATGGAGACAAACCGTTTCTTTTATACTCACTGTGTTTGTCTGGTTTAGACCCGGTGGTACTTCATGTATCTCTGGAGGGCTTATCTGATGATGTTCTCTCTCTCTCTCTCTCTCTCCAGTACACAGGTCCGGTCCCGGGCGAGCGAGGGGGCGAGGTCATGGGCGGCGGTCGCACTGAGACCTCAGCTCTGAGCGGGACAGGAGGGGGGCGGGCCATCACCACCACCCACAATTCCCAGCGGCCCAACGCTTGCTGCTTCTGCTGGTGCTGCTGCTGTAGCTGCTCATGGTACGACACACTCACCTGTGCTCACCTGTGCACAAGGAAATCAATGAAACACTTTAGAGCAGGCATGTCCAAACTCAGGCCCGGGGGCCAAATGCGGCCCTCAGACCAATTTTTCTTGGCCTTAGGCTTCCTGGTGAACTGGCCCACATTGTCCTGATAAGTACTATTTACAGCACATTTCAGATTTTCTACAATTCCAACCTAAATAACTAACATTTTGTTGCAATACAGACCTGATATTAAAGGGGACATATCATGCAAAATCTACTTTTTTGGCCCTTAGATACCTTTTATTGTGTACTGTGGGTGTCTGGTAGTGGCTAAAAGTTGAAATTAATCACTTAAGTAGCTGCAGAGATATATTTATATACATTTTGCAACATATTTCTCAGTTCGTTCGAATATCCGCATTATCTGTTACGTATTTTTGTCTATCACGTCACAGCGGAACTACTAAACAAGGTCAAGAGCTTCCGGCTAACCACTCAGAGACCGCCATCTTTATTTTCCTCGTAGCGATTTTGTAGTCCAAGCGCAAAGCTGTCAAAGGTGCGAGTAGACAAGTTAAAATGCTCTGTTCTTGGTTGTGTTAACCAGCACAACTCATTACACCGACCGCCTGCATCCGAACAACTGAGATCGGCATGGTTACGTTTTATTTTTCGTGGTAATGTACCACCGACAGTGGTACAGTTTGTGTGCTAAGCACTTCAAAGAGGAGTGCTTCAGTAACCTCCGCCAGTACAACGAGGGATTTGCTCAAAGATTGCATTTGATCGAAGGGTCAGTTCCTTCGGTCTATGGAGATGACGATATAGTGGAGCGGTAAGTCAAGAAACGCTGAAACACTGTTTATTAGACCTATTTTTTTATCCAGTCATTCTTTACCTGTGTTCTGGCCATTTGTGAGGGATTAGCATTACACCTGTAGCTGCCCATCTTTTACTAGGCTGTTTTCCAGCTGCTTAGAGCACATGTCTTTATATATACATAGAATACATTTATTTTTGAGGTTTTCATAAGGCAGAACTCACATCAGACTGCTCGGAGCTGACGTTAGCATGTCGCTAGCATTAGCACGCAGCAAGCGTAGCCCGCAGCACCTTAACTACGCTGACTGACTTGACAGTAGCCTTTTTCCCCGGACTGTTGTTGTAGTAAGATGGTAAAGTGAGGGTCCATTAGACAACCTGCTAATATCTTTCACACACAGTTAAGCTAACGGAGCGCATAGCGAATTACATAGTAGTAAACAAACCATTGAGATGCAGCCATTTGAAGTCTTTGCTGTGGAGGATCGTCTTCTTCGATTTCCTCTGTGTCAGACTCTGGCTCGTACATTTAAGGCTGGATGTTGATGTCTTCGCTTGTTTCCATTTTTCGATTGTCATTACGTTTTTTTCTAACTTTGGAGAAGTTTTGGATCCGATGGACGGACTGTGTTTAGGACTACAACAATGGCTGAACGGGGCGGAGTCTGCGTGCAATGCGCATGGGAGGGGGTGGGGTGCGAACTAACTCATTTGCATTTAAAGAGACAGTGCCAAAACAAGGCGCTCAAAAGCGCTCCTTACAAAAGGGGTAAAAGAGAGGCATGTAGAAAGAAAATTAGGACGAATTCAGACTGTAGATTGCAGGTATAGTTTATTTAGACCCCAGGGAAATGTTTTAAATGTTCAAAAGGTGAAAATAAAAGCATGATATGTCCACTTTAAGGCAATGAGACGATGTGTACATGTGGCGGCTCTTAAAACATCAGATAAATGCAGCTTTTTTTAACGTTTCGCAATTGATTTGTGGCCCTCCGCTTGGTCTATATTTCAATATGTGGCCCTCGATGGAAAAAGTTTGGACACCCCTGCTTTAGAGTGATCATTACTGTTTACAGGGAAAACTGCTACCTTTTCTTAACTTCTCTCTTAACTAAAAAAAACAACAACAACAAAAAAAACTAATTAAAGACGTATATGTATTATTTTGTAGTTCATTATTAAAGGGGTAGTTTGTAAGTTTTTAGGTGGAGGGTCCAAAATATTATTTTCCCCTTGGAGATGTTATTATTTTTTTCACAAAATGGCGTAAAACTCTCCATCAAAAGAAGTTTCTAGTCGATTAAAAAAATACCTGTAATTGAGTTTATCCACCTTATTCCACCCCGCCCACTTTTGCCTCTTTTTGCCACAGATCAGCGCTCCTGTTGTAAACGCACTTCCGTTCACGCAAATGACGAACGAAGGAAAAGTTTCGTTGCTAAAACATTATATAAAGTAGATTGATTTGTGTAAAATGCTCAAAGAACAAGGGCAGTAAACAAGTCAGCAACGCACCGATTTCCTGGGCGGCCTGAAAACGGCTTTTTAGTCCGAGTAGGACTTATTTTCTGTTGAGCTTGTCTGCCCCGTGTAAACTACAACGGAAAAAGATGGCGGCACGTACAGCAACTTCCGGAATAAGATGAATACTCGATTGGAGGCAAAATGAAGTTGACTGTACATTTTTTAATGATTAGCTCACAGTGTTTGTGTTGGAAAAAAGCAACACATTTGAATTTCCAGGGTAGAAATGTAAAAAATTTCTAGCCTTAACATTGTATTTTAACTTCAAAAGAGTCTAATTTATCCTGTAGTTTCTAATATATCTCTAAATGAAAGAAAAAAATATTGTGGGCTCGACATTTCTGTGAGTATTTTCCAGTAAAACCCATAAATCTGGATCTGGTTTTCATTTTCCGAAATCATTTCAATTTTTCATATGTTGTGATATCCTGAGGTTAATCCCACTTTCTCCGCACATTATGGTGCACTTCACTTTTGCTTCCATTCTGAATGTTTTTGTTCACAAACGTTTAAAGGGTCTATACTGTGGAACATTCCATTTTTTAAAATGTTATTTTTTTGGCCCGTAGGCTTTATTTAACAGAACAGTACAGAGTTAAGAAGGGGGAAGACAGGGGAAGGACATGTAGTAAATGTCATTAGCCGGATTCAAAGTCAACATTGCAAAACTGTCCCACAAGGTAGGAATGTGTGCTATCCACTCAACCAAAAGCGGCACAGCAATAACATTTTCATGGATCAATCAGTTGACGGACCTCCCACCAGAAAACCTAAAGGATTATGTATATTATGTAAAACTGACGTTTTATCATGTAACATTTTTCCCTCATCGTAAACATACCAGGAGTTGTATTTAGCTTCATTCCCGCTTGTTTCATTAAAGCTGGGATACCCACATTTTTGGGTAAATTAATTCATTTTGTGTTTTTCCTGAAAGAGTAGATTGTAAAAGCAGTACTTTGTGACAAAAATCAGACCGCTGTGTTCTATCTGCAAGTAGTGATTGATTGAATGATGAAGTTTTTTACGTCTCGTCTGCCCTCTGATTTGATACGCATGGGCTGTCCACCCAGTTTCACTTCCCAGTCTGAAAAAAGCAGTTTAAAGCTTGAAAATGATTGCTTGTGAATAATAACGATGTGTCAAAGTGTTAGTCAGAGTTAGGGACGAGTTTGACACATTTAAATACACACATCACGGTGCGAAAGTCCGGTAATCCCCAGCTTTAATCTTGTTTAGTAAATCCTCTTCCCTCTGGGCCTCAGAAAACACTTTTCCCAGTTTTGCGATGTTATTGTGATGAAGTGGAGCTCCGAGATCTTCTGTGCTGTTTTTAAATCCATAAATGATCGCCAGAGTCATTCTGAGCATTTCTGCCATCAAACCGTGTTCATTACAACTGAGTCGAAGGGAAGGTGTTTTTTGTTTATCTCCCCTATGTTATTCCTTCTGCCGCCACTAGATTGAGTTCTAACAAAAATCCTGATGTGATGCAGAAGGTACAGTTATCTTAAAGGAGACGTGCGTTAAGTTCTTTCAGGTATTCAGCATTGAACATAAGTAGATCATCATTTTACATTTTGTTCATTGTAAAACCGCAATTTTGATCTAAATCAGCTTGGTAACAGAAACAGGTCCATTGACTTTCTGTTAAAAACTGCAGAACTGATAAGCCCCGCCTCTATATAGTGACATATCACCGTAACAAGCATCGTATTGTCATTTACATGTTTTTATTTTTGAAAAGTAGCTATAGCATTACAATCCTACATGTATAACTTGGATTCTTAACTTTCCAAATAAAACCAACTAAGTACAGGATGTGGGCAGAGAAAAGGGGTAGGTGAAAACAGAAATAAACAGAATTTACTGAGCACTTGAGCCTCACTTGTTGGACAATACTCAACACTCGACACTACTCAAACATGCCGGGAATCAATCCATATACAACTTCGAGAAAACTAATGATGAGGAAACACTGTTGTATCAAGGATGACAGCTCATTAAAGTTAATTTTGCATGACGTGTCCCCTTTAACAACTTGTCATAAACTTGCAATGATCTCAAACTATACTATAAATATGCAGATTTGACTTGTTCTTACTTTGCGTAGAGCTTTAGCGCGCGTCGGAGCATGGAGGTGTGTGCGAGTGTTCCCTGTCTGAAAGCCCTTTTATCATGTCAGTGTCACTTTCAGGAACGAAGAGGAGCGGCAGAAGGGGCGGAGGGGGAAGAGGATACCAGCGGACACCAAGATGGAGACCATACCAAACTGTGAAGCTTGGTGAGTGCACAAACCTCCCAGCCAAGCGAGTTGAATCAAACTGACGGGTTCAATTATGTAACATTTCATCCAAATAGTATAGAGTAAAAGCATTCACTTCATTATGCATGCTTTCTTTGCACTGAAAAACCTTGAAAAACATGCATTCTTACTGAGAGCGGGGCCGCCTCTCCACAGATCTTGATTCCAAAGTACGGCTTTCACTTTTTATCTATATGAAAGTACTTTGCTCTCTTATTTGTCACCCAAATGCAACAAAATGAAAAGGAAAAAAAATGTTACAAACAATCACCCATTTATGAAAAATGTACTTTTGAGCTTTTAACCATGTTCTAACACTGTTCCTTGTGATCAGCTAGCCACTGTCCAGGTTGTCCCCCTGCCTAAGGCCCAAAGTTTCTGTGATAGACTCCAGTCAGCCGTGACCCCTAATGGGAACAAGCAGTAGAAAATAAATGAATGACATTGTTCCCTCATCACAAACATACCTGGAGTTGTATTTAGCTTCATTCACAATTGTTTGATGAATCCTGTTAAGTAGGTCTTTTCCCTCTGAGCCTCAAAAAACACTCCATTCCTAATTTCCTAGATCTGTGATGTCATAGTTAGAGCACTGAGCTGTCAAATTGTGTTACTAGCATTAGCATGTCAGAAGCAATGTTGGAGGCAAGCTTTGTTTATCCCCCCTTTGTAATTCCCTCTGCAGCCAGTAGATGGAGTTTTAACTCAATTCCTGACTGTGGGAAATGCCTGACATAAAGTCATGTAGGCTTTCAGTCGACACATTTTAAGTTCTAAAACATGAACTGCCACAGCAGAGATAAAAAAGCATGTTTAAAAGTCAACAACAATACAAATAATGCATAAAATGTGTCCTTTAAACAAGATATGCGAACATAACACTGCACTTTCAATAAGAGTGGACTATATTGATAACATTGAAAGTCTCAGTGTTTTTGTAGGATTTTTCCATTAACTATAATCCCATCATATTTTTGTAATCCATAAGAAATGTGCTTATAAGTGACCACAAATGTCCTCAAGGTACACGTGTTGCACACTTGTGAAAACACACGTTTCAATGTTCAGAAACTTTATACCCCTCTACAAATCGCTATTCTTTTTAACTCCGGCAGTTAAATATTATATATCCGACATATTGCCAACCTATATACTATAAGAATGTGTATAGGTTGTGTTCACGTTCTAGAATATAATGTCATAATCTCACATAGAGGGCATTCACCGTTTCAGAAGAAATAGCCAAACTTATGACAAACAAATGTTGAATCTTATCATTATATGTTAGGAATTTCCTCCTCAAACTTGCCAAATGAATCCCATCACGTCTTTGTGGTTGAATGGCACAATTTTCTAAGCTATAAATCAAGTTGGATTAATGTGTTCCATTATAACAAAACATGTTTGTGTCCTCTAACTTGTCATGAACACACGCTAAAAATATCTAAGGGATTTTACTTACTTGAATGTTAACTTCATTTTGCAGGTAGAGTGAGTTCATGGCCAGATGACCCGACCTATAAACATTTCTTTATCAAATAACAACGTGAAGGCCAAACATTAGGATCCATTAATTATGAAAATCTGCTCTTGGCAAGAAAAATAAATACATCTCCAGCTCTGTTTTACACTGTAATGATTCCAGAACGTTGTGATGTCGCTCGAATGCAATTTATCCTTCTACTTTAACAGCAATAATTCATTCTCTTTTCTCACTGTCCTTTCTCAGCACCAAACCATCAGTGGAGGAGATGCGTCTGTGGTCCCAGTCTTTTGACAAGCTCATGAAGAACCCGGCCGGTCGAAACTTATTCCGGGAGTTCCTGCGGACAGAGTACAGCGAGGAGAACATGTTGTTTTGGCTGGCCTGCGAAGACCTCAAGCAGGAGATGAACAAAAACGCCATAGAGGAGAAGGCCCGCTCCATATACGAGGACTACATCTCCATACTGTCCCCCAAAGAGGTACGGAACACTGTGGCGGTCAGGAATGGTAGAATTGCCAAGAAAAAGGTACTACTTTGGGTTTTGCTACATGGGCGACGGTGAAAGAACGCAAGGTATGGCGTTGTATTTATTTTGGTAAGTAAGAAGGTAAAAAAGAAGTTGATAAGTTATGTAATTTTTACATTCAATGACCTTTTTCATGTACGCTTGCTTTAATGTGACAGGACTACACATTTCACTAAAATATAATTAACATGATTATATTTAAAGTAAAAAAAAAAAAAAAGTATTTTTTTGACTATTTTGGTAGTGTGACATGAAGTCATTTTGAGGTTTGTTAACTTTTTTTTTTTTTTTAACTTCTAAAACATGTTACGTTAAAGTAAAGATTCTCAAGAGCATGTTTGAAGCAGAACTAGGTAACCTCAGCAACAGAGCTCCCCCTGCAGGTCTCTTGTGAAAATACACTGCCAGTAAAAAGACGCTTTTTCCTTTTTATTGACATAAGGAAGTACAATCACATACAAAAACATTTAATGTCGCCAAATATAAAAAAAAGAGAGCCAAGGTTTCTCAGGAGAGTTGTTTTCGGGTCGGCGCCAGGAAATGTTGCAAGGGTGGTTTTCCGCGCAGAGACGGCAGGGGGCAACGACGGGAGCATCAAACACCAAGGAAATACGTTTGCAACCACCACACGGACTTACAGAGACGTTTAATAAGATACAAATTTTACTTAGTACAGCTTTAAAGGTTAGTAATAATGAAAAATAACTACTTGTTCTTTAAAGAAGGGTTTCAACTAGATCCGTGTTTCAACTGGTTCACTTTGGAGCACATTGGGGCGGTCCGAGAGTGTCTCCACTGTCTTTAGTGAACTGTACCGCCCCGGTTAAGGGTCGGAAGTGACCGTTTGGGGGTTCTTAATTCCAGAGGGTGCTTGTTCGCTTTATCTCCCTAGACTGGGTTAGCGTGAAATGACTGGACAAAAACAGACTCAGGTAAGAACGAAACTTCAAAAAGCAGACATAAACATAAAAGAATCATTCTTCACCAAACGTTGATTTGTGGTTTGGCTGATCTTGTGATAAACCGCCGTATTTCCAGATGATGATGACTTTACTTGCTTAGCAAAACAAAACCAGCACATGTTGGCATCAGCTGTTTCCTGTTTACCGATGCACTGCATTCACATCAAAGCCCCAAATTGTTAATTTTCCAGTGCATAATACATCTAACACTGTCCAAACCCAGCGCATTTCATCGAGAGATGTTAAAATACGGTGCAGAGAAATAAATGCATTAAAAGCTGACGATTAATCGGAAGTTGTGTTTTTGTTTACTCTAGATTTGCATTGTAATACTTACTTACTTAAAATTACTAAATTACTACACTTTTTGTGAACTGTTGAGATGAAAAAGTATAATTTAGGTACAATTTAGATTTTATTTGTGATGAAAACATTAGTAATGAAACACAGTCCACCATTAACAGAAACGGCACAAGACGCTCTGAAGTGAACCGGTCAGGGGGACCAGGGCTAGTGGAAACATGGCTGAGATCCTCAAGGACAAACAGAAAACCTGACACAAGTGAATCAGTTAAATGAGCAGCTGGTGAAGGTGTTTTCACACAAAACAATGAAGAAATACTTCATGTCTTAAAGTGACGCCTAGCCTTAAAACGTACATGTTAATTTGCATCAATATTTGCGTAACAAGAATGATACACACATTCGCACTAAGTCAGTATCGTTCGTTACTCGAGTGCCAACTGGGAACACAAGCCGTTCATCTTAGTCCAGTTTATTCCAGGCCCATGTCTGCTGCTGCCGCTGCTGGTTTATTTTTACCTCTCTCATCGGAACGCTCTGTATTTGGCCTTGTCAGATGCCATAACATTAGAGAGGGTACATTTTCACCTACACTTATCAGCATGTGCGGTGTGAGCGTGTTACAGTAGGGCTCTGTACAGGAAGCCGTAAATTCCTCCGCGGGGCTTTTTATAGGCGTGTAGTATGGGCTGGGTATGGACAGATAGGAGAAGTGTGATTTGGCGGCGTGCCCTGGTGTCTGTCTGCACGGCTGACCTTGGGATCAAGTCTACTATCGCGCTCTCTTTCTCACATTCTCTCTCGCTCCCTGTCTTTCTGTCTAGCTCTACGCCTTTCTTGCTCTTTGGTTATCTCTCTTGACCTTTCACCTTTTCCTTCTCACTCTTTCACTCTCGCTTTCTTTGTGGTCTCGCTTCTTTCGGGTTTATGGCGCTGCGAGACTTAGGTAGAACTACAGTAAACAGGAAACAAGCCTGCAAGGTTAATTGCAATCTAATCACAATTTTCTACACCAACGACAATATGTCCCGTCATATTCTGCGAAAAAAGGAAAACCCTGTAGTTTTAATTTGTACAGCACATTCTAAAACACGTGATTCTTGTATTCTTGTACTTTTTTGTCAGTTCATATAACAGCTCTATTTCAGTCTTTTTGTCTTTTCTCCTGGACGTGTTTAAAATGTGAACTTTGAACAGGATCCTATTATTAGAACTTCGCGAAACTTCATAAAAATTGCAATTATGTTTGTTTCCCGACTCAGCTCTACAGGAATTTGTGGATTTATTTCATTAATGTCGTCTGTATGCGCTGCCACATCTCTGACGCAGTTAAGGTTTCTGAAGTTTACCACCATCAAGTGAAGGTAGTAAATGATCTACTGTACAGTACTGTACACTATTGACCTGACGCACTCATTTTCATGGGTCACGTGACACATTTGTTGTAGCCTCCCTCCGCTGTTAGATAGTCATGAAGAATAGCGCATCTCAATGGAAATGAAAGGGGCCAGACTTCAAGAAGACAGACGTTTTGGGTTTTGATCCTTATCTACTGCAGGCGAGACAATGAAACTACTTGAAAGCGGCGACGACTTGCTGTAACTAAGTTTTGTGGACGTTTACATCTAAGCTTCCTCGTCCACAGCCGCTCTACTCACGGACAAGCTGTCAGGGGTTTGACTTAGGACCCAAGAGCAGTACAACGGAGGCAGGTGAAACACAGTTTATTTACAACGACAGGTAAGTGGTTACAGGGCTGGGGGGTGTCCAGGGTAGGCAGAGGCAGGCAGGAACGGGCAGGCAGGCAGGCAGGCAGGCAGGCAGGCACACACACAGGAGCAAGCAGGTAGGAGTAGGCAGGTGGTTACCGGAGGGAGGCAGCAGGGACACCTGGACACAGGACAAGGTGAAGAACAATTCCAAAAATGCACAAAAGTGAGTTGAGTTTTCTGGAGCCAAAAACGCAGTACTAACTGTAGTAGTATATATGTGACGAACTGGCGATGAGTGAATGAAGGACCAGACTTCTTATGCTGCAGGTAATGATGTAAGTGGATGCAGGTGTGTTTGCTGCCAGACCCCGAAGGACACACCCAGGGAGGAGGCAGACAGGAGGGAGCACAATCTTGAGGATCCTGACAGAACCCCCCCCTCAACGGACGCCACCGGGCGGACAGCCAGGCTTGCCGGGATGGTCACGGTAGAAGTCCCGGACGAGACCGGGATCGAGGATGAGGGAGCGAGACACCCAGGACCGCTCCTCGGGACCATAGCCCTCCCAGTCGACCAGGAACTGGAACCCACGGCCACGGGGACGAACATCCAAGAGGCGCCGGACAGTGAAGGCAGGGTAGTCGTCGACAACCCGGCGGGAGGAGGGGATCGGCCGGAGGGCACAAGGACTGGAGGACACCGGCTTCAACTGTGACACATGAAAACTTGGGTGGATCCGCCAAAGAGGCCAGCAACTTCAATCGTACCACAGAGGGTTGATTATTCGATCAATCTCGAAGGGTCCAA
This sequence comes from Rhinogobius similis, assembly GCA_019453435.1. Classification (NCBI taxonomy): domain Eukaryota; kingdom Metazoa; phylum Chordata; class Actinopteri; order Gobiiformes; family Gobiidae; genus Rhinogobius; species Rhinogobius similis. The sequence goes on along the minus strand of CM033624.1, from coordinate 8,731,410 downwards.
TGTAGCGGGCGACAACTTCCTGGAATCATTTTTCAACGGTATATCCTTTGAAGAAAGCCAGACTTTCTGACCTGGCAGATATTCCGGAGCAGGGACCCGATGCCGATCAGCGAACAGGCAGTTTCTCTCGGAGGTCCTCAGTAAGGCAGTCCGGGCGGTTGTCCACACGTCACGGCACCGCTGGAGATGTACTGCCACGGACGGAACCGCGATGTCCCTCTCCTGCACAGGAAACATAGGGGACAGATACCCGAGGGCACATTCAAAAGGAGACATCCCAGTGGCCGACGATGAGAGGGAGTTGTGTGCGTACTCCACCCAGGCCAGGTATGTGCTCCAGCTTGACGGGTCCTTGGCAGCGATGCAACGCCAGGGCAGCCTCCAGGTCCTGGTTGGCCCTCTCACACTGACCGTTGGTTTGGGGGTGAAAGCCAGATGAGAGGCTCACCTTGGCACCCAGGGCATCACAGAAGCTCTTCCAGGCGGGACACGGGTGGGGGCCCGATCAGAAACTATGTCCACTGGGATCCCATGTATCCGAACACATGCTGGACCAGGAGGTTGGCCGTCTCTAAGGCTGTTGGCAGTTTGGGGAGAGCAGCGAAATGGACCGACTTGGAGAAACGGTCAATGATGGTGAGGATAACAGTATTGCCTTGAGAAACGGGAAGCCCGGAGACAAAATCCAAGGCAATATGGGACCAGGGTCGACTTGGTACTGGTAGAGGGCGCAAGGCACCAGCTGGGGGTCGGTTAGACGCCTTACCTCTGGCACAAACAGTACACGCGGAGACGTACTCCTTGACGTCCTTCTCCATACCGGGCCACCAAAAATGTCTTCGGAGGAGAATGAGAGTCCTTCCGACGCCAGGGTGGCAAGCGGCGGGAAGCGTGCCCCCATTGCAGCACCTGCGCGCGGACAGACTGGGGTACAAACAAATGATTAGGTGGCCCGTTACCTGGGTCCGGTTCTGTTCTCTGTGCGTCCCTCACCACTGACTCGATCTCCCAGGTTAGCGATGCGACGGCGCGGGATGATGGTAGGATGGACTCTGCCTGCGTCAGGGGTGTCTGTGGAAAGAAACTGTCGGGAGAGTGCATCCGGCTTAGTATTACGGGACCCTGGTCGGTAGGTGAGTGTGAAATGGAAACGGTCAAAAAACAGGGTCCAACGAGCCTGTCGGGAATTTAAACGTTTGGCTGTCCTGATGTATGACAAGTTCTTATGGTCAGTCCAAACCACAAATGGATGCTCAGCTCCTTCCAGATAATGCCGCCATTCCTCCAAGGCCAGCTTAACAGCTAGGAGCTCCCGATCTCCAATTGAATAGTTGCGTTCGGCGGGGACAGGCGGCGTGAAAAAGCACAGGGATGGACCTTTTGGTCCACAGGTGAACGTTGGGAGAGCACCGCACCAACTCCGCTGTCGGAGGCATCCACCTCAACAATAAACTGGCGTGCGGATCTGGGTGTGTGAGGATCGGGGCTGAGGTGAACCGCCTCTTCAAGTCCAGGAATGCTTTCTCTGCCTCTGCAGACCAAACATAACAAGTCTTGGAAGTCGGTAAACAAGTTAAAGGTGCTGCGACCTGACTGTAATTGCGAATAAAACGTCGGTAGAAATTAGCAAACCCCAGGAACCGTTGTAGCTCCTTAAGATTGGTTGGTTGGGGCCATTCTGTCACCGCTTGTATCTTAGCAGGGTTCACCTGCCCACTGCCAATGATGTACCCCAGAAAACTGACAGACTGCTGGTGAAAGTCACACTTCTCGGCCTTAACAGTTTATTTTCGAGGAGCCTCTGAAGCACCTGTCTGACATGTTGTGTGTGTTCCTCAGAGAGGCGGGAAAAAATCAAAATGTCATCTATGTACACAAAAACAAATATATCCAGGAAATCTCTTAGTACATCATTAACAAGGGCCTGAAATACATCGGGGGCATTAGTCAGGCCGTAGGGCATCACCAAGTACTCATAATGTCCAATAGGGGTGTTGAATGCAGTTTTCCATTCGTCCCCCTCACGAATACGAACAAGGTGGTAAGCATTTCTCAGGTCTAGTTTGGTAAAAATGGTCGCCTGGTGTAATGGTTGGAATGCAGAGTCAATTAAGGGAAGTGGATATTTGTTTTTTATAGTGATATCATTCAACCCTCGAAAGTCAATACACGGACGGAGGGACTTGTCCTTCTTATCCACGAAAAAGAAGCCAGCACCGACAGGAAGATGAAGGTCGAATAATAACTGCTGCCAATGACTCCTTGACGTAGCATTCCATGGCTGCTCGCTCTGGACGGGACAGATTGTACAGGCGACTGGACGGTAGTGTGGCACCTGGAAAGAGGTCTATGGCGCAGTCGTAAGGTCTGTGAGGGGGAAGGGACATGGCACGCTCCTTGCAGAAGACCTCCCATAAATTGTGGTAATCACAGGGGACCTCGGACAGATCTGGGGGCTCGGAGACGGAGGAGGGGTCTCCGCAGGAGAGAGAGCAGACTGCAAACACAGAGAATGACATGATGAGCTCCAACTAGATATCTTCCCCTGCCCAATCGAACTGGGGATTATGGTGCCTTAGCCAGGGATATCCAAGAATCAGAGGAGACTGCGGCGAGGAAATAAGATTGAAACATATGGTCTCTTTATGATTTCCGGACAAAACTAGCGTGAACGGAACCGTGCGATCTGTAACCCTAGCTAGTAGCCGACCATCTAAAGCATTGGCCACAAGCGGGGTCTCCAGCGGCTCTGTTTTTATGTTTGCTTGACAGGCCAAATTATAGTCCAGGAAATTGTCATCTGCTCGGAATCGATTAAAGCAGAGAGCGGTAGAGTCAGATTCTCGGAACAAAGAGTAGCAGGAACAAGCATTCTTTTGTGGGGTTAGAGGACATAGCAGCATGGCTCACCAGCATCCCCATCACTGTTGGTGAGCCCCCTTTGGCCGAATTGGGCAGGACGGCTAAAAATGTCCAACCTGGCCACAGTAAACACATTCCCGGCCTGGAGCCTACGTGAGCGCTCCAAGGGGTTAGTTTAGTAGCGACCTAGTTGCATAGGTTCCTCAGAGGTTAGAGAAACCTGACCTGCTGAGGCGTTACTCTGGGAGGCATGCCCAGAGGGTTGTACAGGAACTTCCCGGGTAAGGACAGGGTTTTGACGGGTGAGAAGGGTTGCAGGCCGGTTCTGTCTCTCCCTCTTCCGTTCTCTCAGTCTATTGTCTAAGCGGATGGCTGTCGTAATAAGTGAATCAAGATTCTCTGGATCTTCTCTTAGCGCCAACTCATCCTTTAATTGTTCTGACAACCCATTGAGGAATACGGTTTGGAGGGCAGGATCATCCCAACCTGCCTCAGCCGCTAAAGTTCTGAAGTCTACAGAGAAATCAGCCACACTACGTGTCCCCTGATGAATGGCTAGGAGACGCTTGGAAGCCTCTCTACCCTTGACAGGGTGATCAAAAACCTTTCTCAACTCCTCTTCAAACATGACAAAATTACTCCGCATCACTGGTTTGCTTTGCCACATAGCCGAGGCCCAGTCCAATGCTTTTCCATGCAAAAGTCCCATAACAAAAGCAATTTTAGCAGAGTCAGAAGCATAAGTATGGGGTTTCTGGCTAAACACCAAGGAACACTGAAGAAGAAAACCCCCGCACTTCCCCATATCACCTGAGTAACGGTCGGGATCAGGTACATGTGGCTCCCAGGGGGGACGGCTGTGGTCAACAGGAGCCGGTGTGGACAAGGCTTGGTGCTGGGAGGGTGCAGGATAGGCTGGAGTGGCTTGAAGAGAGAAGTTAGTGGTTAGGGCCTGGAGCATGGCGCCGAGCTGTGAAATTTGTTCGTTGGTGGTTTGCTGACCCTCCAAATGGGTGTGAAGACTCTGGTCATGATGTCCAATCTGCGCTCCCTGGATCTGGAGGGCACGAACCACAGGGTCTGGATCTGCTGGGTCCATCGTGGCCAGTTCGTACTGTCAGGGGTTTGACTTAGGACCCAAGAGCAGTACAACGGAGGCAGGTGAAACACAGTTTATTTACAACGACAGGTAAGTGGTTACAGGGCTGGGGGGTGTCCAGGGTAGGCAGAGGCAGGCAGGAACGGGCAGGCAGGCAGGCAGGCAGGAAGGCACACACACAGGAGCAAGCAGGTAGGAGTAGGCAGGCACACAGGAGCAGGCAGGTGGTTACCGGAGGGAGGCAGCAGGGACACCTGGACACAGGACAAGGTGAAGAACAATTCCAAAAATGCACAAAAGTGAGTTGAGTTTTCTGGAGCCAAAAACGCAGTACTAACTGTAGTAGTATATATGTGACGAACTGGCGATGAGTGAATGAAGGACCAGACTTCTTATGCTGCAGGTAATGATGTAAGTGGATGCAGGTGTGTTTGCTGCCAGACCCCGAAGGACACACCCAGGGAGGAGGCAGACAGGAGGGAGCACAATCTTGAGGATCCTGACACAAGCACTCAACGCATCAAGAGCGCAGGCTGATCTGATCCTAAAGTATACACCTGGACAGTTGGAAATGAGGACAATGCTAAGTTAACAAGTAGGCTAACAACGTTTAGTAACATAGCCACTCAATTAAAGTGGTTATTTAATGTGTTAAAGGACAAAATCTAATCCAAATTGACTTTTTTGAGCTTTTAACCCTGTTCTAACATTGTTCCTTTACCAAAAACATACCTGGAGTTGGATTTAGTTTCATTCATGCTAGCTTGATGAGTCTTGATTAGAAAATCCTCTACCCTCCGACTGTCAAAAACACTCCCTGCTGATGTTCATTTTGTTTTTTTACAAGCATTAGTTTTGTTCTAAAATCAGCAGCAAACTTCCTGAAAGTGCTCACTGTACAGTCTGGAGTGGTTTCTGTACGTCCACTGGTTTCTCGTGATGACGGAAACCCATCTCTGACGACATTATTCTTTTATGTAACGTTCCAAAAGACCCTTTCTCTTTAGACTTTTTGATGGCTCAGCCCACAGCAAGCAGCTTCCATAGTCATGATAGCAGTAGCATCAAGTGTCACGTCACTTCGGGCCCATTAATAAGCAAGTTGGGTGAGGTGTATAGCTTGCAGTCATGGAGCTCAACAGTCAAAGCATGCTGAGGCTCTGAAAGTAAATTTACCTTTTTCATCCTATAGACGTTTAGAAAAAAACATAAAATAAAATTGTTGACAGGCACAATGTAGGTTAACTAACTTCCAACGCAATGGCACTTTAGGTTTGGCGGGAACACGATTCACGCAAGTGGCGAATAAGGGAAAAGTCTCTGCGCTAAAATATTATATTCACTTTATTCCGGAAGTTATCGTACGCGCCGCCGTCTTGTTTCCGTTGTATTAGTTTACATGGAGCAGACGAGCTCAACAGAAAATAAGTTCTACTCGGACTAAAAAGCCGTTTTCAGACTAACCAGGAAATCAGTGCGTTGTTGACTTGTTGTTGCTCGTGTTCATTAAACATTTTAGACAAATCAATCTACTTTATGTAACATTTTAGCGGCGAGACTTTTCCCTCGTTCCTCATTAGCTTTAACGGAGTTCTCGTCAAACTAATGTACGTTTACAACAAAAACGGCAAAAGTGGGCGGGGCAGAATAAGGTCAATAAAGTAGAGGGATTTCTGTAAAATGCAACAACAAGTTCATCTACCTCATGTAAACTAATACAACCGGAAAAAGATGACAGCAAAAAGGTGAATAAGTCGGTTGTTTTCAGTCTAAAAAACACATATACATTTAGAATCCAGCTAAACGTTTTTAACTAGAATTTGCTGTTTTAACTGTCAGATTGCAGATTTGTCTACATGGTTTATAGTTTATAGGTCATCCACACGAAACAAAAACGTGGACAGAGTTCAACATCTTCTCTGACACCGCTTAACAACTCCTTTCCCATTAATAAACCAATACATCCTGCCGTTCATTTAACTCAGTCCATAGCCTGCAGGCCTGTTCACAGCTTCCAAATAGTGACACAATGAAACGTATTGAAATGAATGTGTGGCTTCCTCTCAGCACAAAGGTCATGGGATCAACAATACCTTTCTGTGTGGAGTTTACACATCCACCACATGCTCCTAATGCTTGTCTTGTTATGCTCCGGTCTCCTCCCAACGTCCAAAGACATGCGTGTTGTGGCGAACAGCTAACTGCCTCGAGCAGTGAATGCATTTCAGCGGTTGGTCATTCCGCGAAAACTGTTTCTGTGTCTTCGTGTCCCAAAGATATCCATTTCACAGCAAAAGACTGTTGTTGGCAATAAATATCAAATTCCTAATCACAAATGTGTGTTTTGGGGCTTGTCCCTTATTAGCATTGCTTGTTATGACTTTATACATGACTTATAATTTTGTACGTGTCCCTTAGTTTGTCATCATTCTTGTTACTATTACTCAAAGTGATGCATTATCCTTCATTCATTCACTTTTTTCACATCCTTCACACTATTTAATTGATATATACAAGTAATTTATTTAAATATGTACAGCTTGTGATTTTGCACTAGCTAGCATGAACTAGCAATTGGCATACGTGTTTAAAAATGACACTCCAGTTACTCTCATTCTTGTAACCAAACTGCAGTTTCTAAGATGTGTCTTTTGAAAAGTTTGAAAAGGCACTAATGTTGTGTACAGTTGTAAGTTAACATAAAGGGGCGTTCAAACCGCAGCGACCAACGCGACCAGTTTACATGTAAAGTCTATGGTGTCGCGCGAAAAAAGCCTCCTGCGATTTTGCGGCGCGACCGGCGCGGCGCGAATCCTGCGATTCTGTCGTGCGGCGCGACGCGAGAAGAGTCGCGCGAATGAAGCAAATTTGCGGCCACCGCAAAGTCGCTTCATTCGGGCGACCGTCGCAGAAGATAAACAAAGCTGAACTTTCTGCGGCAAACACAGTGACCGCCGCGGATGGCAACCAATCAGAGACCACGCTTGAGTGACGTAACTACGTATTTCATTGTCCGGGAAGAAGGACGTAAACAAACGTTATTGACCAAACCGCCGAGCCCGCAGGTGTAGAAGCGTAAACTGAGTTCCGTGTAGAGTTTTATCGGCAGAATAAGCGACAGGGCTGTGTGTTTAGTGTTCTACCTGCACCAACGGGACGTGTCCTGTTCCAGAAGTGCTTGTCCCTCCGCTGACGCTGACCCAATGATCTCTCTCCCTCGCTCTTTTCTTCAGCTTTTTGGGAGGGCATCCGTGGCTCTCTCTCTCTCTCCTCTGCTCCGTGTAGCAGCCGCGCACTTTTATTACGGTGCCGTCACATATTTTGACCACTTTATCGGAGGATGAGGAGGAAAACAACACAGCGCTGGCTGCACACTGTGCTCTTTCGCCGTGAAGCGCATGTTACACACGTGACACCACACGTGCTCGTGTCTGCCCCCTGAGACCGAGCCCACACGGCCCAGGTCCGCGGCCCGGCCCGACAACAGAGCGGAAAATGTGGTCCCGAACGCCCCGCTCCCAGGAATCTAAACTCTAGCAGCAGGTCAGCTGTGCTGGTCGCGCCGCGTGTCCGCTGGTGACTTTTTTTTTCCAGCGACCAAGTCGCGCAACTAAAGCGACTGTCCTTAAATGTACAGGCAACAAAATAGGGGCGACAGGCGCGATTTTGTCGCTGCGGTGTGAACAGGGCTTACGTGTTTGCAGATTTAGAAAAGCAGCTTGTATAGGCAACAGAGTGACAAAGAAAATAGAAAAGTGGCAGCAATGAAATGATTAGCTCGCTAGCCCAGTTAGCTAATTGAATACATATATCTTTTTTTTTTTTTTTTTTTTTTTTTGTTTAATTTTTGCTCTAGAATGTTAAAAAGTAAATTGTTATACACAATCATGTTTTAAAAGCGTTTGTATAATTGGTTTACGTCCTCATTTAGACACTCAAAGTTGTATTTAGAGCAGGGCTTTTTCATTGGGGTGGCCCAAGGGTGGCTTTAGGCTTGTTTCCACTCACTTTGGAGCAGATTGGTACGGTCCAAAAGCATCTCCGCTGTCTTAAGTGAACCGTACAAGCCCGTTTAAGGGGTGTAAAGCTAAAATCCCGAGGTAGTAGCTAGCTCACTTCAGGTTTCGGAAAGCTTTAGCTAAGGAGAAGCTACACACCAGAGCTGAGAGATGACTGGACAAGCATGAACACAGACTTTGCAAAATGAAGATGTAATCAGAAAACCATAAATTCTCACTAAACAGTACCTTTATCTTGTGTTGAATTATCGTATTTCCTGTTACGGTAACTTATACTGTATGTTGAGCCGACTCAGCAAACTGAAGCTAGCACTAGCGTCAAAGTCTATATGACAGATTCTTGTGTTTTTCTAATTCTGCCCTATTTTGGTGGGAAGTCACCTGTGGTAAATATTTATGATAGTTTTACATCCGTGAAGTTGGAGTTGTGAAGAAATTTTGAAAAAAAAAGTTTAGAATTACAGGAAGTAGTGCTGAGAATCCCTCTACCGATGTCATCAAGAAGCGATGAACCATTGAAAACACAGAGACTCAATTGAAACATTTTTTGACAGTTTAAATGGTCATTCAACAAAATAAAGGTGTTATCAGGTATTATTATTTGCCAAATGATAACTATTATGTCATTTATGTGGATTTTGGCTCTTGGTTTTTAAAATGGTTGCTAGGTAACAGTTGTAGAATTATTAATTAATCTACCTATGTTATATTTGCGGCCCATGTCCAACCAGGAAGTAACATTATCAACTTTACAAACTGTCAAACTGGGGACCAATGGGAAAAATGTTAAGCTAAATCTTAAATATATCTTGTTCACTACATTTTAGTGAAATGTGACGTCTAATATTATATTTTCAGTACATAATACATCAAACATCAGCCAAACCCAATATATCACGACATAAGATAAAGTGCAGTTGCAGAAAAGTGAAATACTGAATGAAAAAAAAGCAGTAAAAATCATAAACCTGAAGTAGTTTCTCGTTCAGGCTAGCTTTAGCTACATCTCACAGCGCCACAAAATTTCAATTGTCTTTTTGTGAGATCGACCTTACGATTTAAAAAGTATAATTCACATGCAATTTAGATTTTATTTGCCAGGAAAACATTTGTTATTTTTGTGTTTCATTCCCACGGAGAAGAGCTGGTGACGAAGCCCCCTCCAGAAAAGTTACATAGTGCACATTTAAAGGAGCCGTACCTGATTTTTACTGTTAAAACATGGAAAACTGAACTATTCATTCGTTCATTCATTTTCTACCGCTTATTCCCGTTAGGGGTTGCGGGTGACTGGAGCCTATCCCAGTGACTTTGGGCCTTAGGCGGGGTACACCCTGGACAGTGGCCAACTCGTCGCAGGGATAACACAGAGAGACAGAGACAAGGACAGACAACCATTCACTCTCACATTCATACACTAGGGACAATTTAGAGTTGTCAATTAACCTACACAGTTATGTCTTTGGACTGTGGGAGGAAGCCGGAGAACCCGGAGAGAACCCACGGTAACACAGGGAGGACATGCAAACTCCACCCAGAGAGATCGTGTGATGTTGGGGTGGTTCGGAATTCGAAACCACGATGTTGGGGTGGTCTGGGATCGCTCTCTTTCCTAACGCAATCCCAGCATCTTAAATATTCACCACAATGTGTTTATGAATACGATTTTTACGAGTCTCTGAGCCCAGAATGAGTTTTGCCGTCCCGGTTAAAGCTAACAAACATTAGCATGCTAACGGCACACTTCCTCCTTCTCAGAACATAAAACGCTTTATAAATAGATGCAGAGAAAGCTCTATGGTCTCATTTTCTGTACTGTGAAAAACAGATTTTACTCGGCTGCATGAACTAGTTCTGTTTTTCACGTTTCAAAACAGTAAAAACCAGGTACAGCCCCTTTAACCGTGTACCCGAATGGCAGTGGTTTTCTCCAAGTGTTTTATTTATTTATTTATATGGACCTTTCTGGCTAATCTTAGTTCATGTTTACCTTGTGTTGTCTGCAGGTGAGTCTGGATGCCCGGGTGCGAGAGGTGATCAACAAGAAAATGCAGGACCCGACGCCGCACACGTTCGAGGACGCGCAGCTGCAGATTTACACTCTGATGCACAGGGACTCCTACCCACGCTTCCTCTCCTCCAGCATCTACAGGTCCCTGGTACACGGGGGCTCGCGGACCTCCTCGGAGTCCTAGTCCCGAGTCCACGTCCTGGTCCCCCCCCCCCCCACATAACGCCCTGTTCAAGGTCATCGTCCACTCCCACGAGACTGATCAGCTTTTAGAATGCTCTGAAAACTAGATTTTTACCTCTTCTTTTCACTTTTTCATGTATTCTATCAACGTATTTTATTTTATTTTATTTCCAATTGTTTATTTTTCATACACTCAAAAAAGGAGTTTCTAGATGAGTTAAAATGTCTTGATTTCAGGACGTTTTGCCTTGTTAAAATGAGTTAAGAGTATTTATTTGATGGAACTAGATTATTTTACTTGTTTCAAACCATTTCTGACTTGTTTCAATACTTTCTACTTTCTTACTTTGAGCCAAATTATCTGCCAATGGGTTAAGATTATTTTACCCATCGAGATTTCATTGCTATGAAACTTTCATGGGTGGTCCAAAACATCTCCTAACATACAATTTATGCTACATTTATGAATAAAATAAGTATTTTTTTCCTGATATGAAAACATATATTGCTCATGGACCAAATATGCATAGCTCAAGCGAAGAGAGCACGAGGGGCAAACTAAATTATTGCATCAGTCAGAAATGCTTTGAAACCAGTGAAATATTCTGCATTGCGTAAGAAATTAAATCTCATCGAGTCAATTCTGCTCAAATCCAGAAAAAAATTGTACATTAAAATAATATTAAGACAGGCTAGACATGCATGTTTTACTGTTTTCTAATTGAAGGCCCCGTATATTATAAATGATCATATTTTAATAAAAAAAATAGGATTGCTTTAAAACCCAATAACGCCCATAAAGTATAATCAAATCAAGTTTAAAAAATATGTATTGTTTTGTACTGACACTATGGTACAATACCAAAACCACAGTTTCCAAACCTTTTTCCTTCAATCGATCAGAATACTTTCACTGCCTCAAAAATGATCCCATGCGGACATCCTCATAACTTATTATAGAGAATTATATATTTTGGGAGACCGTCCTTGCATTTCACTGGGAGAAAATGGAAGACACATCTGTGCCATGGATTCTACGCGAATTCCAACCCACCAATCACCTTTAAGAGATTTGGTCAGTGGTGGACAGGCTCCGCCCACTCTCTCTCTCTCGCCTTATTTTACGAATGCTCATTTTCGGGACATTAACCATGAACAATGTGTCATTCTGTTTTGTGCTTTTTTTCATATTTCCGTAACTGGAAAAAAACACACAGGGTGCTCATCCATTTCCCTTTACTCATAAAACAGCAAAAAGTTCTTATTTTGGATTTTTATTTTTTACCTTTTTTGTTTTTTGGCTGAAGAAACCACACAGACTATTGGATGGAGCCCACTTCCTTCCGACTACTGATTTACAAAAAGGACATCTATTTTTTAAAGGAAAACTATTATATGTGACAAAATAATAATATTTACTTTTTACTTTGTTTCGTTTTTGTTTCTCCCACTCTCCAATTCCTGGATTTTTTTTTTCTTTATTTTTTTTGCCAGAATCAAAAAGACTTGTGAGAAATTGTACTGATTTTCATTGAACGCACCGAACACATTGCAATAATCACTGGAGCTTATAGAAACATACACTCTTACTTGTGTTACTGTACTCAATGGCAACCTTTAGTTTTTTTTTAATTTTTAGCGAAACAGTTATACGCTGTATATTATACACGTGATAATCTGGGTTCGGATTCGAGTTCGCGTTCACCCACCAACCAAATGTTTCAAAGTTGGAGTCACTTTCCCAGGAGAAGGCCTTTCTATGTATTAACAAGCAAGTAAAACTCAAAATGTGAAAACTGTTGGACTTGGTAATTGTCATCTTAAAATAGTGTTAGTAAGTCAAGTCTTGCTATATATTTGTCGAGAAAAAAACTGAATTCGTTTTTATAAAATGTATGAATGTCTTCTAATGAAAAACGATTACATTTTATTATTCTGTTTAAACATATTCCCATTTGTATGAACAAAGTTTGATCACTAAATTTGAGTGTTTCATCCAATTTGTACCCAGTAAATTATAGGGTGCATTTATAACACAGAGGGCCTCTTTTATCAAGTGTTTGTGCACGTGCAAAACAGCTAACGATGCTAAAAATAGAGCAAAGCAATTAACATTTGCGTCTCAATCAAATGCTAAAAATTACGTATCGCAGTTTTGCTCCAATGGTTGCATGAATATGGCGTTTATCGCGTGCTAAGAAGGTACATTAGAGAGAATTTGTTCATGGAATAGCTGCAATTTGTGCACCATTATCTATTGGATTATCTAAAAGGATCCACTAACACAGATAAAATAATGTGCTGTTTAAAATTATATACACTCTTCCCTGCGACACTTTGGCGCAGTATTCCACTGAACCGGAGCGCTCCACGGCAATCATCCGTCAAAGTGCGCTTTAACCCGTCTGTCCCATTTCCGTTAAAGTCCTGAATGAAGTGGAGACTGCGGGGTCCAATCCTGGGTGAGGCGCACACCCCACTGCTCTGACGCAACAGGTGTACGTTTTTTATCGCCAAGACCCCACATCAAAGTGCAAAGCAAAAATAATCTATCACGTCAGCAATAAAGGTCATCACAGGTCCCGATCGGATCCCCCTCGATCCAAACGCCATGCGCTGACTTGAATCTGTAAACTTTATGAGACTCTCAAAAGACGTTTGCGCCCGCTGGATACTCGTTTACATTTCAGTTTTACGGCAGAAATAATACGTGCACTTTCCAATAATCACGTACAACACACCCACAAATAACACATGCTGTTTATCAGTTTATACTTGCCGTTTAGTGCATGGATTGATAAATGAGGCCTTGGTTACAATTGCCGTTGCAATCTAGTATCATTTTAACGCCTGGTTCACAGTGCACTTTTGGTAATCCAACTGAAACGGTCGAATCATAAACAGTATCTCCTCCTTGCCAGTAGAGGTGCTGCATGTAGAATCAACCAAAGCAGCACCACACATGCCAGGCTAGTGATAAAGATTCCTCGTGATGACAGTTTGCTGACCCCATTTTACGCCGTACTGTTCTGTTAAATGAAGCCTAAAATAATGTTTAAATGTAAAGAATCAGCCAAAGAAATGACAGCTAAAGACTGATCTCTCCAACATGACGGGAGTTTTTGCTTTTTTTCGCCCGGGTCAGGTTGATTTTAAATTCTTATTCATCCAAACGGACGCAACTATGTGAGCAAATGGACCGTGACTTGCATCAAAAGTGTGTTGCGTCGTAAAAGTCTTTGTCCATTTAAATATATTTCTTTACTTTTTGGGTTTCACTAGCAAAAGTATTACATCGACGATACAAATTTGTCGTCCGAAGTCACACTGCCATAACCCTAAAAATAAAATTCAGCGAACAAATTTCCCTACGAGGATCAGTAAAGTATACGTTAATATTTGCAGTTTTTTTTTCCCCGCAGTATTATACAACAAGCCAAAAACGTACGCCTATGGGTACAGTAACGCAAATGTCCTACACGCACACGTCCAATCACAGGCACTGCTGCTGACGACCTCTGCCTCTGTGACCTCTCACCTCTGACCTCACCACTGTTTGGCTGCCTGCTCGAACGCCGCCTCCTGATTGGCTGCAGGGTCCGCCGGGCCGGGATGTGGTCGGTCCATTCAGGAAGGGGAGTGGGAGGAAATCCCAGGTGCAAAAAATAGAAATGTAAAGATATTATACAGTATATGATAAACGACATATAGAAGCTTATATTGAAATGAGCAGACAGGAGACGATGTTGATGAACAGCGATGACAAATGTATGTTTCTGCAAATGTATTCAAACAGTTTCTTTTAAAGGTGCGCTGTGTAACTTTTCCTTAGAGATTGCGGGTGTTTTTATTGCTTCAATGCATTCTATCTGTGAGCGGACTCCCCTCTCCACAGATCTGACCTGTAACTTGCCACCCGACAAGTTTAATGCCATACTGGGGAACATTCCAGATAAAGCAAACAGAGACATTGTGCTAGGGCTGCAACTGACAATTGTTTAGTGAATTCAGGCCCTTGAATATGAACTTTTCACCAAAATGCGTTCGAGCTGAAGCTAAATTGAAGCTGCTTGAGGACATTCTGGTGATACACAATCGAAACAGTTTATCAAAAACTCTAAATTTACACCTTTCTGACAAAAAATAAGACCTCTTTTCTGTCCACGTGGTATGTTTTGGGGCATGTGTACCAAAGCAGTTGACTATCATTTCAATAATTGTTTAGTTGCGATTAATTAATGAACTTGTGGCAGCCTAAATAGTGCATGTTGTAAAAAAAAGTCCAAATTTGACATAACTTCAAACAAAACAAAACAATTTCAATGGCTTTGAATCAACTTTTTCATACTGGTTTGATTTTTCAAAATTAAACTTCTTAGCTTTTTGATGGCACGTGACATGAATGTATTATTGCCCTCTACAGGTAATTAAATGTGTATGTCTCTCCATGGGGCATATTCTGTATAAAACCTGCTAATCTTATAGTTTAAACTTTTACAAACCTGTTCTCAAATAGGTTGTGGTCACGTGAAATCACAACATTCTAGAATTCTTATTGTTTAAACTGAGACAGAATGTGCTTCGTGCGCAGCAGCAGTCGGCTAAGCTAACCGTTTATCACAGTTAATGCTAACATAAAATATAAAGAAACAACCAATTAAAATGTAATGTAAAACTACCTGATTGTGTTTTATTTATTATATAGCTTTCTTCCATATTTTTTATTTTAATTTGTTTTATTTTTAGCGTCATCGTGCTTCAAAATTAGCATTAGCGTTAGCATAGACCCACAAACACGCCCATTTATGAACACAGGTTTTCTTCATTTTAGTGTGACTCTGCAAAAAATACCATAGAAATAGAAACAGGCAGGAAGTACTCAGTCGTACAAAGAGCTAGCCTTTTAAAAATAAACAAATAGCTAACTGAAATGCTGTGCACAGAGTCTAATCAGAGGTGGAATTCACTGTCAGATTGCAGGTTTGTTGACCTGGTTTTGTGTTCATATCTCTGGAATTACTGGGTCTATTCACATGAAACAGAAACTATCACAAAGCTCAACATTTGCTCTTTAAAAAACGTGTAATTATTCAACGCCAAAGATGAGATTTTTTGGATTGAAAGGAGTTTAAACCATACGATTAATATTCAAGGTTTATGGTGCCTATCTGTAACAACGCTCAACGTTTGTGGATTTCTGTTTTGGATATTTCTTTCAAGAACAGTAAATCTTTCATAGAGTTGCCTTCTATCTATTCCGCAACGTGAACACAACCTACGCATGGGATTGTATTAATTTATCAGTTTATATTTAAATCTTCTCTCAAATTTGAATGCCCCTGAATGTGTTTGAAAT
This sequence comes from Rhinogobius similis, assembly GCA_019453435.1. Taxonomy (NCBI): domain Eukaryota; kingdom Metazoa; phylum Chordata; class Actinopteri; order Gobiiformes; family Gobiidae; genus Rhinogobius; species Rhinogobius similis. The sequence continues at coordinate 8,715,880 of CM033624.1, read as the reverse complement.
GTGCTCTCTGGACTGAATCTTGCTTTTGAAAATGTGGCACACCTTAGCCTTAGGAAAATTCCAACTATGATGTTTTTCCAAAGTCAAAATTAGCTTAGATTTGCAGAACCATCGTCCGGACATCAGCACGTTGAATGTAAATGGCGCACAGAAGCCTTAGACACCTGATGTAGTGACTAGTTTGCCCCGTTTCGTCTCCTGTCTGCTAAAAACAGAATATATATCTATGTGAATGGGATGACCAGTGCTTCACGGGAATGATGGGAAATGTAGTTACCAATGTTAGCGGTTATCTGCAGAGGCGGACGACACGACGAAATACAGAAGAAAAATAAAGTTTAAAAAAAAATATATATTTGAAACATGTCTAGGTCTTAACCAGACTGGTGACTCCGAATGCATTTATCTTAGTATTGTTAATGTTATTTATTTTATATTTTGTTAAAACTGTGATTTTAATTGTACATATATAAACTGAAACTTTGAACATGCAAATGGACCTGTGTGGTTTTATTTCAGAGTGAAAGTAATTTGTAGTTCTACAGGATGCACTAAAATTTGGGATTTTTCCTAGCCGTAAATGAACCGTGTGTCACTAAGAAGGAAGTCGCATGATCAAGGCTTCGGTTTGTGTGAAATCAGGAAATACTCTGTACATGTGCATGAATATTCTTACTATTTTTATAATCGCTAAAAGTTCATCGACAGTGGTTGGCCACCTTTAAAAAAAAACATTATATTCTTTGTAATGCATTAAATCCCCAATAGACAGCAGTATTTTGTGGGTTCCTTTTGGTGAAGCTTTGGGCTTTGATTGGTTGTGAGGCCTCATTGGTTCATGAAGCCTCACTTTCCCCAACACTGCATCAGACTAATCAGAAAAGCAAGAGGGGATTCGATCCTAAAACCAAACCCAGTTTGCAAAAAACCCAAAACAAAGAATAGCATTATCAAATCAAATCAAATCAAATTTTATTTATAAAGCGCTTTTTATACATATAAAATGTAACACAAAGTGCTTTACAGTGCATTAAAAACATTGCCACATGCCCACAATCCACCGAAGCCCCCCTCCCCTCTGCCCAACCCACATGACCAAACAACCCATCTAGACAATCACACACACTAAGACAAGCGTGCACATGCTCACACACACACGCTCACACACACACACACACACACACACACGCGCGCGCTGACAAACAGGAGGAGGCTGAGTACAGATAAACCAGTTGAGGAAGCGCCATTGGAGGAGCCGTCTGCACCAGGAGCAAGGTCGCCCATGGCGACAGGACACAGACTCAGGGCCCAGAGGAGACGAGGCTCACACCAAACCTCCCCCAGGGGCCCATGAACCAGAGCCCAGCAGCCACAGCCGACCACCGCTCCCAGTGCAGAGGGCTCCTCGGAGGAAACACTGGAGAGTCTAAAATGAATAAAAGAATAAATAAATATGGGGAAATAAATAAATGGGTGGAAAAAAGGACTAAATACTAAGACTAAATACATATATATGTAATAAAGAAGCTAAAATAGATAAACACAATAAATAAATAGATAGAATAAATAAATAACTTATATAATTAAGATTAAACAAATTAAATAATAAATATTAATCAAAAGGTAAGCTAAAAAGGTGGGTCTTGACCCTGCTCTTAAAAACCTGAACGTTCTCTGCGGCCCTGAGGTTCTCCTCGCCGTTCCACAGACGAGGGCCGTAGTGCTGGAAGGACGCCTCGCCGTGAGTGTGTGTCCTGACTTTGGGAATGACTAGGAGCCGGCTGCCGGAGGAGTGCAGGGGCCGCGAGGGTTCATATGGTAAAAGCAGTTCTGAAAGATAAGAAGGCCCAAGACCATTAAGATTATTAAATACTGTTTCTAGTATATATTTACAGTTTTAATGCAAACTTAGTTTAATTGCAGCTGCATGATCTACAACTGTCAAAAACCAAGAGTGTGCTAGCATCATTTGTGAAATTCTGCCACTGCAGAATTAAGACACTTGTGACATCACACACCTCTGCTCTGATAAGTGGTTCAGACATACTTGCAAGTCAAACTGTCCAGACTCCGCCCCTCACTCTCCTCTTTAGTCCTCCAGACCAGCCCCTTACTCTCCCCTTAAGTCCTCCAGACCTCGTATCCCAGGCCTTTCCAAAGCCGCTTCCTCCTCACTGAAGGCTCCTTCACAGTTGAGCAGAGGTTCCTTCATTAACGCTTCCTTCATTCCCTCGCTCAGACAAAAGAGACACGCTCCTTTACCATGAAAGCAATGTCCACAACTGAAGTTTGATATTCACCTTATTCCAGAAGTTGTCGTGGGCGCCGCCATCTTGTTTCCGTTGTATTCGTTTACACCGGGCAGACGAGCTCAACAGAAAATAAGTTCTACACGGACTAAAAAGCCGTTTTCAAGCCGCCCAGGAAATCTCTGCATTGATTTTACACAAATTAATCTACTTTATATCATTTTAGCTGTGAGACTTTTCCCTCGTTTGTCATTGGCTTTAACAGAGTTCTTGTCAAACGGAAGTGGGTTTACAACAAGCGTATCTGTGGCAAAAAGAGGCAAAAGTGGGCAGGGCGGAATAAGGTGAATAATGAGAAGATCAGATGGAAATTTTTATCTCTGTGGAGAAGTTTACCTGTTGTAAGTTTTCTTCATTTACAATATTAACAGTATAATATAAAGTGCTGATAAAGTATAGCCTATAAAGTGTGCATGTGATACAAATCAACATAATAAGATAGATTAATATAATCACAAATAATGAGAATAACAGAAGTTAAATAAAATACCTTGTATCCCGGACAAAAAAGTGCAGAATTGGCCACTAGGGTGGTTTACACATCATGGAGACGTGGAGAAGTAATTCTCCATGATAGTTGAGTGTTCTACTGGTTAAAGGCACTTGCACTAAAACAATGCTTTTACGCTTCTAAATAAACATGGAACTCATGCAGAGCATCGTGCACATGGGGCTGCTCTTTGGTGTAACACACCTGATAAGTTCGAGCCGATGCTTGACTCAGTGTGAAGGAGCTGATAAGACACTTCTCCCCACGGCTCGCTTTGTTTCGAACAGCACTTAATGTGGCGGCTGCTCCACGGGACGTGCAAATGAAGGATCAGTGCGTAGGAAAAGGGACGAGGAAGGGAAAGGGCCTCACTCTCTGCTTTCATCCTCCAGTCCCTGCCCCTCTCTCTCCCTTTAGTCCTCCAGTCCCTGCCCCTCACTCTCCCTTTAGTCCTCCAGTCCCTGCCCCTAACTCTCCCTTTAGTCCTCCAGTCCCTGCCCCTCTCTCTCCCTTTAGTCCTCCAGTCCCTGCCCCTCACTCTCCCTTTAGTCCTCCAGTCCCTGCCCCTCACTCTCCCTTTAGTCCTCCAGTCCCTGCCCCTCTCTCTCCCTTTAGTCCTCCAGTCCCTGCCCCTCACTCTCCCTTTAGTCCTCCAGTCCCTGCCCCTAACTCTCCCTTTAGTCCTCCAGTCCCTGCCCCTAACTCTCCCTTTAGTCCTCCAGTCCCTGCCCTCTCTCTCTCCCTTTAGTCCTCCAGTCCCTGCCCCTCACTCTCCCTTTAGTCCTCCAGTCCCTGCCCCTCACTCTCCCTTTAGTCCTCCAGTCCACGCACCTTACTCTCCCTTTAGTCCTCCAGTCCCTGCCCCTCTCTCTCCCTTTAGTCCTCCAGTCCCTGCCCCTCACTCTCCCTTTAGTCCTCCAGTCCCTGCCCCTAACTCTCCCTTTAGTCCTCCAGTCCCTGCCCCTCACTCTCCCTTTAGTCCTCCAGTCCCTGCCCCTCACTCTCCCTTTAGTCCTCCAGTCCCTGCCCCTCACTCTCCCTTTAGTCCTCCAGTCCCTGCCCCCTCACTCTCCCTTTAGTCCTCCAGTCCCTGCCCCCTCTCTCTCCCTTTAGTCCTCCAGTCCCTGCCCCTCACTCTCCCTTTAGTCCTCCAGTCCCTGCCCCTCTCTCCCTTTAGTCCTCCAGTCCCTGCCCCTCACTCTCCCTTTAGTCCTCCAGTCCCTGCCCCTCACTCTCCCTTTAGTCCTCCAGTCCCTGCCCCTCACTCTCCCTTTAGTCCTCCAGTCCCTGCCCCTCACTCTCCCTTTAGTCCTCCAGTCCCTGCCCCTCACTCTCCCTTTAGTCCTCCAGTCCCTGCCCCTAACTCTCCCTTTAGTCCTCCAGTCCCTGCCCCTCTCTCTCCCTTTAGTCCTCCAGTCCCTGCCCCTCACTCTCCCTTTAGTCCTCCAGTCCCTGCCCCTCACTCTCCCTTTAGTCCTCCAGTCCCTGCCCCTAACTCTCCCTTTAGTCCTCCAGTCCCTGCCCCTCACTCTCCCTTTAGTCCTCCAGTCCCTGCCCCTCTCTCTCCCTTTAGTCCTCCAGTCCCTGCCCCTAACTCTCCCTTTAGTCCTCCAGTCCCTGCCCCTCACTCTCCCTTTAGTCCTCCAGTCCCTGCCCCTCTCTCTCCCTTTAGTCCTCCAGTCCCTGCCCCTCACTCTCCCTTTAGTCCTCCAGTCCCTGCCCCTCTCTCTCCCTTTAGTCCTCCAGTCCCTGCCCCTCACTCTCCCTTTAGTCCTCCAGTCCCTGCCCCTCACTCTCCCTTTAGTCCTCCAGTCCCTGCCCCTCTCTCTCCCTTTAGTCCTCCAGTCCCTGCCCCTCACTCTCCCTTTAGTCCTCCAGTCCCTGCCCCTCTCTCTCCCTTTAGTCCTCCAGTCCCTGCCCCTAACTCTCCCTTTAGTCCTCCAGTCCCTGCCCCTCACTCTCCCTTTAGTCCTCCAGTCCCTGCCCCTAACTCTCCCTTTAGTCCTCCAGTCCCTGCCCTCTCTCTCCCTTTAGTCCTCCAGTCCCTGCCCCTCACTCTCCCTTTAGTCCTCCAGTCCCTGCCCCTAACTCTCCCTTTAGTCCTCCAGTCCCTGCCCCTCACTCTCCCTTTAGTCCTCCAGTCCCTGCCCCTAACTCTCCCTTTAGTCCTCCAGTCCCTGCCCCTCTCTCTCCCTTTAGTCCTCCAGTCCCTGCCCCTCACTCTCCCTTTAGTCCTCCAGTCCCTGCCCCTAACTCTCCCTTTAGTCCTCCAGTCCCTGCCCCTCTCTCTCCCTTTAGTCCTCCAGTCCCTGCCCCTAACTCTCCCTTTAGTCCTCCAGTCCCTGCCCCTCTCTCTCCCTTTAGTCCTCCAGTCCCTGCCCCTCACTCTCCCTTTAGTCCTCCAGTCCCTGCCCCTAACTCTCCCTTTAGTCCTCCAGTCCCTGCCCCTCACTCTCCCTTTAGTCCTCCAGTCCCTGCCCCTCTCTCTCCCTTTAGTCCTCCAGTCCCTGCCCCTAACTCTCCCTTTAGTCCTCCAGTCCCTGCCCCTCTCTCTCCCTTTAGTCCTCCAGTCCCTGCCCCTCACTCTCCCTTTAGTCCTCCAGTCCCTGCCCCTCACTCTCCCTTTAGTCCTCCAGTCCCTGCCCCTCTCTCTCCCTTTAGTCCTCCAGTCCCTGCCCCTCACTCTCCCTTTAGTCCTCCAGTCCCTGCCCCTCTCTCTCCCTTTAGTCCTCCAGTCCCTGCCCCTCACTCTCCCTTTAGTCCTCCAGTCCCTGCCCCTCACTCTCCCTTTAGTCCTCCAGTCCCTGCCCCTCTCTCTCCCTTTAGTCCTCCAGTCCCTGCCCCTCACTCTCCCTTTAGTCCTCCAGTCCCTGCCCCTCACTCTCCCTTTAGTCCTCCAGTCCCTGCCCCTAACTCTCCCTTTAGTCCTCCAGTCCCTGCCCCTCTCTCTCCCTTTAGTCCTCCAGTCCCTGCCCCTCACTCTCCCTTTAGTCCTCCAGTCCCTGCCCCTCACTCTCCCTTTAGTCCTCCAGTCCCTGCCCCTAACTCTCCCTTTAGTCCTCCAGTCCCTGCCCCTCACTCTCCCTTTAGTCCTCCAGTCCCTGCCCCTCACTCTCCCTTTAGTCCTCCAGTCCCTGCCCCTAACTCTCCCTTTAGTCCTCCAGTCCCTGCCCCTCTCTCTCCCTTTAGTCCTCCAGTCCCTGCCCCTCACTCTCCCTTTAGTCCTCCAGTCCCTGCCCCTCTCTCTCCCTTTAGTCCTCCAGTCCCTGCCCCTAACTCTCCCTTTAGTCCTCCAGTCCCTGCCCCTCACTCTCCCTTTAGTCCTCCAGTCCCTGCCCCTCTCTCTCCCTTTAGTCCTCCAGTCCCTGCCCCTCACTCTCCCTTTAGTCCTCCAGTCCCTGCCCCTCACTCTCCCTTTAGTCCTCCAGTCCCTGCCCCTCTCTCTCCCTTTAGTCCTCCAGTCCCTGCCCCTCACTCTCCCTTTAGTCCTCCAGTCCCTGCCCCTCTCTCTCCCTTTAGTCCTCCAGTCCCTGCCCCTAACTCTCCCTTTAGTCCTCCAGTCCCTGCCCCTCTCTCTCCCTTTAGTCCTCCAGTCCCTGCCCCTCACTCTCCCTTTAGTCCTCCAGTCCCTGCCCCTCACTCTTTCATACCTTCTTTTAGTCAACCAAAATGTATAAAATAACATGGTTTAAATATCACATTGACAAAATTAACACTAGTCGCCATCTAATCCTGGACAACAAATCCTCTAAGTGTAATTTTGGAATATTCCCGCGCCATAAGAAAAGACTAGTCGAAATCCATTGATGAAATAACCGTTCCGTTGTGCTCAGGTTGTCAGCCGACCTCCTGGTTTGCCGCACGACGTCGTTGAACATAATTATCCGGTAGAAAATTGCGTAGTTGAATCCAGGTGGTGACTTTTACGGCGGTGTACTTTGCGTTGCCCTGAAGCGGACTGAACTTTGGCCCACTTTGCTTATTGTTGACACTGAAAAAAGGTTGGCATCAGTTCGTTTCCCGCTGGGTTTAGTTTCTCTTGCAAATACGTGACATGGTTTTTGGAGTCTTCGACATCGTTTTTATAATGGCCAAAGGAATAGCTCTCGATTTACATTCGAAAGTGGGTATCTGTACTTTCTACTCCGCTACATTTTTAAACTAAAATGTACAAAGTAGTTTTCGTATGGTCAGAGAGGATGTTTTTAGCACATTTATGGTGATATGGTTTTGAGATCAAGCCCAGACTTAAACTAAAACTCACCTGGAAAAAAAAATGTTGTGGTTGACCATGAGTCAGCACAATTCTTTATCAATATCACAGTAACACTTAAAGTTCTCAAAATCTGCGTGAGCTACTTTTGAGTAGACAATTTATGTGATACTAGTATTTCTAGTGTCACATAAATTCAGGTACAGCACCTTTAAGTGATAACAATTCTGTGGCGCTGTCAAAATACAATTCTGTGAGATTCCTTCAGTCATCTTCAATGGAGATGAAAAGCAGAGGTGGGTAGAGTATTCAAAAATGTACTCGTTATTTCAAAATAATAAAAGTAAAAGTAGAAAGTAGTGGAACAAGAAAGTATTAAAGAAAGAGTAAAAAAAATATTTTAACTCAAATAAGAGTAACTGTCTGGACGTAACATCTGATTTGTAATTTCAAGTTACAGTAATTAGAAAGACAAAACATTAAATAAATCACAAACTCTGGTGTAAAGAATTGACACAAAAACAAGAAAAACTAAATGAAGCTTCTGTAACTTGTAATCTTCCCTCATATTTTTACTCAAGTAAGAGTACTGTTACTTCAATAAAAATATTACTCAAGTAGAAGTAAAAGTGTAGTGTCAAAAAGTGATTCCAAGAAGTACAATTTCTTGTAAAAAAAAAAAAAAAAAAAAAAAAAAACTGAGAGAAAGACTGAGTAAAAGTAACTGAGTACTACCCACCTCTGCTCAAAAGTGACCGCCCAGCGCTTTAATCGGGAAGTACATTTTCCATACATTTTTACTATAGATTCTGAAACTTTATAAACCGATAAATTATTAAAGAAATTAAATTAGATGAACTGTTCCTCATGCTGTGTTATGTGACTTCACTGACTGCAGCGCACATCGACTTGTGTCAGAACAACTGAAAAAGGCTGAATTCTGGGGAGAGAGAGAGAGAAATGAAGCCGCTCTGTGCTGCTGTGGAGGCGGGGCGAGGCGGGGCGAGGCGGGGCGGGGCGGGACGGGGCGAGGCGAGGCCGCTGATGAAAGTCTGCTTTTAGTTCACTCTCAGCCCAATAAGTCCAATCCTTTGTTATAACAGTAAAAACAGCAATAAAATGTCAACTGTTTAATTTTTGTCCTTCTATAATTTCATAAATGCAACAAACTACAGTTCTTTTACAGTGGATGACAAAAAAAATTGGAAATGAAAAAAATGTTCATTAGTATCTTGTATGACCTCCGTTTGCATAAAAACTTGTGTCAAAAATACTAGAAATAAAGAAATAAGCTTTTGGATAGATTAAAATCCCTCTGAATATTGACCTTATTCTGCCCCGCCCCCTTTTGCCGTTTTTTGAACTTCCGTCTGTAAACGCACTTCCGTTTGACGAGAACTCCGTTAAAGCTAATGTTGAACGAGGGAAAAGTCTTGCCGCTAAAATGTTACATAAAGTAGATTGATTTGTGTAAAATATTTAATGAACACGAGCAACAACAAGTCAACAATGCATCGATTTCCTGGGCGGCTTGAAAACGGCTTTTTAGTCCATGTAGAACTTATTTTCTGTTGAGCTCGTCTGCTCCATGTAAACTAATACAACGGAAACAAGACGGCGGCGCGAACGGCAAATTCCGGAATAAGGTCAATAGTATAACTATATATAAAACTTTACACTATGTTATCTTCATTTTACGGGTCAAATAGGTTTTGCGGCTCCAGATGAATTTTGTTTAGGGGAGAGGGGCCAAAAATGGCTCTTTTGATAGTAAAGGTTGCTGAGCCCTAGAGGAACTCTCTCTGCACTAGATGAGCCGCCTTCCTTCCTCTTGGGTGGTCCTGGTCCATCTGCAGCCTGTCCGTCCGTGGGAGTAGGATCTCTCCTTCACTCCCCAAGGTTTCTACTTTTTTTTGTTTGTTTGTTTTTTGTAGTTTTTCCTGCCAAGGAGGAGGGTCAAGGACAGGGGATGCTCCGGGACAGTTATCCATTTGCTAAATTCTTTTGAACATAGTTTAATATACCTGTGACCCAACGAGGTAACTGTTGGTAAATTGAATTGAATTAAAACATTTTGCCAAATTTGAGGTTTTTCTGTGTTTTTTTTAACTGAACACACCCATGTTATGGACATTAGTTCCCACAGAGATCCTAAGCTTCTGTCATGCTCTTAAACTTGTATTTTTTGGTTTTTTTTAAACGTCGAAGGCAACAATGAATGAGGAATTTACTCACGAATCCGCGGCGAGCTTAGAAGTGGGCAGGACTGTTGAGCTCCATGTCGGTGTGTTGTGGTTGTGATCCTTCTGTCTTCAGCTCTGGTGAGAGTGAACAGTTCAACTCATGTTTCCACAACAAACATGAAGCCTTCTACACCTCAGCTTCTCAAAAGCCATCTGCTCCTCTGGAAAGTTTTTCACTCCTGCAAAGTCATACGAGGATTCCAATTTGCCAACAACTATTCCTGCACTTCAAACTAGAAAAAGTTAAATATGAGCTGGTACCTGATTTTCAAAGCGCAAAAGGTGGAAGAAGGAATTTCAATCTATCGAACTTGTCCCCAAACCTCACAAATCCTTTTTTTCGCCACATGTATTGGTTTCAGACGAGTGCACAGCTTTAATTTAGAACAACTTTTTCAGACTGCAAAGTTAAGATGGATTGGACGGCACAAGCGCAGCCAATCAGAGTGCTGCTTTGAGAAATTAGCATATTTTTTGGAAGTTTGTGTTTTGTCCAAACGTACAATTTTAGCACGAATTCCATGCGAAGTTTTATAAATGGTAATTTTAGCACTTAGCAAATTTAGCAGTTTAGCAAAAGAAATGACTAAATACCCCCGTTTACAGTAGGCGGGTATCAGAGTGGTCAAAAACTAGAGAAACTGGACACACCTGCAGTGACCTGGGACACAGGGCTCAAAACTCAGACTGTCCCGGGTAAATGGAGACGTCTGCTTGACTAATTTACTGCGTTTGGTGCTTACAGGACACATGTTCTGTTACAATTACTTTTTTGAGCTTTTAACCATAACCTAACAACGTCAACAACGTCATAACCTTCCATCATCAAAAACCCACCTGAAGTAGCATTCAGTTGCATTCACGCTGCTTTGAGGAATTTTTATGAGAAAATCCTCCTACTCCGGGCATCAAACACACTTCCTGCTGAACTCCGTGAACCCGGGACGTTTTTTTTTTAATAATCTACGTTACTTATCCGAGAATATTCCGCTGTTTTAAGTTCTTAAAGCAGATCTCAGTAACTTCCTGCAAACCCTGGCAGGTCTCTTGAGAACATACACTCCCAGTAAAATGACAGAAAAAGCTTCCCCCCTTCCTGTTTATTGAAATATGGAAGTTTAATCACATATAAAAACATTTAATGTCTCTAAATATATATATTTAAAAAAAAAGAGATCAAGGGTTTCTCAGGAGAGTTGTCTTTGGGTCAACATCAGGAAAGTTGCAAGGCTGGTTTTCTGCTCAGAGACAGCAGGGGCTTCAAACAGCCCAAAAATACATTTGCAACCACTACTAGTGTCGTTTCATAGTGACTGATAACACAGGTCATAGAATGAATAAGAAACTTATTTTGTTTTAAAACATAAGATGGCAAATTTAAGGCACTCAAGAGCATGTTTACGGCTAACTGCTATATTTCCTTTAACACAGGTATGAGATTTTACCTTTCTCCATCTAAAAATAAACATTCTAAAACTGAATTAACTTAGATGACCGACGAATTACAGTTACAACTGACAGATGGGATTTTTAACCGCTTCGGAATATCGTCAAGCTTCTTTTATTCATTCATTTTCTACCGCTTATTCCCGTTAGGGGTTGCGGGTGACTGGAGCCTATCCCAGTGATTTTGGGCCTTAGGCGGGGTACACCCTGGACAGTGGCCAACTCGTCGCAGGGATAACACAGAGATACAGAGACATAGACAGACAACCATTCACTCTCACATTCATTCACTAGGGACAATTTAGAGTTGTCAATTAACCTACACAGTCATGTCTTTGGACGGTGGGAGGAGCCGGAGAACCCGGAGAGAACCCACGGTAACACGGGGAGGACATTCTTTTATTTCAGGAAAAAAAATTAAAAAATGACGAAACCAGTCATTTACTCAGCAAATTTAATAGAAAATGCAAAATATGCGGTATCAAAGTTTGGAAAAGAAAGGCACTGTTTTCACAAGGCCTCGGTACAATTTTCATGCGGCTTTAATTTTTATCTCCATCCAAAATAAACCAAGTGCTTCGTACAAAGTAAACAGAATCACTGATTAGAACTGGCACATTATTTCTTAATATACATTACATCTTCATAATTTATTGAAAAATTTATCATGTGAAATCATAAAAAAAAAAAAAAAAAAAAAAAAGAATAAACACTTTGTTGTTGTTTTTTCTCCCGTGTCAGTTCACTTCATCTCCGGAGAAAACGTTTTTTGGAGATTTCAACAAAACTGTAAAACAAGACAAAAGCAACGTGAGGCAGATTATTCACAGAACATACAATAGATTAAAAAAATCTGTTTTCTTGTCAGTTTTCTCTTTCAACTATCCCCGTCACGATTGTTTTTGGGGATCAGTATTTATTTGGTGTGTATTTTCGTCGCACTAGTGGGAAACATTTTCTTATTTTTTCGTAGTATGATAAGATTTCTGCTGTAGAGGGTCAAAAAAGTGACTTCTACGGCGAGTAATCAGTTCAAACAAACTACTAAAGCGTTTCAGTCTGGGTTTTATGTATTGCTGCCCATGTTTTTTAATGATATTATACTTTTACAAAAGGCATTACTGAGTTTTTTCCTGCTTTAAAGTTAGTGAGACGAGAGAATAATGTAGTGTCAATATTATCGTTTATCATGATATTTTTCTGTATCAATATATAGTTTCAAATGTGTTATGGTGACAGGCTGACTCTCAACACACAGGCTTTCATGAAACAACAAAAATCACCCAATCTGCACCCAAGAGGTTTTATTATTAGCTTTAAACCCACTTGCATCCATGCGTCCATTATATGTGGCTTCAAAGGCCATTAAAAAAAAGAAAAAAAAGTCTTCCACAGAGACATAAGGAACCTTTAAAGTACCTACACACACCAAACTTTACAATTTTGTACTTAACAAGATTTTGGCGAATAGAAGGAATAGATTTGCCTTTAATATTCAGTTTATTTATACATTAAGACTCAAAATTCCCTTTTTTTTTACTTGATATGTCAACAAAATAAACTAATAAATTTAAACAATTACATTTGGCAATTTTATGTCTTACAAACACTTCCCAACATGAAAACAGATGTGAGATTTGCTTTCTTACATTTATGCAATTAAAACAGTAGTAAAAGTAGAATGAAGAAGAAGTTTCAAATTGCCAGCTCTAAATTTAAGATTTTTTCCTTTTCACCAGCAGTGTCTCACCTGCAGAGGCCAATTTTAGTTTCAAGTAAGAGCGCCAAACTCTTAGAAACAAAATAAAAGTAGAAGCACAAAGTAATGGTTCAAGAAGTGACTCAAGTATGAAAAGCTAAGTCCTCTAACAGCACAGTCGAAGGAGAAGGTCACTGGTAGACTTAGTCAAAGTGGGAGGGGTAACTTTTCACTGGCAGAATACCTTCCCTCCTAAAAGAGTCATAAAAACTACTCCAAGTAGTACAAATTTTCCTAAAAAGTCACTACAATAAATGTAGTTTAAAATAGAGAAACGAGAGCCATTTGGAGCGAAACTCAAATACTTTAGAAATCATTTAAGAACGCCATCTTTTTGTGGTTTTAATACGTTTTATGCTCGTCCGTTATTGGTCCCTTTTTGCTGCGATGCGTTAGGTTTTTTGCTTTAGGGCAGGGGTGTCCAAACTTTTTCCACCGAGGGCCACATACTGAAATTTAAACCAAGCGGAGGGCCACAATTAAATCGCGAAACGTTCAAAAAAGTTGCATTAATCTGATTTTTAAAGCGCCACCACTAATAAATTCAGTCTCAAAGCTTTAATATCAGGTCTGTCTCACTCCAAAATGTTAGTTATTTAGGTTAGAATAGTAGAAAATCTGAAATTTGCCGTAAAAAGTATGTCTTAGGACAATGTGGGCCAAATCACCAGGAAGCTTGAGGGCCAAGAAAAATTGGTCTGCGGGCCGCTTTTGGCCCCCGGGCCTTAGTTTGGACATGCCTGCTTTAGGGCTTATGCTGTGTGTGCGGCGGACTCACTTCAAAGGTGCACACGTACTGTAAAAACACGTGGACTTTAAATGTAAAACAACAAAAAGGTCGACCCCCGCGGAGCCAGGGCGGTTTAAGTGGAGAGAGCGGAGCGACCTGCTGCAGCTCGGTTAACACAAACAAACCGGTCCCTTCACCTTGACCCAGAGCCGGCAGGAAGTAACAGCGAGGGGGCGGGGCTAGGGCCGGAGAGGTTAAGAGGACAGCCAATGGAAGCCAGTGTTGAGGCTGCACAGCCCCAGGCCTTAAGCTGAACAGACCTACCACAGAGTTTTGTTTTTTTTTTACTGAAAATTTGAAAGTAAGGTGAGAATTCTAAGAAAATTCCAATGTCCTGACTTCAACATGCCTGGTCACGGCAAACCTGTTGTTTCTCTGTGATAATCGCTCACACAAGCAACATGCAAAGAAAAATGTTTGGAAAATAATTGCGATTTATTTTGTCAAAAAGACAGAAATAAGGCCGTGGAGTGTGGACAAACTGGTAAAAGAATGTCTATCAGAGCATGATTTCAGAGATCTGGACAGGGTTAGTAGTTTCATAATAGGATATTCTGCCGTTTGTGGAGAAAATGATGGTGCGCTTCAAAAACTGCAGACTTTGTGATTTGCTAATTGTGACCGTTCAAACTGCAGCTCATGCATGGATACATATTGAGCATGTAGAGCTGCAGTTTGAACAGTTACTTAAAATAAAACAAACAAAACTCTGTCCCTTAAATAAACTTTGAGTCCCGAAAAGATCCTCAGCCTTTTCTTTTCTTTAACCCTCAAACAGCGGAATCAACTTCCCTAAAAACTAGAAAAAGTCTAACTACAATGTACTTGTCATTTTCACAAAAATCATAAAAATGTGCACGGGATTTTATGTATTTGTATAAACCATATTTTAGGGCACTATGCAATGTATTTGAAATTTTAACATTTCATTGTGTATTTTGCAGAGTTAACGTTAATCACAAATCAGCTGTGATTGTAAGTCAGGGTGTACTTTACTGTTTTGCTTTTTTTTACAGATGGAAAGTAGCAGTAGCTGGATCCTCTTTTCTTTTGTAAGCTGTATACATTTGTACATGGCCCCTGACAAATAAAAGACTCTACTTTTTATGTTTTTTTTTTTTTTTTTTTTCAATAGTACATCTACCATTGAGATGTATTTGCCTCCATTGTCCCATTCTAGAAGGTGAAAACAGTTTGTGATATGTGTCTGTGTGAAAAGTCAGTGGGAACGCTTGTAGTGACTTGAGGCGAGGCCTGGCATGTGTGAGATGTACAGTCTCTGCCTCCCTCTGGTGGGCACTGTTGAGTACTGCACTGCTCCATTCACAGGCCATTCATTCATAAAAAAAATCTGTGTCACATAATTTACACTATGAATGTGGCTGCAGTATTTAAGCATGGATATTGAAATAAAACATGTTTACTTCACAATAACAAAAAGAAGACATCTCATCCAATAAAACAACGCAATTTTTACAAAGAATGTTGGGCTTTGACCATTCCTTATACAAAGTGGAATCTAATTTAACTAAAAATAATTTTTAGGGACTAAGTAAAAGGTTTAGATGGAAGGCCTATATAAAGCCTATTATTTATTTATGAGCCTTTATTTATGAGCCTATTATTATTTCTTTTATTTAGACTTATTTCTTTAATTGTGGGTTTAAAGTACAAACTTCATTTGGTAGTGGGGACTAGGCTGTCAAGTTTTTATACATCTACCAAGCCTCATTAAACCCTGCTAGTTAAATAAAGAAAACGCTCGCCGTGTTCATTCTTGTTTTTGTGTGTGTGTGTGTTTAATGAATGAATGAATGTGTTTACCTTCCATCTGTTGCCGCAGTTGTTGCAGACGACGAACGTGGTCATGGGTTCATCTGCGCTGCGAGTCTGCACCTACGACACGAGCACAGGGCGTATGTGAGAGCAGATTCACTAACGAACTGACCTGCTGGACTTGGAATCCATGGAAACGAGCAGGTGGTGTACTCTGCGCCAAACAGAGCACATTTAAGACAATATCATTTTAATAGTCATCGTTCCAGCTGATTTTCTCTAAAACACCTGGTGTAAATGAGCCCCAGTTCAAACTGAACCTTTGTGAAGCTGAGACTCTGTAGTCCTGTCCTCTGATGTCTGATGTACTCTGATGTGGAAACAAACTTGTTTTAGAGGAATATCAGATTTCAAATCCTGCCTGGATTTATTTGGGTAAACATAAGGAGTAAAGCTGCTGTTGAGTGTTGGGCTTTGACCATTCCTTATTCAAAGCGGAATCTAATTTAACTAAAAAATACTTTTAGGGACTAAGTAAAAGGTTTATATAAAGCCTATTATTATCATTATTATAATACATATTTTTTGTTTAGGTTTATTTCTTTAATTGTGGGTATAGAGTACAAACTGGCCCTGATTCTTCCCAGAATTATTGATTTGACTGAAAATATGTAGCCAGGCTTTTAAATGCAGCAAATGTCAAGTGGGTCTGTGCAGGTACGACGGATTTTTTAAAAGGAGTAAATAATATATAATATTCTATTTAGGTTTATTATTTAGGTTGATGCAAAAGAGCGTTTGACTCAAATGCTTGGGGATCAGTGGATATGCTCACGTGCACACCAAAATCTGATTATTTAAATGACATGTAAACCAGTAATTAGAGGGATCATGATTCTAAAGAAAGATGGTTTTGCTCTTTACATATTGTTTTAGTCTGGTTTTGAGCGTGCATGTACACACAGAGACACAGGTACATGATGGTAGGGTCTGTTTTACCTGGTTGTAGGTGCAGTTCTTGCTTTTACACTTGCTGCACACAAACATGTCGGTCTCGGTCCCGCCCACTCTGGACAGCTGGTGCTCGCGGATCGACTCTTTGGTCAGAGTCTCGCGCATCTGCTTCAGCTCCGCACTGGCCATCTCCTGAAACAAAAAGAACAAGGAGTTTTCAGATGTTTCAGTTTGACTTCACAGATCGTGTGTATGAACGCCGTTTCTGGACCTCCGCTGTCATGCTGGCGATGCGCTGGGGGCCGATGTGTCCGCACAGGACGTTCCGCCGCAGGTCCGGGTTCTTCTGGTCCTTCAGGTTGGAGATCCGGCTCCGGAGGCGGCTCTTGTACTTCATGTCCGTGCACTTAAACTCCTGGTAGACATGTGAGCGCGGGGTTCAGGACGAATCGGCACATTTTAGCGTGGTCAGTATTTATGCACATCACCGAAGCATTAACAATCAATCAATATCAAACAGTATGTGACAGTGAAAGGATATAGTCTTCAATTTGTGCTGCAAGATGTGCACAGTCGACTCCATAGGATTTGTGGTCTCCTGTACAACACAAGAGAAGGTCATTAAGAAGTGTGAGGGGGTTAGTGCTGTATGTTTGTATACATTATGCTCCGAGCTAAAAACCAGGGGTGTTTGTGAGCAACATTAGCCGATTAACCCAGTGTTTTTCAACATTTTCTGAGTCACGGCACACTTTTTTGGGGTTGTAGAAATACCACAGCATACAACCTACTAAAACGTTACCAAACCAGACCTTTTAGCCAAAAAATGTGGCATAGTTGTCCATGCCAGTATCTGGTTCTTAAAGGTGAGACGCTGCAGGTGAAAAGGAAACAATCTTAAATGTAAAAGATATTAATTTGAAATGTCTCCTGTAGTTTACTCAATTAATATAAGAAAAAAATACATTAGAAAATGTTCATCATGTAATGTTTTCATTACATTCAGAAGAAATAAGGCATTTTTTGCACAAAATTACACATATTTGGGACATTTAAACCTGAAAAATGGACAGAACCAGGTTTAAATTTCTTGGTTCATTTTGTACAAATATTAGTTACAAAAAAAAATACTGAGGGGATTTTTCTTATTTAGTTTTTAAGTAAACTAAATTGGACTGAAAATTGTCATAAAAATTAATATTTCGCCTCATTTTTTTGACTTAAAACTTCTATCAAAAAATCCTTCGGTATGTTTTGTCAAAATCTTATTGAGTCCAAGCCTGTAAAGTTTGGTGTGTAGGAGCTACTTTAAGTGGTGATCCTTATGTCCCGAGGGAGAAAAATGCATTTTAAGAAAAAACAGCCTTTGAATTCACAATGTCCCATAGATTTCTATGGATGAAGTGGATTAAATGAAACAATAAAATCATCTTTTTTCACAGTTCGAGTAAGTTTAAGGAACAGATCATTTGGTGAAGTTTGGGGCTTTGGGGCAGGTAAGTTAACTGGCTCTCAGCGGAACTGCGTTGCACTAAAAAAGCACACACCCCCTTGTCAAACTATTCCCTCACAATGGCTTAATAAAGCGGTGTGGTCTAACCGTCGGTCTGGAGCGCGGCCACCAGCAGTTCTCGACACTTGTTGCGGACACTGTCGGTGGTGACCGGGGCGGGGGGGAAAGAGGTCATCCGAGAGGAGGGGGCGGGCGTCTGGGGCTCCTCTGCTTTGTGACTGAGAAGTGAAAAGTTACGGAAACTGGTAAAAAAATGTACATTATACTGAAATGAGTTCACCGTGCGTCCTCTCAAACCTCTTCTCGTGGCCCTCGTCTTTAGATGTGGACGAAGACCTCACCAGAGACTCTGCCTTCGTCTCCTTTTCCTCAGACTTTTTCTCTGCACCGTCTGAAGGAAACACAAAAACGGGCACGAATAAACCTGTAACACGTTCATTCTTGTTCTTAACTGTTTGAAAGAATTATAATAGAATCGTGGTGGATCTCCAACCAGAAAAGTCATATAGTACACCTTTAATTCTCATAACAGATCTCATTACTTTTTCCTTCACATAATAAAAAGCTCATAACATGATGCACTGCAGAGGTAATCCAGACGCAATCCCATTATTTCCACATCTTTCCTTCACTACACAGTTACCAGAATTCTGAGCTAGTAACGCGTATTCTGTTCTTTATTTACTCTACATTTCTCAATCCTTAGCAGGAAGTTCCATTATGAAGGCCACATACCAATCAGTTTCTTCCAGGACTTTATGAGTACTTTGGCCAAAGTCTGGACCTCCTCGTCGGAGCTCAGCTTCCTCACAGCGTTCACGGACATCCCCACTCTGGTCGACTGCGTGGGGTGAAAGGAACAGACCCGTTTACAATGGTGTGTGTATGGAAACAAGGGTGGAGCCAGTCTTGGCCCTTGTGGAACACCTTGACAACATACAGGCTTGTTTCCACTGGTTTGCTTTGGAAAGGATTGGAACAGTTTGCAGTCTTAAAGGACACATGTTCTGCTACAGTGACTTTTTGAGCTTTTAACCATGTTCTAACAATGTTCCAACATCAAAAACATACCTGAAGTTGCATTTAACCGCATTCACACCATTTTGAGGAATGTTCATTTGAAAAGCCTCTCTGACAATCAAAAACACTGCCTGCTGAACTCCCTTGATCCGTGACATTTTTTCAGATTATATACGTCTCTTATCCGAGAATACTCTGCTATTTTAAGTCCTTAAATCAGGGGTGTCCAAACTTTTTCCATCGAGGGCCACATATTGAAATATAGACCAAGCGGGGGGCCACAAATCAATCGCGAAACGTTAAAAAAAGCTGCATTTATATGATGTTTTAAGCGCCACCACATCTACATTCAGTCTCAGTGCCTTAATATCAGGTCTGTATTGCACCAAAAGTTTAGTTATTTAGGTTAGAATTGTAGAAAATCTGAAATGTGCTGTAAATAGTTATGTTATCAAGCAATAACATAACTAAATTGTCCTTTCACTTAGTCCATAATAAACTTTTTTTGTTTCAAAACATGAGATTGTTATATTTTTCCTTGAAGTGAACTGTACCGGGCCATTTAAGCTTCCAAAGGGGTCTGGCTTGTGGAACGCTTTTGAGCAAGATGATTGGACAAGAGGGATCATAGACTCAGGTGAAAACAAATAACAAGCAAAAATCAGGTTTAAACAAAAAAATAATAATTTCTCACTAAACGCTGACTTGGTTTTGGTATAAATAAACTGCTGTATTTCCAGTAATGGAAACTTATGTGTTAAACTTATATGTTAAATCAAAAGACAAGAGAAAAATAAAGCTAGCACACATTAGCATCAACCATTTCTTGTTTCCCTGCACTCACGTCAAGACCAGAATGATTATATTTCCAGTGCACGATGCATCTGACATTATCCAGACCCAATACATGGCATAAAGAGAGGTTAAAATGTGGTGTAAGAGGCGCAGAGAAGTGCTATAGATGCAGAAAAAGCTCACATCTTGTTGGTCCAGACCCTGGACCAGGCCCAGTTTTGTAGAAAAACTACAAAGGAAGTATTACACACTATTTGCTATTGGCTTTTAAACTTGCTCGTGAGCACTTTTTACTTCCCACAAGAGGAACTAACTTTTAAGAGCTACTGGCTGCAGAAGGAATTACATTTGCCTCAGACAAGCTAATGTGACCACTAAATTGTAATGAACACAGAAATGCTCAGAACCAGTCTAGAAACGATGTATGGACTTACAGTGCAGAAAATCTCAGAGCTAGACCCTTGACATTCACATCTGGGAAATGTGCGCTGTGTTTTTGCTCAGAAGAGAACTCACTAAACAGGATTCATCAAACTGGTGGAAATGAAGCAACTCCATGGAACAAGGGACCAATTTATAACAAGGTTAAAAACAAATAGGGGAAAAAAAGCCTGCATGTCCTTTAAAATAATAATCTCATGGACCCCAAAACTATTTCATATTCATGAAAGTAAAATTGAAATGATTGACGCAGTAAAATTATACACAATTGAATTGTGCAACTAACCAGACAAGAATCCAGTGAAAGGAGGAGAAGTTAGTCTTTACCTGCAGTGTTTCCAAAGACATCTTTATATTCTTTAGTTCTTGCAGCAAATCCAGAGCTCCATCCTGTTACAAAAAATATTTTGGGTCATATTAGATATAAGGATTTATATTACAAGCAATACATGAGCATTTTAGATGATTTTTTTTTTTTTTTTTTACTAACTGACAAAGCTTGGTAACAAATTCACATCTTGCTCACATAATGTCGAAATTAAATTTGTAAAAAGTAAATGTTAAACTGATGTTTTCTGCATTTGGCAAATCGTTTAAATTCTTCTGACTTTCCCAGAGGAGATTCTGCCTGAAAATGAAAACTACTAGCCTGAAACGAGGACAAAAAGTGCACTCTAGATGAGCATTGTTATAGTGCCAACAACAACAACAAAAACACAGCTGCAAATTAAAAAACTATAGATAACCCGCCGTCGTCCAGCCAGGCTCATCCGATCATTAAGCCCTAAAATCTAGTGGTAAATCTCAAAGATACAGTAAATTTAGCTGATAATAAGCAAAAAGTAAATGTATGACATGTATTGCATTAAGTGGACACTGGTGTGAGGGGAAAGCTTCTCACACAAGTGTTAAAACCAGTCACGTACTTGTACTTTGAAGTACAAGGACAACATGCCAGAAATATGATTAAACTGTGTTTTAAAGGGGCACTGTGTAACTTTTCCGGTGGAGGATTCACCATTTGCTTATGTCCATGTAATTGCCTGACATGTTCCATGGTATGGCTTTAAATGTATCTACCTTCAAGGAGGCAAGCAGGTGATGCTACCAGGCCAAGTAAAGGTCGGATCTGTGGAGAGGCGAGCCAGCTCAGTGTAAGAAGAAAAATACAAGCAGGTGTCGGACGCTCCACGAAAATAAAAATACAGTCTAACTTTGAAAAGTCCATGCATTAGAAACTGCTTTTGAACTCACGCCAGGTTGAGGTGTTTCACTCTGAACAGTTCTGCACATTTATCAATCTGGAAAGGCTCTGGGTGAAAGCAAACCAATACTTTAGAGTGACCAGAAAATCCAAAAGGACCCTCGCCCTGAATCCTGTCCAAGTTGTCCTGGAAATCTTGTGAGTGCAGGATCACTGGTAATTGTCAGTAGATGCCAAAAATCCTCTTATCTTATATTGACGCACTGCGGCTGAAACAAGCTGTGCACACTTTCACAGACAATACCAAAGGCCACTTTTCCACAAGCTCCAGTCGATGGCAGAGGGACGCTCCTAACTTAGTGCAGAAGAATGAGACAGAGAGACAAATCCACCACTCTCCCCTCACACAGGCCTGTCTCCCATCAATGACCATTAAATAAAAATCAAACTAGTAGTCGGTAGGGAGTTTTCACACTGCCATTAATTAAAAGACTGTAAAAGTGCTTTTGCTCTGAGATCGGTGCACTTGTCCAAGTGTGAATATGACGGTGCAGCCTTTCACTGAGCTCCAGACTGTCTGGGAGGGCTTTAAACAGGTGGTCCCAGAGCAGCTCCTCCCGCACTCTGAGGCAGATCATCTCAGGACGACCTAAACACCACGCATTCCACGATGAACTCAGATCACATGTAACTGGGCGATGCAGAGCTGCTGTTTGCAACCAGGATGTGACGAGGGTCTTTGCACCAGTGACACTCCTGCGTCTGGTCAGCAGCTGAGCCTGTGAGCCGCCAGCAGCACATGGGCCTCATGGAGCACCAGCACCAGTGAGGCGAGTGGGCGTGTCCACACGGCTCTTTCCACATTACGCACGTTGTCACGGGAATAAGTTCTTTGCTTAGCTGATGCCTCTCCTGGTGGCTCATGGTGCGGCGATTGGGTGAATGAGTGATGCATGTGAACAGGACCCAAAGTGAAGTAAACAGAACTGTATCTAGTGTGAGCTCTAACATGTGTGAAGACATCCTTATTCAAAGAACTCCTCTAAAAACCATGAGTCCATGATATCTGTGTGGACCTGCGTAGAGTGTGCGCCTCAGCATGTCCCCGCCCCCCGCCGCACCCTTTATCCACGCAGCATCACAACAGCGGAACAAGCAGAGAAGTCAAACTTTGGTCAAGTCCAGTAGTGCCAAAATAGGCCGAAGTGCATCTGTCGGCACCGCTATGTTTGTTTTGGTTTGTTTGGGCGCTTCACAATTGGCTTCCACCAAAAACCACAATGCTGCTCTGTGATTGGTGCACTGCACTAGCGAGAGCCGGTGCAGATGGATTCTCATGAGAATGAGCTCGCCGTCATGTCGTCATCTTGCTGGCAAGGTCATCAAACAGACAACGTGAGCTTCAAATGTTAAGCATGAGTTTGGTGAAGGGATTTTCAAAACATGAAGGAGCTTCTCTGGATTACCACCAGATGAAGTCATCAAGTGGGAGGTAAATGTGTTCAAGAAGTTAAATCAGCAGGATTACTTAAAACATACAATGACACAAAACACAACTTATTTTTGATAAAGAAACAACATCTGACACAATTGCAAGCTAAACTAAGACATTATACAAGAATACAGGACTTCTGATTTAAAATCTCATAAAACACAGTTTACAATGTCTTCTCAAGCAGCTAAAGTAAAGTCACCAAATATCGCATTCACTGAATGGGAATTGTCAGAATTGTCGTAAATCAAATGTTGTTGTTTCAAATGGTGTATTTTGTACCAAAAATATTGCTGTTGTGTAGTGCATTTTTACTAAAGATCTGCTGTTGTTGTTAATGTGACTGCTAAAAAATGTGCTAAACATTTGTTTGAACAATGAAAAAGACTCAGACTAAAAGTTATGTCATTTCTGACACCATCCAAATGAAGAAATTAGTCCTTATCCGGAAGGAAGAAGCATTTGGACGTGACTTAATTAATTTCACTGAATTATAGCTTTACTTTAGCCAGAACACACAACATACTGCTTTACACATTTTTCTGTGAATTTATCGGTGCAAAGAAAAAAAACTATAACGATAAAACGCTACGTCCTTGCAACTTGTTTTCACGCGCTAAACTTAATTGCCACATGCACGCCACAATGACACTTAATTAACTCAAGGTGTGGGAGTCAAATTGACACGTACGTAGAATTCTTCTCTCCCCGACTTCACAACCGGACACATTTTACCGTTTTTACGCGCTCCCTCTGCCATTTTCGACCCCTCCGAGCGCGCACGCCTTTCCAGAACCGTCTGTCCCCCCCTCAGCGGCGCGCGTTTCCCCGTCACCTGACCGCCTTTGGGGCCGCGTTTTCGGGGCAGATCATGCAGCGTGTGTCGGTCCCGCTCACCGTGTTCTTCTTGTGCACCATCTTGTCCAGCGTTTTGGCGATGCGCTCCACCTCTGCGTCCTTGGCCATGGTCGTAGCTCCATGGATGGATGGAGGGGGAAAGCGGAGTGCGCCGTGTCGACTCGTTTTACGCGGCGGTCTGGCTCCGTCTCACGCTCGGGTTTTTTTTTTTTTTTTGGCAGCAGCTCGTGTTTGTTATGGTGCGCGCCGTGGCCTCATGGGAGTTGTGGTTCAAGAGCGGGGTCATGTCATGTGACTGTCCGAATTGTCAACTTCTGTTTTTTCGTGCAGTTTTTTTTAATTTATTTTTTTACTGATTTTGACAAAAGGAATTATTATCGTGTCGTTTTCCGTTTTCATTAGATTTACACTAAAATAAATTAAAAATTAAAGGAACTGTGTGTGCGCTCTTACTGTTTTAGACGAAAATAGCCTTCCAGAGCTGAGTTGCAAAAAAAAAAAGCCGTTTTGCTTCCTTCCTACTTTAAAAACTCTGAATCATAGAATTATTTCTGCTTGACACAGACAAACCAAATACTTTTCATATTTATAACGTTTTAACCCTTTACTGGGTTAAAAGACCGTTATGTTACCGTTATGTTTTCAAAATTTCAGGAAAAAAAATCACGCATGCTACTGGACTTTTCCACAAACACTTTAAATGTATATATGTTCGTGAGCCCCAGGGTGAATGATCCACAATAAAATGGTTTTCCGATAAAATCACACTTGACGTCCTAGAAGCCATTTTGTGTCCTCTATTTTAAATGGCTATAAAATCATTACACATTCATATTTTCATATTTCATATTTTCTACTTTTAAAAACTAAAAATCATAGAAGTACCTCTGCTTGACACATACATACCAAATACTTGTCATGTATATAATATTTTTTAAACAAAAACACCAAATTATGACACAAAAAGTTACATTAAGAGTAAACCTGGTGTTACAGAGAAGTTAGTTTTCAGTTTATGACATTTTAAATCAAAATCTTACATAGGGTTCCTTTAAACTCTATGAATGGTCCTGTTTGTCTCCACGAAAATGTTAATATTTGTCACTGTATGGCATTAAACTAAGTGGGTGTAGCAACCAGGCCAAGTTACAGGTCAGATCTGTGACGAGGCGAGCTTTCTTCAAGATCATTTTAGACCCTTCACCAGAAAAGTTCCATAGTGCATCTTTAAATTACACTTAAGCTGCTCTTCCTGGAGTCCACATATCTGTACAGTTAAAACATCACATTCAAATGCACGAAAGCTCTGAAATACAGCCTCATATGTATCCATGACGACAAGGTGGCTGAGTGTCGAGCACCCTCCCCTCACAGCAAGAAGGTCCCGGGTCTTTCTGGGCAAAGTTTTCATGTTTCGTTGTGTATCTGGGTTGGTTGGCTTCTTTATGTGTTCAAAATTATATTCTAATATTACACAAACTTTTTCCATCTTTTTATGGATTTCCACTTCAATAAAGAAGACAATGAATACATGAGTGACTTAAATGAGTCTCCTGAGGCTCAGGCTACTTTTTTTTTTCACAGTATTTCATGTGCAAGAACAGAAAAGGTGAATAAAAATGCATTTCTAGTATTTGTCCACAAGAGGGCAGTGCAGCACGGTCTGGTACACGTCTGTGCTGTGGCTCCAGAGTGACAGCACAACATCAGGGGAACAACTTTCACCAATAAGTTTAACATGGAATCAAACATAAGGAAACAAACACATGTATATTGTTTGGACTTTTATTCATCATCACCACAGGACTTTGTAAATATGTTGATGAACATATTTTTACAAGAATATTCTCTCAAACGTGAGACTTTCGCTCACTGTTCAGCGAGTCAGGGCTGGCCTGTCACCTTTACAGTTTTGAGACAATGGCTCATAATGATTTTCTTATAACCACAAGTTTGGTGGTTTGATTCCAGCCCAGACCAGTACCAGACGTGGGTTGTACATTTGCCCTGTTACATTTAATTTTAAACATAAATTGTACTTTTCAGAGTCCAGGCACTGCGCTTTTACAACTTGAGTAATACATTTGACAGCGTAACAACTATAACAGTCTCTTACTTGAGCAAAAGTGTTGGTCCCCCAGTGGCGGACCCAGGACCCAGGACCCAAGGCAAAATCAAGTACAGGCCCCTCCTCATCAAGTGTGATTTTCTATCAATTTTCTGTTGTGTCTTTTGGGTTGTTCTTGCTTTTGTTTTTTTGTTCAGGTTCAAAAATTTGGGGTGGTAAGTGAACGATTGGAAAATTCAGATTCACGTTCTAAACAGCGTTAAACAGGGGGTTTGGGGGCCCTTTCCCAGAAAAATATTTAAGAGTTTCACAGGTCTATCCACCGGTCAGACTTTAGAGGAAGTCTTGTTCATTGTTCATGTAAATTAAATTAAGGTAAAAACAATTAAAATCTCATTTAAAAAAATATCACGTAGTATTGTTATTCACCTTATTCCGCCCCGCCCACTTTTGCCTCTTTTTGCTGCAGATCCGCACTTTGCAACACAAATGGCAAACACAACACGGCCTTTGCTACTAAAACATTATATAAAGTAGATGGATTTATGAAAAATGTTTAATGAACACGTGCAAAAACAAGTTAGCAACGCACCGATTTCCTGGGCGGCCATCTTATCTCAGGGATTTGAGCTCTCCTTATGCTCCGGCTCTAGAGATTTGCTCCACAAATCTGTAGCTCTTAAATATCCCAAGAACTCAAGACTCGAGGTGACCGAGCCTTTTCTGTGACTGCTCCCAAGTTATGGAACAATCTGCCACTAAACATTAGAACAGCACAGTCTCTCACATTTTTAAATTGTGAAGATCGACTTCTTTGCACTGGCCTTCAAGAGCTGAAGCTGAGTTGCACTTTATGTAATAAATGTTCTTGTTTTTATTGATGGTTTGTACTATTGTATTCATGTTTTGGATAATACCTTGTCTTTTGTGAAGCACTTTAAATTTGACATTGACCTAAGAAGACATCTCTGTCACATAAACCCTTGATAATAATAACAAAATGTACCATCTTGGAATGTCCTGGGCAAACCTCTAATCCAAAAACAAAGAAAAATACTCACAGTTTTACCAAATTTAAAGAACCTGGCACATTATTTGCCAGATTATTTACCCACGTCTTCTTTACTAAAATGTCTGATTAACCAAAAGAGTTTTCCACAACACAAAAAGGTTGAAAAACACTGACCCAAACCACTGTTACTCCCAGAGATTTTTGACCCACAACTTGACTGAACTTCAAACTTTTCTCAGCCTTCGATTTCACGTAACGGATGAATCCCGGAAGCCCGCGTGGACCTGCTCAGATCCCCGGGAGTTTCTTTGATGCTTTTCACACATCAAGGCACCAGGAAGTGCTCTCTTCTGTTGATCCATGACCTCCTCAGACCTCGCCCACGACGCCAGGAAGAACCCCTCCGCCGACGCGTACAAGTCTATGGACGTTAGCCGTCGTTAGCGCGGGCCCCGGTCTCCAGGAAGTATCTGCTCTGCTCGCTGGAGATCCTCTGACCCCGGCCCGGATGAAGGCCCTCGACTGGATGGATGGACCTGTTCGGACTTCCTTCAGAAAGCAGGCCAAGTATTGTGTTGTCCCGCCTCCGTCTTCCTCGCGTCTGATGGTAAATGTGTCTCATGGTGTTATCAGAATCCGCATGCGGTTTGGGTAAGTCACTTTCGATGGAAATTGACTAGTTTGTCGCGTTTTTTTGGAAGAGGGAATTGTGTTGTTGGCGGTAAGGTGTATGGAAGATCGTTTGATTTAACAGATAGAGAAAACATGCTTGAATTGTTTTTATTTGAAATGTCGTTTGGTGAATTTTGCTTTGCTTGTAAATTCTAATTCAAAGATTTTCAAGCCCTCAAATTTAACAATCTGAATTCCGAGTGTAAAATTAGCAGTGTTAAATGTCACTACCAAGATTCAACACGACAAGATTGACTCACTTTGGATCAATTGCTAATGTTTTGAGAATTTTACGCTCTGAATTTGACCGAGTCTGAAAATGTATGCCGTCCTGCCTCACGTTGTCCTTGCATTTTGGTTATTGCTATGGTTAATTTTAGTTGTTGAAGTTTTAGTTTTAATTATCAATCGTTCAGTTGTTTAATTGTTTCTTTTTTCCTTCCTTTTTATTTAAAATGTGTTTGTTGTTTGTCTAGAATCAGAAATGGATCAATTATTAATTGGTGTGTCACGGAGATGCTGAATAAAATGCTGATGAACAGAAAAAAGTAAAAGTATGCTTTGAGAATTCAAGAGGGGATTTTTTTGCGACTTTATTGCCATGCCTAACCCTTTGGGAACAACAATGAAACAATAGATGAAAGTACTTTCGGACAGAGGAAAAAAGGGAATAAGAGGGAAATGGATGACAGGTACAGAGCCGATTACGATATTCCGTTTATATAATGGAAAGGCAGACTTTTGCAGTGAATTTGAAAATGGAGAAATTTGCTGGACGGAGTCAAAAGTGGACACGTGCCAGAGAGTTTCTATGGACGACTCTTTTTATTTTTGTCATGTTGCTCACTGTGTCTTGTTCTATTATATTTACTGTTTTCCAAACCAAAATTTAAATAAAATGACAAATAGAAATAATTTCATGAACAGAAACTGTACAGACTTTTAATCAATGCCATTTAACACACAAAAAAAACTGTCCAACCTTTTCTTCTAAAGTTTGTGCTGCTCCTGTTCCTTCCTCATTCACTCAGGTAAGCTTCCTGCGTAATCTAAAAGAGCGTGTTTCGACAAATCAACCCGTGTGTTTAATCCGAATCAATTTGTCATAAATCCGTCTATTTTTTTTTAAATTAATCACATGAATAAATGAACAAGTATTATGCATAAGTTCATATTGTTTTTAGCCTTTAGACATGCTCTTGAGTACCTTCAATTTGCCATCTCAGGTTTTGAAACAAACTAAAAGTTTATTGTGCACTAAATGAACAAGTTTCTCTGCTGTCTGCTCTGACACTGAGCGTATGCAGCCAGTAGCTAGAGCCTAGCGCTTACACAATTTAGTTGTGTGATCGTGTTTAGACGTCAGAAATGCTCAGATCAGTCTAGCGATGATTTAAGGACTTAAAAGAGCAGAAGGTTTTAGGATAAGTGACGTATAGCATCTAAAAACCATCACAGATCGAGGGAGTTCAGGAGGAAGTGTTTTTGACGCTCGGAGAAGAGAGGATATCCAAGCCAACATTGCCCAAAACAGCGTGAATGAAGCTAAATGCAACTCCAGGAGTGTTTTTGATGATTGAACATAGTTAGAACATGGTTAAAAGCTCAAAAAGTCACTGTAGCATAATATGTGTCCTTTAACACGTTAACTTTGACAGTATATACATGTGTCGACCATAAACCATGAACATGAATTTCAACTCAAACTAAAATCATTGAATACCTCTTTATTGCCATACCTCTTAAAACTACACAACACTGTTCCCCATCATTTATTCCAACCTGTGATCCTACAGTCAAAGACATATTAGTATGTATTTAGCAAACATGAGCAATAAAACTATCACGTAAGCTAAATACTATCAAACTATCCAAACTGAAATAAAATCCATTCAAAAGTAAAACAGTTTCCACTCAGGCCCAGTGCTTTATGGCCCATGTTCTGGTTTTGGGCCCCGGCCTCGTGTTGCAGCATTTCGAATTTTTCACCATTATTACACGAACGCTATCTATTAATGTCAAATCAGCTCTTTTGTTTTCGTCGTATTTTCCCTTCCCCTCCCTCGCGCCGGGCCTTTATGAACCTGTTGGGACTTCCATTTGTCTTGGAGGTGGATATACAGTGACTTTATGAGCCTGTTTGTTTGCTCGATGGCGGCGCTCCAGCAGACTGCTCCAGGAGACAGGAAGGCAGTCCCAAAATGCGGCTGATGTCATGATTCTCGGTAAAATGGGCTTTGGTGCAAGGCCAAATATCTTGCATTTCCTGGCCACCGTGAGTAAGTATGCTTTATTTGGCCTCTGCATTTGACCCATTCTTTAAACGCGGTTGCTCGGGTGAACAGGTGAGAAGAAGTGAGCGACCGCAGTGCTGGAGAATCCTCGCTGTGAAGCAGAAAATTGTGTGTGTTTTTATCAAATCAGGCCATCCAAGGGTTACGATCTGGCCCTACCTCATCTTATGAAAATATAGAAAATATTTGATCTCTTGTTATTGGTTTAGTCCTGGTTTAGACCTGGTTTAGTCCTGGTTTAGTCTTGGGTTAGACCTGGTTTAGTCCTGGTTTAGTCCTAGTTTAGTCCTGGTTTAGTCCTTGTTTAGATCTGGTTTAGTCCTGGTTTAGTCCTTGTTTAGATCTGGTTTAGTCCTGGTTTAGTCCTAGTTTAGGCCTGGTTTAGTCCTTGTTTAGTCCTGGTTTAGTCCTAGTTTAGGCCTGGTTTAGTCCTTGTTTAGACCTGGTTTAGTCCTAGTTTAGGCCTGGTTTAGTCCTTGTTTAGACCTGGTTTAGTACAGGTTTAGACCTGATTTACTGTTTTAGATCTGGTTTAGTCTCGCTTTCGAGCTGGTTGAGACCTAGTTTAGTTCTGGTTTAAACCTGTTTTAGAACTAGTTTAGTCCTGGTTTAGTTCTGGTTTAGTCCTAAAGTTTTTTTTCATTCATGCATGTTTATCTTCTCTAATGCGGTCCGCCTCCTTCTTGTTTCCATGGAAATGTGATTTTTATTTTTTATTTTTTTGCGAGGAATGTCCGACTGTGGTATTAAACATATCTATTGTGTATTTGCTCAATTAGCCTATTTTTATGTTTCAAAAATACCTTGAAAAACATGCATTCTTAGTGTGGCCACCTCTCCACAGATGTGACCTGTAACTTGTCCTGGTGGCTACATCTGCTTGTCTTCATGGAGATACAGTATGTTTAATGACATACTGTGGAACATTCTAGGCAGAGCAATAACATCTTGTGGATATCGGTAGGTGGCAGACAATCCACCAGAAAAGTTACATCATGCATACTCCTGACTCTGACTCTATTTTCTATATTACATCGGTCATATGTTGCCATTTAATTAGTTTAAGTTGATTCAAAGAAAATAATTTTGGTTGTGTAATGATATAATCATTGTATTTAAATGAAAAAAGGTCACACAGCGCACTATTCTCCAATATTCTGCTTTGTTTGGTTGTTTTTATCAAAATGTTATTGTCCAAAAAATACTTGGTATGGCATAATACAGGACCTTTAAAATGCTTGTCTGGTTTGTTGCAGAAGACAGCTGTGTGGGAGAGGGGCTGAGCAGGTCTTCCCACAGACACCACGGGACATGGACCATAAAAGGACCATAAACCCTGTGCATAGGCCGCGGTCAGGAGGCCAAAGTCCGGACACAATACACAACCAGGAAACCATTCATATGTCATTATAACACATCCAGTCATGGAGATGGGCTTGTATTGTGTTTAGACCTGGATAATGAATATTGGGAGTCAAACAGTTAAAGAGTCCAGTTTTTCTACCGTAAAAAGTTACATTTAAAAAACAGTTATTTCAAGTTGTTATTACATCTTCTTGTTGTTGCACAGTATGTTACATTAGCATTAGATTTCATTTGAGGCATTTGGAGTTACATGTTTTTACCATATTTTTTATTACATCTGACTTACACGTTATTAGTGGTGGATACACAGTGTATTACATTTCAGTTATGGGTTGTTATACATTGCATTACATTTGAGTTTCATGGTATTGCAGGTTCTTACACATTGCATAATATTTGAGTAACATGTTATTACGAGTTGTTATACAGCACATTACATTTCAGTTACATGTTATTACAGGTGGATACACGTTGCATTACATTTCAGTAACTTGTTATTACAGGTAGTTGCACATACAATTACATTTGAGTTACGTGTTATTGCAGGTGGTTATACATTGCATTTTATTTGTGATTACACATTGCAACACATTTCAATTACAAGTTATTACAGGTGGTTACACATACAGTTTTCAGTTACACGTTGTTACACATTGCCTTTGAGTTACGTAATTACACATTGCAATACATTTACGTTACATTTAAATACAGATGTTTGCACATTGAATTACATTTGTGTATTACATTTGAATGTGAATTTAGTCAGGCTGTTACACATTGCATAATATTTGAGTAACATGTTAACGCAGGTAGTTACTTAGTCCATTACATTTTAATGACATGTTATTACAAGTTGATACTCATTGCATTACAAGTTGATACTCATTGCATTACAAGTTGATACTCATTGCATTACAAGTTGATACTCATTGCATTACAAGTTGATACTCATTGCATTACATTTAGTTTATTTGTTATTACAGGTGGTTATATATACCATTACAATTGAGTTACATATATTTACAGGTTGATATACATTACAGTACCTTTGAGTTACGTAATTACACGTTGTAATACATTTGAGTTACATTTGAGAAGGTGTAACCACACATTGCATTGCATTTGTGCGTTACATTTGAGTTGCATGTTATTACAGGTCGCTACACGTTGCGTTACGTTTGAGTTGCATGTTATTACAGGTCGTTACACGTTGCGTTACGTTTGAGTTGCATGTTATTACAGGTCGTTACACGTTGCGTTACACTTTGAGTTGCATATTATTACAGGTCATTACACGTTGCGTTACGTTTGAGTTGCATGTTATTACAAGTCGTTACACGTTGCGTTACGTTTGAGTTGCATGTTATTACAGGTCATTACACGTTGCGTTACGTTTGAGTTGCATGTTATTACAGGTCGTTACACGTTGCGTTACGTTTGAGTTGCATGTTATTACAAGTCGCTACACGTTGCGTTACGTTTGAGTTGCATGTTATTACAAGTCGTTACACGTTGCGTTACGTTTGAGTTGCATGTTATTACAGGTCATTACACGTTGCGTTACACTTTGAGTTGCATATTATTACAGGTCATTACACGTTGCGTTACGTTTGAGTTGCATGTTATTACAGGTCGTTACACGTTGCGTTACGTTTGAGTTGCATGTTATTACAAGTCGCTACACGTTGCGTTACGTTTGAGTTGCATGTTATTACAGGTCGTTACACGTTGCGTTACGTTTGAGTTGCATGTTATTACAGGTCGTTACACATTGCGTTACGTTTGAGTTGCATGTTATTACAGACGTTACACATTGCGTTACGTTTGAGTTGCATGTTATTACAGGTCGTTACACATTGTGTTACGTTTGAGTTGCATGTTATTACAGGTCGTTACACGTTGAGTTACGTTTGAGTTGCATGTTATTACAGGTCGTTACACATTGCGTTATGTTTGAGTTACATGTTGTTACAGGTGGTTACACATTGCATTCCATTTGTTTGTTACATTTAAGTTGCATGTTATTACAGGTTGTTACACATTGCGTTTGATTTGGGTTATTGCAGCTTGTTACACTTTGCGTTGCATAAGAGTTACGTGTTATTACACATACTTATATATTATAGAGGGAGTTGGTCAGCCGGAGGTCTTTAAGGTAATTAAGGTGTTACTGTGATTGTGAGAGGGCACTAACTATGCACCAAAGTGTCTAGTAATGTCGAAAACATAATTGACCGATTCTAACCCTAGCATACATATTATTAGTAGCCCAAATCATGTCATCTCACTTCGCACTTGTTTACAGCATCTTTATTTGTCATGCATTGTTTTAGTTGGGTCTCCCCAGGGGCCCCTTCAGAAGAATAGCAGTGGTGTGAAACTGGCTCGGCGCTGGATCCCTGCTTTAACTTCCTGTCTCTGCGCGTCCCACTTCCTGTCAGAGACACCCCTGGGAGTCCACCGAGCATCTGTGTGTCCATCACTGGTGAGGAGTTCAGGGAGGGCGGTAAATCCCAGCGCTATAGGGAAGCTGTCAGCGCTCGCCAGGGGAGAGTCCCAAGCAAAACTCACCCAGGCGGTAGATTGACGAAAATGAGCATGCACCGGTTGAATACATTTTCTTTCTACTTTTTCACAGGATGGAAAGTAAAATAAATGTAACTTCTGCAACAATATGTCCTTCTGAGAGTTGTTTTCTCACATTATGTTTTTTGTTGTTCGTGAGATGTTTTTTTTGGTCCCTGTTTTTGTGAGTAGGGACAGATACAAAAACGCTAACTGTAGCACAGCAGATGTAAGCGTCACAGTGCTTAAAGCTGAAGCTAATTTTGCTTTTAAAGGGCTTTTAACACACAACAGAGAACAGAGGAATGGAATGACATTGATCCAGAGACATGTATAACATTGGACACAGAGAAACACATTAATTGAGTGAAAATGCCAAGTTTTGTCACGATTGAAAAAATATTCGAACGAAAATATTAGAATGTACCAACAAGATACATGAAAGGTTTTTCTTATAAATAACCAAGTAAGTTACATGTTTTTTTTAGAATATTTTTGCATGCTTTGCTGGTTTTAACTGACACAATATTTTCTGTCAGTTAATACGTTTTTATGCATGTGTTTTATATGATCTTATTTTATATTTGACAGTTTGTCACAGTTAGCATCCATTCTTTTTGTTTCACTGTATCACAGAAGTTCAATCCAAGTTTGTGTGTGTGTTTTTTTTTTTTTTTTTTTAATACCAGGAAAGTAAACAAGCAAGCAAAGACTTTTTGTACAGCACCTTTCACAGACAAGGAAGTCACAAAGTGCTTCACAACAAAAACTTAAAATACAGAAAAATAAAACACACTTACAACAGGCAAAACATACAACAATGACAGTAAAATCAGTCCTAGGAAAGTCCCATGGAAATTACTAATCTCTTTTTCAAGGGAGTCCTAGCCAAGACGACAACACATTTAAACAATCACATACATTTTTTTCCTTAAAAGCAAATACAAACTCATTTCCAAACCTTTCACCATCGATTTAAACTGACCTATTGACCTATCAGCTCATTATTTATTATTTAATAATTATTATTATTATTTATTTATCAGAATAAAAAAAAATGTTATCGCCATTGTCGGAGAGCATGTTCACAAACTAGGATTTTTCATCTGTGTTATGGAGCAACATAAAAGCATGAATAGCACTAGCAAAATATAAACTTAAAAAAAAGGAACGCCAAAAATAAAGTATTACATAAGAAACGACTTTGGAGACTGTACAATTTTGGCTACTTGAGTATGTTTGTAGTGCTAATTTTCAGCTCGATAAACTATACTGCGCTACTAGACATTTATATTGCTCTAAATGTGTAACATTTCCAATCTATACATCTGTGTCTTTCACACACAGACCACCCCCCGACACCGGGCTGCATGTGCGAGCCGTGTCAGGAGCACTTTGCGTGACCACTTGACCCGGCGACCCGCGCTAGTTAAACGCACATTAACACTTGTGGTACATCGAAGTTACGTCCTGTTTCTGGACTGGACTCTGTATGGCGTTTACGGTTAGGTGCAGGGGTTCCATAAGGTGAAGCGTCTCCTCAAATCAGCCCCGTGTGCGTTGAGGGCTTTTGTCTGCCTTCAGCATGCCTGCACTCATTACCAGACACTAAAGGCTGCATGTGGGTCAGCTCCCTGGTCTTTGGAGCTTTTAGTGAATGAAAATGCGCTCGTGTTTTTTAAACTTAAGGCTGAATGTTTAGTATTTGTTGCTATGCGGGGTAGAGTTGTATTGAACCTGTAACGTTTACTTAGCTTTTGTTTCAAGAAAGAACATTTTTACACCATACAGTAAAGTAACATTTAATTAATTAACATTTAATGGAAAAAAAAACACTTACTATTTCCACTATGACTAGTTTTTATAAGTGTCAAAAGTGATATACAGGAGATAGGAAGTTGTATTGTAAGAGTTCCTCAAGGGTCGATTCTGGGTCCTACCATATTGAATGACCATTTATCACTTTCTATCTTTTTCATTAGTTGTTCAGTAGGTTGACGGCAACACGATAGACATGGTTTGATATTATAGCCACTCTACCCATATCCTGTGATTTGGTTTGTAAATAAGACAAAAAAAAGTGAGTATTTGAAAATGTGTTTCTTTCATTCAGTATTTAGGTTCTTTCTTAAATCTGGTCCACATTTGGAAATATATCCATAATAATGCATTATTTTACATGTTGGAAATCCATATTATTATTAATAAATCATCATTTTTTGATGATTGTAATTGTTATCTGCATTATACACTCTAAAACACACAAGACCTTTTTTTTTAACAACAAAGATAGTGGAAATGTAAAATTGAAAAAGAAAAAAAAAAAATTAAAATGTTTACATTTTTATTCATCACACACTTTATTTGGAAATATTCTCTTTCTAGAAGCCTTCAGTCACCATTTTTTAACTTTTATTTGGTTGATAATAATGTATTTAAACTGTCTCAATGTACAATAGAAATAACTGATTGACCAGTCGACTGAATTGACTAAAATAACTGCTGATTACTCGCTACGTGCAACTGAAAGAATTGTTGGTTAGATGTTATTTTGAGTAACTTCACTATCCTGGCTAATCTCCTTGAGATGTGGGTCGACCTTCCTCACGTCTATGGGGCATCTTAAAAGTGCTGAAAGGGGCTGTAATCTTAAGTCATTACAACAAGTGAAAACAATGAGAGCACATGGGCAACATCGGTCCCATATACGCTCATACAATTCCCAGAAACGCTGCCCCGTCTCTCACACACTCAGGGGGCGGGGGGAGATCCCTATCAGCCGGCAGGGCATGTTTCACACGTGTGACCACAGTGTTTGTGCTGTGGAGGGGCCGAGTGCCACAGGACAATGCCGGGACGTCCCCAATGCGACAGGGGCCATGTGTAAAGCCCTGCCCGTGTACCATTGTTTGTTGTCGTTAGCATGTCAGAATGCTCGCTCAGCTGTTCCGCGACCTTTCACCTCCTGTGTCCACTATAGTCGCGGAGACATAAGTAAACAAACAAATTACTGCGGTATTTTAGTTAGTTTACTTTGCAGATTTGTGTTTTTTGCACCTCAGAACAAACCTGAGTGGTATTGACATTCACACATGTAATCATGTTTGTTGTTAGGACCATGTTGACAGTAATCATGCTGGCATGCTTTTTCTTAATTCTTAATACAAGTGGTATTATTAGAGGTGATTACACATCTACAATACAACACCTTTGAGTTACATGTTATTACAGGTTACACATTACATAACATTTGAGTCACATGTTATTACAAGTGGTTACCCATTACATCACATTTGAGTCACATGTTATTACAAGTGGTTGCCCATTACATCACATTTGAGTTACATGTTATTACAAGTGGTTACCCATTACATCACATTTGAGTCACATGTTATTACAAGTGGTTACCCATTACATCACATTTGAGTTACATGTTATTACAAGTGGTTACAGGCTGCATTGCATTTTAGTAACATGTTATTACAGGTGGTAACACATTGCATTACGTTTAAGTTATATGTTATTACACATTACATTACATTATAATTTAATGTTATTACAAATGATTAACCGTCGCATTACATTTAAGTACATGTTATTACAGGTGGTTACACATTACGTTTGAGAAAATGTTATTACAAATAATTACACATTACCCTGCATTTGAGTACATGATATTACAAGTGATTACACGCTGCATTACATTCAAATTACATGTTTTTACAGGTGGTTACACATTACACTACATATGAGTACATGTTATTACAAGTGATTACACGCTGCATTACATTCAAATGACATGTTATTACAAGTGGTTACACACTGTATTACATTACATTTATGTTTCATGTTATAACAGGTGGTCACATATTGTGTTACGTTTGAGTCACGTTATTACCGGTGTTACACATTGTATTAAATTTGAATACATGGAACTACAAGTGGTTGCACATTACTTTACATGTGAGTCAAATGTTATTACAGGTAGTTCATTCTTTTACATGTGAGTCAAATGTTGTTGCAGGTAGTTCATTCTTTTACATGTGAGTCAAATGTTATTACAGGTGGTTCATTCTTTTCCATGTGAGTCAAATGTTATTACAGGTGGTTCATTCTTTTACATGTGAGTCAAATGTTATTACAGGTGGTTCATTCTTTTACATGTGAGTCAAATGTTATTACAGGTGGTTCATTCTTTTACATGTGAGTCAAATGTTGTTGCAGGTGGTTCATTCTTTTACATGTGAGTCAAATGTTATTACAGGTGGTTCATTCTTTTACATGTGAGTCAAATGTTGTTGCAGGTGGTTCATTCTTTTACATGTGAGTCAAATGTTATTACAGGTGGTTCATTCTTTTACATGTGAGTCAAATGTTGTTGCAGGTGGTTCATTCTTTTACATGTGAGTCAAATGTTATTACAGGTGCTTAATTCTTTTACATGTGAGTCAAATGTTGTTGCAGGTGGTTCATTCTTTTACATGTGAGTCAAATGTTCTTACAGGTGGTTCATTCTTTTACATGTGAGTCAAATGTTATTACAGGTGGTTCATTCTTTTACATGTGAGTCAAATGTTGTTGCAGGTGGTTCATTCTTTACATGTGAGTCAAATGTTATTACAGGTGGTTCATTCTTTTACATGTGAGTCAAATGTTCTTACAGGTGGTTCATTCTTTTACATGTGAGTCAAATGTTATTACAGGTGGTTCATTCTTTTACATGTGAGTCAAATGTTATTACAGGTGGTTCATTCTTTTACATGTGAGTCAAATGTTATTACAGGTGCTTAATTCTTTTACATGTGAGTCAAATGTTGTTGCAGGTGGTTCATTCTTTTACATGTGAGTCAAATGTTCTTACAGGTGGTTCATTCTTTTACATGTGAGTCAAATGTTATTACAGGTGGTTCATTCTTTTACATGTGAGTCAAATGTTGTTGCAGGTGGTTCATTCTTTTACATGTGAGTCAAATGTTATTACAGGTGGTTCATTCTTTTACATGTGAGTCAAATGTTCTTACAGGTGGTTCATTCTTTTACATGTGAGTCAAATGTTATTACAGGTGGTTCATTCTTTTACATGTGAGTCAAATGTTATTACAGGTGGTTCATTCTTTTACATGTGAGTCAAATGTTATTACAGGTGGTTCATTCTTTTACATGTGAGTCAAATGTTGTTGCAGGTGGTTCATTCTTTTACATGTGAGTCAAATGTTATTACAGGTGGTTCATTCTTTTACATGTGAGTCAAATGTTGTTGCAGGTGGTTCATTCTTTTACATTTGAGTCAAATGTTATTACAGGTGGTTCATTCTTTTACATGTGAGTCAAATGTTGTTGC
Organism: Rhinogobius similis; assembly: GCA_019453435.1. Classification (NCBI taxonomy): domain Eukaryota; kingdom Metazoa; phylum Chordata; class Actinopteri; order Gobiiformes; family Gobiidae; genus Rhinogobius; species Rhinogobius similis. Next base: position 8,677,260 of record CM033624.1, on the reverse strand, counting down.
AGGTGGTTCATTCTTTTACATGTGAGTCAAATGTTATTACAGGTGGTTCATTCTTTTACATGTGAGTCAAATGTTGTTGCAGGTGGTTCATTCTTTTACATGTGAGTCAAATGTTCTTACAGGTGGTTCATTCTTTTACATGTGAGTCAAATGTTATTACAGGTGGTTCATTCTTTTACATGTGAGTCAAATGTTGTTGCAGGTGGTTCATTCTTTTACATGTGAGTCAAATGTTCTTACAGGTGGTTCATTCTTTTACATGTGAGTCAAATGTTCTTACAGGTGGTTCATTCTTTTACATGTGAGTCAAATGTTATTACAGGTGGTTCATTCTTTTACATGTGAGTCAAATGTTGTTGCAGGTGGTTCATTCTTTTACATTTGAGTCAAATGTTATTACAGGTGGTTCATTCTTTTACATGTGAGTCAAATGTTGTTGCAGGTGGTTCATTCTTTTACATGTGAGTCAAATGTTATTACAGGTGGTTCATTCTTTTACATGTGAGTCAAATGTTGTTGCAGGTGGTTCATTCTTTTACATGTGAGTCAAATGTTCTTACAGGTGGTTCATTCTTTTACATGTGAGTCAAATGTTGTTGCAGGTGGTTCATTCTTTTACATGTGAGTCAAATGTTATTACAGGTGGTTCATTCTTTTACATGTGAGTCAAATGTTCTTACAGGTGGTTCATTCTTTTACATGTGAGTCAAATGTTATTACAGGTGGTTCATTCTTTTACATGTGAGTCAAATGTTGTTGCAGGTGGTTCATTCTTTTACATGTGAGTCAAATGTTATTACAGGTGGTTCATTCTTTTACATGTGAGTCAAATGTTATTACAGGTGGTTCATTCTTTTACATGTGAGTCAAATGTTGTTGCAGGTGGTTACACATAGCATTTATTTGAGGTACATGTTACTACAAATTGTTACACGTTGCATTACATTTGAGTTACATGATATTACAGGTGGTTACACATTGCGTAGGCAGTTGGTAGATATTCACTGTTAATATGGAGGTTGGTGGCAATGCTGCGCCCTTAGGCAAAACACTTTTGTTCACTGTTGCCATCAGAGGGCAACAGCGTTCAAACTGAATATGAAAGACAACCTTTTTTACGCATGCCTTAATGAAAAAAGGTGAAAAAAAATTATAGGGCTTGTACCTGATTTTGTCTGTTATCTCCACCCACGTTGTCCCTTCTCTCATTCTGATGTTGAATCATGACAGAGAAACAACTGTCTGATATAGTCACAGGCGGTTCTCCGATTGGATAAAACTGTCTGTCATGGCAGTTGCCTCCCGTATTGGTCTAAATTCACAAATGCCTTTTAAAATGTATCAGCAACATCATTCCGTCTCATTTTTCACACATTGCATGGAGAGAAACGCGTTTTTCTTGAGCTAGAACAAATAACAGTCATGTTCAGACCCAGTAAAAAGGCACGGACGTATTCCAGTGCAAGAATCAAAACCCCCTGATTTACAGTTCTCAAGACCGCAACTGTGAATTTTTAAAAAGCACTGTCCTTGCCCGTTGCCTCTCAGCTGGACTCAGACCATCACATCACCACTAATGCAACCACAGTATGTATACAACCCGGCTACATTTATATTCATGACACGGTATGGAAGCGTTTAAAACTAGCACACTCTCCCGTCCCCTCCTCTTCCCGCCGCGCTTCTTTTGCATTTTCCGAATATTTCTAACAACCACAAAATTCTTTCCCAACTTTCTGCGGCGGACTCCGACTCTTCTCTGCATCCTGTCCTCTAATTTCAGCGAGGATGTCCCCAGCCGACACCGCGCTCATTCCTCCTGTCACTGCGCCGCTCGTCTACGGTCTATTTTCTGCATGTAATTGGAACTGATATGTTTTCATGTGAGCGCCAGCGACCACAACATGGAGTTTTTTTCGGGGTCTCTTAAGATTCTTGGGTGCCGCACGTCAGACTGTTTTGAATCGCCGGATGATTTAGGTTCCCGTAAAGTTTTGTAAAGTTAAACGCGTCGGTGATATTTCCGATTGGGGCCTGCGTTTTCCAAGAGATTTTTGGTGATTTTCTTTTTTTAATGATGTTCAAGGTCGATTATTATGTATGGTTCAGAGTGTGCTGTTTTATTGTATTATTTTTATGTAAAGGTGCACTGGGTAACATTTCTGGTAGATGGTCTGTCACCTTTTTGTCTCTGTGGTGATGCAGTTGCTTTGCCTGGAATGTTTCCACAGTTGCATTAAACTTGTCTACCTTGCATTGATTAAATTAGAGGTTTTAGTACTGCTTAAAAATATGTTAATTTCCTGCTCATGTCAATTTGTTTACATTGAAGTTACATTTTTCTATATTCTGTAAATGCATTTTCTTTAATAATTCAATATAAAAAGACATATTTCATAAAAAAGAAAAGAAAAAAGAACCAAACTGAACTTCAGTGTGAGTTGAGTGTATACCGAGGGTTTTTCAAGGAGTATCCTGACTGACTTTCCGTCAACAAGCAAACCTACCTAGAGTTTATTTTGCTTCGTTCCCGGTTGCCTGCCTATTTACAAGGTCCTCTTGCTCTGATAAAGCATAAAGCATAAGCATAAGTTTAATTTTTGCCCAGATTGTTGCGTCGCAGTTAAAAATTGGTCAAACATCGACCACAGAAATAAATAAAGCCCTTATGCGGTCGCTTGCCTAAAAGCTTAATTAATAAATAAATAAATAAATAAATTAATTAATTAATTAATTTCATTGTTAATTTCCACCACCGGCAGCAGAGAGCGCTCCAATGTCTACAAACCTTATTGGAAAAGAAGGTGTCATTTGTAAATGTTTTAAGTTAGATTATGTTAAATACTATTCCTAATGCGACCAAAAGCATGTTTTAAAGACAATTAAAGCTACAAGAATGCAGTCCACTTTAACCGGTGGTGGATGAAGTACTCCATTTTGTTACTCCAGTAAAATTTCAGATACAGCAGCAAAGAAATACTCATGTAAAAGTAAAAGTATCACATTTTTAAATCAAATAATGTATTAAAGTACTCCTTTAAAAATGTACTATAAGAGTAAAAAGTAAAAGTAATCATTTTTGAGCATCAAATTGCAATCTGGATTGATTTATTCTGGTGAGTTTTGGTCATTAAAAGCAGCTTTTCAGGTTTTTTTTTTCTCTATAGAGGCTTTTTGTTTGCAGCAGGAAAGATGTCGCCGTAAATGTGCAAAAACATAATCCCTTCGTTCTTTTCAGAAGGTCTAAAACCTTTAGAAAATATACTTTTACTTTTCAGTCCAGCTCCAGAATGTAGTGGAGTAGAAAGTACAGATACATGCTCTGAAATGTAGTGAAGTACTGTAGAATGTACTCAAGTAAAGTACAGATGCCTAAAATATTGACTTAATTGCAGTACTTTAACTTTTGTACTTTTTGTTCTTTGTTCCTTTCCACCACTGACTTTAACACTATAATAAAATGAGTTTTCTCATTCAAAAAGATTGAGTCAGACTAAGTTAAAATAAATTTACTTGTTATAATTATTTTTCTTTATTAAAAATTCAACTTATCCTTGACTTAAACCACAACTCATCGATCTGTTTGTGTCTTGCGAGGTCGTCCTCCAAGCGTTTAAATGAAATCACTCAAGCACAGCACAAAAACACATCCCCGCACTCTTTTATATTTAAAAATACAAAATAATAACGCATGTGCCAATCAAATTAAAAAGTCATTTCACAAGTTTAAAAGAGTGTTTTCCGGACATTTCTTCGCTTACGGGGCAGCGGGGAACACGAAACTAGCTGCTGACGCTGATGGATTTGCTGTTTAAGATTTTGACAAATTGATTTTTACAGAGCTGACCTAAAACCGCAGCGGGATCGGAAAATGTGGAAATTCTAATACGTACGGTGTGTTCTTTGGAAAGCAGGAGTCCGTAATTCAGGTTCAAGTCAATTTGTTTTCAATTATGTAAAACCTGTAAAACCGCCGCTGTCATGCCGGAGGTTCCAGACTGTGTGGGAACAGGCACAGAGCTGTTTAAGGTGAAAGTGCATGTGTTTTTGTAATTATTGCGTAGTTTGGTGGGACAAAACCTGTGGTAAATACTTATCGTAGTTTTACATCTGTCCAGCAAACAGGAAATTAGGCCGAATTCTAAAAAGGATTCCTACCTACGTCATCAAAGCATAAAATTCCATCCAAAATGCAGGGACAGTTTTTGCACAAGAACATGATTTTTTTTTCTTTTTTTACAGTACAGAGACCGTTCTCAGTGACCTCACATTGTTTGTGTATGCTGACTGACTGCGTGTCAAAAAGCTATCCAATAAATAGCGGTTTCTTCTCATTTAGAGCTGAGGACACATTTTTAGCCCAGATTTTCAGTCGTGTCTGGTCATTCTTAGTCACCTCTCGCTAAAGACAGTCACAGCTGCTTCAGTCTCGTAGCGTGGAGCAGTTACAACTGGACTTGTGCTACAAAGTGTGCTCCAGCAGTCATTCAAGCAAGCCGATTTTGGCCGTGCTCTGGTACAGTTTACTGTTAACAAGAGCTGTCATAGTTAACGTGTTAACTCATGCGATTAATCATAGAAAATTGACGCATTGATCACAAATTGACGCAGATTAATCACACGAGGAAACATGCTCTTTTAGATCACGCAGGAGGCTTCACCTGAGGATGAAAGAACAGGAGCAGCTGTCATCACATGGTTCATTTTATACGTATAATCCATCAGTCCTCACGTAGATGAGCCCAGATCACTCAGCAGCTGATGTTTACGAACCAAGAACAAACCAAACACGGGGCGGAGATCACGTTTCGAGCCGTGTGTGAGCGCTAAAACAAGTGAACTGGACCAAACATGTCACCAAACTATTACAGAGCACGTGCAGACACCAGACCAACTCCAGACCAACAGCTCCATCTGTCTCCATGAACGTCAGTTACCTATGTGTAACTATAGTACTATGAGTGTATGAAGGGCCTGTAATCCATTAAACCTGTGTTTGGTCATGTATCTTAGATTTACCTGAAACATGAAGCTACAGATTCAACATTAAATGCAATGTCTAGACCTCATTAGTTGGGATTTTGAATGTATTTAGATTTGTGAAATAATAAAATGAGTAAAATTTCACAAGAAAATGTGCAAAAATACTTCAAAATAATAATGCTGGGAAAAAAAAGCATGATGCGATTGATCATGATTAATCACAGTTCCAAAGTGTGATTAATCAGATTCATTTTTTTACTCATTTGACAGCACTACTGTTAACTAACACTACAGCACAGACATGGAGCCTGCGGTCAATGAAAAGGAGCAAAGGAGACACTGGTAACATCCTCTGGGCTAAAACTTTAGATTTTCATTATTTTCAGAAGAGACAGATTCACAAACAGTGAGGCATACAATGATATTTCTGCATTATTGCCTAATATAATGTAAAAATGCAGACACACAATGTTTACATTTAAAACCATAGCTGAAGTTTTAAATCTGCTCCTGCCATTGAGCCTCCGCAGTATTAAATGTGACGTAATGTTAAAGTGCGTATCACAGGTTTTTATGGTTTTCTAATTTTGACTTTATTCAGTGTACTAATACCTCTTGTAAATGTAAATGATACTTTTACACCAATCAGGTAGCAGTTTGTGGAGAAAAGTTGAAAAATCTGTTGAAAATGACAGGAAGTAAACACACTGATGACATCACACTGGGGAGTTAAAGATTATGTATAATTTACACAAAATAAACTACTTTTTTGTCCCTTTAAACATCAATTCAACAAAATAAAGGTGTTCACGTGTGTTTTTAAAAAATCTTATAAACAAATCTGTGACATTCGAGATGTTTTGTAATTTCCCAGTGTGATGTCATCATTTACAACCAGGAAGTAAAATGAAAAACCTAAAAAAACAACAACACTAAACTGGGGTAAAATGTGTCAAGATTTTAGCAGAATTTGAGCTATATTAACTGCATTTTAGTTAAATGAGTAGTCCAACCTGACTTAGGCACTTTAATTTTGCTAACGTTCACAAAGCGCTAATGACAACAAAAGCTGAAATACACTTTCAAACATTGATTTATAACTTACAAATGTAATAACACTGTCTGGGTTAATACATTTACTTAATTGGATCCACATTTTGTCTAATTTGAACTCCTGGTTTGTATTATTCGACTTGAGTTGTTACAGCACATAAACTGTATAATGCAAAAACTCTCTCTGAGGTCCAAGTTCTGACCTCCGAGGACAACTGGAACACATCATAACCTGACTCATTTTAATAAACTATTTGTTCATGAGGAATTAAAGGCACTGTACCTGATTTTTACAGTTTTGAAACATCGTCGATTTAATCCCTCATTCGTCCAGGCGCGTTCCATCATAGAAAATGTTACAGGGGCTGTCATCCGGACGCTGTTTGAAGATCGAGACGTTTCGACTTCTGTCCAGAAGTCATTGTCAATCAGTGAGCTGGTCTGCAAACCGTCCTAGATCATCTACAATACCCTGCAGGAGGACAGAGAAATAGGCCTTTCCGTTCATGTAATCTCCTTCCCTTACAGCCGGTCCCTGGATTTAAAAGTGACGGCCATCGATCGCGCCACATATGCCATCCAGGTAATATTTTATTTCATCTAATTATCCATTTGAATAGGTCACACAAGATGCTCTCATTTTCACCTGATAGATACTTTTACAATATATCTGTGAAGGTACTTTATTACATGCAAAAAAGATCCAGTACATGAACAAGTTTTCATGGTTCAAAACAGTACAAAATCAGGTACAGCACCTTTAAGTGCTTTATTAAGGTACAGTTATAGTTATAGTTTTGATATAATTTGCTACATGAGTTGACTTTTCTCCTGAAGCAGCGTCCGCCCTGCCAGCTTCAGCCCTTCACTCCTCTGTCAGCTCGCTCCATTTGAATTAGCATGTTTTTTCTCCACTCTGACCAACATCCTCATTATCCACTTTCACCTCTAAATCACTATCACTGGCTGTGACCGCGCTCCAAACAGCTGCACCAAAGCGCCACTTTAGCCTTCAAACAAGGCGCTTCAGTAAAAGACTGTACGTTTGGATTTGTTATCTTTTTAGCGAAATACTGTCTTTTACATGATGCATTTTAATCCATATTTTGAGCGTACAACAAGCTACGCGCACGTTGGTTAACTGTGAGGAAGATTTTGAGCACTGAAATGGTTAGGAATGTAACTTCTGAATCATTTAAATGAGACATATTGGGCCAAATCAACTTTTAAAGAACTTTTAAACGTATTATAATTGTTTTTCTTCTCATTTACCCACTCAAGGTTTATTCAGAGTGATGCATGCTCAAGTGTATTCTCCTGTGCACAAGGCCCCATTGCTCCACTGCTCAGGACTCATTGTTTTTTCTTAAATGTGTAGGATTCAATAGTGTTGTGTAGCCGTTTTAGCACAAATTAAGAAGAAGAAGAAGAAGAATTTTTATTTATAGAGCACTTTTCCACCTAATAGGCACCCAAAGCGCTTAAATAAAAAATAAAAGCTTAAATAAACTCCCCAGCTCTCTATCGCAATCGGTCCACAGTCAGGGCTCGCAGCGAGTAAAGAGGCAGGCTGAAGTCAGTACAATTTGTCAGAGCTAGAATCAAACCAAACGCCGCGGACCGTTGCACATGGAGTTTGGCATGTGTGCTATCACCCATCGAACAGCACAATTTTCAATCCAGAAGTCTTGTATCAGAACTTGTATCTTTTATTGAGTCATGTTAGAGCAATAGTGCAATTTAGAACATCATAAAATAATCACAGGTGACACAGATTATAACTATAGCAGACAAAAACATCTTCTTTAATGTTTGCAGACAACTTTTTTCAGTTTGAGCACTGCATCCTTCAGCAGCTGCACAACATCTGTTTATCCTGTGGTGTGGAGCGTGGAAGTATAAAGCAGTACAATTTAAGACTATGGTCGGATCAAAGTGCACAGGTAAATGAAATATCTTGATTGTTGTCTGTCAAATGTGTTAAATGTTTCAACCAAAACTAAGCTGCTTGTGCTTATCATCACAGTGAACATGGCTGCTGCTAATATTCCCGTACAGACAATGCAGAATGTTTTATGTTCAGGAGAATTCACCCCGGGAATAATTACAAAAAAATCTGCAAAGGCTGTTAATTTGTGAAGCATGACTCTGGAATAAAGTAGAACTGAATATTATTACAGTACATTTGCAGCATTTGAAGGATCTGTTTGTTAGCGTGAGAACCAGGCAAGTAATCATTTTTTGCTTTAAAATCACAAGGTCGCCAGTGTCATTCCCATCATTACCATATAAATATAAAAAAATTATAAATATTAAACTGAGATCAAAAGAGCACTGGTATCCCACTGGACTTCAGGACAATGCCTCTAAACTCCTGCCATGGACACAATAACTGGATACCCGTGGAACATACTTCTGGCCGCAGGAAAAAAGGCCACCACAAAAAATGGATGACACAACGATCCAAGACTGGACTGACATAGTAATGGACATTAGAAAATTGGAAAAAATGACATTCGGACTTAATCCTAAAATGGAACTTTTTGTTTGGACCAAATGGGACTTGTACGCTGGACAAAATGTGTTGTAATTTCATTGGATGTTGTGTGTTACTTGTGTTTTCTGAGTGAATAACAAGGTCGCCTAGTGCAACTCAAACCAAATAAAGTGAAAAAGGACACGTTGAATTAAAATGCCAAGAAAAAAAACATTGAAAAACTGGAATACTGAATATTTTCAAGACTTTTCCAAGATTTTCCTTTCTGATCCTTTCTGATTTGAAAAGCCCCAGTCTTTTTCAATAAAGGAGGTGACTCATTTTTACATTTCTTTTCTGATCGTACAACTGTTTTCACTGCTGTCAACAATTTACCCGAGCCTCCCCCAGCTCGCATCGCGGGTAAACAACCATTAACAAGTCAAACCGAATAAAACTGTATTTAATTTGGCAACGTGTTCAAAAACGCATCACAAACTTGGAGATGGAAGATACAAAACGGGAATTATGCGCAGCAGAAACATTGCCATTATCCCATTGAGCTTGTAAATCACTTTCTCTTTCAAAACAACAGCCCTGAAAGAAAATTGTTAGTTTTTGTGCTTGGTTTGTGATCACACATAAGTCATTGTACGCGGAGAACGGTTCATAAAATGCGGAGTCATATTTGGGTGACGACCAGAACCGCAGTTTGTCTCCACAGTTTCCAATGAACTCACGAAAATATGAAACTATCAAGTGAGGTTTTGCGTCTGAAACTGTAGTTTTTTGTCTCCATAGGGAAATTTGTCCTCTGCGCTTGACCCATTCTTCTGTGACTTTAATCATATTCTTGAAAACCCCAACCTACCGACCTTCGATAGGACATACAATAAAGAAATTCCTGTGTCATAATTTTAGATGAGATTTTAAACGCTCTATTGTTTGGTGTTTTTGTGCATTTTAAGAACTACTAACTACTGTACTGCAAGGCTCAGAAACAGTTCTTTCAATATCTTTGTAACGTAGTGTAGTTTACTTTTGAACAAGAAAACAACAACAAAATAGTACAATACAATAATAGGATTGTATTAATTATATCCCCCCTAATAAACTTAAACAGTAAATAAAATATAACATTATAAAATTACAAGTGAAAACCATGTATTTAAATAAGCTGAACACGTATTAAATGCACCAACATATGGGAAATATGGTCTGATTCTTTAAAGGGGCTGTACCTGATTTTTATTTGTTTATTTATTTGAGAGGACATAGCGATTACATTGGACAAACCAGATGCATTCTTTCACGCGTTATAGCAGAAATGCTGATTTTCAACACCTGCCCATAGGAGGCGTTTATAGAAATTTAAATAAAAACAATACAGATCAGCACATACAATATTAATAATAACTAAAATTTCACTCAAGATTATCATGTGTGCAACTCTGCCTTGATCAGCCACAGTTTCAGACGTTTGTTAAAGACGTTTGGCTCAGTTTGCGATTTTAGGTCAGTGGGAAGAGAGTTCGATAGTTTGGGTCCATTGGAGGGAAAACTGGACGGTCCAAAAGATGTTCTGAACAATGGAACTCTACAGTCTCCACTGACAGAAGCTCTGGTGTTCGGTCTAACAGAGTCCTGACGCCTCACAGCCAGACCAGAAAACAGTGGTACTGTTTTGAAACGTGAAAAACAGTTTAAAGGTCCCATATTCTGCTATTTTGCCCTTTACACAGTCTATTCTAAGGGCCTTGTTGATAAAATTTTGCGTTGTGCAATATCCATAACATAACAGTTTCCAAAAAACACCCATTTCTTGGACTGGCCCCCCTCCTTGCAAAAGCAAACGGCTCACTCTGAGATCTGACCCCCCCGAACAGAGAGCAGGCTGCCTCCCCCGCCCAACTCGCGCGCCTCCCCCGCCCAACTCGTGCCGAAGCCTAGAGCGGAGATAGTGCGCATGCGCCGTGTGCTCCGGTAAACAGCGATACACAAACACAGGAATAAACCTTTTATCCGTCCTGACGGTGCGTCGTGCTGAGTCCTACGTCCTGGATCTGACCTGGAGTTTGACGATCATGCAATACCTCGACGACAGACGTTGCCGTTTGGTAAATAACAAGCTAACTCTTCGATCTATCGTATCCATCGTGTAATTACTGTGTAGCATTAGCATTAGCTGTTTTTATTCTGCGGCTGCGCGCTTCCTGGAGGCGTGGCTTAAACACCGCGTCATCCGAGTGAAGCCGCGTCATCTTAGTGAGGAGCCCCCGTCTGCTGCTCAGCTGAGGGGGACGGAAAAGACAGTTCTCTATTGAAAACATGCGGGAATCAATAAAAAAAACACTTTGGGCACACATACGAGGCCCAAATAGCACTGTAGGAAGGTTAAAACCTCTGAAAAGTCGATTTTGCATGTTATCGGATCTTTAAAAAAACTCGTTCATGTCACTGATTTCTTACATATAATAAAGTAGAATCTGTTCTGGCCCAGTACAGGTATATTGTAAAAGGAAAAAAATATTCTGGTGAAAATGAGACCACAGCGCTTTCTTCGAGAAGCAGGTATTGCGCCGTTAGCATGCTGATGATCGCTAGCTCAGAGACTCATTAAAAGAGCTAGTAAACTCATTCTGGTGAACATTTAGGATGCTGGGACTGCATCAGGAAAATGAGCGATACATGTGAACTAGTTCTACTTTTCACATTTCAAAGCAATAAAAATCAGGTACAGGCCCTTTAAATATTCTTCTGGGGAGGAACCCCCAAACCCCCTGTTTAAAGCTGTTAAACATGTAGCTGTTGAACATATGAATTTGAATTTTACAATGGTTTACCGCCCCAAATTTATGAACCTGTCACCACACCACTTGCTTTATTGTGTGTGCATGTTTTTATTTTTTACTATTATTATTTATTTTCACAATTTTTTTTTCTCTCTCCGTCCTATGTCAAGGTTATTGTCGGCGTCTTAAAACAAACAAAACCAAAATAACTAAAACCAAAAGCTTCCATCAAGAACAATTCAAGAGAAATGACAGAAAAGTTATTGAAAATCACACTTGATGAGGAGGGGCCTGGACTTAATTTTGCCTTGGGCCCCCAATTTCCTGGGTCCGCCCCTGAATCTATGGCCCGAGCGCCTGGAGGGGAGAACGGTTTACAGTTGAGGACTTTTTTGTCTCCATAGGGAAATTCGTCCTCTGCGTTTGACCCATTCTTCAGTGGAGCGTCCGGGAAACAATCTCAAGCTCTCGGTCAGGAGTAACTAGCTCGAGGATTAACATAATTGACATGTTTTGGGTTTGTGGAGAAAATGATGCAAGGCGCTGGTCACTTCCACCGTGCAGCAGAAACTTTGAGAACAAATGTCACACGCACTTCAAATGCAACTCTCTGCACTGTTTTCTGTTTGAGCACATGCCACCTTTCTCCACCAGAAAAGTTACAGTGATTGGCAGTAATTAAAGGGTGAACTACTCATTTTACTAAAACACAGTGAAAATGATTATATTTAAGATTTCACACTATATATATAATTTTTATAGGTTTAAATTTGTACTTCCTAATTGTAAATCATGACTCTCACTCTAGTTAACTAGTAAGCATGTTATACACTCATCTAATGTCAGAGAAATCATTATTTGACAAATATAAATTACGCACAAAATGTCTTCAGTGTGATGTCATCATATTTTCGAATTGTGCTCTACTTCCTGTAATTTTTTTCAACTTTTTTCACAAACTAGTATTTAATTGGTGTAAAACTATATATATTTACAACAGGTATTACCACGCCAAATATAAATAAAAAATAAAAAAAAATAAAAAAATGTTATGCACACTTTAAAGCACAGTACATTAGTGCAGTTTTTGAGTATCTGTATTTTACTTGAGTTGTATTTTTGCTGAGTATTTATTACATTGATTCCACTACATTTGAAAGACAAATACTTCAAACTCCGCTACAGTTCTAAAAAAGGCTTATAGTTTTTCCACATCGTTTGTCCCAAAATCAAATCTCTACTCACTGCAGAGATTTGATTTGTGCAGATGCTGCTACAGACTCTCCACAAAGAAAGTTTTCTCTTACGCATTTTTTATTGTTGTTGTTTAGTTTAGTTGCTTATTTAAAATGATTTGTACTTATACTTGTGACTGAAGTAAAGAGGCTGTGATTGAACCCCTGTTAAAAAAACCCGGCCTGGACACGTCAGTTGTCTCCAACTACAGACCTATATCCAAACTTCCCTTTATCGCAAAGATTCTGGAGAAGTGTGTCCTTTTACAGTTACAGTCATTTCTAGAAGCACATGGCACTTTTGACATCTTCCAATCGGGCTATAAAGCATTGCACAGCACAGAGTCTGCACTTTTAAAGGTTTTTAATGACCTGTTTTTAGTGACTGATTCTGGTGATTCTGCCATTTTAGTGCTTTTAGACTTGACTGCTGCCTTTGACACAGTTGACCACACAACTCTTTTAAATCGTTTGGAAAACTGTGTTGGTGTCAGGGGGACCGCCCTCGAGTGGTTCAGGTCCTTCCTCAGTGGGAGATGCTGCTCGGTCAGACTGGGGGACTCCACCTCGTCCACCGTCCCTCTGACCTGCGGAGTCCCCCAGGGATCAATCCTCGCCCCCGTTCTCTTTGCACTGTACCTTCTCCCTCTGAGTGAAATCTTTAAAAAACATGGCATACATTATCACTTCTACGCGGATGATTGCCAAATCTACCTGCCACTCAAAAAACATAGCTCCTGCCCCCTGACACCCCTCTTGGAATGTCTTAGTGACGTCAAGGTTTGGTTAGCTCACAATTTTTTTAAGTTTAAATGAGGGCAAAACAGAGGTCATTGTGTTTGGGAACAATGACCCCCTCCTGGACCTGGGCCCACTTACACAGCACATAAAACACTCTGTCACCAACCTTGGTGTCACTATTGACAGTGATTTTAAACTTAACAAACATGTGAACGCAGTGGTCAAATCGGGCTTTTATCATTTGAGGCTTTTATCTAAAGTCAAACCTTTTTTATCTTTTAAATCCTTTGAACAAGTCGCACACGCTTTTATCTCATCTCGTTTAGACTGCTGTAATGCACTTTTTTACGGCATCAGCCACCATGCACTTTCCCGCTTACAGTTGGTCCAAAATTCTGCAGCGCGCCTTTTAACTGGAACCAGAAAACGAGAGCACATAACTCCGATTTTAGCGTCTTTGCACTGGCTTCCTGTTCATTTTAGAGTTGATTTTAAAATTTTATTGTTTGTTTTTAAAGCTTTGAATGGACTGGCCCCACAGTACATCTCGGACCTCATCCAAATGTATCGCCCCCTTCGCGCTCTGAGGTCCGAGGGCCAGCTCCAGCTCGTGGGGCCTAAGACCAGACTTAGAACCAGGGGGGACAGGGCTTTCTCTGTGGTCGGCCCCAAACTCTGGAACGCTCTGCCTCCTCACGTGCGAACGGCCCCCACAGTGGAGTGTTTTAAGTCCCGTCTTAAGACCCACTTTTATTCTCTGGCTTTTAACACCGCGTGAGTTGTGTGGTCCTCTGTGCTTTATCATTTTATAATTTATTTATTGTATTAATTTATTTCTATTTTATGGTTTTATCTTTTTGCTTGGATTTGATTTTACTGGTTTTTACAAGCCGTAAGATCAAATTGAGTTGTTATTTTGTACTTTGTTTTGCCGTTTTATGTTTGTCTGTGCAGCACTTTGGAAACAGTTATGTTTATGAAATGTGCTATACAAATAAAGTGGATTTGGATTTGAAGTAATTTCCACACCAAATAAATAGCTAGTTTATAGCACTTTACTGAGTACTGTATTGGCGTACTTTAACCACGTGAATCTTTACTTTTACTCAAGTCTTGAAACGTAGTACTTTAGTGGTTGGTGGTGGTGGGAGGGGCTTAGGGTGCAGTCTTGCTTCTGTCAGTCCGCAAATATCTTACCACCTCCCAGTGCTGACTAAATAATGCACAGAATTGTCAAGCGATTTTGATTATCTAGAGGAGTGCTATGTGTATTATACCATGATTATTTTATATATATATATATATATATATATATATATATATATATATATATAAAAACAAGCCTGAATTGGTTTTAAAGCTTGAATAACTTCATTAGATCTAAACCAGGACTTAAAAGACACACATTATTCTGAATCGACTCAAGTTATAACGTTGTTTCCTCATCAAAAACATACCTGAAGTTGTATTTAGCTTCATTCAAATTTGTGCCAGTATCCTGTTCACAAGGTCCTCTTCTCTGCACCTGAAAAAGCCCTCAGATTTTCCCAATTTGTGACCATGAGATCTTCTGAGTTGTTTTTAAGTACAGAAATCCCCTCCAGACTTTATACTTTATCCATCTTTATATCTAACCATCTACATCTTCAAAAAGGTTAAAAAGTCAGAGAAGAAGAAGACATACCAAACTTAAATTATATTCTTGAAAACCCCAACGACTGACTTTCGATGTGATAGACAATAAAGAAATTACTGTCTCTTAATTTTAGATGAGATTTTAAATGCTGCATTGTTTGGTGTTTTTGTTTTTTAAGAACTACGATCTGTCATCTTCGTCACAGCCATCGAGTCTTACAAAAACAGTCATTTCTAAAGCCGTCAGTTCACACGTGCCTCCAGATAACGGCTGAATCTATGGCCCGAGCGCCTGGTGGGCAGAGCGCTAGTTTAGAAAGTGAATCATTATGTATCGTTTTGTGGAGTCTAAATTGTTGCCTGGATGAGACAGAAGTGGAGTGAGGTTAGAGCTAGACAAACACAGAACGTCCCAGTGACTTTTTTATTTTTATCACAGATACTAAATACGAGACACAAAGTGAGCCTTAGGACACATCTTTGGCATAAATTGTAAATGGCCTTTAAACACGGTGAACAGAGCAAGTTTTAAAGTTTTAAATGAAGCCATATCTTCTTGCTAATGCTCAATCAGGAGCTAAGCAGGACAGGGCCTGGTCAGTGCTTGGATGGGAGACACTGGGGGGGGGCAGTGGAAGCAGTGGTTCTCAAACTTTTTCAGTCGCAACCCCCAAAATAACAATAGTTCACATTTGCGACCCCCAAACACAAAAAAATAGGCGACACGCAAAGTGATAAATTAACCTTATATCTAATGTTTGACTTTATTTAGAGAATATAGACCTAGAAAAGTGACTTTAATAGGCCGACAAATAGGAATCTACATTTACCACTGCATTTAAAGGGTGTCAAGCCTTGTTTAAGACTATTGTATTCATTTTTCCCCGTCATCTGGGGACCCCCAGAAATCATTTGGCGACCCCCATTGGGGTCCTGACCCCTAGTTTAAGAACCACTGGCGTAAAGCACTTTGAATGTCATGGAAGGTGGTAAATAAATCCAATGATAATTCAATAATTCAGTCATTCATTCAACAAGTTAAAGGAAAGATATACCAATTCAGACTATGACACTAATTTTGCCCTTACGGTAAAGCTAACAACATGTTGCATGCTAACAGTGCATCCCTCTAAGAGGAAAACACACACATCCAGAAAGTCTTAGCAAGACTCCAAAAAGTAATCAATGCAGTGCAAAAAGAGTCCACACAGCTATTGTAGCTACCAAGTTATTTTATTTGCGTACACCTAGTGATGTTTCGGGCCTTCAACCTTCATTAGACAATACTAACTCTAACCTTGTCTGATGAAGGTCCGACGCCCGAAACGTCAGTCGGTGTAAAATTTGGCACATCCTTCATTAAACTTGTTCAACCCTTAAAATGTATTTATTCGCTGTTCTTGTGGTTGTGGCTCCAAATAGTGCACAGTTTAAATGTAATAATTTCAATGTTTGACCTTTTCACAGATTTACATTTTAAGCCAGACTTTATTCCGCACTGCAGTGCTTTGCAAGAGTTTATCCACTGTTCACATGTATAATTTGTACGGATTTCCGGCACATATTTATCAGGAAACGGAGTTGATTGAACGAATTAGAAAAAATTGGTTTGTCCAAAGTATGGTTACTATAGCAACTTCAGGGATTGCGTCAAAGTATCTGGCCATGCGCAGCTTGAAAAACCGTGCCAAATCAGCGAATGACAGCAAAGTTTATCGTCACAGTAAAGCTAACAACAACTAGCATGCAAACAGTGCGCTTCCTGTTTTGCGGAGAATAAAACTGTCTATAATTAGATGCAGAGAGCACACTGGGGTTTCATTTTGACCCGAATTAATGCTTTAAAAATAAATCTGTACTTGGGCAAAGCAGGTGTTACTTTATTACATGAAAAATCTTTAACGCGGCGAAGCTATTATCTGAGAACCACTGACCTAGATTTCTCAAACTGGGGTGCATAACTTCCTTGTTGACACTGTCAGTAACGAACTTTCCAAACCAGGGCCTTGTTTTTCTACCGGCTCACAGCTACATCTCTGCTTCTAGTGGACTGAACACACTGAATTACAAAGTGAATTATTACGCATCCTTTTATGGAATCTAAATTAGCGCCTGGATGGGAGCGAGGTGGAGCGAGGTTAGCGATAGACATCCCATTGTTATTCTATTACAGATGGACTAAATGCTACTGCTAGCCGACTATGGGCTAACCACATATTACCCAAACACTGTTATTATGTTATTATGACACTTAGCGGCTAAATGGAATCTGTCTCCCAAACAAGTGCAGCGGGCGGAGAGGCCGATAGGCTAAGTGCTACTCCGACTAAATTAGTGGCTTTACTGTAGGACTAGAGTGCTATTTGTGCAGCTGCATTAGTGACAAAAACGGAGCGAAAATCATGCTAATCAAAAAATAACAAGTATTTTAATACAAGCATTATTTAAAAGGCGCGTCTTATGCATTATTTGTATTGTTATTTGCTTTTAAATATGCTCTTGAGTATCTTTACTTTTACATTTTGTGTTTTAAAGCTTGAAAAGTACACATGACTTTCTATTGGTTAGGCGTTCCCTAATCAGTATTTGGTGTTAGCACGACATCTACTGAAGAAGACAGAATTACCATGGCGAGAAAAACAAAAAGTAGCTTTCCGACATGCTAACATATGCACGTAGTTGTAACGAGCACAATTTGAGACAGAAAAGCTCAGAACGAACCTGGAGATGATTTATGTGGACTGATTTACATGACATTTCAGTAGTTTTATAACTCCAGAAATCCGATTATTATTAGATTTCTGGAGTACACGTAAAACATAGCCATTTATTCTATGTAGGGAAAGTAGTCAATTGGGTATTAAAGCTGGGGTACCAGATTTTTTGGCTGTAAATTTGTACATTTTGTGTTTTCCATCTAAGAGTCCCCCGTAAAAGCAACACATTCTGACAAAAATGAGACCTCTACGTGCTGTCTACATCTAATAATAATGTATTTTGTCTCAACGTAAGAGCTAAAAGCAGCGCTCTGATTGGCCACGCTTGGGTGGTCCTCCCCAGTTTCACTTTGTCGTCTGAAGAAAGCTGTTGCAAAGCCGTGCACGGGACCGAAAATGAACGCATGTGAATTTTAAGGGTTTGTCAGTGCAAGGGGCGAGTTAGATTTAAAAACCTACTCTGGTTCTGAAGTGTGAAAATCAGGTACCCAAGCTTTAAAGTCAAATTAAAAATCAAACTGTGAAACATTCAACAAAAACATCTCCACGGGCACGGATTTTGTGACAAGATTGAAGTCATCCCCAACAGACAAGTCTCAAATATTTCCACCGAACTCGATGTCAGTGATCCAGCCGGGCCTGCGACTGATTTGGTTTGGTTTTGAAGCCGATGACACATGATAAATTTGTCGCTCCTTTCTGCCGATGCCAAACCAGTCGTGGCTTTTTATCACAGAAGAGAATGTGCCTGGTGTGAATTAGCGCCAGTCATAAAACACCATTGAACACATGTTGTCTGTGTGTTTATCTGCTGTGGGAAAAGTATTAAAGACGATGGGACACATGTGGTTTATTCCCATCGCATCGTGAGTTGTGTTCAAACAAGCGTTTGTTTAGGGCGAGGCGAAAGAGAATCGGGGTTTAGGGTAAGGGTTAACGATCAATTTAGTGAGTAGCAGGTTCAAATCTCGTCCAAGTGCAGCAATTCCGACTTTATTATTCCGAAGTTTATGCCACTTTTAAATGCTATACTGCGGAACAATTCGGGCAGAGAGTTGACGTAATCCCTCTTTCGTCAAGATGGTAGAAAAGGTTTCAAAGGTAGTCATCTGGAAACTGTTTTTGACACTGAGACGTTTCGACTGCCTTTCAGAAGTCATTTTCAATATGAAGGAGCTTGAAGATTAACAGCGCTGAGCTAAATATGGTCCTGCCTGAAGGGAGGAGTTTTGTCCTTAAACGGCTATGCCATTATTTAATTGTTGGCCTTGTTATGGGTCATTCTATCTATTGTTCTCTGTCGGCCTCTTCTTCTTCCCAGCTGTTGACTATTTTAGGTTTTCTACACATACTTACGCTTTATGATTAGTTCAAGCTGGGGTGGAGAGAAAATAATGATAGACAAGGTAAAAGGCTTTATATTAGAGGAGTTTCAATGCATTTTAATACAAAAGTCACTGGTATCAGTATCACAAATGCATTGACATCAAAATACTTGCCATAGTATTACTCAGCATTGAATTGGATTTAAAAAATGGTCACTAGTCAGAGCCTTCATTTTCAACCAGTGCACCAGGGAACACTAGTGTGCGCTGAACAGTTTACCATTTTGGAGTGTCCTGAACAAATTTTTGATCCAAGGAAAGTTGCAAAACGGTCATAATTACCAAATTCTAAGAACCAGACAATGACATGGACATTGTTTACCAAAACTGCTTTTATAACACTTTTTTTTTTAACTAAAAGCTGTTGTTTGTTAATGTTTTATTCAATGGTGTGCCACGAATTAATCAAAAAAGTGTGCCGCAACTGAAAAAAGGTTGAAAAACGACATGGTCAGCATTTGATTGACTTTATTCCTTTCTTGATTATGGTCTGAGAATAATATTGTAAACAGAAGGCAGATAATATTTTAATATACTATTTTTGTCTTTTCACAAAAATAGCCTCATATGTTAATGCAGTTGTGATACGCCACACTATTTTGTTGGTTTTTGTTCTAATTTGTTTCGGGTTTTGTCTGTATAAAAAGATACGTAGCGCACCTTTCAAAATGATCAACACTCTTTAGTTATTATCGCGTTTTCATTTTATTTTATATTGTAGGTTGATAGGCTTAATTTTTTTCCCAACCCACACATGCCACACAATCACCAGTCACACAGCTAGGCTATGCTAGCAAAAGTTAATTTTGTACAATATATTTCACAATTAGGATAAGGATAGGGCTAGGATTCGGGTTAGGTTTAGGAACAGGTCATTGTTTTGTTTATTTTTATTTTTAATGGTTTGGTGCAGGTAAGACAACTGGGTCTCGACAGAACAGCACTGTGGGAAAAAAAATGACATGGTTGACATCCATTAAATGTCATTTTTACTGAATTCTATACCAGGTTTAATACTGAAAAACCTTCAACTATAATACAGGTCATACTGTACTGTACTACATTACAGTATATCATGTATCAATTTAGACTTTGCCTGTCGGTTCCAAATATATTTTACACATTTATGCACTTTTGTGTTCTATTTGGCTATTTCATTTTCAATCTATTTCAAACAAGAGACTGTTGTGTTTTTATGTACTCCCCACTTGATGTGTAAAATACTGTAATAATAATAATAAAAGTATTCAAGTGTAAAGGTTCAATAGAAAACTGGGATTATCTTCAGAATATTACAAAGTATAAACAGATCAAGTGAGGTTTGGCAAATTATAAACACCCAGCTACAGTGATATCAGAGCTTGGTTTAAACAGATTAATTAATGTATTTTACATTATTTGTTCAATTAATTGGAGATTATTTTAGATACTTTTGTATGAATCTTGATATTTAGGCGTAGGCACTTTTTAATTGCAACTCAGGGACAAATAAAGTGATTGAATTGAGGTTTTAATGGACAAATACTTACAAAAACTCCACAATAATTTTTCATTTTATCTACTGGTACATGACATACTTCGCGATATATTATACTTTTTATTAAGGTCAGATACTATTTAGTCTTGAAAACACTATTTTTCTATCTGCTGTAACAGAAATGCAAATCAACCAACATTTCTACAATGGAAATTCAAAACAGTTGCTTAATATTTTCATTCTAAAGACTTAAAATCATTCGCATTTAGATTACACGTCATTTGAGATGTGTTGCGATCTACTTCACATTTTGCCTCCGATCCGCAATTCTGACCACTGACTGACTTTGAAAAGTGGCAAACGCGGCCGGGCTTTCCCCTGAAACTTCGCATTCAATTTCCCATTCCATAATCTGATCATCTCCCGTTTGCTGCTTCCATTCCCGTCGCGTTTCCCATTGTCGGCCCTCGTCCACCCGGCCCCGTGTTTTCGCGTGGCTCCATCCGATAGCATTGACTCCAGGAATCACTACATCTCACTCAGCAAGTTCCCACAGGCCGCTCACAAAAAGAGGACGAAAAAAAGAAAAAAAAAAACCTCGTCAAACCACAAAAGAAAAAAATAGTCTTCACTCCAAAAGCCACAAGAACACTTATCTTCCACCCAGGCCTAAACAATCCAGCTCGCGGCCCCTCCCTGTCGTAGTCTTTTTGTTCTGCGGAGATCCGAGCAGGATTGGCTGGAGATACATTTTGCCGGACGTAAACGTGGAATTGGAAAATGCAAGTTTACGTCAAGTTTTTCTCGAGAAAGGATGAGAATGCGAAGTTGCAGATAAGTGTGAAAGCTCAGACTAAACAGCGACAAAACCAACAAAAGAGAGACGTGGAAAACGGCACGGTTCAGTTTGATGTAATGTTGGGTCATGGGGGAATCAAATGTTGAGTCGATAACGTAAGAGGAATGAGTGACCTTTTTACGTGGCCTACATGTGACAAAAGACACATGACACCCAACTTACTTTTACAAATTTAATATTTCCTTTGGTGTAAAATAAAGATAAATGAATCATTGTACACATCAGCCCAGTCTCCAGAAAAATATGAACGTAATTTACGTTTTTGTAATTCCATTTACGTAGGTATTGAGCCTTTTTGGAAATTATGCTGCATGAGTACGTCAACGGAAAATGTACATATTTCACGTTTTGCAAATTAAGTTAAATAAGAATGTCTATCAGAAACATACACGTTACAGTTTATCAATAATAAACCCTGACCCAAACACTGACTCTAACCCTAATTTACAAAAAGTAAAATGTGTACTTTTTCCACAAATGTACTTATTGAATGTAATTGCAAAACGTAACTTGTGTATGTTTTCTATAAACATACTTATTGAACGTATTTGTACGTGTTTTTCTGGAGACGAGTTTGCAGCTATTAATGTGAAAATGTACATAGAACTTACATTCATTATTTGTCATGAGTCCAGAACAGGGGCGCTGGACTGGGGGGTAAAGGGTACTGGCTTCGGTGGGCCCAGGACAGGGAGGGGCCCAGTCTCAGTTGCATTTTTCAACACAAAAGCATTGTGGCTGAGTCTTTCAATGACTAAATGCAAAATGCAAATATTAGCCAAGTTTTTTAACAAATAAAACTAGATTATAATTTGCAGTTATTGTAATTTATTTTTGTAATATGAGTATGAAAATGTGTCAAAAACAAACAGTACTGTTCCATAACATAAGCCGGTAGCTATACAGGATGTCTATAAATTAAATTAAATCTTTAAAAGATATTGTTAGGCGTATGTAGAAACCATATGGGTTGTATTCTAGCAATAGTAGGTGAAGAAAATAACATTAGAGTAACCAAATGTGTTGGGATAAATAAATCATATACACAATGATACATTAATGGGCCCACCAAGAGGGTTTGTTTCTGGGGCCCAGAATTTGGTGCTACGCCCTTCGTCCAGAACGAAGGTTGAAAGTCCATCCCATTTCAAAGCTTGCCGTGGTTCCAAAGTAAATGTCTTTCATTTTCCCCACTGACATGAGATTTAAATATAAGTTCACGGTCTTGCTTTGATGGACAAAGAGTGGAAGTGTATGTACTGTACGTCCTAATGGAGGACCACCAAATCACATGTTTGGAGGGAATTTTGCTGGAAAGGTTTGTCACGTTTTTCAGAACTCTATGTCAAAGTGCTCAAATTTCACAAGGAAATGCTAGCTGCTGGCGAAACTGTAGTTGCCAAAAGGCTCACCATTACCATGTGTTGTTGGGTTGGCCTGTTGTTCAAAGTAATTGGACTGAGATTAACGAGGCATTCCAGTCCGTCTTTGACACAGCCATCCCATGATACAATGTCTTTGGGCCTCAGAACTCATGCCACTGCCACTGTAAATGGATACCTTTGGAGTATACGTTTGGCAGCAGCGAAGGTCTTTGCAGACAAATGGATGACACAAACTGTACCAGCAATCAAGGACTGGTTGAACATTATGTTGGAAATGAGAAAAATGGAAAAAATAACATTCAGACTTGATGTGGACCTGGAATAAATTGGAAGACTCTGGACTAACGTGCCTTAATTTAACTGCTCTCTCTGATCTTGGTCTGTTTTTTTTTTTTTTGGTAGTTCTGTTCTAAAAGGAAGTTTGTGAATTCTCTGTAGGTTTGTTCTCACTTGTTCTTCACAGATTGTTCTTGTTTGGTACCAGTTTGAGTCAAGTTAATTCTGATTTGGTCCT
This sequence comes from Rhinogobius similis, assembly GCA_019453435.1. Lineage (NCBI taxonomy): Eukaryota > Metazoa > Chordata > Actinopteri > Gobiiformes > Gobiidae > Rhinogobius > Rhinogobius similis. The sequence goes on along the minus strand of CM033624.1, from coordinate 8,654,008 downwards.
GTTTTTGTCATGATTTAGCCCTGGCCTTGTCCGTATTTATTTCCAGATGTATTCATAGTTTAGTCCCGACGCGGTGTTGTGAACACACACTATAAAGTTATGGCTGAGAAAATTCCTCAGCTTCTGTCGTCTTCAAGTTGTCGGATATAGAAAAGGTGTTGATGGATTCATGCAGTCCAGCCCTCAGATAATCCACATAATGAGAGACAGTAATGAGGCTTGTCATTGAAGTGAATCTACCACAGACTAATTATGATGCCTGTTAACATTCCTCCACAACCCAACGAGCCACTTTAATCCACTTGGATTAAAGTGGCTAATTTCAAACTTTGAACTAGATAAGATTGATTTATTCTTAAATGATGGGTGATACCACATATTTAACTTTTGTTTCAACAACCAGGCTGGCATTGCCAATACCAATTCTGCAACAGATTATGTCACCAACATTTATAGTGATTTTTTCTTTCTTTCTTGGAAGCAAGCAGGTGACACCATCATGCCACATTACAGGTCCAGTGTGTGGAGAGGCGACCCCACTCATAGGAAGACCTAAAGCATCTTTAACAACCAGTGTTATCCTTTTATGAAGCCTTCATCTGTAGAGCTAGTAGTCCAACTGTTAGCTGGCTGTTACGTAAACTTCCTCACACGCTTATTCTTTATACTGTTTTTTAATGTTTAGTAAGGTAACATACCAAAACAGACAAATCCCTGCATGAACCCGATGAAAAAAGTAACGTTTGACTTCTTCAACAACCAGTGCAGTGCTTTTCACGAGTCTGCCTTTGTCTAGACTTTGTCTTTGAGTTACTCATCCAACCGTTAGCAACTCCAACTTGTCTCTAGCTGTTATGTACCTTCTACATACGTACATTTTTTATGTGAGTTTTTTTTTTTTTTGTTAGAAAAGCATAGCGTTTGCTTCGTCGGTGGCACAGTGGGTAAGGGCTTTGGACATGTGCGGTTGCTGCCATCGCGGCATCGGGGGTTCATGCCATAGCTGTCCTGTCAAAGTGGAGCCTTCAGCCCAAAAAAATTCCTTCATAGGGAGCCACGCCTTTATGTGAGTTAGCTGTCCAACCATTAGCCGCTGCATCTAGTTTTTAGCTGTTATGTACACTTCCACACACGCATATTATTTAAGTTTAACGTACAGATTTTAATGCTTAGAAATGTGACATACTGCGAAAACACCAACACATCCCTGCGTGTTTCTTTTGGATTTGACTTACCAAACGCAACGAAAAACATTTGATCTCTCTGACAACTAGCGTTATCCTTTTAGCAACCCCTGCCTTCATCTTCATACACTTCTACACACGCTTATTTTTTATCCTTGACCTCTTCGACAACAAGTGTTACCCTTTTAGAGACCCCTGCTTTTATTTGCCGCGCTAGCTTTCCAAACCAATTAGCCGACCCGCTTCACACTCCGTCTCTTTACATGTGCAGCCCGGACCACAGCCCAACCACAGAGCCGTTCCTCGCTGTTCGCCCCGGCCTGCCTCGAGTGTGGATGCGGGGCTTCTCATGCTGAGTCCTTCCCACTCGCGGTACGCCGAAGCATCCACACATTTTATTAGCATCATTTAGATATTTGCGCGGCCGCTAACTTTGACAAATCTCCTTCAAAAAAAGCCCTTTAATGAATGAGTCAGCAGCGCGGCAGACATCTTAATTGCAGCTTTTGTCGAGTTAGCATTTCCCCGCTGTCTATCTTCAGATCGCTAATACGTACATAATGGGCTAGAAGTTGTTTAGTTGACAGTTTTGGGTGACAAGTTTGACGCGGGGATTTTTACACTTTCCTCTCATTTTCCAGCCTAAAGCGTTTAACTTGTGTTTTGTGTTTTTTATTTGACATAAGATAACTTTGATTTATTTACTTCTTCTTGTTGACTTGTAATTACACAATTACATTGTGCTTTAACTTAGATTTCAACAAATTCCTGACATTTTTTGTTAACTGTTATAAAGATAATTTTAGGTCTATAGTTGTCAGGGAATGGTTTTAGCTTGATTTATGTTTTCAAGGTCAATATAGGTCGAATCAATGTCCAAAGTACAAATGTTAAATGGAGCCAAAAGCGCCATAATCTTTGAAAATTAAAGAGAAACGTTGAACTGTGAAAATAATGTAGTGAAGTTGACATTTAAAACCCAGTAGTATTTTGACTTTTTTTTTTGTTTTTTTTGGCCTGTAGTGTGCAGTACAGTAGACAGTGCAGTGCGAAATGAGTATGAGAGAGGGAAGGGCATTCAGCAAATTGTTGCAGCCGGAATAAAACTCACAATGCTGTGTCCGGCTACATGTGGAACCCAGTATATTTGCTATGTAGTTTTTTCAAGTTTTTATTTTACCTTCAGACTTTTTTTTACCCCACATTCAGATCGTCTTGTTTCAAGTCGTACTTTTTCAAAAACAAGACTAAAGCCCAAACCAAGTCAGACAGGTCAGATTAACCCCTGTCAAACAAAATTCTCAGAACAAAAAATTTCAAATCTAGTTAAAATCAGGTCCAGGCCAAACTTGACCAGGAACAAAAGTCTAGACCAAATCCTACCACCTTCGCCAAAATTGTCCATAATGTAACGTAGAAAATACAGCATATGGCTTGAAACTCGAAAAGATGGCTTGAGGGTTGGAAAAAATTCTGAGCGTGAAATAAGAATACAAACGTGAAAAAAATAAAGTCCGAAACTTGAAAATAAACTTGAAACTTTAAAGAATACATTTTCAACACAAACATTTTTATTCTGACTGTTTTGGTAACTTAAAAATTAAATTGATGTGTGCTGACATCATATATAAGTCCATTATGGTAACTAAACAAACTACACTGAACTGACTTGAGTGTCAACTTTTGGAATCCATTATTATTATTATTTTTCCTTCACATTTTAACATTAAAACTAGATTTCTCAATTTCTTTTTCTTTCAGTTTCAAATATTATGGGCCTTTTTCGACATAATATTGTTCATGATGTAATGCAGTGATTAACGAGACAGTTTCACATCTGTAGTTTACACCTTAAACTATTATTCACACAATTATATTCAATCACAAAAAAAGAAGCAAAAAATACAACTTTTCCTTAATTTCACAATTTTGTTCATTTTTAGACTTCGTAATCGTTCAAGATCCAGTACAACTTCTTCTATTGCAAAACAGACTGCACTAAAAAGTATCCTTCACACACGGTTTTTTAAATTTTTTTTTACCTGATAATTGTTTTGCAGAGTTTTCCATTCTTTCCCTAAATATGTTGTTTCTTCTTTTGGTCCATAGTCACAACCTGAGTTTGGCACGAGGTCACGGCAGCTCGGACAGCACAGCACTTGGCCGTGTCCAGGTTTGATGAGTGTTTTGTGCGGGTAAACAAAGGACTGGCCTGCTTTTCATGTTCTTATCTGCCCCTCTGCAGCCTGTGTGTAACGTGTGCGTTTGTTTGTGTGTGTGTGTGGCTGAGTAATTATCACGCGGTGGAGACAGAAATCTGAATTTGCAGTCACTTCGCTGGAAATTTTGTGCGTTGGGGGAACCAAAAATCGAGTCCCCACGAGGTATCCGTGATTTCGGCATAGAGGAAATCGTGTAGGGAAGGAAGGTGTAACTTTTCTGGTGGTGCCTATTGTTAATGCTCTGCCTGAGATGCTCAACTGCGCAATTCTTTACGAGTTGCAGGACACTTTTCGGGTTTAAAAGCTACGACGCCATCTAATACAGGAATGTTCAAACGTTTCTCATCGAGGGCTGCGTAATGAAACATAAACCAAACAGAGGGCCACAGACTGATGGTCAGTGACGTGATTCATTGACTAAGATGGATTTATCTGAGGTTTTAAGGCGCTACTACACGCTACTACACATGAATTAGGATGTCAAAATCAGGTGTGACACACTGATATTTTAAAAAATTAAAACATATATCATGAAGATTTTAAACTTACAGTAAAATTGACTTCTGAGGATAAAGTGGGCTTATTCAGCAGCAAATCTGAGGGCCAGTAAAAATTGGTGTGAAGGCTGCATTTGGCTTACCAAACCAGACCATTTAGTTAAACATATGGTATTTAATGAACCAAATAATGTTGGATTCTTTCCAAACCAAACAGTCTGGTTCTTTCAACTTGGAAATAGGGATGGGTTTGTGTTATTCTTTTGGTGCAGAAGTTGCTCAGGGCACACCAGAAAAGTAAATTACTTCATTATAGCCATATTTGTGAATCTCTTTCTTAAAATGGAGTATCACAATCACCTGCTTGTCTCCATGGACGACGATAAGTTCAATGCCATGCTGCAAAACATAAATCTACCCAAAGCATTTAGGTTTCCATGGAGAAAATAAAGCAACCAAATAACTTTATTCATCCCTTACTGGTAATTCAAGCACACTGAGCAGTGAACAGGAGGATGGGTCAGGATGAGGAAGGAGTCAGGCACTCCTCTGTGACCAGACAGGAGCCAGACAGTGCAGGGTGTGATCAGGTCCTGGAGGGTCTCGGTGCCTCCGCTCACTATTCGCTGCTCACAGAAGTAGGACAGAGTTCTTCCAGGGAATCCAATGATTTTGGAAGAGGCCATTACAATGTTGAGCCAGCTTTTATTCTGCACAGAGGTGGAGTTGTACCAGCAGATGCAGGAGAAAATGAGAGTGCTCTGAATGAATTAATTAAAAGAGCTACTGCTTTAAGCCATGTTTCCACTGTTTTACTTTGGAGCGCATAGGTGGGGTCTGAAAGTGTATCCACTGTCTGAGTGAATAGTACCGGGTGGTTTAAGGGGTCCCAGGTGGACCATAAGAAGTACTAGTTTCAAGAGAAGTACTAGCTTCAACAGAAGTACTAGCTTCAACAGAAGTACTAGCTTCAAAAGTTGTGTGGCTCTCTTTGTCTACCGCAGCACTTTTGAGCTACACAAAGTTTACTTACTTACTCGACGATTGGAGAAGGGTGAAAGCAGACTCAAGGGAGCACAAGATGGCGAAAAGAAAATACAAACAGAAAAAAAAGATTTCTCACCAAAAACTTGGTTTTGTGATAAACCATTGTATTTCCGGTGATGGTAAGCATCAGCTGTTTCCTGTTTATCAATGCAGGAACTGGAAATGTCAAGATCATTTCCAGTGCATAATACATATAACATTATTCAAACCAAATATTACATAAGAGATGTTAAACACGGCATAAGCGTGCAGAGAAGTGAAATAAATGCATGTTAAAATGTGATAAACCAGAAGGAGTTTGTTGGTTACAGCACCACAAAAAAAAAAAAAAAAAAAAGATTTTCGCTAGTTGATTTTTGTTGCTCAAGTCGCAGACCTTGGCCCCACTTCATCATTAAAAGACCTGCTCCAAAGTGCTCTACAGCAAACTGCTCTGAGGGATCAGGACCGGTCGAAATGTGGTTTTTGTGGGTGCTTTAAAAGTTACACAGTGCACCCTAGGATATGAGTTCATTTAGGTTCAGGTTAGGGTTTAGGTTAAGTTCAAACAAGGATCAAACATTGTTATGGTAGGCTCATTCTCCAGGATATGAAGTCAACTGACACCGAACGTGTGTGTGAGTGTGTTTGTGTGTGTCGCACCAAACCTTTACCACGAAGGAAATCTGGACTCTCGAGACTCCAAGGAAAGAGAAAGCAAAGGACAGAGAAAAGAGATTGGGAGAGAGACAGAAGAGGAAACAGAAACAGGAGAAAGACAGACAAAAAGATCAAGAAGAGAAACAGGCAAAAAAAAAAGTTATCTTGAAGGTATAATGTGCAGGGAGTGAGTAATGAGTGGGAGAGGTCATGTTGTTCACACAGAGTCTATTTTGGCTCCCGTTGAGTAAAGGAAGCGTGTTGATGATGGATCGGACACGGCGCTGGCTCTGGACTTCAGGAATCCCCCCTGCGCTGTCTCACATGCACACCCCACGACAACACACTGCACGCACAGCTCCCAACGTGCACCGACGTCTGATGACACGACACCAGAACAGAAAATCGTCCTCCGATATCGTCTGTAACGCTGACCTGCAGTGATGGGAGGTGCCGAAAATGCCATATTCAGAACAATATACTGCAGCTCAACATGAAAGTATTCAAATTGTTCAGAATGCAGAACTCTGATTGGGTCACTGTAACTGTATTAGCATAACAAAATATGGTTTAATGCGTGTATTCAGTGTTCTGTAGCTAAGTACATTTTCATTACATCACTAGTTCTGTCTTGCTGAAAGTGAAGAAAAGTTCAGTTCAGGAGAATACTTCTTGTTGATTGGGAAAAGCATCATAACAGAAGAGCAAGCGGAGAAATCACACTTTAGCTGAATCTGTTTAAGTGAAAAACAAAGATATCTCCTCATCAACAAATTATTATTATTTTGTTGTTTAGTGTGTTAGTCCCATTTAGTGTAGAATGTGTTACATAAGCATATTTTCAAATTTAGTCTGGAGGTTATTTTTTTCCTTTTTACAAATGTAAGTTAAAATTTGGGTCCAGTTTTTGCTTGTTCATACGGGTTCAGCCAAGAGTATTCCCCAAAGCAAGGGCGGACTGCCTTGCCCCCTGCCTTGGCCGTGTTGGCCCTGATGAGGCGCTGCACACAATTTCAGCTGGCTATTTATTTTTAACATGGCCCGCTCATTGTAATACTTCCTGTACACTTCTATCTCTTTATTAATTTATAGGTGTTTTTTTATTGCACAAAAAAAAAAATCCCTTTCATATTCGAACAGGATCGCTTAGGCAATAAAAATGGTAAATGGTTACATTTATACAGTGCTTTTCCACCTTTGGGGCCCTCAAAGTGCTATAAATCAAGGAACCTCTCACACATTCACACACACATACATACACACACACACACACACACACACACACACACACACACACACACACACACACACACACACACACACACACACACACACACACACACTCACACTCACATTCACACTCCAGTGTACGCAGACACGGGGCGAGGCAGGTTAAGTGTCTTGCCCAAGGACACAACGGCAACATTCACCCGAGGGAGCTGGAATTGCTCCACCAACCTGTGGGTCAGTGGATCTGACCGCTCAACCAACAATGTTTTCGTCTGGGTGAGGTGTCTTGCCTAAGGACACAAGAACAGTTTTGCATTGAGCTCCAACACTGCACTGTGGCACCTGGAGCTCCAGTGTCTTCCATCCAAGCACTGACAGGCCCCGCCCTGCAGAGCATCTGACAGGCCCCGCCCTGCTGAGCATCTGACAGACCAGGCCCTGACAGGCAGGTGTGGCCAGGTATCTGCCCTCTGTGTGGACCAGACGGGCCTCTCTGGAGTCATCCTTCTCTCAAAAGTTCATGTTCCTGGACATGATGTGTGCGTGTGTGTTTATAAAAATAAATCTTCTATATATACCTATTAAAGTAGACCAAATGACATCTATTTTCTTCTGTTTTATTTCAGGGGGAAGTCCCAGACCCGCGCCATGGCATTAGACTCCAAAACTTAAGTGCTATGGTGCCGAGTAAATCCATGGCAGGAGTTTTGAGAACCAAAAGTCAAACGTTCTGAAGTCAAGCAGGCAGTGCCAAAAACAGTCTGGAGTGCTTTGATCATCTCAGTCCAGCATTTATGAACAGCAGGACAGTCGCAAAACACAGAAGGTACTGGTGGGCAACCACACTCTCCTATGCCACGCTTCCAGCAGCATCTACCAACCCGATCAAATAAACAAGTCAGAGTACTTACAACTTTCCCACATCAAACGCTTTAAAGAATGTTTTTAAAGTATTCTTCTCTTCAAAGGCTGCCTACCACAGCAGTGTAGAACATTATTGCACACCTTTTGCCTTGACAAATACGTTTAAAGTGTATGACAGGTTTTAACGATTTTCGAATTTTGATTTTATTTGGTGTATTAATACGTATAGTACATAAAAATCTAGTTTTAGTAGTAGTTGGTGGAGAAAAGTTGAAACATCTGTTTAAAATTACAGGAAGTAAAAAACTGATGACATCACAACAAGGAGACTCATTCCATCCAAAGGTTACGCATTATTTACCCAAAATAAACAACTTTTTTTACCCTTTAAACATTAATTCAACAAAATAAAGGTGTTGACATGTATTTTGATTTGTCAGATGAAATATCTGTGATATTAGCCGAGTTTTAGCCCAGTGTGCAAAGTAATTTTCTGGTGTGATGTCATCATTTACAACCAGGAAGTGATATTACAAAACTAAAACTAATTGCTAAAAATGATAACATTTAAACTTTAAATATATTTTTCTTACATGTATTTTTGTTACACGAGTAGTCCAAACTGTCATAGGCACTTTAAACACTTCCTTTAATCTTGGCGTCTCACCTTAAGAAAACCCGTTATTGTAAGCAGAGGGTACACCTCACGACATCAGCGCGTGGAACGGAGCTTTTTTGAAAGAAACACCGAATTTCTCACACATTCACGAACAAAACCTCCGTCCCAGCTATGCTTTTTATCGCAGAACAACAACGTAACGCGATTAAAAACTTCACACGGGCCCTTTAAAGCTCGACTGCGGTCTCGAAAGCGAAAGCCGAGTCATCAGCGTCCACATGAAACGCGGCTTTAGTGGGTGTTAATTGCTGTTGATAGCGACGGCGCAGCGTAGCGTGCGGCGACGGCTAGCCAGCGCATTGCTTTTATTTGGCTATTTCTGATTCCTGCCCCGTTTAGCGCTGATGCCGCACGAATAAAAACAACTTATGGGCTATTTTGGCGTGATGCTCGGGCTCCAGGCTTTTATCCCCAATCCCTTCAAAGACACTGGAAACCCCGCTGTACGCTGCAATGAGAAAATAATGCTGTTTGTGACTTTCGCCTGGTCTTTTTATGTGCCGTGTTTTATGATGTCAAATGCATGGGTGTGATACAGAAAATGAGCGCTTTTTTCCCCTTGAACTTAGACGCCCGCCTTGAACTGAAGACTTTTCTCATGTAAAGCCAGTCCAGCCGTGTTTATTAAATATGCTAAAATGAGCCCAATTGAGTTATTATTGGGTTTTTATAGCCCTTTGGAAACAGACATATTTTGGAAGTTTTGAAAATAGCCCTCGAGCCGCAATGTTTCCAAAGCTAAATGTAATGCTGTTTTGAGTAAACACAAGTCTGTTGCTGGTAACAAAGACACACTTACAGAATGACTTGCATGACAGAGATATAGAAGTGTAACATAATAATAATAATACACGTATAATATTATGTTTAGTTATGATTCTATGAAACTTTAGACAATGACTGAGTGATAAAAATCAAATCTTTATCTGATCCCTGTGATGATTTGCTTTTATTGTGGAATTGTGGTTTGTTAATGTTCTGTTTTGTGCAGCACTAGGAAACTAGGGTAAACATATTATTAATTTTTAATATTGTTATTAGCCTTTAAATATGATCTTGAGTATCGTTACATTAGCATCTTGTTTTTTTTAGAACTTAAAGTAATGTAAGCATGTGATGAAAGCCAACATGGAAAGTAACAAATGACACAGGTTAATGTTAAGATCATTATATTTAAGATTTACATAAAAATGCTAAAATATTTTCCCCAGTTTGATCATTTTTTAGGTTTATAATTTTACTTTCTGGTTTTAAATGATGAAATCACACAGGAAGTTTTATAACTGTTGCCTCGCCAAAGCTCCTTTAATGTCAGAAATTATTATTTGACAAATGAAAATTTATGGAAAGAACTTTATTTTGTTGGATTCATGTTGAAAGACTAGAAAGAAATGTTTCTTGTGTGTAAATTGTGTCTAATGTTTTTGATATAATTCTGTGATGTCAACATGTTTTGGAACTCTGCTCTACTTTCTGTAATTTCCAACATATTTTTGAACTTTTCTTCACAAACTGACACTTGAGTGGTGCAAAACTATAATTTATATTTACAAGTGTTGTACCTCAAAATTAAGTCAAAATTAGAAAATCAAGAAAACCTGTCATATGTACTTGAGTACATTTTTATTACTTTCTGCTTTTACTTCACTACATTTGGGAGCCATCTTGCCAATGCCAATCCAAACTTTTAGACGACCTAATTATGAAGCGAATAATTCAAAATGTTGCTTTTGACGTAGGTTTTATGAGCCTCTCCACCGTTAATAAGGCTTGGAACATTGTTGGGTCTCTATCACATCAATATTTGGGTTATGATAGCAGAATTTTTCCAAATACTTTTGATAACTTAGCAAGAAGCCTGAGGGCCAAAAAAAATGTGCCTCTGGGCCACATTTATGGGCCATGGTTTGGACAGGCCTGCTCTGGTGCAAATTGTTGTTGTGCTGTTGAAAGATGGACTCAATCCCAGCAGATAAATAAAATGTACAGTAACCAGCTTTTTAAAGGGCACATATGTAAAATAACTTCATTCGCACATCTTTAGTTAATCCTGTTTCCTCATCTTCTCTGAGCTTTACAAATCACTCTGTTTGAATTTTCTCCAGATTGTTGCATCACAGGCAAAGTTCATGAACAATCACTGGACTCATTCTGCTGTTAAATTGTCTTCAAATTGAACGCACGGCTCTATTAGCATAGTCACGTTGCCTAAGGGCTTCATGAATATGTTTAAAGTACATTTTTAAAATTTAGACATTAATTTAAGTTTAAACATGTGAAACACTAATGTCAAAGTGACCGGAAGAATGTTTAAAACCCAAGTAAAGCCAGAAGAATGCAGAATAAGTTCACTTTAAGTTGTTCGGGCCTTGTTTTTCTTATTACCAACAAGTCCATTAGCAAACAAGTTCACAAAAAACAAAAGCGCTCTGCCGAATCCGTCTTCCGGTTGCTTGGTCAGCTCCTCTCTGTCTGTCTTATATTTGTACGTTATATTCCGAGAGGCAGCGTGGAGCATATCATTTGCGCTGGTGTAATTAATGCGCTGCCGTACCACAGGACAATATACGCCTCGCCCGCTGTTTATGCCCCTCTGTGTTGTCTTCTGTCCGCCCTCTGTCATTTACACTGCTATTCTTTCTCTCACGCTTGAGTTCTCATGACACAACGCTTTCTATTTTCAAGGTTTTGGAATTGGAGGGGGGAATACAACGTGCTTCGAGTTGTTCACAAACGTTTCCTCGACAAAAACACACCTGGAGTAGTGTGTTTTGTGCTACTATAACTTCTCAAAAAGTGTTGGTCCGTGAATTTAAGGAGAGACGTGGCATGAATCTGAAATGTCTGCTGTTGTTTACTGATATAAATGTTAGAAAAATTCGTTGTTTTTCATTCTGTTGCGTTTTCATCTAAAAAATAAGGCATGTTATTTGTCCAAATTGCCTAACTTGCACATATTTGGGACATTTCATATGGAAAATTGTCAGGTTTAAAAAATGTTGACAAATTAATAGATTAAAAAATAAATTACAATTTTGTTTTGTTTGAATCTCACTGAAAATATGTGTTTTAGAAAATCTAATTTTGTCTTATTTTTTGCAGTTAAATGTGACTAAATCAGATTTAAAGGAAAATAACAAATCCAGGGGCGTAGCACCAAATTCTGGGCCCAGGTACAAACCTTCTCAGTGGGCCCCTAATACATAATGTAAATTCATTTTTTATCTTAGCAAATGTGGTTATTATTGGTTTTGTTTTTTCATTCACTTTTGCCAGAATATACACCCTGTGGTTGTATATTGAACAATTGTCTTCAGCTAAACTCAGACAAGACTGAAATCATCGTCTTTGGGCCGCAGAAACAGAGAGAAAGTGTTAGCAGTCACCTCCAGTCTCTCGCTCTAAAACCGACAAATCAAGTTAGAAATCTGGGGGTAATAATGGACTCAGACCTGAACTTTAACAGCCACATCAAATCAATAACATCAACAGCCTTTTACCACCTAAAAAACATTGCCAAAATTAAAGGTATAGTGTCTAAACCAGACTTGGAGAGACTTATCCATGCATTGGTCTCCAGTAGGTTAGACTACTGCAACGGCCTGTTCACTGGCCTCTCCAAACGAGCTGTAAAACAGCTGCAGTACATCCAGAACGCTGCTGCTCGGGTCCTGACAAGAACCAGGAAGTACGATCACATTAGTCCTGTGCTCAGGTCTCTGCACTGGCTTCCTGTGGCTCAGAGAATTGACTTTAAAGCAGCTCTGCTTGTGTTCAAATCTCTCCACGGCCAAGCACCAAAGTACATCTCTGACATGTTAGTGCCGTATGAACCATCTCGCTCTCTGAGGACCTCAGGGACCGGCCTCCTGCAGGTGCCTAGAGTCAGGACTAAACATGGACCGGCCTCCTGCTGGTGCCAGAGTCAGGACTAAACATGGACCGGCCACCTGCTGGTGCCAGAGTCAGGACTAAACATGGACCGGCCTCCTGCAGGTGCCTAGAGTCAGGACTAAACATGGACCGGCCTCCTGCTGGTGCCAGAGTCAGGACTAAACATGGACCGGCCTCCTGCTGGTGCCAGAGTCAGGACAAAACATGGACCGGCCACCTGCTGGTGCCAGAGTCAGGACTAAACATGGACCGGCCTCCTGCTGGTGCCAGAGTCAGGACTAAACATGGACCGGCCTCCTGCTGGTGCCAGAGTCAGGACTAAACATGGACCGGCCACCTGCTGGTGCCAGAGTCAGGACTAAACATGGACCGGCCACCTGCAGGTGCCTAGAGTCAGGACTAAACATGGACCGGCCTCCCGCTGGTGCCTAGAGTCAGGACTAAACATGGACCGGCCACCTGCAGGTGCCTAGAGTCAGGACTAAACATGGACCGGCCTCCCGCTGGTGCCTAGAGTCAGGACTAAACATGGGGAATCAGCATTTCAGTTTTTTGCAGCTAAAATCTGGAACAGTCTCCCTGAAGATGTGAGACAGGCCTCCACTCTGACAATGTTTAAATCCAGGCTAAAAACAGTTCTGTTTAGACGTGCATACGACTGAAAGATCTATCTGCACTCTTCTCTTTTAAAGCACTTTATTTTAAAATGATTCTGTGTGTCTTTTTGTGTTTTGTGATTTTAATGCAACTTTTCCTGTTTATGTAAAGCACTTTGAATTGCCCTGTGTACGAATTGTGCTCTACAAATAAACTTGCCTTGCCTTGGTTTCTACATATATCTAACAACAACTCGTTAATTTATAGTCATTCTGTGTAGCTAATGGCTTAGCTTATGATAAAGTTTTGTTTGTTTGTTTTTGCTGTAACTACCAGACCAATTTCACAAACCTCTCAGAACGTATTATTACTAAAAGAAAATACATTAACTGCAAATTATAATCACTAGTTTTAATTGTTAGCAACTTGAACTTGAACAACCATTTCTGAAGAAGACAATGGGCCCTCAGATGTGATGCATAATTGTATCTAGTCTCTCAAAGATTTTACTCAACCACGTTACATCTGCATTACTAAAAAATAGATAAATAAAATGCAACAGAGAAAAGAAAAACATCATATACTTTTGAAGGCCCTTTCCTGCTGTCCTGGGCCCCAGGGAAGCAGCACCCTTTACCCCCCCCCCCAGTCCGACGCCCCTGATTGCAGCAGTGTTAGTTGAAAGTCAGTGGAAAGCCTATTTAGATCATTATTGCAATTTAAATGTTTAAAACAAATCTATCCGTGATGTTTATATGAGTAGATTTTACTTCTTTAGATGCAACTTTCTTTTATTTTTTCAGTTTAAAAAAGTATATTTGAAACAACTCTGATAATCGTGAGTCATGAGTGATCGGAATTAAAATATAGGAATAAAATACCTTCGTCAAGACAAATTTCCAAAGAAGTTTGTTCAATTGTGATTCCGTCGGGAAATTCTGATGCTTGTTCTCAGAAATGACCACACACAAAGGCGCACAGGAAAACGGTGGTCGGAGGTCAGGAGATACTACACAGATGCATCATGGGATTGTTTCCTGGATGCCATACTGTATAACCCAGGTAAGTATATGTCACGAGAACTATGACACCACGTTTAAAATGGATCCACTTCGATACGACAGGGTGACCAGACGTCCTTTTTTTCCCGGACATGTCCTCCTTTTCAGAGCCAAAAATGTTTCCCTAAATGTCCGTAATTTTACCTGTCTATCAGTCCAAGGCTTTGTGCGGGCCACTTTTCTAAGTTTTGCCGACCAGCTTGGCTCGTCTGATCAGGTACAGTAAAATTGTCACATTTATAAAGGGCTTTTCCACTTTCAAGGCACTCTTTTAACTTAGAATCACAATTATTATTGCCATTGTCAGTGGACAAAATTCACAAACAAGGAATTTGCTTCGGCAGTAAGATGCAACATATAACAATGAGTAAAATAGTAGGAAAATCTATAAAAGAAGCCATGCATAAAATTAAGAATTTACTAATAAATAAAGATAGACTGAGTACATACACTAAGTCCACATAACGGCACAAAAAATGGGACCCAAATGAATTTCTAGATGAGTTAAAATGTCTTGATTTCAGGATATTAATCTTAATTTCAGATGTTTTGACCACTGAAGATTAGTTAGGAATATTTATTTGATGGAACTAGATTATTTTACTTGTTTCAAACCGTTTCTGACTTGTTTCAATACATTTCTGTCTGACTTCAAGCCAATGTGTTCAGATTATTTTACTTACCCCAATGACAAATTTATTTTCTTATTTTAAGTCAGAAATACCCTGAAATCAGTGAAATACTCTGCATTACACAAGTAGTAAAATGAGTAAAATCTACTCAAATACAGATTAAAATACAAAATTCAACCAATTTTAAATGTGGCTGGATATACATTTTTTGCTGTGAAAAAGTGACTCAAACCAAAACCAAAAAAATCTTAGTTTTTATTGGAGCAGGTGCTGGAGGAATGAGGTAGCAAACAGGAAACCAGGAACTGAGAAGATGAAGACCAAGATAAGTAACAGAAATAAAAAAGAACACAAACAACTGGAGCAACAAGGTTTCTGAAAAAATCTCATAAAGCTGACTGGAACCGTGTTACTGCTAAGCATAGAACTATAATTAAACCTGGAAGATGAATTCAGAATGGCGCTGTATTTATCCCTATGGCGTGTGCTCTTGTCGCATGAAGCCAAAAAAATATTTTTCTTCCATATTACGTTCTGATACAGAGGCTGCCTTCTTTGCTTTACTTCCTGATACGGAGGCTGCCATCTTTGCTTTAAATATATATATATATATATAAAATTCCCTGCTCACCCTCGCGGGTGGTCACATCCATCTCTGAGCTCGGGTCCTCTACCAGAGGCCAGGGAGCTTGAGGGTTCGGCGCAGTATCTTAGCTGTTCCTAGCACTGCGCTCTTCTGGACTGAGATGTCTGATGTTCCTCCAGGGATCTGTTGTAACCACTCCTCCAGTTTGGGGGTCACTGCCCCAAGTGCTCCGATCACCACGGGCACCACCTTGGCCTTCACCTTCCAGGCCTTCTCCAGCTCTTCTCTGAGCCCTTGGTATTTCTCCAGTTTCTCATGTTCCTTTCTCCTGATGTTGCCATCACTTGGTATCGCCACATCAACCACAACGGCCTTCCTCTGCTCTTTATCCACCACCACGATGTCTGGTTGGTTTGCCATTACCATTCTGTCAGTCTGTATCTGGAAGTCCCACAGGATCTTCGCTCGGTCATTCTCTACCACCTTTGGAGGTGTTTCCACTTTGACCTTGGGGTTTCCACTCCGTCCTCCGCACAGATGTTTCTGTACACTATACCAGCCACTTGGTTGTGGCGTTCCATGTATGCTTTCCGGCCAGCATCTTACACCCTGCAGTTATGTGTTGGACTGTCTCAGGAGCTTCTTTGCACAGCCTACACCGTGGGTCTTGTCTGGTGTGGTAGATCTGGGCCTCTATCGCTCTGGTGCTCAGGGCCTGTTCCTGTGCAGCCATGATGAGTGCCTCTGTGCTGTCCTTTAGTCCGGCCCGCTCTAGCCACTGGTAGGATTTCTTGATATCAGCCACTTCAGTTATGTTCGGTGGTACATCCCATGTAGGGGCTTGTCCTCCCATGATGGTCCCTCCTCCGGCACCTCACCTTCTGTTCCCCATTGCCTGAGACATTCACTGAGCACATCATCATCTGGGGCCTTATCCTTGATGTACTTGTGGATCTTGGATGTTTCATCCTGGATAGTGGCTCTCACGCTCACTAGTCCACGGCCTCCTTCCCAACGGCTAGTGTACAGTCTCAGGGTGCTGGATTTGGGATGGAACCCTCCATGCATGGTCAGGAGCTTTCGTGTCTTAACGTCTGTGGTCTGTATCTCTTCCTTTGGCCATCTTGTTATGCCTGCAGGGTATCTGATCACCTGGCAGGGCGTAGCTGTTTATCGCCGGGACTTGTTCTTGCCATTGAGCTGGCTTCTTAGGACTTGCCTTACTCGCTGGAGGTATTTGGCAGTTGCTGCTTTCCTCGTTGCCCCTTCGAGGTTGCCATTTGCCTGTGGTATTCCAAGGTATTTGTACCCATCCTCAATGTCTGCTATTGTTCCCTCTGGGAGTGAGACTCCCTTCTGTGTGGACTACCTTCCCTCTCTTTGTTACCATCCGACTGCACTTTTCCAGCCCGAATGACATCCCGATATCAGTGCTGTAGATCCTGGTCGTGTGGATCAGTGAGTCGATGTCTCGCTCACTCTTAGCATACAGCTTGATGTCATCCATGTAGAGGAGGTGACTGACGGTGGCCCCATTCCTGAGTCGGTATCCATAGCCAGTCTTGTTGATTATCTGGCTGAGGGGGTTCAGACCTATACAGAACAGCAGTGGGGACAGTGCATCTCCTTGGTATATGCCACATCTGATGGTCACTTGTGCAAGTGGCTTGCCATTGGCCTCCAGGGTGGTCTTCCACAGCTTCATTGAGCTTGCTATGAAGGCCCTTAGTGTCCTATTGATATTGTACATCTCCAGGCACTCAGTGATCCATGTGTGTGGCATTGAGTCGTAGGCTTTCTTGTAATCAATCCAGGCAGTGCACAGGTTGGTGTGTCGGGCTTTGCAGTCTTGGGCGACTGTTCTGTCAACCAGGAGTTGGTGTTTGGCTCCTCTGGTGTCTTTGCCTATGCCCTTCTGTGCTTTGCTCATGTATTGGTCCATGTGCCCACTTATCTTAGCCGCGAGGATGCCTGACATGAGCTTCCATGTTGTGGAGAGACAGGTTATTGGCCGATAGTTGGATGGGACTGTACCCTTGGAGGGATCCTTCATGATCAGGATCGTGCGCCCTTCGGTTAGCCATTCAGGGTGAGTCCCGTCCCTCAGCAGCTGGTTCATTTGTGCTGCTAGGCGTTCGTGGAGAGCAGTGAGTTTCTTTAGCCAGTATGCGTGGATCATGTCTGGGCCGGGGGCTGTCCAGTTTTTCATGCCTGAGACTCTTTCTTGGATATCTGCCACTGTGATGGTGACTGGATTCTGTTCTGGGAGGTTGCTGTGGTCCTCTCTCAGAGCCACGAGCCACTTTGCATCGCTGTTGTGTGATGCCTCCTTTTCCCAGATATTCTTCCAGTATCCCTCAGTTTCCAGCCTTGGTGGGTCTGCTCTGTTGTTATTACCCTGCCATTGAGAGTACACTGCAGGTTGAGTTGCGAACAGCCTGTTTATTCGTCTGGCTTCATTATCTTTCGTGTATCTCTTTAGGCGGCTGGCCAAGGCTTGGAGCCTTTGCTTGGCAGTTTCGAGTGCTTCAGGTATGGGCATCTGGCTGTACTTCTTAGGTACTTGCTTTTTCATTGCACCTCTCTCAGCCTCAGTCAGCTGACTCACTTCTCTCCGCGCCATCTTGATTTTAGCCTCTAACCGTCTTTTCCATGGTGGGTATTGTCTCTCATGGCTCCCATGGTTGCTCTTATAGCCAAGCATTTCTAGGATCACTGATGCTGAAGTGTATATCAGCTCATTGGTTTCAGTGATGGTCATGGTAGGGATCGCTCTCAATGCTGCATTCACATCCTCTAGGAAACTTTCTGATGGTACTTCACTCAGCCGTTGTAATCGACGTCGGGGTTGCCTTGACTTCATTCTCGCCACAATCCTATCTTTCAGGTCAGTCGCTGCCTCGCTCAGCGTTATCACGGTTGTTGGGGCTTCGTACCCAATATCTGGTAGGGGAGTTGATGTTATCTCCCCTCTGACCTGGCGTCCTGGCTCCCCCTTGTCATAGCATTTGTGTTGTACCTCGTCAATTTCAAGTTGTGATAGCAGTTGCCGTTTGTGGATGTTGGAACACTGGGCTACTAGTTGTTTCGCCGTGAGCTTTGATCGTGGGTTTCGAAGTAACCATTTTTCCCACATCCTTTGCATGTAACCCCTCTGACTAGGGTTACTTGAGTAGTAGCATTCCAACAGAGCCTTGTTCTCGCACCTCGCCCATCTGTGCCTTGTTCCAGTAGCCCATTTGTCATCAAGGTGCACTGGTTCCCCTGCACCTGACGCAGACCTTGTTTGGCCGGGCGACGTCTGAGCCGGCATCTCATGCGTTTCATTGTCACTCATCATTGTATGAGGTAGGCAGTAGCGTTAAGGGTCTTGCCTAAGGACCCACACTGGATGATGGTAATTGCCCATTGTACCGTTCGTTCCCTGGGGGATTCGAACCCGGGTCCCCCGTGTGCAAGTCAGTTGACTTACCATCTGAGCTATCCAGTCGCATTCGAAATACCAATGCAGAGACTAAAAGATCCTTATAGGCGCTGATGGTGAAGCGTGTCCTCTGGCGGACCCTCTCTCGGGGCAGGAGAGCGGGTCCCGTGGGGTTGGGGCCTTTCTCCAGCACAAACTCAGATCCACAGGGCGACAGTTGTAGCCGAGCTCCGTTTACACAACAAACCTCCACTGACTCGTCTTCGTGCATTATCATCGACGAAACACCGCTGTTCGTTTCCATTTTAAAGAAATACGAACTTTTTTTTACCGCGAAGGAAAGGCACTAAGCCATATGTCCATATAGAAGTTATTTCATAAAGCCTGTGTGTACGTTTGTAGTTGGCGCGCCGTGTCGAAGGGAAGAACTATATATATATATATATATATATATATATATATATATATATATATATATATATATATATATATGTGAAAGCATCTGAAATGAAATAAAATACAATTTACAGGTGTCTCTAGTCTAACCATGTCCACGAGCTTCTGTTTGTGTCGTCCGACGTGCTCGTTCACGTGGCTCGCACATGTTTACCGTGACGTCACTTTAAAAAACAAATAAAAAAATAGTAAAAGTAATTTCTGTGACTTTAGAAACAGTTAAAAAAAGAACATTTCCTTCTATTTTATTTAAATACTGGACATAGTTAAGTACTGCCTGCAATTATATAAAAAGGTTGGGTCCAAGAGGCTGCAGTACCTCACACGGCCACTAATCAATCTGGGACACGGACAGAGGGGGCGTGCCTTATCCAGTTCATTTTTATAAATCCATGCTGCTCAGCGGGGATTATGTAGGGCGGTTGACTGAAGATCAAGACCAGGTGAGAATGCTGCCTGGAGCCGTAAACTGCCATAAAACTCACACACAGGAGAGGTGCAGCGTCACACCAAGGGCCCAAGGGCACAGCAACAGTATCCACCTGAGGGATCCAGAATCGCACCGCCAACCTGTGGGCCAACGGACCTGACCGCTCAACCACGGATCTTCATGTCGAGAGCGGGGTTTTCGAAGCGCCGGCCTTCGGATCAGAAGACGAGCACTCTGCAACTTCTGCCGCCCACAATGCAGTCACCTCCTCTCCTTCAGACTCTGCCGTTTCCCTCCTCGCTCTGAGCTCCGTAAAACCACGTTTCATTAGACGAAAACGTATTTAATATTTGCAGAGCTGGTTCGTAATCCCAGACGAAAAAGTAATGCCGTTTCAGCGACGCGTACCCAAGAACGTGTACGTTGAGGCTCACCGTCTTCGCATTATTCTGTCATCATAAACACAAGATAAAACCCGTGTTCAGACGTCCTGATAAAAGCTTAAAGCCTGCGGCGTTTGTGAGGCTCTGTCTGACGGAACAACACAGAGACGAGACTGGAAAATAAGTCTGAACAAATATGTAGGCATACGTTGTGGAGCTGTGGCCTTGCAGACACATAAAGTACGCTGGAATACACCAAATTGCACAGAGTTTGTTCAAAGTGTTCGGCCTCAGATACACATGATGACACACAATCGCGTTAGCCCTTTTTTCAGCGCAACAAAAATCTGACTTTTTTTTATTTATGTTCTATGTTTTGGCGACAAACTTTGACTTTTCCACTTTTCTGTGCCCTGTCACTGTGTCACCACAGCCCTATGACAGGAAAGATACATTTTTGCTAAAAGACAATTCCGTACAGAACACCTCAACAGTAGCCTTTCACCAGCTCCGCCCCCCGCCCCGCCCCCCCGGTCTGGAGGGCCTGTTGCTCTCAGACGCTTTCTTTTCTTTTCCTCTCCTTTTGCTTCTCTTTGTCTCCCTTCTCTTTCTCCTTTCTCCGCTCACTCTCTCCGCCTGGTTCTTTGTCGTCTCTCTCCCTCTCTGCTCTCCCTCCCTCCCTCCCTCCCTCTCTGCTCTCCCTCCCTCCCTCCCCCCCTCTCTCTCTGTAAGTTGTCGTTAAGCGTCACCACTAATGATCTCGGTTGGGACTGTGGTGGGCAGCCTGACCGCGGCTCGCCCTCAGGTTCTGCCCCCTTTTTCTCTCTCTCTCTGTCTCTCTCTCTTTCTCTGTCTCTCGCTCTCTCTCTGTCTCTCGCTCTCTCTCTCCGGCTCAGGCATGTTTCTACACAAACCCTGCTCTCCATCCACAGGGAATATGGCCCCGGACCCATGTTCTAAAATACATACATTATCATAACCTCTGACACTCAAGAAGACGTTTTATGCAGATGACTTTTTTGGAATGCCAGTGTGTGCGCAAGTGATCGTAAATCTTGCACACATTATATGGTCAATGTTGCTAAGAGACACGTATTACGGAGCAAAAACTAAAGGTTGCGACATTAAGCTACCGCTGTTTTCTAATTAGCGCTGCAGCTAATGATTATTCCAGTCATTTATTCTGCAATTTTTTACCTGAATGACCAGGTTACTCCATCAGTGGTTTTCTTCTTCCCTGATGGCACTGGCTTATAAAATGACTACGCCAGGATTCATGGGCTCACATTGTGACAAAGTGGTTCCACACACGGGTCGACCTTCACAGAGTCCAGGGGTCTCATTTATTAAACTTAACGTTCTTCTAAAAAATTCTTACTAAAAGGTACGTAAGGACTTAACACAAACTTCCAAAAACGCGTCTTCTACCTCGTGAAAGCCCCAACGCACAGAGTTTTCGGACAGAACCGCTCATTTCCGCGTCAAGTTGTCTTTCGATGGACCACAAACTTTACGTTGAAAGTCGCGTACGCAACATTTTTGTACGTACGCAAGCTTTATGAATTGGAATCAATGGTTTTCTTCTTCCCTGATGGCACTGGCTTATTCCAAGATGACAATGCCAATTCATGGTGCTCACATTGTGACAGAGGGGTTCAAGAGCATGAGGCATCATTTTCACACATGGATGGACCTCCACAGAGTCCAGGGGTCTCATTTATAAAACTCAGCGTGGAATTCTTATTAAAAACATATGCAAGGACAAAACACAGGCTTCCAAAAACACCCTCTACCATGATCATGTCTCTTATCATTTCCTGCCTCATCCCTGAAAGCTCAGAAAGTTCAGAGATTTTGGATGGAGCCACTCGTCAAATTGTCTTTCAATAGAGCTCAAACTTTATGTTGAAAGTCACGTACGTAACATTTTTGCACGTACGCAAGCTTTATACATGAAGTTATGTTATTTCATCAATGGTTTTCTTCTTCCCTGATGGCACTGGCTTATTCTTAGATGACAATACCAGGATTCATGGAGCTCAAAGTGTGACAGAGGGGTTCAGGAGCACGAAGCATCATTTTCACACGGATTGACCTCCAGAGAGTCCAGGGGTCTCGTTTCTAAAACTTAACACTGGAATTCTTACAAAAAAATTACGTAAGCACTCAACACAAACTTCCAAAAACGCCCTCTGACACGCTCATGTTTCTTCTCTGTAAAAGCTCGTCTTCGAAAGCCCCAATGCACAAAGTTTAGAGTTTTTGGACAGAACTGCTCATTTTCGTGTCAAGTTGTTTTTCGATACATCACAAACTTTACGTTGAAAGTCGCGGTGCTAAAGTATTTTATTTTCAGGTGGTGTATTTCGCAGCCCTACACAGAACCAATATTACCACGCGGTGTTTCATTATACACTACAACAATGGTTCTCAATTTTTTACACCAAGTACCACCTTGCATAATATTTGGCTTTCCAAGTACCACCAGAACTAAAACCAGATTATATCAAGTCAAATTAGGGTTAAACCTGGTCGAAATTTTGACAAAATCAAGTCTAAATTGTTACTAAACCCTTAATAAGACAGTTCTAAATAATGATGAATCCAAAGGTGGACACAAACCATGAATAAATTTGTCTCTGTATAAAAGAATAACTTATATTGCAGAGGGCCCTGTGCACCACTGATGGCAGGCCGCGTACCACAGTTTGCTTTTCAAACCTCGACAAAATTCTTAAACCTCATTAAAGTCAACAGCAGACTTTAGTTGTTTGCAAAACTGACAACTACTGTAATTTGCTCGACTTTTTTTTCTTCACATTGTAATAAGTTTAAAGGTGCACTATGTAACTTTTTTAGCAGAAGATACACGTCTCATTGCTTTGCCTGGAATGTTCCACAGTACAGCATTAAACGTATCCATAACATTTCTTCTATTATGTTTAATTTGTTGTTCAAAAATCCCTTGGAAAACAGGCATTCTTATTGGGAGCAGGATCGCGATATGTGAAGTGTCTTGCCCAACGACGCAACAACAATACGCACTGGCCAGAGCTGGGATGGGGCCGTCGACCACCGTGTAGGTGGGCGAAACCTCCGACCGCTGAACCTCTGCCGTCCATACATATAAAGTTAAAATGCGGTCTACTTCCGACAGAACGTGTTGTGCTGGAAATATTTTTAAGTTTTGCTGACACTTTCACATGCCAATTACATCTCGGAACGTGCAGCTCCGCTTTTGCAACATTCCTCGCCAAAACAGTCAAGCAGATCTATGTTTAGCTGTTTTCAGAATGCACAACAGTATATCTGGATAGAATATGATCCATTTACTTGATTTAAAAATGAAAAAAAAATATCAAAATGGCTTAAAGGCACTGTATCACATTTTTATGGTCAACATTTTTTACTCTTTTAATCAATGTAATGTTCTCTTTTTAGGCACATCATTTTACATTTTGTTCATTCTAAACCACACTATTGAACTAAAACGGCTTAATAATAGAAGCAGGTGCAATGACTTCCTGTTTAAAACTGCAGAACTGATAAGCCCCGCCTCTTCATAGTGACGTTTCACTGTAGCAAGCAGCGGATTTTCATTTATTTGTTGAAAAATTGTTGCATGACATGTTTTTTAACCCTCCAAACATCACTCAGACTCTGAATTTTGAAATAATCACAAATAAGTACAGAGCAGTGGGCGGGGATAGGGAGTAGGTGAAAACAGGAATTCTCTGAACAATGCAGGAATCAACCGCAATACAACTTTAAAGGGCCAATGATGGGTTGGCCTACATATTTACGGAGCTATACATTTTCTGAATCATATATTTTTTTCTTGTATATCTGTATCAAATTATAAATCAATTAATTAAATCATAGATTGATTAAACAAATACCAAAATGACATTTGTAGCCCTGGGCCGGAGCCATGGTAACTTGTAACTTGTTTTAACAGTCAGCAGTAGTTACTGATCAACCCAAGGGAAATTGATGTTTTGTTGTGTTGGCCAATTGCAGGTGAGGATGGAGGGACTTAAATCTAAGTATTTGCAAGAGATTTCGAGGATTGAATCTAACAATCCATGGAGAATGTAGTTTATCAAACCTGCAGAAAATTCCTCTGTTTTGGAACAAAAACTTCTGCTTCTGTTTCCGTCACACGACCCATGCACACGACGCTTCGTGCTTTGGTAGAGTGTTTGCAGGTGGACCAGTGACCAAGGAGGGCACAGAGCACCCTTAAAAAATATTAACGACCTGGTCAAACTGTAAAATGTTCCGGCTTTTTCACTTTTAAAATGTTGCTAAAATTATTGAAAAATTTTGTTTTGTTTTTTAGTTTTGCCTCCTGGTTGTAAATGATGACATCACCGTAGGAAATTACCTTGCAACCACACTGCACTGGACTAAAAATGGTTTTAATTGACAAATAAAGATATATGTGAACACCTCTATTTTGTTGAATAAATGTTTAAAGGGTCAAAAAAGTTAGTTTTGGGTGGAATGAGTCTGAGTCTTCCTGATGTCGTCAATATGTTTTTACTTATTAAAGTAATTTTCAACAGTTTTCAATTTTCAATTTTTCTTCACAAATGACTTCTTTGGTGTAAAACTATTATTTATCTTTACAAAAGGTATTAATATTACGCTTAGAAAATCATAAAAACCTGTCATACACTTTTAATGAATATACTAATACTCAATAAGGTTATAATAAAGTTAATGAGGAGGGAACATTGGTAAAGCATGGTTAAATTTTAATTTTTACACAATATTTCCCCTTTAAATCAGTCCAAACGTATACTTCATTTACCCAACGCATTAAGAGCATCCTAATTATTCACTGTGATGAGTTTAAAATGTTTTTTTTCACAACGGTAAAGCTAACAACAACTAGCATGCTAACTGTTCACCAGCATTCCATGTTTTCTGAGAAGAAAACGCCCAATAAGTCGATGCAGACAGCACACAGCACTCTCGTTTTGAACCTAAGAGCTGCTTTTACAATATATTTTCACAGGAGCAAAACACATTTGACAGGAGGGAAAAAAATGGGTACTGCCCCTTTAAGGTCAGGAGTTTAACTTTCAGGTCAAAAGGAAATTCCTCTTTGTGTGGGGTCTGCATGTCCTGTTCATGTTGTGATACCTGTTCTCTGAGTCTATTTAGTAAAGCGTCAGCAACGTGTCTTGCCCAAGGACACAACGAGAGCACACACAGGTCAAAGCAGGAATCAAACCACTGACTTTTGAATAAACGGATAAAAAATATACTGCCATCTTGCTGTAAAATCAAAAGAAATAAAGTTAAAATGTCAACAAATCATTTGTCCTGTGCATTTGATGAGTTTATGTCTAGAGCTTTAACAGCAGGTGGTGGGTCAACTTTAAAGATGGTTAAGTGACTTGCTCAAGGACACAAGAGCAGTATACAGTGATGAAAGCAAGGGCAAACTGTAAATCTTTTGTCAAATGTAGCAGTTTCAATTTGATTTGCAATTTAGGTTTTCAAATAAAAATGTAGTTCACAAAGCACATTTTAGACACGTCCAACATTTAAGAGACATAACATGCAAAAATATAAGAATACTACACATTTCAGAACATGTTTGAGGAGGAAACAACAGGATTTTAAAAAACATTAAAACTCCATGGAGAAACAGGGACATTTAGTTCTTTGCTAAGGTTGTCAACAAATCAATATCCAGATACTAGCCAACACTAAAACAACCAGAACCAGATCCTCCTTTCACCAGGTTTCTGTGACTGCTCTTTGACTTTTTCAGAATTAGTCTGAGCTCGTTGTGAAATTTAAGAAACTATGTATTTTGTTTGGTTGCAATATGGACATTCTTGGAATGGATTGGAGTTCACTCTCGGTATATAATAGAACATCAAAGCGTTGTATGTTTATTAAAAAGTTGTATTATTATTATTTTTCATTTCATTAAAATGTGTATCCAGATTTTTCCTTAGTATTGAAATCAAGTTTTTAGGGACACATGAAGCGAAAATTTACTTTTAATCATGGTCCCTCATCAAAAACATACCCGGAGTTGTATTTAGCTTCATACACCTTGCTACGAGCCTCAGAAATCACTCAGTTTCAATTCCCCAGATTTTGACGTAAAATGTAGGGTATGTAGGCTTTTGTTTAGCAGGGTATATGTTTTATCTGTGTTTTATTATTTTAGGTACATTTTCATGTAGTTATTTATACTTTTATTTTTGTCTTGTGATCTATACTGTATGGTATTGAGATTTTAATGTTTTTTTATGATCGTAAAGCTCTACAAATAAAATTGAAAAAATATGACAGGTTTTTATCACTTTCAAATTTTTACTTTATATGGTGTATTAATACCTGTTGTAAATATACATTATAGTTTTATACCAATCAAGTAGCTGTTGAGAAAAATTGAAAAATCTGTTGAAAGTAGTAAACAAGAAGTAAACAAATTGATGATATCACGCTGGGGAGACAAAGGTTATGCATAATTTTCACAAAATAAACAACTTTTTGGACAGTTTAAACATTAATTAGAAAAATAATAAAAGTGTTCACATGTATTTTTCTTTGTCAAATAAAAAAATCTGTGACATTAGATGAGTTTTTGGCCCAGTGTACAGGACGGTTTCTTGGTAATTTCCTAGTTTCCTGGGACTTCATATTTATTTATCTATTCTTTTATTCATTTTAGACTCTCCAGTGTTTCCTCTGAGGGGCCCTCTGCACTGGGAGCGGTGGTTGGCTGTGGCTGCTGGGCCCGGGCTCATGGGCCCCTGGTGGAGGTTTGGTGTGTGCCTCATCTTTCCTCTGGGCTCTGAGTCTGTGTCCTGTGGCTGCAGGCGACTCTCTGCTCCTGGTGCAGACGGCTCCTCTGATGATGCTTCTTCAACTGGTTTATCTGTACTCGGCTTCATGTATCTTAGAGCGTGTGTGCGTGTACGTGTGCGTACGGGTGTGTGTGTGTGTGTGCGTGTGTGTGCGTGTGTGTCTGTGTGTGCGTGTGTCTGTGTGCGTGTGTGTGTGTGTGTGTGCGTTTGTGTGTGTGCGTGTGCGTGTGTGTGTGGAGGTGTGAATGTATGGGTATGTATATGTGACTGTCTGTGGGTGGGTTGTTTGCTTCTGTGGGTCGGGTGGTTGTGGGGGAGGTTGGGAGGGAAACAGCATGTGGGAATGTTTTTAATGCACTGTAAAGCACTTTGTGTTACATTTATGTATGAAAAGCGCAATATAAATCAAGTTTTGATTTAATTTGATTGACTTGGGACTTAACTTGCAGTGGTGGAAAGTAACAAAGTACACAAGTACTGTATTTGAGTAAAAAAGTGTTTTACTTTTATAACTTTACTTAAGTCATTTTTACAATGGATACTTTTTTACTTTTATTTCACTACATTTGAGACCAAGTATCTGTACTTTTTACTCCGCTACACTTTTTTACTGGACTGAAAAGTAGAAAGTACTTTTCCTTTTTAGGGGTCATTTTTAGCTCGTTGATGGTGACGTTCTGCCTGAAGGTTTTGAGTTCAAGCTCAACAACAAGCAAACTAAAATATACACATACAATTGAAGAAATTCATTCGAATAGACCTTTTTTGAGCAAAATAAAGAACAATTCTTTACCAAAATTACAACATTTAATACATAAAACTGGTCTCATAATCTGCATGAAATACTTTTACATTACTTGAATAATTGTTTGCACATGTATCTGTACTTTTACTTGAGTAACAAAATTGACTACATCTTCCACTACTACTGTGGGCCATCGACTTGACTCAGACTTGACACCGAAGACTCACAAAATAAGGACTTGGTCTTCTTGGTTCATTCCTACATATGCCAAATCCTGTTGAAGGAAAGTTGAAGCTGTTGAAGAAATGAAAGTGTGTTTTCTACACAAGGGCATTATTTCCAATTCTAAGGATACTCAAGAAAATGCTTAAAGAACAACAAACAATACTAACAACACAAATAATGCAGAACGTATCCCTTTAAATTTTAGTACCGTATTATCTTACATTACATAAGCCATCCTAATTTTGGAAACCATTAAAATTTTTATTCTTTCCCATTTTTTCCCATCCTAGTTAACACATCTTGACTCTAAATCCATTATTTATATCATTATGCCTTACTTTCTCCAGGCAACTCCTCCTATTTCCCTTGTACATTTTTCAGTGTGCGTTCCTCAGCGTGTCGCCAGTGTGTGCAGCCGTGTGTGCGAAAAACCCGTCCCAAAAACAATGGACTGGACTCGCTGATTACATCTCGAGCCGGGGGACGTCAGTTTGTGAAGGGGGGCAGAGGAAAAGGGTGGTGGTCCGAAGGAAGGTACCCCCCCTTAAGAAAAAACTCCACAATCTCTCACAGCCTCGCTCTAGGATTCGGCCGCTGGAGTCTCATTGGTTAAACGGCGCAGTCATGTTTGCACGGCGTTGGTCAGGGCGGGGTATATAAAGAAGAAGCAGTGGAGCGGTTGAATCTTGGCCACAAGTTTGAAAAGTTGCAGAAGGGGAGAAGGACGCAGGCGGGGAGAGAAGAGAAGAGCTGCGCCGGACGAGCAGCAGCAAGAGGAGACAGAAAGGCACTCTGGATAACTTGCTTTTGTTTCCAATTTGAGAGTTTTTGAGAATTTGTGAGTCGAGTTTTCATTATCTTTAACTTTTTTGGGTTGAATTTTGGAATCTGTTTGTGCATTCTGTTTGGGGATTTGTTGGAGAAGAAAAAAAGAACTTTACTTCTTAACTTTTCAACAACATCTTAAATTTCTTCTTGTGACAGTTTTGCAAGTTTGTATGTATTTTCATTTTTTATCTACATGTTTTGGGGTTTGTTCTTTCAAATTCAAGATATTCCCCATCTAGAAAGTTGAAGTATCAATTGTCAACAATCATCACTTGGACTCAAAAGATCGTCATCCAAAAGTGTTTCTTCTTTTTTTTTCCTTTATTTTGATGATTTGCTTGGAAATCTGATTCGCAAAACTCTGAATTTTTGGTGAACTTTGGCAAGTCAGAACTTCACTTGGACTAAAATGATCACTTTGACTTAAAAGATCGTCATCCAAAACTTTTGCCAGAAGGCGTTCACTCTATTTTTTCATCTTTATTTTGATGATTTTCTTTGAAATTTTGGTGACCTACGGCAACTTTACAGAAACTTTACAAAAGAAACTTCTCTTTTTTAGTTGATTTGATGATTTGCTTTGATATCTGTCTCTCAGAACTCAGAAATATTGGTGACATTTGGCAAATCAGAACTTCACAAACCAAATTCACTAGGACTAAAATCATCACTTTGACTTAAAAGATCGTCATCCATAACTTTTACCAGAAGGCGTTGACTCTTTTTTTTGTTTCCTTCTTTATTTTGACGATTTGCTTTGAAATACCCAGAAATTTTGGTGAACTTCGGCCTAAAATCATCACTTTCACTTCAAAACATCATCCTCCAAAACTTTTTCTAGAAGATCTTTACTGCTCTTTGATTTTATTTTTGATGATTTGGTTTGAAATCTTCTCTCAAATCTTGAACTTTTGCAACTTTACACCTACTTCACAACCAAATCTCCACTTGGACTAAAACCAATCATCCAATCGAGATGAACTTAGCAGAGTCCCGTTTCCTCCATCCCAAAAGAGTGCCGCTGGAAGGACCGTGGACGTCCGGGACCCCCAGCCCAGAGTCGGACGGCGAGATGGGGTTTGAGCACAGCCTCTCTGGGGACTGCAGCTCTCCTGACAGCGGCGCAGGCAGGACTGGTGCCAGGATTTCGGGAGGACCGGGATCGGGGGATCAGACCCGAGGAGGTGCGCCCGCGGAGGGGAAGGGCGCGGGGGCTGAGCAGAGGATCCGGAGGCCCATGAACGCTTTCATGGTGTGGGCCAAAGACGAGAGGAAGAGACTGGCTCTGCAGAACCCCGACCTCCACAATGCCGTCCTCAGCAAGATGCTCGGTAAGATACGTTTGGTTTATCTGGTTGGTTTTTATGGTATGTGTTGATCTGAGGATGTTAAAGACAAACTACGCTTTATCTTGGAACAGGCAAATTAAGTTTTATTCTTGTTAAATAGCTCACTTAACTGCAGTTTGTAATGCTGGTAATATGTGGTTACTTACTGGACATTCCTCAAAGTAACAGTATTTTTCAGCTGTTTGCATATCTATCGACTACTCACACACAAAGAGAATGTGGATTTGGATAAGCAGTGCCATGCTATTGTGAAAAGTTAAAGACGTCCAAGGCCCAGTACTGTTTTGTATCTCATCTCTTAAAAAAATTAAACAATAACAGTGATCATTTTATTTATAGAGCGCTTTAGGACACTCAAAGGTGCTTTCCAAAACAATGGCAAAACAGTTAATTACAGAAAATTAATCGAACAAACTAGATAAAGATAAAGAAAAAAAAAAAACCCAGTTACAACAAAAAGTTCAGTTTCATCAGTTTGAAACACAAATTATGTGTAAATGCCATTTCTTTATCCATATACTATAATTTTTGAAAAAGAAATCTAACAAATAAAATCATACTTTTTAACATGTTAAAAACTTTGTTTAATGTTAAGTAGAGGTAGTTTATAGTTTTAGACTAGTCATTTGAATTGAAAACACTAAAAATTATAGTTTGAAAATTCATACAAATTAAATGGCTAAAACTGGATGAAGTCCAAATCTCAGTGTTACTTTATGGACGAGGATCTATTTCTGGAGGAAAAGTCCAAATCTATGAACGTTGAACCTAATCATTCTTTTTTTAGTATTTAAAACCTTTACCCTTTTGTAATATATTAATGCCTGCATGATTGAAAAACACAATTCTAACTTATATGGCTAAAATGTATTTATTTTATAATAATAATTTGTAAATAGAAATATTTTCTGTTTTAAATTAAAGTGCCAGTTTTTCATTCATTTAGATAAGTAAAGTAACTGCAGGGATATTATACCCATCTCATTTACAACAAAGTTGACTAAAGTTGCCTGTAATTTAAAACTTTCATGTATTTACAGAGATGAAAAATGAGATATGTTGCCATGTCAATTAAAAACTCAAACTAAAATTGTGGAAGTGGAAGTTTTATGACATCCATAACAGGAAAAAGTACAGCAACTGAAAACCACGTATTAACCTCTTAGAACTTTTAGACATCAAATGAACGCTATAATATTCATGATTATACTTTTTTTCCCTGCAGGTCAGTCATGGAAAGCCCTCAGTGCTTGTGACAAACGCCCTTTCGTGGAGGAGGCTGAGCGCTTGAGAGTCCAACACCTCCAGGACCACCCCAACTACAAATACCGCCCTCGCCGCAAGAAGACCACCAAGAAACTCAAACGTGTCGAACCGGGCATCCTCCTCCACAGCTTAGCCCAGGGAGGAGCCCCCGGCCTGGGCATGGGTGACAACCTGTCTGGGGCCCCATCTTACGGACACCCGGGCTCCCACTCCTCCCACCACCATCACCCTCACTTCCACTTCCAGGACCTTCCCCCGTCTTCACACCCGGAGATGGAGAGCTACGGCTTGCCCACTCCTGAGATGTCACCGCTAGACGTTTTGGATGATTCCGGAGCTAGCGAATCTGTGTTTTTCCCGCAACATATGCAAGAGGAGAGCGCTATGGGTGGGAGCTGGAACGGCTACCACCAAATTCCGCACTACAGCCATCATTACGGTCAAAACACGCCAACAATTAGCTTAAATAATAGCGCTAACTCTACTCTGAGCCCTCTTAGAAGTTCAAGAGTTGAAATTGATTCAAATTCTCGATTGAACCAAATTCCTAGCCATCATATTGCGCTGAGAAATCCAGCAAAATGTCCAATTCCAGATGCTACATCTTGTCCGTCAGCCAACCAAACTATTAGCTACTATAACCAAATGTATCCTGCCAGTGCAACGCCAAATACCAATCATTTTGCGTCTACAAGTCTAGGCCAGCTATCGCCACCTCCTGAAACATCTTGCGCCAATTCTTCAACATTTTTACACCCGATCCAGCACATAGACCAATCCAACGCCTCGGCTAACCTGTCCAACATGGCCGCCAACGATTTTTGGTCGGAGGTCGATCGGCACGAGTTTGACCAATACATGCGCAGAAGTAGAGAGGAACTGTACGGGTCTAAGCTTAGCCGTAGTAGCATCGGGAGTGGCATGAACGCAGGTGTGATCAATAGGGATGTCAGTAGCATTATGGCTAGCGGTAGCGGTTGTGAAGACGCTAGCAGTCCGCTCATTTCGGCCTTGTCCGATGCTACAAGTGCGGTCTATTATAGCGCGTGTATTAGTGGGTGAGGAATTGGTGTCTTTGCTGCTATTGGATTGTAAAACGTAGAGCACAAAGCGTTTTACTTAGTTTTTTTGCTAGCAATTTTGAAGTAACCGATATTCTATTTATCAATATGCTAGTTTTGTCAAAATTCCAAACCATCAGGAATTTCAAACAACGCACAACTGATGTTAAACTGGAATATTTTTTGATGTTATGACATGGTTGACATTAAACATTTGTGGCTAAAATTGTTAAAATGTTTTCCATTGAAAGCTATCATATTATTGCAATTGAATTAAATGTGATTTTTAACTAAAACACACTTTGAAACCATGCATTCAGTGGGTCACCGCTCTTAAAATTGAGTCACTGTACTTTTGTTTTTTACCCCCAACCTTCCAGAAACTCTCAATTCTACTTTTATTTGTTTATCTTGATCAACTGTCAAGATAATCACAAAGCAAAATTAGCATAGCATTGCCAACATCTGTTTCTGTTTCCTGTAAAACTTAAAAACACATGCAATTTGTTTAACTTACTATGCAACTTGTGATATCTTCAAACCAATGTCTTCTTCATCTCAAACGTTTTTGGTTGTTTCACATGCATTACTATCAATTTTGTTGTTTTATCCTAATAACTGGATTAAAAAAAAAACTCTGTTCACTTATGATTCGCCCCCAATGGACTTCTGCCACGGTCAAGATCAGCAAACTGCCTAATTTAATTTAATTGCTGTAGCAGGGCCTTGTGGTTTTAAAGCAAGCCTGGGAATTTTAAGTATTTTAGCATTTTAGCTCACGCCAGCCTACAAAACTGGAAGTCATCATAACATGTTGACTCAAGCAAGAAAGCTAAATTGTGAAATAAAAGCACATTTCAGAATTTTAATGTTGCACAGTGCAGCTTTTCTGGTCGAGAGTGTACCCACAGACATCCATAGAGACGAAATTCTTGGATAACCAATGCTAACAGAATTTACGTCAAATCAAAAGTATATATATATTTTTTTATCTTATTTATCTTGTTCCCTCGCCAACAACATGTAAAGGACAATGTATAGTGTCACTTTGTCTTACCAGTTACGCAACTTCAGAAATCATCATTTAAAGTTAGCTAGCATTTAGCTCAGATGACAGTTTTACATACTAATTAGCATCTAAAATAAAACTCCAAACACACTTCTGTCAATGGGTTTGTACTAGCCCAAACTTCTTGATTATTCATGACTTGCATTTTTTTCAAGCTAAAGATAACGGCTAAAGGAAAAAAATACAGGGGAACACTCCAGAGTCCTTCACTGGACTAGCCGAGCTAAATAGTGATGGACAATACTGCAGACTTTTGATTCGATCCGATATCGAGTGATACTATGGCAAAAACTGCGATCCAATTCCAATGATTTTTGAATTAAAATACATTGAAACTCTTATCTAACGATCAACAATTTTACCTTGACGATCATTATTTTCTTTCAACTTCACCTTTAAGTATTATGAAAAGCAAATACATGTGCAAAGATTTCAACCAAACTCTTTAAAAAACCCAGCGTAAAAAAAAAAAAAAAAGTATTGCACGAATATCAATACTTTTCAATACTTCTGTCAGTATATAATGTATATGTCTATGGGTATACCACTTACTTCATGAAGATGTTATTTCTGTTGCTTGAATGTTGCATGGTACGGCATTAAATGTATTTAACTCCATGTCATAGTAAGAATGCACATGTTTTGAATGAATCCAGGTTGACTAATGCCATACTGTGAAACATTCCAGGCAAAAAAATAATATCTCCAATGTGACAAGCAAGTGGCAGAATCAGAAAAGTTACATAGTGCACCTTTGCGTTCACACTAGTCTGTTTTTTTCGGTCTTACATTGAACCCATGTTTGTCTTGATGTGGATTTGGTGTGGATTTTGTTTCAGTCCTTGTTTAGTCCTGATCTAATTCAAGTTCAGTTTCGTGTTTAGTCCTGGTTTGGTCCCAGTTTTGATGAGCGTGACCGTACCCTTCGTGAACCTTTATCAAAACTCACAAACTCACATTGAACTCTATAAAACACGGACCATTTTCACGAACGGACCATAACCGAAGTGTCCGAGGAGTTGCTAAGATTTCGTCCAACTTCTCCGCATATCTTTCTGGAGTCTATTACAGGAATGGCTTGGCTCAAACCCCAACGCTGACCACTGGCTTGTCCCACAAACGGTCGAGGAACGCTTTACAAGAGTCGATTCTGGATGGATTTGAGCGTGATTGATAGGTTTTTCCCCCCTTTCCACGCGAGGATTAAGTTACTGTTCTTTTTGGCGAACGTACATGCAAGGAACTTTGACGTTTGAAGCTCATAAACATTGAATTTGTTTAAACGAAATGTCACTTTTGAAGGTTTAAAGACTGGTTTGGTCGAAAGAATACGACCACAAATCAAGCGATAATGTCTCAGTGTTGTAGCGTTTATCATGTTTTTTCATCCTGATAGGGATTTACTGTATATATGAAGTGTTATGGTTTTGTCAAGGAGAAATATATTGTTTGAGACTATGAATTTTCTTTTTGCACTGGTTAAATGTGTATAGTATAGGAAAACCACCAAATGGAAGTATTGTTTAAAATATGTAAATAATGATCTTATAATAATGGTTTGTCATAAAGAATTTTTTGTTTTACATTTTGGGGAAATTTTGCTGGAATAAAAAGACGTTTGATGTTTAAGACTATGTTGTTTGGACCTTTTTAAGATAGTACAATAAGGATGTTTTTACACTTGCAGATGTTCACACGAATAAGTCATCTTGAACAGTCATCATCACCATGTCTTCCATCTATCTTCCATTGTCTTTTTGAGATTTCCCCCGAGTCATTTTAAATCAATAATACTGACAGATCAGGCTGTGGACAGTGGGCTGCAGGCGGATGTCAGTGACAACAAGTTAGAGACTTTACAACACTTCTGTGTTTGTAAAGGTAGGTCTTTGTGTCTTAATGCTAATGCTACTTTCAAAGCCTAATAAATATTAATAGAACATCAAAAATTGAAATAATCTTCACAAGACCTAGCTTTCTAAACACAAAAGTGTCTCTGGCAGAGATGGGACTAAGTCCTTTAGAGCCTAAAATAGTTTTAGGTTCTGTTCCCATTCAATCCAATGGAGATTTTTTTAAGATACAGAGATGTTTAGTGCATTCCATTCAAGCCACAGTGTAATCCAAAGAGCAGTACAGGGCAACAAAAAAGTAAAATGAGCACAAAATGCTGTTGTCCTACTTTTCTTCTTTAAAATGAGCCCATTCTCACCCATTTTTGACCTTGCAATGAACTCTGTTTCACTGTTGTTGTTGCGACAATGTGAATTTGGACCATTCATTTCTGTAGCAAATAAATACAAATTGTATATATTCCATAAGTGCAGCAGCTTTGCCTGTGCACAACACTGTTTCCATGCTTATCACTAGAAACTAACATTTCTTATTTCAAAAGGTTTATAACACATGTATTAATAAAGAATAATCTCAAAATACTTGTTTTCATTTGGAAAACTACAATTAAAAGACACAAGGCCATGATGGGGAAAATAGGAGGGATATTTAAATTTACATATAGAAAGCTCCTTAAAATAAACTGTATTATTTTGCAGATGTAACTACGAAGACCATGATCCTTTGCTAAAATAAGCAAGTGATCGTTGTTATCATAAATAAAATAAAATAATATTTAATTTACATTTACAATTTTACTTTACAATTGCTTTTGGTGTAGGATTTTCATTTGAGGACCAAATCATTCACCAAATAATCATTAAAATGCTAAAATGTAAGAAATTGTGAATAATGGATATGTTTCATTTGAATGTTTGCTTCATACCAAAACGCTAACGAGCCTAATCTGACATAAACTATCCTTGAGACGCCCAAGACGAA
Source organism: Rhinogobius similis (assembly GCA_019453435.1). Taxonomy (NCBI): domain Eukaryota; kingdom Metazoa; phylum Chordata; class Actinopteri; order Gobiiformes; family Gobiidae; genus Rhinogobius; species Rhinogobius similis. The sequence goes on along the minus strand of CM033624.1, from coordinate 8,617,966 downwards.
AGGCAGCGAAAAACATAACGCATCTCTTTACAAATCCAGTGTTGTTGTCCAGAGCTTGTTTGTGAAGTGGAACAACATTTCTCTTTAGTATTTTTGCAAACAGAAGTCGGAGCCAGGGTCTTTTTGATGCATTTTTGCTGCATCTGCTCCGCATTAGTTTGACAGAGGAGACTTTCTGCTCCATGAAACAGTAGATCTGAACTGAGGACGATGTACAGTGGAACCAGTTGTACTCACCACACTGACTCTTGTGGCTTACACTGGTCAAAAACAGAGCAAAACGTCCATTTTCCCCCAAGAGTTTCAACTTTTAAAAGCAAAGGAACACGAACAACGGCGTCTAAATATTCTTTGACATCTGCGTTGGACATTTTTCTGCGCTTTATCCGTTTTAATTTGCTGTGACACATCAAGAACATCATCGAGAGAAAAGCGTTTTGGGTCTTTTTTGGAGTGGTGCAATGAGTCTAAACTTTTGGTAATAATTATCAGAATAAGAGGACGGACTCGAGCTGAAATAAAGGGTATCTGAGGACAAATAAAAAACAGGGATTTCCCAGAAGCGTCGCTGAGACATTTGGAAATAAATCCGATGGAGATCACGTTTACTAAGGACTGAAAATCCAAAGTAACAGCAACTTTAGTGTCACTTTTGGATGTTGGCTCCTCTTAAATATAAATGGGAAAAGACGGAATGTTCAGGCGAATACTGCAAGCTGATTGGGTAAAGTATCACAACAGAAAAGCAAGCAAATAAATCAAACTATTGTAGAAAGTTTTGCAAAAAAAAAAAGGTCTCTATGCTCTATGTATTTTTCAAAGTAAATCTTTAGCTTCATCCTCATCCTGGCCCTGTTTTTAACCATAACCCTGCAACGAGGCCTTTAGCTATACCTACAAAATGAAGCACAATTAACTACATTTAAAAGACAATTTTCATAGGATTCTTGATCTTTGTTTTTAAAAATAGAGTGAAATGTAAAGTTAATTTTGTCGACTGAATGATTTTGTCATAGTTTTGGTCATATTTTTGTTGACTAAAACTAAATAAAAACAAAACAAAGTAATCAAAATGACAAAAAATATTACTAAAATGACATACATTTTCATCAAATAAAAATATGACGGTAAGCAGAGTTTTGTGCTGTCAATAAAAACTAAAAAGAAAGAAAGAAGAAAGAAAAAGAACAAGGCCAGAGCTCCAAACCAGACGGTACCAACTCTACGTCCAAAGAACACGCCTGAACATGTCCCATGATGCAATGCAAGACATACATTTTCTGGTCGACTAAAACTAAATTAGCGTGACATTTTATGGACTAAAACTACATTAAAACTGAAAAGAATTGTTTGATTAAATCTTGACTAAAACCAATAATCATTTTAAACAAAAGAATAAAACTAAATTGAAATTTCTTCTTGTGAAAATGAACACGACCTCAGTGAAACCACACAACCTCAGCTCAGATTGGAGAGAGTTCCTAGCTGTGGGGGCAGCACTGACAACAGTAAAACGGCTCAGATCTAACAGGTTCAATTCTTGGGCCTTTCTGTGTGGAGTCTGCATGTTCCTATTCACCTTATTCCCGGAAGTTGTCGTGGGCCGCCATCTTTACTTCTGTTTGTATTAGTTTACATGGGGCAGTCGAGGTCAACAGAAAATAAGTTCTACAAAGTTGGACCGCCCAGAAAATCGGTGCATGGCTGACTTGTTTCACGTGTACATCGAACATTTTACACAAATCAGTCTACTTTGTACAACATTTTAGCCCATTTGTGCGAACGGAAGCCAAACCGGAAGTGCCTTTGCTACAGGAGTGCAGATCTGTGGTAAAAAGAAGCAAAAGCTGGGGGGGCGGAATAAGATGAATACTGCTCCTCCACTTGTAGTCATAAATATGAAGTAAAGGACACACAGGACGCATTGTGTGTATTGTTATTGACCTTTAAAGTTACAATATTTTGCTATATTTCCCGTTTCACAGTCTACCCTAAGAACATTTATGATTGTATTTTGTGTAGTGTAACATTCATCGCGTAGTAGTTTTTAAAAACCACCCAGCTCTTGAATCAGTGCACTTACCCTGAAGTAGACACCAACAGGCTTCATCTTGCTGTCTCGGCGTCTCGAGACTTGCTTGAGTTTGTGGTATCAGCAATCAATGTTGGGGAAAAATAACTTGTGTTCAAATAAAAGCGAAGTGAAATGGAAGCAACGCCAGCAGACAAATTGTTCCGTTCCATCTCTTGAATAGACATTTATATATATTTTTACTACATACACATTGTACAAAACTCTGGATGGGAGACACGAGTGCATTTCTGATGTAAATCTTGTTTGTAAAGACCATGGAAGCATAACAAGACCATGGCAGAGACAGGAACACTTCTGGAGGACAGTTACCACAGCAGTCACATTGTCACACAGTGGGAACAGTTGTTGGCCCTCTAAAAATGTAAGTTAATAAATGCACAGATGAAAGAAATAACCACTTTGGGGGTTGCTTTGAGGTACAAGTAACAGTGATAGAAGATTAAAAGCTCACAAAAGTGCATAACATGGGACCTTTATACACACGCTTTTATCATTTCAAAACTACTGGCCTTTAACCATTCCATTGGGCAGCAGAATGACCAGAATATAATAAATTACTTTATAATATTCAAATAGCTATATTACATGAAATATTAAGCATGCAAATGTATGTTTTGAAAGACAAACAGTACTGTATCATAAAATGAATAGTCTATAAATTAGCGAGTAATTGTCATTGTACAAACTACTATTCACCTTATTCCGCCCCGCCCACTTTTTCTTTTTTTTGCCACAGATACGCACTTTTGTTGTAAACGCATTTCCGATTTGACGAGAACTCCGTTAAAGCTAATGACGAACGAGGGACAAGTCTCGCCACCAAAATGTTACATAAAGTAGATTGATTTGTGAAAAACGTTTAATGAACACGAGCAGCAACAAGTCACACTGCACCGATTTCCTGGGCGGCCTAAAAACAGTTTTTTAGTCCGTGTAGAACTTATTTTCTGTTGAGCTCGTCTGCCCGTGTAAACGAATACAACGGAAACAAGATGGCGGCACCCATGACATCTTCCGTAATAAGGTGACTATAAGGTGTATATTCAAACAATAGTAAATGAAAAAATAAAATATCAATAATAACTAAAAGATGAACAAATCAGTAACAAAATGATGTCTTAGGGGCCCACCGAGAAGGGATGTACGTTGGGCCCAGAATTTGACGCTACACCCCCGGACGCCTACATCCTCTTTCCACTTCACCTTGAATTTCCCACACTCTTCACCTCACCTCACTCTCCCGCTCTCCTCACCTAATCCGTCCAACTCCTCTGTCAAGACTTCCACTAAACCCCCTTCTCTTTTCTCTGGATTTCCATGTCTTTACTCGCGCGTCCACAACCATAACACGCATCGCAGTATTTATTTTCCTGTATGGGGTCGTGTTCTCGGGATAGAGCTGGCGGTTTTTGCTCCGTGGCCAAGCGGAATGCGAGGAAACCCTGTGGAATCCTGGGAGTTAGGAAAGGGTGTGTGTCCGGCAACCAGGAGCGGAAGAGCTGCGTATTTTTGTGGGAACACCTCGTAGCGCCGCGTGTAGCCCGGAGTGGAAAAGATAACACAGGGCTGGATTCCCTTCATGTACAAGCTGGAAATGCACGGATTCAGGCAGAGAGAGAGGGAGAGAGAAGGTGAAGGCACACAGGGAGAGAAATTGAAGAGAAAAAATGAGAAGAACAGGAAAAACTAAGAGAGAAAGATATAGGGAAAGAGAAAAATAAAGAAAGGTTCACCAATTAAGGGGTGCTTTTGAGTGGTTCTTTTATACATATTCATGTTAAGGGGCCAGGCTCTTCTACGTGACCAGCTGATGTCACCAAAATATAAAAAAAGTACTTCTCGATCTCAATGAAATGTAAATTGTACCTGAATTACGTGTTTTAATTATGAGGCTAATCTCAGCAATTCAAAGTAAAGACGAGTAATTCCAAGTTTGTGGCGCTGTGGGATGTGACGAAAACTAGAGTAAACAAGAAACTACTCCCAGTTGATCAGCTTTTTCTACATTTAGGCACCTCTACGTGCACTCCTTTGTTAAAACAGTTATTATAAAGCATTTAATTTTGAACTGGCCTGCTGCATTGATAATTAAGTTCATTAAAAAAAAAATCATTTAAATCCTTCTAACTTTTATTTCATGATTCAATAATTGCCTATATTAGTTTGTCTTCATTAAAAACAATCCATCAAACTCCACAATTTTCCACGCACCCCTGCACTCACGCCCTCACTTTGAGAAAGCCTACCCTAGAGCAGTGGTTCTCAAACTTTTCCCTTTTACCCCCAATAACAGCCATGTAACAGACTCTGGACCCCCAACGTGAAATGAAAATAACATAAATAATCATTTTAAATATTAAGGCATGTTATATCAGGTTTGATGTTGTTTATTTCAATAGTTTAGTGTCTTTTTGAACCCTATTTAACAAAAATATATTGTTTTTAATTTAAAAATAAGTAAATAGAGTGTCAAATTTATCAAAACTACATCTTGAAATCATCTTGCGACCCCCAGCTCAACTCTGGCAACCCCCTGGGGGGTCTCGACCCCCACTTTGAGAACCACTGCCCTAGAGTCTCTAAAGCACAGCAGGAGGTGGAACGTTTAGCTACTAAGCTTCTGATCCGGTTCATGTTAAAGAGGCCGACACAGTCTCTACAGTTTCAGATGCTGTTGCTGCTCTAGTGATGGCTGAACTCAGATGCTGTGATCCTGATCTGTGGACCTTCTTTCCCTTTGTCCCCTCTTCCTTTTTCCCCACTATCCCTGTCTCCTCCTCTCCCATTCTCCCAACCCTGCTCTTCTCCCCCTCAACCGTCTCCCTTTTTCTCCCCTCTCCTAAATCGCCATTTTCCCCCCTCCCCCAGGTTCAATGAACAATTTTTGGGAAGCCCTCAGGAACAACACCTGATGTTGGGCTGGACAAAAATTATTTCATTTGATTCTGCACTGGACACAGTATTTTGGTTGTTGGCGTGAGTGCCGTGCGTCGATAAACAGGAAACACCAAATTGTAACGTAGCTTTATTGTCGGCTCAATAGAGTTATCTTCACTGGAATACGACGGTTTATCACAAGATTTGTCAGCGTTTGGTGAGAAATTAGAATTTTCTGTTTATATCTGCTTTTTGCCTGTTCTCTCTTGCCCAATCATCTCCCTCTGGTGTGTAGCTTCGACTTAGCTAAAGCGTACCTGGGTCTAGACAAATGTTTTTTAATCTTCTTTGAGTTGCAGCACACTTTTTGGGTTTAAAAGCTACCATGCCACACCACCAATTACAAAAACATTACCAAAACTGACTATTTAGTTGAAAGAATATGGTATCTAAAGCCAAATAATGCTTGTGCCGCCGTCTGTTGATATAGTGATGGTTTTGCGGCCTTTTTTTGATGCAGAAGTGACTCAGGACACACCAAGATCAGATAAATGAGTAAATTATCTGCATTAGTGAATCTGTTAAAGTGCCCATGACAGATTGAACTACTCATTTAGCTAAAATGCGGCTAAGATAAATGTATTTCAAATTCTGCTAAAATCTTTACATATTTTCCCCCTGTCTAGCAATTTTTTTCAAGTTTTTAATTTTACTTCCTGGTTGTAAATGATGACATCACACAAGGAAATTACCAAGAAACCATCCAAAACTCCTGTAATGTCACAGATTAAAAAAAAAATGACAATGAAAAAGATGTGAACACCTTTATTTTGTTGAATCAATGTTCAAAGGGTCAAAAAAGTAGTTTATTTTGTGTAAATTATACATAATCTTTGTCTCCCTAGTGTGATGTCATCAATTTGTTTACTTCCTTTAATTTACAACAGATTTTTCAACTTTTCTCCACAAACAGTGACCTGATTGGTGTAAAACTATGATTTATTCTTACAAGAGGTATTAAGACACTGAATAAAGTCAAAATTAGAAAATCATAAAAACCTGCCATACGCACTTAAACTCAAATTGGGCATCTTTTCAAGGCGCACACTAGAGAGGAACGACAGCATGAAAGAAAAAGAACGGGAGCGCGGAAAAGCGAGGAGGAGGAAGTGGGAGGGAGAGCAAAAACGGGGAAGAAAGTGAGCAAGAGGGAAAAATAAATAAAGAAAAATATAGAAAGGAGACGCTGGTGGTTTGAAATTCCTTCCATTAATTTCTCATTCCCACATATTTACATAATTCGGAGGAGTGTTGACCTTATCAGACCGCGGAGAGCAGATCAGGACAGGGTCAGGTTTGGAGAGGCAACAAACACAGGTCCACTTTGTACACTTCACACAAAAAAAAAGGAGGATTTCAGCAGTAGATGCATTATTTTAAGTTCTAAAACATGACCTGACAAAGCAAAGATTCTAAATACCATGTTCAAACGCCACTAAATATACAGTAAAATGTATAATAAATGGATGTATGTATTTTAAACAGGTTATCTTGAAACTCAAATAATTTGTTTTGGATCACAATGAAATAATAAATGGAAAATGGTGACATGACAGGTTTATTTTTGAACATTTCACAGTTTATTTCTTTGTGTAGCATTGAAGGAACGTTATGGTCAAGACCCCCAAAATAACCATCTTTTTAAATTATAAAACACGTTAAATCTGGTTCAGTGTTGTTTAGTTTGAACAGTTCGTCGTGTTTTTCGACTCAATTTTAAAAGTCTTGCTGTATTTCAAGTTTCACGGTCAGCCCTGTGCACATTTCTAATAACACTTTGCAACATTCATCACGCGGTAGTTATGAAATAGCACTCATTTCTTGGAGCGAGGTCTCTTACCTGGAAATGGAACGGTTTGCCTCAGTTTGCTCGCGGCTCTTCTCCCACGTCGCCCTCGATCGCTCCGGTCCACGGCCACCTCCACTCGCCGAGGTTAAATCCGAGCGCTCGTGGCGTCAGCGAGCAATGTTAGGGGGGAAAAAAAGCCTTGTGTTCAAAGCAAAGCAAAGTGAAATGGACGCGGTGTCTGCAGATAGATATGGTGTTATATTCCGCGCGCGCCAGGGCGAGAACACTTCTTGGAGGAAGTGCAGTCACCACAATACTCTGTCGAATTTGTCAGGACAGTGGGAGCAGATATTGACTCTCCTGCATCTAGTTTCAATTGATTGAATCTACTAAATGCACAGATTATATAAAAAAAAAACCCAACTAAATTAAAGGAGATAAGGAGCGCTGCGTTAGTATTCACCTTATTCCGGAAGTTGCCTTACGCGCCGCCGTCTTGTTTCCGTTGTATTAGTTTACGTGGAGCAGACGAGCTCAACAGATAATAAGTTCTACACGGACTAAAAAGCCGTTTTCAGACTGACCTGGTGCGTTGTTGACTTGTTGTTGCTCGTGTTCATTAAACATTTTACACAAATCAACCCACTTTATGTAACATTTTAGCGGCAAGACTTTTCTCTCTTTCGTCATTAGCTTTAACGGAGTTCTCGTCAAACGGAAATGCTTTTACAACAAAAGAAAAACGGCAAAAGTGGGTGGGGCAGAATAAGGTCAATAGAAACAGGTGCTCAGTTGAGATTGCAGTCAGATTGCTGCAAAATATTTGTAGAATCATCCCAAAGACAGAAAATTCCAAGGCACCCTGTTCTGTTAGTATAAGAAACATTTAAAAGCCTGTATTACGGCATGGCTAGAGACCTAAAATGTGCATTAACGTGTTTTGGCCCAGCGTGGTCTTCCTCAGGTTACAAAGATAATAAAAAGTACTATCTTGGGGGTTGTTTAGAAGGACATGTAACACTAATAGAAAGTTAAAAGCTCAAAAAGGAAATGAAAAAAAAAAGTGGCTAGAGCTCTTGCCTCCGAATAAGGAGATTGTGAGTTCAAATCCAAGACCAACATCACACATCTCACATCTCTTTGGGTGGAGTCTGCATGTTCTCTCCGTGTTACCGTGGCTTCTCTCCGGGTCAGGTTCCTCCCACCGTTCAAACACATGCATGTGGAGGTCAATCCTGAATGAATGTGAGAGTGAATGATTGTCTGTCCAGGTGTCTATGTCCACGTCTCTGTGTTAGCCCTGTGAAGAGTTGGCCACTCTCCAGGGTGTACCCCGCCTAAGACCCAAAGTTACTGGGATAGGCTCCAGTCACCAGTAACCACTAACTATAAGCGGAAAAAAAGTCAAGTGCAAAATATGGGACCTCTAGACAAAAAACACATTTCTCATTTACAGAATATATTATATTAAATGTGTCCTAATTGTAAAATAACATCTTAATATCATCTCTTGAGCCCCACTCAGAGCTTCTAGACCTTCACTTTGGGGCCCCTTGCTATCCATTTTATTCTGGATGTTGCCGTGGGCGCCGCCACCTGTTGTAATCTTCCTTCGGGTGTATCAGTTTACATGGGGCAGGCGAATAAGGAAATATAGGAATAAAGCAAATAAGGTCTACACGGACGACAAAGCCATTTTCAGTCCGCTCAGAGAATCGGTGCATTGTTGACTTGTTGATCACATGTACATTGAACATTTTGCTCAAATCAATTTACCTTATACAATATATTATTTTAGCGGCAAGACTTTTCCCTCGTTTGTCACTTGAACAGAAGTGCCAATACAATGGAAGCACAAATCCATAGCAAGAAGGGGCAAATGTGTTAATTTGCAATGAAATTAGTTCCGGACCAACTTTGCATCTAAGAAATATTAATTACGCAATTGATAACGTTGGTGCAAATTGCTACGTGAATAAATTCCGTCAAACACTTTTACACACAGTAATATTTTGCAATATTTACAGGCTAACGCTAACTTCCCCATGGACAACACGTTGGAGCTAATGTATGGAATTGCACGAGCCTTTAGAACTTAGACATATAAATAAGTAGACGCGGTGTTTGATGCTCATGCTATCAACCAGCTAGCAAGGTGGCTAGTCTGGTATGATTTGATGGAGTCAGGCGGCAGTCTCATGTATTTTCCCTATAGCCATTAGCATTAGCCCGCAAAATACGCAAGTTATGAATAATCCAGAGAGCTTGTACCAACCCATCGACCGCATTTAGGTGAAGTCAAATTGTTGAGTGTGTAAACCTATTCGTATTTTATTTTAGATAATAATTAACAATTAACATGTAAAACTGTCATCTGAGCTAAAGGCTAACGGACTTTAATTTGAGATTTCGTAGTTTGTGCACTTCTGGTGACCACTGAACATCCTCATCCTCCAGAAAAATGACATATATATCATGAATATGGGGATCGGCTCCACCAATCACTTGTTTGTGAAGGAGCGTTCGATTTGACGTAAATCCACGCAGCATCGGCTAGCAAAGTGGTTCTGTCTGTGCAACAGACAGAGATAGAAAAATTTGCGTCTATGAATGTCTATTCTTTAAAATGCAGGCCTTCTATTTACAAAGCACAAGGAACAAATTGGTCTGTAAAGTGTTGTTAACAGCAGGCTCATTAAATGACCAATCTTGTTCGAAAAAAAAAGTCCCGCTGATATTGATATACCATGCAGTGACCAAAACCAGACCAAAAACAACAAACTCTAGCCTGCTTTGTCCATGTGTTTTAGGAGAAGACCGAGGGGTTTTCCTGCGTCTCCCACCCCAGAAGCAGTGCTAGTTTATGGGCCGCGTGTGGTCAGGACGTCCCCCTCCGCGTCTGATCAGAGCCAAGCGCGACAGTTTCTCTCCAGTTTGTTTTTGTCCTGTTAAAAATGGTAAACATGACTATGATCTGGGCTGGTTTTGAGTCGTGTTATTGCGTCCCATCTGTGTGTCATTACACTGTCAATGTGTGCTTTGTATCAACATGTGTTTTTCGAATTGGCACCAAGCTCTGAATGTCAAAGAACGACACAACGAGTTTTTGTGCAGTAAAGAAGTGACGGGTTTTGTAGTTGAGTAAAGAAAATGGCTTAGTACAGATCTGTGGTGTAAAAGCAGCAGTTTGGGTCAAAATGAGACGGCTGTGTGCTGTCCGTGTCTGATTGTAAAGTGTTTTTTATCAACCGTAAACCAGGAAGTAACGAGCGTGATGTTAGCAGGCTAATGTTTGTTAGTTCTACCCATTAATCTATTATATAACTGGATAGGATATTGCTAGCTTGCTGTCGCCGGTTGCAGCCCAGATAACATTCTTCCCCTAGAGCACAATGTAAACACAAACTGCTCGTGTTCAGCTGACAGTCAATCTACAGCTTTCAAAAAGGTCAGATTTTTTGGTGTTTTTTACCTCTTTTCAGATGAACTTTTTTCCAGTTCAAAATCCTTCAGTTTTCTTTAAAACCGCTTTTTAATCATTAGCTTCAACTTGTTCTGTTTCATGCTGGTCCGCTCTAGTAGCTCTCGCTCTGATTGGTCAGAGTCACGATCCTGCACAACTTCCGGGCCACACACCCTGGAAAATTGAGCTAGCTGCTAAAGGCTAAACTGGCGACATGCGCTAGCGAGCATAGTCCATTGGTTTAAACAGTCGGCCATCTTGGTCCCTGGGGGCTTGGTTTTAGCATGCTGGGAAAAACTGGGCCAAAACTGCCAAAAATGTACACAGATGTTTTTTTTGTTGTTGTTTTTTTTACTTCAAACACACAGAACAAGGAATGGGAGCAGAGAGCAAAAAAGAAAAAGACAAAAAGTGACACATAACAATAAGTACACAACAAGTCCTACATGTAAGGCCCATTTACGCTAGTGTCCAGTGCTATTTATGTCCAGTTTCAAATTAAGTTTCAGTTTCCATTTATCTCCATTACAATCTCCAGTCTTCGACCCTTGGTCCAGTTTGTCCCATCCATTTTTTGATAATGGCCTTTTTCGCCACAGCCAACAGTATGCCCCACAGATATCCATTGACCGTGTCCATGGCCGGAGTATTGAGGCCCAGACACATACAGTAGTTCTGAAATCCAGTAAGAGTAAAAGTGGAAAAGACATTTCGTAATGCATTGCTGATTTCAGTCCAATGTTTTTGAGCAACAAGACACATGATAATGGTGAGCAACCTGGCAACCACAGTTTCTCCAGCTGCTAGTATTTCCGTGTGAGAAGTGAGCATTTTGATATGGTTTCATGAAAAAACATGACACTTTTCCAACAAAATTCTTTCCATTCCTGTGATTTTTGTGGTCATGTAACACACAACATTTTATCTCACAAATAAAATATACAAGAACATCAGTGTCATCTTATGTGTTTGCTGAACTTCTGGATGGAATTCCAAGTCTCCCTGGTGTAATGTTATCAATGTGTTTTAGAGCTCTGCTCCTTTTCCCTTTCAGCATACTGTACTTTTCAACTTTTCTTCACAAACTGGCATTTGATTGGTCTTAATTAAAGTTTTATCCCAACAAATCAAACCAAAATTAGAAAATCATTAAAAACCTGTCACTTATACACAGAACTGTTTACTAATGAGGCTGGTGTTACTCTCGTGTGGTTGTCTGTCCGCAAAGGAGCTCTAGTTTATGATATGTGTATGATATATGTTTGGTGTCTAACCATTAGTGCCAATATATGGAACTTTTGGAATTAAGGTGTTCTGTTCCCAAACAAGGGAGAAGTCTATGGGCTGATGCTCCAGCTAGACTGAAGGATGGGTCAAATGAAGAGGACACTTCCCTTCAGGTATCAATAACGCCTACACTATTCCTCTTATTAAAGGTGCTGTACCTGATTTTCCCTGTCTTGAAATTGTGGAAAAACAGAACCAGATCATTTAAACAGTTTGCGGTGGTCCAAACTTATTCTTCACACATTACCAGTATCCATATGCGTTTGCATGCAAGGTTTTTCTGCCACGATAATAGCGGGTCCCATTAAAGTACACGATTGGCCATGAGGGTAAACTCTCCATTAATTCATGAGGATATTCAACTCTTTCCTTCTTCTAATATGTTTCGTGGCAAATTATGTGTGTTTTAGGCAGAACTAATTCAAACTGAGCCACAACTTAGTCTTAGCAGACATGGCTGACCTGGCGTTACCTCAAGAAAAATAAACAAATTGTTCTGTAGCTGTTTAAATACCGCGGGTGGCGCCAGCATCACAGTAGCGTTCAGCCTGCATCTGCATTCTTGAATGACTATACACATTTGGGCCGTTGGATCGCTTTATTCTTCTCTGTGTCTGTGTGTCTGTTTTTGAAAGACAATATAACTCCTAAACTCATCTGCTCTGGAAGATGTTGAGCAGTGGGTGAAAGAACTGCTCTGACACATTAAAATGAACGGACTGTTTCCCACCAAGAGGTCCATGAGCGGGTGTCCCCTCGGATGCCGACTGCCAACAGCTAGTGGTGCTAACAGTGCGCCGTTGCTACTTTTTGGTTCTTGGACAACTTTTAAAAACATGTTTTAGAACTAGATGGTGACAGCACACAGCGGCCAACCCTAAAAGCTGCTATACAATGTAACTGTACAGGGACAAAACAACATATTTTATCAAATGAAATAAATAATTAGGTACAACCCCGTAAGTCCCAGTACATAACTTTAAGCCTAACAATACACTAAAATAAAAGCATGTTTTGTTCATTTTGGATGTGTTTATTGCACTGAAAAACATTTAATGGCTAGCGTCCTTACTGCGAGCAGGGTTGCATCTCCACAAACCTGGCTCGTACTTGTCCTGGTAGAGCCTCCACCTGCTTGTTTCCACGGGAATGTTGTTCCTTTGTTTATAATATTCCACAGTATGGCAGAAAACGTATTAATCTGCATGCAGAATGTTCCATATTATTATGGTTTTAACTTTCTATTTCCATCGAATCATGCAGGTGACGTTCCATCTCCAGAAAGTTACATAATGTCACTTTAATGGATTGTTAAGGAATACACTTTATTGTCTCTGTAGGATAAATTGTCTGCTGTTAGTCCTTGTTTGAACTAGGTTTAGTCAATTTAATGGATAAACTGAACCATTAATTTCATCTTTCATTTGTGGGAAAACTTTGCAAATGACTTGAATTCAAACAAATTATTTCAATTTCATGATTAACTACACACATTACAACAGAGAACTCACACTGCCACCAAATTAAACACTTCAACACGTTCATATCCATGTGTTTCGAGGATCAAACGTGCATTTGATCAACTTTAGCTGATTTGAATGCCCCGAAACTTGTCTGAAAGTCAGTAATCGTCCATGTTTTTCTCATCCCCGTTTCAGTGTATGTGGTGGTCTAATAAAACGCCTTTCACCATCTGCTCAGGGCCGCTTTGGGGGAGTGATTTGTGTCCCTCTGTGGATGTTCCAGTATTTTGATCTGGTTTCGGCATCTGCTTTGTTTGCCCAGAAATCGTATAGATGCTCAAAGCAAAACACTAACCGCAGTCTAAATCACACACAGGCCCGTTCTAATAGTCCTAAGTTTGATGAGAATTTTGATCTGACGGAGAATCAAGGCTTTTTTAGATGTCGGAAAGTGGGGTAAAGTACTGGTCAAGAGACTTCAAGGAACAGTGAAACATGTAGTCATATGTCTTGTACTTGGCTGGGGAAACATGCAAAGGAAAAAAAATCCTTAGTGTATATTCATTTTCATCTATTCATGCAATTAATTCTTGGCTTTTGACATTATTTGTACTGCTAATTGTCTATAAACAATCTTTTGAGTGCCTTTACTTTCTCATCTTATGTTTTAGAACTTAAAATAATGTATGTAATGAAAACCACACATTACTTTATATCAGTCAGGAGATCCCTCAACACTCCATCTACTGGTAGCAAAGGGAATTCCTATTGAAAAAAAACAAACAAAAGCTAGCTTCCCCCGAACATGCTAATCTTACCATTACAGTGTAAGCAATTTGACACAGTTTAGACCCAGGGTTAGGGGTTAGTTGTCCGAAACCGACCCTGGCCTGAGTCATTCCCTGCATGTCTGGACCCAAGCTGGGCTCACACTCATAGAACCAGAGTTATGTTAAGTTCACTGAGTTTATGCGTTTATGCTTCATGTGATAGTGTTCTACCTTCGTGTCTCTGGTACTAGAAGCTTGTCCCCTCTGCTGGCATCTGCGTCGCAGAGAGTCGTTTGTCAGCTGCGCACTTTAAAGGGGCTGTACCTGATTTTTACTGTTTTGAAACATGAAAAACAAAACTAGTTCCTTTTGAAATCTTCACATCAGTCAAATGTATTTCTCACTTTCCTGATGCAGCATTCTAAAGATTCATGCATGAGTTTATGAGCACTTTTCACGGGTTGCTGAGCTCAGAGCGTCACAGATTGTCACGGTGAAGCTAACAAACATTAGCATGCTATCGGCTCACGAACGCTCTACAAATAGATTGAGAGACAACGCTGTGGTCTAATTTCCACCTAAATAGATGCTTTTACAATTGATCTGTGCTGAAGCAACACAGATTTTACAGTAAAAATTAGGAACAGCCCCTTTAATTCCCGTGCTGTCTCCTTTCACGTTGCATATTTGGCCACTGTATTGAGAAGCTGTAACTTCGTGGAGCATATGCGGCGCACGTGAAAACCGACAAGCTCAGCATAACCGAGCCTGGCCTAAGATTCTAAATTCTGATGGCAGAAACGGACATAAAAACAACTCCGAAGACCTTCGGATGTTACCTTTCATGTCACCAATCTAGGAAAATTGAAACCCAGTGTTTTTGTAAGGCTAAGAAAGGCAAAATTAATGAAACAAGCATGAAAGAAGCAAAGAAGAAAGTCCATTTAGCATAATATGTGTAAAGACTGCACTTTTTCCATGTTACTGGGAATTTAAAATCATCACACAGCACATATTCACACAGTGCCGTGGTTCATGCAATCAGTCATAAATACGATCAAAGTGAACATATTTCCGCTCAGGATAGTGCAACATGTTAGCGGTATTTTGTGCCTGAAAAAGTTTGTAATTGAAAGAGAAATGTGGCGATATGATCCAGTTTGTGTTTACTGTTGGTCACATGCTTGAAGAGGACGTAGTGAGAGAAGGCTCACGCGACAAAATATCAGACAGGTTTGAGTTAGCTCGTTGCTTTGGTTGTACAGCAGTTTTGTGAGTTGTGAGTTTTTGTGAGACCTACGACTCACATTTTAACGCTATGACTTCTTACAATCAGTAATCATTCATCGCAGACTGACAAAATCGTACAGTGGTCATTAGGATTTAGACCTGGTTTGATAGTAAGGATAAAACTAAACCTGTTGCTTGCTACTATGGTTTTAACTTTAGACAACTTTTCAATGACTCCCACATGACATTGTTTCTTGGTTTGACAAGTTAGACCAGTGGTTCCCAACCTTTTTTGTCTCGAGTACCCCCTAAGGCTTGTTTCACACTCAGAGTACCCCTTAACTTGAGTTTCGGGCAAATAAATGGGTTCACTAGTCGAATATAGTCAAGTATTTCTATTTTATTTACTGTTTTAATTAGATTTATTGTCCAAGATACTCAAAAAAGATGCTAAGATTTACAACTATTGACACATTTTGTAAGATAAAAGTACATTTCATCTTTAATACTTAAAACCCTTCCAAGTACGCCCTGGTAATTCCTCACGTACCCGTTGGGGTCCCAGTATCCCTGGTTGGGAAACACTGAGTTAGAGAACCGCTGTTGGAAGTAAATTTTGGGGATTGTCTTGATACTTTCAATTATTATTTTTTCACCCAGAGATTGAAGCAAGAGATGGGAAGCACTTGTGTTTGGCCTCCCTGTCTCAGAGCAAGAAGGATCCGTTCCTCGACCTGGTGGGGTCTTTTTTGTGGCGTGTACAAGTTGTCCCAGGCCTAAAAATGCATAAACCTTTATTGAAACCAAATGCTTTTACAAATGTTCATCCATGGCACCTACAAAACATAAAAAATGTATGATTCTTCTGTGACAATACAAAATATTCCAAAAAGAATGTATTCCATATAGTCTGTGTATGTCCGTGAGTAATCCTTCTCGTCGACCCTGTGAGTCCTCATACAGGAAGTGAGCACTGACCTACTTCCTGCCAGGACAGGAAACCGGAAGTAGCAGTGACTTGGGCGAGAGTTTTTAGTGGTGATTCGAAACAGAGAAACTCCCCGATGACACGGTTCATTTTGAGCTCATTTTAGAGTTCAGGCGACGGTGCTGGGGAAACATAACAGATTTTGAAATTCGTATTTAAAGAAAAGCAATCAGTAATACACAATTATGTCCATGGGATACGCTGAGTTTCTCTGCATTGACTTTTCTGGCGTTTGTTATAGATTGGAATTGATAATAAATTGATAATAATGAAATAATTTTAATTCATTAATTAATTAAATCTGATTAAAATGAATGAAGATTATTTGCAATCAGAATTATTATTTAACCTCATTGATCGCAGTTAATCACGTAATGTTATTTACTTTGCCTGGAAGGTTCCACAGTACGATATAAACTCAAATCAAAGTTTCATTTATCCAGTTAAAGAAGTTTTATATCCCAAAAAGTACTTGGTTTTCTCCTTGTTTTACACGACGTACAAACACCCAGGAGGACAGGAGCGTCAAATTAATCCATGTATCAATTTATTTTAAGGTGATTTACAGGAAAAGAAAAAAAATTCATTGCTTTAACACGATCATTTTCGTGGTTCTGATGTTTTTTAAGGTGTTTTTTGAGAGCAATACAAAACCCCTGATGGGAATCAATAGTAGGTAAATATGTCTAATGCTATACTGTAGAATGTTTCAGGCAAAGCAATGAAGCAATGCACCTTTAAAGCAAGCTAATTTTGCAATGTGTAAAATTAGACATGGAAAAAATGCAGCTGCCCGAAGCTGGACAACACAATTTCAAGGGACACCGGGTGCTGCGTTAAAAAAAAAATTAGAAGAAGTAACGGAAGTTGGATTGTCCTGCAGTTGCGAACTCTCTGCCAATGGTCTATTTCCACAACTAACAGGAAAAGCCCAGTGCCCTCTGACATCTGCGGTGCTAAGTTTACTTTTAATAGTAACACAATTCACCCGCCAGATTTACTGCGTTAAATTTAGCCGGCACAATAATTTCAAAAGCTTTGTTCTGAAAATATCGTAAAAGATAATGCGTTTGAGATCGTTTTTAGACTCCCACTTGAGTAATCGTTTGTGCAGCGTAACAGTTCAGTAGTGTTGATTCTTCTTCCGGCTGTGGCAGAAGCTTTATGTTGATGATTTTAAATGATTTCGTGCATGAATAGTAGTTTTCCCAAATACTTTTACACTAACTCCAACTTTGGACTACAACTTTGTACATCTCCTAACTATACTGTCTTTAAAAAGAACCAAGACACACAAAATTTTAATGACATTGCAGCATAACACGTGTTATTAATTGTGTTAAATACCACACACGGACCAGTTTACAGATGACGTCAAACGCGCCTTTAAACGGGGATTTTTATCGTGACTAACGGTGAATGCAGCGGAAACTCTGATGTAATTTGATATAAACTTTTGAGAATTTGGAATCGATTCCGAAATTTTAAGACGTAGATCCTTTTAAGAATCAATTTTTTTCAGCGCCCCTACTGTTGTAACACGATTAAACGGTCATTAAAGTGGATTTAGCTTGATACAGTCGCGATCAAAAGTTTAAGACCGGTTGAATAAATGGCAAAAGTCACATGGTTGGATCTTAACAAGGTCCCAAGTAGAGCTTCACCATGCAACAAGAAATGCAAGTGAGACAAAAAAATGTGAGTACTTTTTTTTATTGAATTTGCAGCTGATCAAAAGTTTAGGACCACACCTCAAAAAAAAAAAAAAACTGAAACCCCCTCGAAAAGAAATCAAAGTAGCACCATGATTGTTGACCACTTCAAAAATTGGTTGCAGCGCTTGATGCAAGTGTTTCCAGGAGTACGAGGGAACATTTCTCCAAATGGTGAAGACGGCCTCACGAAGGGCATCTTCTGTCTGGAAGTGTTGTCCATTTTGGTAAACCTCCCTTGCGATCCATGGATTTAGATCAGGGGAACACGCAGGATGGTCTAAAAGAGTGACGTTATTCTCCTGAAGAAGTCTTTTGCCTTGCGTACTTTGTGAACTGTAGCGATGCTGAGGGATGCTCTCTGCAACATCTGCACAGAGCGAGCAGCTGTTTGACGCCCCTGCACCACCTGGAGCTCCATTCTTCCACTGAAGGAAAAAGCAGATCACCCAGATCATTATGGTGCCCCCTCCCTGTGGTGCGTAGAAAACCTCTCAGGTGGATCTGCTTGTCGTGCCGGTAATGTCGGAAACCATCAGCACCAGTAACAGCCTTAATTTGGGTCGAGGATCGTCCAGTGTCTTGACGGACAGCCAGTCGGATCCTCCAGCTCAGTGCTCTGCTATTTGTTGGGTCTTCCTTTTGACTTTTTTGTTCCATAACCCTCTTTGAGTGGATCTTATCTCTCCCACTTCAGCAGCGATGGCACACTGCGAGAGCAACAACCCAACCACAATCAAAAAGAGAACATCAAAATGTCATGACAGCGTGAATACCTGACAGAAAATGAGACTGAATCCACATTTTTGCACAGATTTGGGCTTTTAAAGGCATGTGGTCCTACACTTTTGATCAGCTGCAGAACGGCCTATTTCAGTTTAACTGTTGTTTTCAATCAAATGTTTACTCAAAACCTTTTTTTTTTTTTTTTTTTTTGCATATTGAAGCTGCACTTGGATCCTTGTTAAGATCCAATACTGCAAAATGGGACTTTTGCCCTTTATTCAACTGGTCTTGAATAAAGATAGTTTCCTCTTTATAATAACATTTGAACCAATAAAATAAAAAAATAAAAATGATTTCAAGAAAGGCCAGTTAAGGCTAGCAAATGCACAAGGCAGACACTGAATTGCGAGAAACGGCGAACAAAATCTAATAACACACTGTACATCTATCTCCAAAATCATAGCCATCGTCTCCTTTGTGTTTTTACTTTCTTGATCATTTTAGCAGGACAACATGGGAAAACTGAATTTCACTGGAGACAAATACGTCCAATGACAGACAGCAGTTAGACAGTGGGACCGTTTTGGTGATTTTGCGGTCTCCCTGTCCTATTTTTACCCCTCTGACAAAAGTACCCATGCTATTTCCAGAGCCACGGCTCCAGCGCTCCTGCTCCAGATCCGACTATTTATCTTTTGGGGCTTTCCTGGTTTTCCTTAACCTACAGCACATCTAAACACAACGATCTGCTGATGTGGGAATGGCACAATCCAGCAGCCTATATTTCAGAAGTTCAGAAGTTTTTTTTCTGTTTCTGTTTTGTTTGCGTTGTCACTAAATGCAGCGCTGACGCCGGGTAAGTGTGTGGTGACCTAGCATGACGCCGTACAGTGAGGCGCAGACAGGCCGGTGTGGGAAAGTTACAACTGGAGAAGAAGGAAAGAGAAAGAGCGGTTGCAAGAGGTATAAACAATGAGCAAGTTAGAAATTGTACTTTTAAAAATGCACTGTGTCATGGCTGCTGCACGTACTCCTGCCTTCATAAAGCACGGACTAAAACTTGATTCACAGTGAACAAATAGTTTATTAAGAACGATTCAGGATTAGTAACTTTACAAATACTCTAACCCTAATTCCTAATCATGCTTAAGGTGAGAGGCTACAAGTGAATAGGAAAAATTATAAAATTCAATTATAAAATTGAAAGATATCAATTTGAAACTTCTCCTGTAGTTTACGCACATGAATGTAAGAAAAAAATGTATTACAAGTTTTTCATCATGTGAAGTTTTCGTTTAGGAATAAGGCATTTTATGAGGAGACAAAATTGCTCCTATCTTGGAACTTTCAATCTGAAAACTTGACAGAACCAGGTTTTAATTTTTTAGTCATATTAGTTATTAAAAATGCACAGAGGGGATTTGGATTTCTTATTTAGTTTCCGAGTTAACTAGATAAACTTAAACTTAAAACTTAAATAAATCAGGCTTAGAATTAGATATCAACAAATCCTTCTGTACGTTCCATCAAAATCTCGTTCAATACAAGATTGCACAGTTTGTTGTATGCTGGGGCCACTTTAAGGCTGATCTTTTATGTCTCTGTGGGAAAAAAATGTATTTTAAGAAAACGGCCGTTGACGTAACAACGTTCCAGATCTATGGATGAGGTGGATTAAATGGAGTAATAAAAGATCTTTAGGAGCAGATTGGACAGGCTTGTTGTTTCATATATACCGAGAAAGCAAACTGACCAAAATAATGGGTTTTGCCTGTAGTGTTTCGCCTTAATCAATTATATGTCCGTTGTGAATTGAGTTTTTGTCCATGCTTTTACTATGGCAAATAAAGGTGTAGTTATTATAAAGGTGCTGTTTTGGCTAATCCCTCACTAAATTTAAAATTGCACTGTCAAGTTGGAAGTATTTTTGTTCTTATTTATAACTTGGAGAGATATTCTATTGTACTTGATTATTTGCCATGTAGTTGTGCAAAATTAGATGGCAAAACTCACTCTGAAACTTGTGAAAAGTGCATATATTTAAGAGATTGAAAGTGAGGAATAACTTTGGACCAGAGCACCTACAGGGCAATCAAGCTAAATGTACTTTTTTTGTGTGTTTTTAACCATGTTCTAACATTGTTCTCTTGTCAAAGACATACCTTGAGTTGTACTTAGCTGCATTCACGATTGTTTCCATTCTACGAGGTCCTCTGAAATCACCCGGATTGTGGCGTCAAAGGTAAAAAGCCGACCCTCTCCAGTGCAGTCCATACACCATCACTGGACTCATCCTGTGGTCAAACTGTGTTCACAACAAACAAATGGCTCTATTTGCATTGCAGTCACGTTGCCTAAGGGCTTCATTTGTGTATTTTTTCAATGTTAATTCCCACTAATCACTGTAGTTTTTAATAATTATTACTATGTTAAGTCTCAAAAATGTAGAATATATATTTATTTCATGTTTATGGTTAACAGAATAATTCCAACCAGAATTTGTGAGATTATATCAACACTATATAAATAAATTACAGCCCAACAGTGACCTACCCAAGCATTACTTTCACCAAATATTATTTTTTTAAAGTATCTGGTGAAAATACTACTTGTCAGAATAGTTCTCTTTTTCAACTCTCAATTTTTGTACATTTACTCACAACTCGAATTCTGTAGATTATTACAAATACTGTGGTTAATTCTTATACTCAGTTTAAACTTCTGCTGACAGAGAAACAATAAGTTAGTTTATTCTGTTGAAATTGGATAAAGATTGTGAAGTGACATTCAACAAATTGTCAAAAGTGAGATCGGAAACCCAGAATGTTCAGACCTGTATGTGCACAGTGCAACAACGTAACCCCCGAGTGACCCTGCTGCGGTGAGGCCATAGAGCGTATAAAAGTCACATCTGGAGTGTGACGTCACCCAGAGCCCATCGCGGCCAGCAGTTACAGACTCCATATTTGGAAATCCGAGTAGCAACCACATGGACCAATCAGGAGCGAAGCCGAGGGGCACTCCCATTTTCCTGTACAGAAGGTCCTCTCCCTCTGTGCCTCATAAAATATTCAGTTTCAATTTTCCCTGGATATTGTGACATCAAAAGTCAACATCGGACTTCTTCAATGCAGTTTTGAAGTCTATAAAGCAATATCCGACGTGGTCTGCAGTCAACAAATACACTTTAACACTATTAGCATAGCAGTTACGTTCATTTATGTATACATTTTTACACTGTTCATTCCCACTATATTAAATGTCAAAACTTGAAACCCAAAATGTTCAGGCCTACAATGCGCCATGAGTGCTGCAACTTAACCCCTAAGCCACCATACTGCACTTTAGCTGATTCTTTGAGTCGTTGTTTTGTGAGTTTACACTCAGAGTTTGTACTTTTATGAGCTTTAAACAACAAATTACGCTGTTCCTTCCTCACAAACGTATCTGAATTTGCATTTAACCTCATTCCTATTACAAGGTCCTCTCCCTCTGTGCCCCAGAAAATGCTCTGTTTCAAATTGGATTGTGACGTCCAAGATCTTCTTCAGCGCAGTTTTTAAATCCACGAACCATTCTTGCATGCGTTCTGCGGTCAAACTGTGTTCACAACAAACTTAAAGTTCTATTAGCATAGCATAGCATAGCATTGCCTAACCCATACCTAACCCACGCATGCTTTAGCTAATTCTCCGCGTCATTGTTTTGTGAGTGTGCAGTCACAGTAGTCCTGGTCCAGATCTCGGGTTTGGGGTCACCCCGGGCTCAGACCACATGCAGTCCAGCTCCGGTTGCTGTGCCGGAGCGGTCTGGTTGCAGTGGGTGACTCACACAGAGCGCGCGGTGCTGCGGTGCTGTTGCCGGACTGCCGACTTCGCGAGACCACGAGTTCAGGGGGGTTCACACTCGTTTGCGCGATAACTGATGGCGTATATAGGAAGTATTGGTAAACAAAGTAGTAGTTGCTCGCGGTTTGGGATCGTGTTCACTTCTGTTCGTTTTCCACACACTTTGTGACCCCGTATCACCGGTTATGACGTAATGTTGACAAGCGCGAAAGTAGTAAAAGTTGTAGCACGAACACATTGATTTAACTTTGAAAAAACACCGGATCCACTTCACTCGCGCTCGTATCATTTCCTGTTCGTCTCGTCTCATTTTTACAACTTCACGGAAAAGGCGTGCGGTGGGCTCCGGCGCTCCGGCAAAAATCCAACCAAACGGAATGAATCCGGAGCGCCGGAGCACCTCCGCCGGCACCACCGCACTGCACGGTGTGCGGTCTGAGCTCCTCTCGCACTTTTGCAGTAACGGAAAGGCTGCGGTCACTGCACCGGAGCTGGACTGCATGCGGTCTGAGCCCGGGGTCAGACCTGTCAGTGGGACCGTGAGAGAGTCCGGAGTAACCACATGTGGTCCTGTGGTCAGCCGTGTCCCGCGACAGAGGGGCACCACACTCCCACACCGTGCACAAAGAGCCCTGCAACGCGCCAAAACAACTATGTATACACACTTATATCGGATTCAGGGTTGTTTTTGCACTTTGTGGTCATCTACTGTAGGTTCAGTACAGTTCTGGAAGGTAATGAAGTGCAAAAGTTTAAAAAAGAAGTACTGCGCTGGAGTCAAAAATGTAGGTACTGTAAGTTTACTTCCCTAAATTTGAGAGCGAGTATCTGTACTTTCTAGTCCACTACATTTTTTAACTGGACTGAAAAGTAGAAAGTGCTTTTTATTTGGTTTTAGGAGTTATTTTTAGCATGCTCGTGGTGTTATCTTGCATAAAGGTAGAGCAAGCGTAAACATATACATAAAATTCACTATAAAAACTAGAACATTGATTGGAATTGATATTGTTGGGCAAAGATTAGCATAATTCTTTATCAAAATCAAAACAATAAGCGCACGCAGTTCTTAAAATCTGTGTGAAATACTTAGATTTTTCAAAACTTCAGTAGATTTTCTTGTACTGCTAATTATACTTTCACTTGTACTTTTACATAAGAAACAAAATGGAGTTCTTTTTCCAACACGCCTGTACCTTTCAGAGTCTTTTATGAAACAAAGGATAGTTACTTTCATAGGAGACATACTCAATATTAATTTAATATTAAACTACATCATGAGTAGAGCATCATTTTACATTTTGTTCATCGTAAATTGCAATAAAGCGGCTCAGTAATAGTAAAAGGTCCACCTGCTTCCTGTTCGACACAACAGAACTCCTAAGCCCCACCTCCTCTGTGACATGTTATAATCCGGTGCGCTTTATATATGGATCAATACTGAGCCGCAACTACGCAACCACAGCCACTACTGCCACTAGCTTCTATTCTATGCGCCTTACATATGAACAAATTTTTCAAATAGGCCATTCATTGAAGGTGCGCCTTATAATCCGGTGCGCCTTATAGTGCGGAAAATACGCTACATGTTTTTATTTTTCAAATGTCTCTGCATGACATTTTAGGACCTATATGTATCGCTCGGAGTTTTGGCCGGGGATAGGGGGTAGGTGAAAACAGGGCTTGAGCACTAAAGCCTCAGTTTCAGGACAACACAGGATTAACTCAAACACGCAGGAATCAATCAAAATGCAACTTTGAGTAAACTAATGAAACATAATACGTCCCCTTTAAACACGTGCCGCTTCGACCTGTTTTTCCTAAAATGTCTGACTAAAATGAGCCTCATTTCAAACTGAAGCTGTTTCTGAACCCTTTGGAGCACAAACTGTCGGCTGGACTCTTTTGGCCTCTGGTGTTTGATTTACTCGAATTACACTTGGAAACAAGCTCTGCTCAGAGGAATAAAGTCCATCTAAATTTTCTTTGTGAAATACATGAAGAATTGAAGCTGGTGTCTTTAGATTTTGCCTGATTGACACCACTTTTGAATTTGACAATTCCTCTTTCAAAGCTGAAGCTAATTTAACTAAAAAATAGTCTCAGTAAAGTAAAAAGGTCCAGGAAGAATCCATATAAAAGTCCTATAAATTTTTTTTTTGTAAGTGTAATTTTTAAATTTGTGCTTTTGGAGTAAAATGTGACTCTAATTCATCCCAGAATGTTGGATTTGACTGAAAATAAATGGGTAACAGCTTTCTTTTCATATTGAACATGTCCAGCAGCTGATAGTTTCCTTTTATCAGATGTGGATAAAAAGGAATAAATTAATAAAAAATCTCGCAGCTGTGCAAAATTGACATCGTCTCCTCATCAAAAACATACTGGGAGTTATATTTAGCTTCATGTTCACGCTTATTACATTAATCCTGTTTATGAGGTCCTCTCCCACTGGGCCTCAGAATACGCTCTGTTTCAATTTTCCCCATTTTGTGACTAAAATGGTAGAAATCCTGACTTTTCCTGCATAATTTCAAACCCATTAAGTGTCACCGGACTCGTTCTGGGGGTTCACAATAAATATAAAGTTCTATTAGCACAGCAGTCACATTACTCGAGGGCTTTGTTTATTTATTTTTCCATTGTTAAACCGCACTTAAACGAAAAAAGGGAAGACAAAGGTGACAGAAAAGAGATGACAGTTATTGTATAAAGTAAACAAATCCGAAACTAATCAGTGTTTTTTGCAATTTATCACTTTTATGTAACTTTTTTCACTTAAGTTTTGACAAATGTTTATCATATCGTCTTGATAGTTGCCAGTTGAATGTCTAACTCAGAATAAAATTAACAAAATGAAAGAGAAAACAACGCAAGAAGGACAAAAAACAATCCACGAAGAAGCGTGCTTTTCAGTCCGCACTCAAACGCTCCCCTCCTGCACGCGGCTACACACAGTTTGGTTTGGACAATGACTCGTTAGGAATAAATTACGCGCCACACGTCGGAGCAGATGGAGTGTTCTTCTTCAGGTTTGGTCTCGTTCGACGCCCAGAGAGTGAAGCCTCAAGAGCGGCGCAGAAGATCCAGGCTTTGATTGGTACTTTGTCTGCTCCAAACGCTCCTCCACAGAACCACAGCGAGGTTTCACAGGACCAGACTGCAGAGAGAGAGACCTTTTTTTTTTTTTAATCAACACCGTTTAGTCTGATACTGTACTGTATAAATTGTTATAATGTTGACTTTTCTGAGCTTTTAAGCATGTCCTAACAATGTTCTGTCCTCAAAAACACACCTGAAGTAACAGTCAGTTGCATTCACGCTGTTTTGAGGAATGTTTATTAGAAAATCCTTCCCCCTCCGAGTGTCAAACACACTTCCTGTTTGACGCTCAAGTTCCGTGATTTTCTGACGTATTTTCAGACTTCATGCGTCACTTACCAGACAATATTAGGCTGTGTTTAGTCCTTAAGGTGAGACACTGCAGGTGAATACAAAAAAATCTTGAATTTAAAGATATCAATTTGAAACTTTTTTCATCATGTCATGTTTTCATGTAGAAATAAGGCATTTTATGTGTGAAAATGGCCAAAAATACACATATTTGGGACATTTAAAGCTGAAAAATGGACAGAACCAGGTTTACATTTTTAATTCATTTTCATTCATTCACACATATTAGTTAAAAAAAAAAATTACAAAGGGGATTTTTTTGTCTTAAAACTTCAATAAACCCGTTTTAGAATTAGATAGCAAGATTTTGACAAAAAGTACAGAAGGATTTTTTTGCTGAGTCCCAGATTGTTCAGTTTGGTGTGTGTGGCATCTACTTTAAGGCTGATCTTTATGTCTCGAGGGAGAAAAATGCATTTTAAGAAAACGGCCTTTGAAGTTACAATGTCCCATAGAAATCAATAGAGAATGTGGATTAAATGGAAGACTAAAACATCTTTAGGAGCCGATTGGACAAGTTTGTTGTTTCCACATGAAAGCCGATATGTTGAGAGAGCGAACTGACCAAAAAACAAAATATTTGAAAAAAAAAAAAAAGTTTTGCCTGTAGTGTCTGGCCTTAAATTTTTCTTGTATGTATGTTTGGTTTTTTTTTTTTTTTTTTTTTTTATTATTATTTTTTTTTATTTATTTATTTTTTTTAACGTGCAGTAGCTGGACAGGTTCATAAATTTGGGGTGAAAAGTAAACTACTGGAGGTCTTTTACCTGAAGAACAATTACGAAATCTGACATTTTTATATTTCATTTATTATTTCGCTTTGAGGGGAGTGGCTTATGCAGGAAAACACATTTGACATTTCCAGACTATTTTGGTAGTATTTTCCTTATTTAAAAGCCAGAACACTGCGTTTTACTGAATGACGATCGGGAAGGGCATTTTATCGGGGGCCCCTTCAGGTTTGGGGGCGGTTGTGGCCCGTTGCCCGATGCTAAATCCGCCCCTGGGCCCGATCTCCAACAACTCAAACCAAACGACGCGAAAGGTCTGAAGAAGCTCCCACTACACGCCGTAAAACACAGGCTTAAACACAGGTCGTACTCTGTGGTAATGAACCTCCGAATTCCAAATGACAGTAAGATCCCGTGGCTCCTCCCAAACCCACGGCAAATTTACGACCGTGTTTTTTTGTCTTTTGCGGCGGCCGCTCACTCTCACGCCCCCGAAGTCCTGTCTTCCACTCGCTCTCGCTCGTCTTTGTGGATTGTCTTCTCGTTGTGGCCCTCTCAAGTGCCGTAAGTCCAGGGACAATGCTGGGAGAGACGTGTCCCAAGCCGTCCCGGGACGTGAGAGACGACGGTAATAAAAAGCCAGGAGGAGGAAACGGAGCAAAGAGAGAAAGCGGCGGAGTAAAGACGTCCTGTTCTCAGATACAAACATCCTGCTAATGGGAAATCCCCGGTCGTTCCGACAGGTGCAGGACTCTCCACAGTTTGGATTCTACAGCGGAAATTAAAGGGGCTGTGCATGTTTTTTACTGAATGGTGAGAGGCTGCAGGTGAATAGGACAAAAATCTTACATTTAAAGATGTCAATTGGAAACTTCTCCTGTAGTTTACTCTCATAAATGTAAGAAAAAAATTTAATGCAAGTTTCCATCGTGTCATGTTTTCATATAGAAATTAGGCATTTCAGTTGTAAAAATGGCCAAAAATACACTTTATTAGGACATTTAAACCTGAAAAATGGATGGAACCAGGTTTAAATGTCTTGGTTAATTTTGTACACATATTAGTTACAAAAAAGTTATTAGAATAAATTAGATTTGCCTCTTTTTTTGTTGTTGATTAAAACTTAAATAATTAAGTTTTAGAATTAGAAAAATGCATTTTAAGAAATCAGCCTTTGAAGTTACAATGTCCCAGAGAAATCTATGCAAAAAGTGGTTAAATGGAAGAATGAAACATTTTTAAGAGCAGATTGGACAAGTTTGTTGTTCCCACATGAAAGCCTATATGTTGAGAGAGCAAACTGACCAAAAAACAACAACAACAAAAAAATGTTTTGCTTTCAGTGTCTTGCCTTAAACATTAAAAACAGAACTAGTTGATATTAAAGTCTTTACATTAGTTCAATGTATCGCTCACTTACGTAATACAGTCCCAGCATCATAAATATTCACCTCAAAGCTAAAAAAAACATGTAGCATGCTTTCTACTTCTCGGAAAATAAAACGCTCTACAAAGAGAAGCAGAGAAAGTTTTGTGGTCTCATTTTCAGATATCTGTGCTGGGGCTACATGCAAAAAATCGGGTTATTTGACTAGTTCTCTTTAATGTGAGCTTCCAAAACAATGTTAAAGGACAAATATTACGCAGAATTGACTTTTTTGAGCTTTTAACCGTGTTCTTAAATTGTTCCGTCATCAAAAACATACCTGGAGTAGCGTTTAGCTTCAGTTTGATGAATTCTGGTTTGACAATCCTCTCCCTCCAAGCGACACAAACACTCTGTTATGAATTCTCTCTGTGAGTGACATTTTTCGATTCGTGCTGTGGCGGAACTGAAAAATGGACTCAGTTCAACAGAGTGATCCTGAAGTCTGTATCAGTGATTAATGCACGCTGCTGTTTACTTGATGTTCTTCCTTTAGATGTCAGACACAAACTAAATATTTCGTTTTGGACTTTTACGTTTCTATCAGACTGGAGCAGCTCTGTCACAGTCTACAGGAAGTGCCTCTGCTCACATTTCCTCTCACGGCTAAAATTCCAGATGATGTGATGTCATCGGCCTCAGATCAACAAACTGGAAAATGACTGCATCAGTTTTTTCTCATCTAAAAGAATATGTTCTTCTCATGTTTGAAGGGGACTATTTTTGTATTTACTTGGGCTTTTGACTGAAATGTTTTTGACTGATGCTGAAGTCAAATACTTCATCTGGAGCAGGGAATCAAACTCATATTGAGAGGGGGCCCAATGTAGATCGGGCCGAAGGTTTCTGGTTAGATTGACTTCCCCACAAATCTATATATAGAAGATTTTATTTGCCAAAAGTTAATTTTTAAGGCATATTTGGTATATTTTAGAATTTAGAAACGATACCTTATAATCCACAAACTAGCTTCAAACTATGTGTTTTTGTAATAAGTCATATTTATATTAATTAAATCATGTATTATTATTAGGCCCAATGATTACTGATGCAGTGATCTGCACAAGCCTGGGATTTTAAGCAGCTCTCTTTATCTGAGTGAATTATTAAACCTTCAGCTGCAGGAGTCATGAGTCCAAGTATCTGCAGCTTCAGGGCGAGCTGTTTGTGTCTGTGTCAAAGTGTTGTTGCATTTGTGTGTCAGTGCACTATGATTGCTGTAGTTTTAACAGATTCTATGTGTTTTCATTGGCAGGCCATTTTATTTATAATATGAATTAAAAATCATCTCGGGAACTACCAGAAATCGCCTTGAGGGCCACATTTGGCCCATGGGCCGCGAGTTTGAGATGCCTGGTCTAGAGCTTTCGTCAATAAAATGTCTATTTTCTGTCAAAACCTGTTCATTTTAGGCTTTATAATTGTGGGTTCACTTTTGCTTTCTGCTCTCGTTCTGTTTGCTCTGTTTGCCTTGCAAAATATAAAAACTATTTAAAAAAAAGAAAATAAAGTAATTACATTTAGTTGTGAATGCGTATAAAACCTAAAAGCGATCGCAAGACTAAACCAGGACTAATACAAGCAGATTTAGTAGCAAAATTTGACAAATCAACAACACAAATATACTTTTTTTTTTTCTTCAAACTAATATTTATTTATTTTTATGTTCACCTGCCCATTTATACATTCATAAAACCAAAAAACACCAGCCCTAGTTCTGAATCACACTGTATCCGATTGAAACATGACTAAAACAACATTATATTGTGATTTTAAAGCATTTTCTACAAAATTACGGTTAAAAAATCTGCTATTTTTGATTCACGTTGACAAATGAGCTTGAGCGTAATTTTGCTTTACGTCCAGCAGATGGCGCCAGAGCAGCAGAGTGTCACTTTAGGGCAAAGACGTGAGGATCATAACACGGACTATTTCTTCACAATGACACGGTTTATTATGTCATTACGCAGCACTCAAACATCTGGAAGCTCGTTGGAAACATTTTCACCCCGTTTCAAGTTTCTACCATGTTTTTAATGCATTTTTAAATGGAAAACGTGGCTGTCAGGTCCACAAAAGCTTTAAAAATGTGTGTTTGTGACTGTGGAGCAGAGGTGTGGAGTGTCACAGATGTTGGGTTTTCCTCTGCAGCGTCAGCAGTGACTCCTCTGTGTTCTACATGAGACATTACCTCATCCTTTCACTGATGTCACCCACTCCCCCTCCTCTCTCTCTCTCTGTCGCTCTCTCTTCTTACCTTCCTTGCTTGCTCTCTCTCTTTCTCTCCCACTCCTTACCTTCCTCTCTCTTTGTCTCTCTCTCCTCACTGCTCCTTTCCTCCTCACCATTGCAATTCTCTCTCATTGCCTTACCTTACCTTAGCCCCCTCTCTCTCTCTCCTTCCATTTCACCTTCCCACTCTCCCCTCCCCTTTCTTTCTCTCTCTCTCTCTCTCTCTCTCTCTCTCTCTCTCTCTCTCTCTCTCTCCCCACTCCTCCTTACCTTCCTCTCTCTCTCTTTCTCTCTCTCCGTACCCCCTTTCTCTCCTCCTTCCCTCTGTCTCTCTCCCTCCCTTCCTCTCCATCTCTCCTTCCTTTCCTCTCCATTTCACCTTCCCTCTCCCCCCTCCTCTTTCTCTCTCTCTCTCCTCACTCCTCCTTTCCTCCTTACCTTCCTCTCTCTCTCTCTTTCGCTCTCTCTCTCCTTACCTCCCCCCTCTCTCTCTCCTCCTTATCTTCCTCTCTCTCTCTCGCTCTCCTCACTCCTCCTTTCTTCCTTACCATTTCAATTCTCTCTCCTTACCTAACCTTACCTTCCTCTCCGTCTCTTTCTCTCTCTCTCTCTCTCCTTACCTTCCTTGCTGTCTCTTTCTCTCTCTCTCTTTCCTTACCTTCCTCGCTGTCTCTCTCTCTTTCTCTCTCTCTCTCTCTCCTTACCCTCCTCTCTGTCTCTCCTTACCTTCCTTGCTGTCTCTTTCTCTCTCTCTCTTTCCTTACCTTCCTCGCTGTCTCTCTCTCTTTCTCTCTCTCTCTCTCTCTCTCTCTCTCCTTACCTTCATCTCTGTCTCTCCTTACCTTCCTCTCTTCTTCTCCTCACTCTATTCCTACAAGAGACTCACAGCTCAGTGGACAATGAAGCAGACTGGAAGAGTGTTTGGTCAGGACCCGTTTTCATGAGCCGTGGGTCAAATGTGAGCGCCGGAGCAGCAGGGATGGCTTCAGGCCGTGTGGGTCTAAGGAACACAGAACCCATTTAGAAGCAGAGACAGGCAGGCTTCATGTAGCGCAGGATGCAGTTGGAAACACACTTTTTGTTTTTTTAACATATATGTACACAACTGTCCTGAAGCTACTCCGTGTCCTGAAAAGGCATTTCAGAATCAGAATCAGAAAACCGTTTATTGCCATTGTCAGTGAAATTCACAAACATAGGAACTTGCTTCGGCGTAGGTGCAACATAAATCAATGAATAAAATATAAAAAATATATTAAAAGGCATGCATAAAATTAAGAATAAAATAGACTAAGACTATATACAGAATGTAGCAGTGCAAATAGATTGTTCTTATATAATATATTGTTAAAGTGGCAGGTGTTATAAAGTGTTTATGAGTCCAACAGCAGAGGGATAGAAACTGTTCTTGTGGCGGGAGGTTCTGGTCCGGATGGACCGTAGCCTCCTGCCCGAGGGGAGTGGCTCAAATAGTCCGTGTCCAGGGTGAGAAGGGTCAGCTGTGATCCGACCTGCTCGTCCCCGAGTCCTGGAGACGTACAGGTCCTGGACAGATGGAAGGCTGCAGCCGATCACCTTCTCAGCAGAGCGCACAATGCGCTGTAGTCTCTGTTTGTCCCTGGCTGTGGCTCCAGCGTACCACACGGTGATGGAGGAGGTGAGGATGAAGGATTTAAAGAACTGTGTGACACATGGAGGCAGTGCCGCCCTACAGAGCGCCAGTGTACGTGGGTCCGGGCCAGTGGGGGGTGGAGTGCGTGCAGCTCGTTTGGACAGGATTTATCTACAGCAAACCCACGACAACCAGCTAAAGATGACTCAAATTGCGCCTGTTGGTTTCTCAGATCACCATTTGGTAACCTTGGACTACTCCCTACCAGTCAGTTTATCACGCGTCTTAATGTTAAACTTTTGCAGGACGCAGCTTTTTCCCGAGATTTTGGTTTGTTTTGGGAACAGAGGAGGCTTGGGAAAGTTGAATTTGCAAATATAGTGAAGTGGTAGGAGGTAGGAAAGACTCAAATAAAACTCTTCATTCGACAATATGTAGCTAATGGTTATAATACAGAGAGGGAGCAATTAGAGCAGCAGCAGAGAGAGGTGGCAGCGCTGGAAGAGGAGGTCATCGGGGGAACAGGCGGGAGCAGCACACTGGGACACAGAAGGGGGGCCCTGAGGAGCTTTATGAATGAAAGGGCTAAGGGGCTTTCAGTGAGAAACAGGGCAACTGCGCTTTCTGACATAGACGCACCAACCCGCTACTTTTTAAATCTAGACAATAGGGTCAGAACTAATGCAGATATGATGCATCTGAGGCCGGCTAATGGGGATATGTCATTTGATCCCTTGTTGATGAGTCAGGAAGCAATAGCAATTTATACAGATTTATTTCATTCTGATTTTGAGGCGAGATGTCAAGAGCAGATTCTTGAGGGCCTTCTCCATCTGGATGAGTCCCAGGCAGTGGTGCTGGGTTCCCCGATCACTCTGGAGGAGATGACGGCAGCAGTACAGCAGCTAAGTTGTGGCCGGGCCCCTGGGATAGACGGCCTTCCACCAGACTTTTATAAAAATTTTGGGCAGTGCTGGAGGAGGATGTACCACAGGACTGGAGCAGGGGTTGCTTCCCTGCAGCAGCACCAGGGCAGTCCTGGCTCTGTTGCCAAAGAAAGGGAGACCTAACTCTGCTCAAGAACTGGAGATCAGTCTCTCTTCTCTGTGCGGATTATAAAATACTCGTCAAGGTCCTTGCCAACAGGCTGAAGGAGTGTCTGGACTTGATCCTCCACTCAAGTCAGATCCCGGACCATTATGGATAACCTCTTTCTGATGAGAGACATAATTGGAATAGCGAGGAGGTGGGGATTTTGTCCATTGACCAAGAAAAAGCGTTTGACAGAGTAGAGCATGGCTACCTCTTTAAAACTACGAGGGCTATGGGTATTTCCGACGCCTTCATATCATGGAATAATCTTTTGTGTACAGGGGCCACAGGATTACTCAGGGTGGGGGGCGGGCCGAGCCGACCAGTGGAGGTGAAGAGAGGAATCCGTCAGGGCTGCCCTCTGTCTGGAATGCTTCATGTTTTGGCCATAGAGCCTGCTCCACCTGCTTAGGAGGGTCTCACAGGTCTCACATTGCCAGGTAATGCAGCCTCTTCACCTCTGCACTTATGCATAACATTACTGTCCTCACTGCAGGGCAAACGGACATGGAGACCCTAAAACAGAAGCCAGTCCTGTACCAGTGCGCTTCCTCTGCACAAGTGAACTGGGCCAGATGTGAGGGGGTTTTACTTGGGCAGTGGGAGCAGCAGCAGAGGCCCGTTCTTCCTGCTGAGCTACAGCGGAGCACGGATAGAATCAAGTGCTTTGGAGTGTTCCTGGGACGCGACCAGTTCGAGGCCAAGAACTGGGAAGGGCTCGTGGAAAGTTTGTGCCGGACTACCTGGGTCCAGCCCCAGTTGTCTTACAGGGGGAGGACCCTGGTGGTCAACAGCTTGGCTTCACTGTGCTGCAGCCTCCGGACTCTGTAGTGTAGCAAAAGGTGCAGGAAATTATACATATTTACCAAAAATAACTGCGCTTAAAGGTCCCATATTCTGCTATTTCCCCCTTTACATTTACTATTCTAAGGGCTTTGTTGATAAAATTTTTGCGTTGTGTAATATCCATAACATAACAGTTTCCAAAAAACACCCAGTTCTTGGACTTGCCCCCCTCCTTGCAAAAGCAAACGGCTCACTCTGAGATCTGACCCCCCCGAACAGAGAGCAGGCTGCCTCCCCCGCCCAACCCGCGCGCCTCCCCCGCCCAACCCGCGACGAAGCCTAGAGCGGAGATAGTGCGCATGCGCCGTGTGCTCCGGTAAACAGCGATACACAAACACGGGAATAAACCTTTTATCTATCCTGACGGTGCGTCGTGCTGAGTCCTACGTCCTGGATCTGACCTGGAGTTTGACGTGCTCCAGTACCTCGACGACAGACGTTGCCGTTTGGTAAATAACAAGCTAACTCTTCTATCGCTCGTATCCATCGTGTAATTACTGTGTAGCATTAGCATTAGCTGTTTTTATTCTTGCGGCTGCGCGCTTCCTGGAGGCGTGGCTTGAGCGCCGCGTCATCCTTGTGAAGCCGCATCATCTCAGTGAGGAGCCCCCGTCTGCCTGCTCAGCCGAGGGGGAATCAATCAAAAAACCACTTTGGGCACAACATACGAGGCCCAAATAGCACTGTAGGAAGGTTAAAACCTCTGAAAAGTCAATTTTGCATGTTATGAGACCTTTAACTGAATTCAAAAGCAACAGAACTTAAGGAAACTGAAGAAAAAACCCACAGGTACCCAGCTACATGATGGTTCTCTCAAAATGGGGCCAGTTGATCCCTTTTATGCCCCAGGCCCCTCCCCTAGGACAGTACATCCTGACTGCAGGTAAATGCACCACCTCAACCCTGGCAGAGGCAATGGAAATTGCTTTTCCCTTCCATGGACCTATGTCCTCAAACAATTCAGAGGTTTAAATAAAACTATGAACACAAAAAAATACATTTTAAACACCTTATTAAACTGAAACCAAATTGAACTAAGGCAGTTCTCCCCTCCACATGGTCTGGCCCATAACCCCTCCAAAGGTTATAAAAATGGCCATGAGGCCCTCCTCCTCTTTGACCAGACCATGTGGTGGACAAGGTAAGGTTTGATGAATTGAAGTTAACTGAAATACAAATTTAAACAAATAAACACATTGAAAGGAACTTGTATTGTGTAATACTTAACTAAAAAGACTAAACAAAACAAACCCGGGATAGTTATGTTTAGCAGTTTAGTTGAATATGGTGAATTGAAAATTAATACAACTTAAATGGTGACTAAAGGGACAAAGACCCACTTTGTCACAGGAGGGTTTCACTGGGTGCCGTTCTGTACCTGCCAGTAGATGAAGGAGGACAAGGACTAATCCCGCTTTCCAGCCGAGTGGTGGCTCTTCGTGTAAGGATGGCACAGCCTCTCCTCTACAGTAAGCATCAGTCGTGGATGGAGACAGCGGCGGGTTTTGAGACAGAGCGTTTGGGATGTTACAAACACCTGTTCTCTTGGAGCTGAGGGGAGTGGACCTGTCTGGGACCTCAGCATTTTATCAGTCGGTTCTGAAGGCATGGAACTCTGTGCTGACCTTTTCTAGAGAGGAACCCTATGGTAGTGCGGGGGAGGAGCCTCTGTTCTACAATGCCCTGGTCAGGAGCGGTTTGTTGGACTCTGCCTACATCAGACGGATTTCCGTTGCGGCAGAGAACTCTCTCTGTCTCCCCTTACCTTCTTCTCTTGCTTTCTCTCTCGCCATTTCTCTCTCTGTCTCTTACACTGTCTTTGCCTTCCTCACTCACACAGTCTCACACACTGTCTCCCCTTACCTTCTTCTCTCTCTCTCTCTCTCTCTCTCTCACTGTCTTCGCCTCTCTCTCCCCCCCTCTCACTGTCGTTGCCTTTCCCTCTCTCTCTCACTGTTTTTCCCTCTCACTGTCTTTGCCTCTCCCTCTCTCTTTCTCTCTCAATGACTTAGTCTCTCTCTCTCCCTCATTGACTTTGCCTCTCTCACTGTCTTTGCCTCTCTTCTCCCTCTCTATCTCACTGTCTTTGCCTCTCTCTGCCCCCCCCCTCTCTCTCACAGTCATTGCCTTTCCCCCTCTCTATTTGTCTTTGCCTCTCTCTCTCTATCTCTCTCTGTCACTGTCTTTGCCTCTCTCTCTCCCCCTCCTTCCTCTCCTCATCTCTCTCTCTCTCTATCTCACTCTCTGTGCCTCTCTCTTACTGACTTTGCCTCTTTCATTGTCTTTGCCTCTCTCTGTCTCTCTCTGTCACTCTTTGCCTCTCTCTCACCCCCTCCTTCCTCTCCTCATCTCTCTCTGTCACTGTCTTTGCCTCTCTCTCTCTCTCTCTCTGTCACTCTTTGCCTCTGTCTCTCCCCCTCCTTCCTCTCCTCATCTCTCTCTGTCACTGTCTTTGCCTCTCTCTCTCTCCCTCCTTCCTCTCTCTCTCTCTCTCACTGTCTTTGCCTCTCTCTCTCACTCTCTGTGCCTCTCTCTCTCTCGCTCACGGTCTTTGCCTCTCTCTGCCTCTCCCACTGTTTTCCTCTCTCACTGACTTTGCCTCTTTCATTGTCTTTGCCTCTCTCTCTCTCCCCCTCCCTCCTCACCTCTCCCTCTCTCTCGTCCTCTTCCCTCTTGATGGTGCACCTTCCTGTCTTCAGCTCAATGTCAGTGCTTACTCTGCAGCTCAGAGACACATGTAAAAACACCACACACTGCTTATCCAGGCATTTGGAAAAAACAACAGGAAAACAGGTACAGGAAGAACCAAGTGTGTCAGCTCCGGAGGAAAACGTCAGGAGCAGTTTGAGGACATCATGGGACGTTTATGCAATCTGCAGAGAGACAAATATGTGTTTACTTTGGCTCTGTTTTACAAAACCTTTTGCAAAAAAAAAAAAAAAAAAATGTTTTTCCTAACCATTATGTTAAATTATCCAAGGTTTGTGGATCAGTGTGCAAAAATTAATTAATGAATCCACTCTCCAGTCTTTCTCATAAATTTTGTATTTTTAATCCAAAGATTAAATTGAAAAAATACAATATCAGATTTTTGTTTTGTTTTGTTTCATGGACTAAAACTCGATTCTCTTTCTTTTATTTTTGATTTAATATTGGACACAACAGGTGAGTTTTTTTTTGTTTTTGTTTTTTTTTTAATATCAATTTGAAACTTCTCCAGTAGTTTTCTTACATAAATGTAAGAAAGTAGTGTAAGAAAAATATGTTACAAGTTTGGAAATGTGGAAATAAGGCATTTTATGTGTAAAAATGGCCAAAAATACACATATTTGGGACAAATAAATCTGAAAAATGGAACAGGTTTAAATTTCTTGGTTCATTTTGTACACATATTTGTTACAAAAATATTGCTAGGGGGAGTTTGTCTTTGCCTTTTGCCTTATTTAGTTTTAAAGTAAACTAGAAATTGGACTGGAAATTGTCCTAAAAATTCAAATGTCGCCTTATTTTTTTTTATTTAAAACTCCAATAAATCAGTTGTAGAATTAGATATCAAAAATGTTTTTCTTCTGTAGGTTTCACCAAAATCTTGTTGAGTCCAAGATTGTAAAAGTTTGGTGTTTGTGGGAGCTACTTTAAGGCTGATCTTTATGTCTCTGTGGGAGAAAAATGCATTTTAAGAAAACGGTCTTTGAAGTTACAATGTCCCAGAGAAATCTATGGACGAAGTGGTTAAATGGAAGAATAAAATATCTTTAGGAGCAGATTGAACATGTTTATTGTAGTTTTGTCTGTAGTGACTCGCCTTAAATAATAAATCCAATAAAGAAGGGTGTAGTTTTGATCTCCAGGTCGATTTGGGCTCCTGTCGTCCTGTTTGTAGCTCTGGCTTGTGATCCTTGCTGTATTGAACACAGACATGTTGAGTCTTATAGATTGTACTAAGTGCCTCTGTCACATGGTCTACTGTGCTGTCAGATCAGGACCAGAGACAGAGGCAGAGGCAGGGGCAGAGGCAGGAGAAAAGACAGGGGCAGAGACAGGTGCAGAGGCAGGAC
This sequence comes from Rhinogobius similis, assembly GCA_019453435.1. Lineage (NCBI taxonomy): Eukaryota > Metazoa > Chordata > Actinopteri > Gobiiformes > Gobiidae > Rhinogobius > Rhinogobius similis. The sequence goes on along the minus strand of CM033624.1, from coordinate 8,580,211 downwards.
CAGAGACAGGAGAAAAGACAGGGGCAGAGGCAGGGGAATAGGCAGGGGCAGGGACAGGAGCAGAGGCAGGACCAGAGACAGGAGCCGAGGCAGGACCAGAGACAGGAGAAAAGACAGGGGCAGAGGCAGGGGAAGAGGCAGGGGCAGAGACAGGAGCAGAGGCAGGGGCAGCGGCAGGAGAACAGACAGGGGAAGAGACAGGAGCAGAGGCAGGACCAGAGACAGGAGCAGAGGCAGGGGCAGAGACAGGAGCAGAGACAGGAGCAGAGGCAGAGGTAGGAGCAGAGGCAGGAGCAGAGGCAGGGGCAGAGACAGGGGAACAGACAGGGGCCGAGACAGGTGCAGAGGCAGGAGCAGAGGCAGGACCAGAGACAGGAGCAGAGGCAGGGGCAGAGACAGGTGCAGACAGGGGCAGACAGGGGCAGACAGGAGTAGAGGCAGGGGCAGAGGCAGGACCAGAGACAGTAGCAGAGGCAGGGGCAGAGACAGGAGCAGAGGCAGGAGCAGAGGCACAGACAGGTGCAGACAGGGGCAAAGACAGGTGCAGACAGCTGCAGACAGGGGCAGACAGGAGCAGAGGCAGGAGCAAAGACAGGAGCAGAGGCAGGGGCAGAGGCAAGCGCAGAGACAGGAGCAGAGACAGGGGCAGAGACAGGAGCAGAGACAGGAGTAGAGGCACAAACAGGTGCAGACAGGGGCACAGACAGGTGCAGACAGGGGCAGAGGCAGGGGCACAGACAGGTGCAGATAGGGGCAGACAGGGGCAGAGGCTGGGGGGCAGACAGGGGCAGACAGGGGCACAGACAGTAGCAGAGGCAGGGGCACAGACAGGTGCAGACAGGTGCAGCCAGGGGCACAGACAGGGGCAGAGGCAAGAGCAGAGACAGGAGCAGAGACAGGTGCAGAGACAGGAGCAGAGACAGGAGTAGAGGCACAAACAGGTGCAGACAGGGGCACAGACAGGTGCAGACAGGGGCAGAGGCAGGGGCACAGACAGGGGCAGACAGGGGCAGAGGCAGGGGGGCAGACAGGGGCAGACAGGGGCACAGACAGTAGCAGAGGCAGGGGCACAGACAGGTGCAGACAGGTGCAGCCAGGGGCACAGACAGGGGCAGAGGCAGGGGCGCAGACAGGGGCAGAGGCACAGACAGGGGCACAGACAGACAGGTGCAGACAGGGGCAGAGGCAGAGGCACAGACAGGGGTAGACAGGGGCACAGACAGTAGCAGAGGCAGGGGCACAGACAGGGGCACAGACAGGGGCACAGACAGGGGCAGACAGGGGCAGAGGCACAGACAGGTGCAGACAGGGGCAGAGGCAGGGGCACAGACAGGGGCACAGACAGGGGCAGAGGCAGGGGCAGACAGGGGCAGAGGCACAGACAGGTGCAGACAGGGGCACAGACAGGGGCAGACAGGTGCAGACAGGGGCACAGACAGTAGCAGAGGCAGGGGCACAGACAGGTGCAGACAGGGGCACAGACAGGGGCAGACAGGTGCAGACAGGGGCAGACAGGGGCAGAGGCAGGGGCACAGACAGGTGCAGACAGGTGCAGACAGGGGCATACAGGGGCATACAGAGGATATTGATTGTGGAGCTCGGATAGTGCTCTGTGTGAATGCACATTTCATTAGGCTCCACTGCTGCTGCTTTATTGGTCTGAGAAGAAGAGAAGAAGAGGAAGAGTGGACGAAGAGAGGAGAGGAGGAGAGGAAGAAGAGAAGAACAGAGAAGACGAAGAAGAGGAGTAAGAGAGGAAGAAGAGAAGAGGAGGGACGAGAGACCAAGAGAAGAAAAGGAACAGGAAGAGAATGAGAAAAGGGAAGAGTCGAGGTGAAAGGAGGGAAGCAGAGATACAGTAAGTGGAAAAGAGAGGAAGGGAGGGAGAAAAGAGAAAGGAAGAAGAAGAAGAAGGAAGAATTAGATTAGATTGGCCTTTATTGCCTCATGAAATTCATGTTGGGCAAGCAATAAGCATGAAAATACACAGAACAGACGGGAGAATGTCCAGCGATAGCACCGAGCACATAAAACATCCGCCCAGACAGTTTCATCGCAAACTTTAGAGAAAATCCTACTCAAAATGCACAATTCAACACCCAAAAGTACAAATGAGTCAACTGTCCATCAAATAAGGTGAGACTCTACAGGTCAATACGAAAAAATCTTAAATTCAAACGTACATCAAATTGATTCTTCTGTAGTTTATCCACACAAGTGTAAGAAAAGGATTATGTATTACATGTAATATTTTAAAATACAGTAGAAATAAGGCATTTTCTGTGTAAAAACAGCCAAAATTGCACATAATTGGGACACAAAATGGACAGCAGCAGGTTTGTTCATTTTGTACACATATTAGTTATTAAAAATGGACAGAGGGGTTTCACGATGTCTTGTTTAGTTATTGGGATGTAACTGAAAATTGGCCTGAAAATTCTTATTTTTCTCTAAATTCTCATTTTCGTAACTTCAGTAAACCAGACTTAAAATTAGATATCAACAAATCCTTCAGCACGTTCTGTCAAAATCTAAAGTTGTACAGTTTGGTGCGTAGGAGCTACTTTAAAGGTACAGGTTTATGTCTCTGTGGGAGAAAAATGCATTTTAAGAAAACAGTTTTTGAAGTTACAATGTCCCAGAGAAATCTATGGATGAAGTGGATTCAAGGAAGAAATGAAACATCTTTAGGAGCAGATTGAACAAATTTGTTGTTTCCACATGAAAACCAAAATGCTGAGAGAGCAAACTGACCAAAAAACTCAAAATTTAATAAAAGGAGTTTTGCCTGTAGTGTCTCACCTTAATCCACATCAATCCACCAATTAATAAAGTAAATGAATCATTTCATTAGCATCAGATGAGAAGAGGAGCTTTGGTGGAAACGGCGCAGGTTTAGAACGAACAGTGTCCATGTTGACCTGCCAGACAGAACGCAAACAAAGCACTGCTCTGTGGATTCAGTGGGCGACGTGACGATGGAAAACAGATGGAAAATGGAAGAATGATGATGATATAACACTTTCTATACAAAAGCTTCACTGCTCAAGATACTTCGGGAACAGAATTGCCCTTGGTCCCATGACTGTACTTGTTGCTGTGTTAAAAACAAAAACAAAAATTATTCAAGGCCGTTTCTGTCTTGAGAGCTGAAGCTGAGAGCTTGATTTAAAAAATTGCTCTGTCACATGAAAAAACTGGTCTAAAGCAGATTAAACAAAGACAAACCCACTTCCAATCAATAAGCGGACTTAAACTGGAGCAGATCATAGCAGTGGATCTAGGACAAGATCACATTAAAGGCCCTGTACCTGATTTTTACTGTTTTGAAACATGGAAACAGAACTACTTTATGTTCAAGTCTTTGCATCAGTCACATGTATCACTCACTTTCCTAATGCAGTCCCTGCATCCTAGATATTCACCTCCATGAGTTTATAATCACTTTTTACAAGTTTCTGAGCCCAGGGTGTCATGGTCCTTCACGGGCAAAGCTAACAAACATTAGCATGCTAACGGTACGCTTCCTTTTTCTCTTGCTGGATAAAATAAAAACGACAGTGAAAATCAGGTACTGGCCCTTTAACATCGTGTACGATTAAACTGTATTTGTCATAAACCACATTTTAAAACAGGACTAGACCATAAAACCCAAACCAGTGGCCTGTTTTATCATGATGGACCAAATAACTTGGCACCATCTCAGCTGCTCTCACAGTAAACCAGAGACTGAATGTTCTGGCTCATAATTAAGGAATCATAATAATGCATCATACTTACAGTATTCACCTTATTGCAGAAGTTGCTGTGGGCGCCGCCATCTTGTTTTTGTTGTATTAGTTTACACGGGGCAGACGAGCTCAACAGAAAATAAGTTCTACACGGACTAAAAAGATGTTTGTTGTTGCTCGTCTTCATTGAACATTTTACACAAATCATTCTACTTTATGTAACATTTTAGCGACAACACTTTTCCAGGGGCAGAATAAGGTGAATATAGCACTCGTCAGGACACTCAAAGACGCTTCACGTTGCATTATTCATTCACGCCACACTCGGTGGTGGTAAACTACTATTGTAGCCACAGCTGCCCTGGGGCAAACTGACGGAAGCGAGGATGCCAATCTGCACCAACACCGACCAACACCAACCATTCACTCACACACCTCTTTCATACTTGGCAATGTGAGAGCAGTGTCTTGCCTAAGGACACAACACATTTGCTCCAGCGCCCCCCTGTGGCATCTGGTGTTCCAGTGGTCTCCCATCCAAGTACTGACCAGGCCACAACCTGCTTAGCTTCACAGATCTGAGGGGATCATGATTTTGCTGCTAAACCAGGTTTGGTCCGCAGGCTGTTTATTAAATAGCCCTAGATTATATTATGTAACATCAACTTTAAACCATATTGTAACAGTGTTTCCTCATCATTAGTTTCCTCAAAGTTGTAATTTGAGTATTCCTGTGTTGTTTTCACCTACCACCTATCCCCACCCACTGCTCTGTACTCGCTTAGAAATATACTCCTTTCTCTTAATAAACAACTCATTTGATTTTTCCAGTCAGGTTTTAGCGCTCATCACAGCACTGAGACGGCTCTTATCAAGGTAACAAATGACATCCGCCTGAACACTGACACTCTTCATTCTGTTAGATCTGTGCACTGCTTTTGACACTGTGCATCATGGTCCTCTCACAGAGACTAGAGGAGTGGGCCCATTGGCACCGCCCTAAATTGGCTGAAGTCCTGTGATGTGAGACAGGCCTCCACTCTGACAATGTTTATATCCAGGCTAAAAACAGTTTTGTTTGCATGTGCGTACGACTGAAAGAATTTATCTGCACTCTTCTCTTTTAGAGAGTTTTTTTTTTTATGATTCTGTATGTTTTTATGTGCTTTGTGATTTTAATGCAATTTTCCTGTTATGTAAAGCACTTCGAATTACCTTGTGTGTAAACTGTGCTCTACAAATAAACTTGTCTAGGCTGTCTGTATCTTCCAAAATCAAAATACTCTGTTGTACCTTGTGATGTCATATTAAATAGTGTAATATAGTGTAAATAATGTATTACATAGTGTTAAATATAATTGGAAAATTCATTCTTTCATGTTTTTTGATATTAACTAGTGTTTTTCTTCTAAACATGTCAGGTAATGAGCTCATAGCTTTTTCACATCTACTTTGTTAGAAGAAAAGCACAAGTAAATAGTATAAGTTAACAGCTATTTTCTTTAGCCTCAGTGTTTGTGCTTTTCTCTACAGTACACTAGAATTAGTGAAAGAGTATGGAGTTTAAAGCACTTCCTGTATTACCACTTCATGACATCACAAGGCGGAACAGAGTGTTTCCAGTTTACAAGAAGAACACCAACTAAACACAACACAATTAATAAAATAATAGTGAAGTATGCTATTGTTTAATACTAAATACGAGGGAAAAAAGCATAATATGTCTTCTTTAAGCTTGTTTTATACATCATTAATTCAACTTAAGGCAAGACACTGTTGGAAAACCTAAAAAAAAAAAAGAAGGCCAATTTTCAGTTAGTTCTAGTTTATTTTTTAAAAAAATGTAATTTTTTTGTAACTAATAAAATTAATCAATAAATTTAAACGTGGTTCCATTTTTCAGATTGAAATGTCCTGAATATTTTTTTTTTTTTTTTTTTACACATAAAATGTCTTATTTCTACATGAAAACACGACTTGATGAAAAAAAATTGCAATAAATTTTTTTCTTACATTTATGTGAGTAAACTACAGGAGAAGTTTCAAATTGATATCTTTAATTTTAAGCTTTTTTCCCATTCCTCACATGCTAACAAAAAATCCCAGTTGCTCCAATAGAACCCTCGCACTCGACAGAAAAATGTATTCATTCTCCCATACCTTACCGCACTTCCACAGGCCGTCTCTGGCCCGACGCTGAAGTAATTAAGCAAAGAGCTCAGGACGGACTCATAAATAAAGCACACGATTGTTGAGAATCACAAAACGCAGTGGCAGCAGCAGAAAGTCTGTGTCAGGAGATTTTAAATGGACATTACTTTAAAAAGAGCTCGTGCAAAAGTGTCAACGGTGAACCATCATTTATTTTAATAACACTTAACTCATTAAGAAATAAGTCCAACAGCATTTTGTGATCAGTTAAGGATTAGATTGAGGGGATTTTGACTATAGCTCTTTTGTGTTGGCAGAAAATAAGTGTACAAGTTTGTTATAAGGCAAAAAGTATGAGTTTACGAGCCTTGGGGTGCGTTCAGACTTGCACATTTTCCTCATCAAAATTGGGACTAAAGCAGGACTAAACCTGAAACTAAACTTGGACTTGACCAGAACTAAACAATGACTAAAACTGGACCAACCCAAGTCCACTTTAGGAGTAATATGGGCTCAATTTTGGACAAAATAATGTCCCTTAGTTCTCCATTTAAAAGTCTATGTGTGTTTACAAGAGTACAAGAGTTTACAAGTCTATGTTCTCCATTTACAAGTCTTAGTTGTCCATTTATGAGTCTAAGTTATGTTTACCAGTTTGCGCTATCTGTTTACAAGTCTAAGTTATCTGTTTGCAGGTTTACGTTATCTGTTTACAAGTCTACGTTATCTGTTTGCAGGTCTACGTTCTCTGTTTACAAGTCTATGTTATCTGTTTACAGGTCTGTGTTATCTGTTTACAAGTCTACGTTATCTGTTTATAAGTCTACGTTGTCTGTTTACAAGTCTACGTTGTCTGTTTACAAGTCTACGTTGTCTGTTTACAAGTCTACGTTATCTGTTTACAGGTCTACGTTATCTGTTTACAAGTCTACGTTGTCTGTTTACAGGTCTACGTTGTCTGTTTACAAGTCTACGTTATCTGTTTACAAGTCTACGTTATCTGTTTACAAGTCTATGTTATCTGTTTACAAGTCTACGTTGTCTGTTTACTACTCTAAGGGCGTTTTCACACACATTAGCGCACTCTGGAGCGGCCCCAGTGCACACTAGATGAAGTTCTGTTTACTTCACTGTCAGTGCGGTCCATTTTCAGATGCCCTTCTCACATTTCGCCCCAAACACTGAACTATGAGCCACGTGAGGAAAGTCAGCTGACCAGCGAAGTTTTTGTCCAACAAAGACCAGCTGGACCAGCTTAGAATAGCACTCGCTTTCCACATAGTTTGTTTATTTAATACTTGAAGTTCATTACACATCGAGAGTCAAGAGCGTCTTCTGTGGACCATGTTTGGTTGCGTCCAACACTGGATGTGACCATTACGCAAAGTTCCCAATAGACGACGGAAGTCCTTTTGGCTCATGCCCAATAGTGTCATCACCTGAGGTCGTCCACTTTCACACTACACTCTCTCCACACCAGAGTGCAGGAGAAGTCGCTCTGAGACCACATATTTTTTTAGCGGTCTAAGAGCAGCAGTATACTGTGCTCCTGAATGCGACTGGAGCATTCCTACCGGGAAAATCGGAGTGGTCTTGGATCGAAAGCTCCTTTACATCAATCTAACTAGTGCCAGTGTGAAAACACCCCAAGTTATCCATTTACAAGTCTATATTATCTGTTCACAAGTTATCTGTTAAGTGTAAGTTCTGAGTTTACAAGCTCAAGTTCTGAGTTTACAAGCTCAAGTTGTGAGTTTACAGGTCCAAGTTGTAAGTCTAGTCATTACAATACAATTTCAAATCTCATTTATCATTTTTTGAGTCCAAGTCTTGATATATCGATCTCTTATCGATCCATCTAATATCAAGTCACTGATTCGAACAAATCTGTTCTAGTGTCAGTATATGAGAACTCTGATCCACCAGAACAATACTAGATTAGTAGTATTTTAATACAGTAGTGCAAAACTGCTCATATTGTGTGTATATTGTGTCTTTGCCTTCATTTTATCTTCACTTCCATACAGCCAAGTGTGTGAGCATATTATTATATAGACAGTAAATAACAAAGCCCATAACAATATACTGTGATACTGAAAGAGCTTCATTTCAGTTATATAAAACCTAGCACCTACACTAACAGTTCCGGAGGTGCAAAAGTCAGTTCCTAAAATATTCGAATGAATGTGTCAGTAAAAATAGTCCTCCCTTTTTCTTCCCTCATTTGTCCTGTACTGTCAGAGACACATTAAAATTATAATGAGACCCGTGCCATTTTTGGATAATGTGGTCGAAAGAGTTAAGAACTACCATTAATAATTAATAAGAAGACAAAGGATTTTGAGGAAGTTAGACTTGTATTATAATAATGGCAGAGAAGATTACCAGTTCTAAAAATGGAAGAAATAATATGATTTGACAATCACATTGAGAACAGCCTGCTACTGTCTGTCTGCAGAGCTCCATCCACATGACCCTACGCCAGCCTGCAGTGTCTGGCTAAGATTAGACACAAATATGTAATGGTTAAAGGGGCTGTACCTGGATTTACTGTTTTGACTGTTTTTTGCATGTAATAAAGTAAAATCTGTGTTGCCCAAGCACAGATATATTGTAAAAGCATCTATTCGGGTGCAAATTACACCATAGTGCTTTCTCTGCATCCACTGTATTCATAGAACATTTTGTTTTCCGAGAAGTAAGTGCACTGTTAGCATGCATGTTTGTAAGCTTTACCTGTGACGGACCTCATGAAAAGTGTTATAAACTAATTTCGGTGAATGTTTAGGATGCTGGTACTGAATTAGGAAAGTAAACAATACATGTGACTACATAAAGTCACAGTTTAAAATGAAATAATTCTGTTGTTCACATTTCGAAACAGTAAAAATCTGGTACAGCCCCTTTAAGGTTTGGAAAAAAGGTTTGGGCACATGTAAACTCCACAGAAAACCTGCCTGAGTGGCCCAGGAGTTGAACCTGGAAACTTCTTGATGTGAAGTGTGACCACTCAGCCACCATACATCCAGTGTGCTCAGTTTTATGGTTGGTGGACGTTAGCGACTGACCCAGGTGAATAGACTGCTCGGGTCACATGCCGAGGATAATATTTCCCTGCAGGTATAATGAGGTGCTTTATTACTAATAACATTCCACCATGCTATAGACTTTTTATATTACTCACATTTGTGTCGTTGTAAATGAGTTTGAACCGGCTTCCCTCTGGTTGTAAACGAGCAACGGGACTTGGACGGTCCAGAATAATATCTCTCGGTATTATTCATGCAACATCAGTCTGGTCATCAGTTTCTCCCATCTCCAGTCAAGGACATCAGTATCGAAACAAATAGCTTCTTACATGAAGATTGTTCATGCTTTTGTTCTAAATGACAGATGACCAACGAGCCGCTCCGTTTCACATGCGTCACTGAATAACACAAACCTGATTCCACGGCACTGTAGGAGTTTGGCTTGAGGCACGACTAACGGGTGATCAAACTCGCTCTTCATGAACTATCGGAGAAGTAGAAGAAGACGCTCATGCCAGTGGCCCGTGTCAGGTCACAGATTTACTAAAGGGGCATTTAATGATGGGTGAGTTGCAGTGGACAAACTTCTTTACTTAGTTTAGTTTAAGTAAGGCTCAACATGCAAACCCCACACAGAGAGCCCCACCTAGACCGGGAATAAAACCTGCTTTGATGAGCAATGCATAATTCAGGTCACCTTTAAAGCATTACAAGCAATTTTCTTTTTTTTTTTTTACAATTTTTTGTTTTTAGGTCAGTTTGGAAATCGCAAACTTGTTCAATCTGCTCCTAAAGATGTTTCATTACTTCATGTAATCCACTTCATATATAGATTTCTAAACAAGAAAGAAAAACAAGAATTGGCGAAACAGGATTTTTTTTTTGGGCCAGTTTTCAGTCAGTTGTGAGAAATATTTGTATTACATGAACAAAGAAATTTAAACCTGGTCAGATTCAAATGTCCCAAATATGTGCAATTTTGGCCGTTTTTACACATAAAACACTTTATGTTTCAATTTAAACGACACACATTCTGCTACAGTGACTTTTTTGAGCTTTAAAGGTCCCATATTCTGCTATTTTGCCCTTCACACAGTCTATTCTAAGGGCTTTGTTGATAAAATTTTGCGTTGTGCAATATCCATAACATAACAGTTTCCAAAAAACACCCATTTCTTGGACTGGCCCCCCTCCTTGCAAAAGCAAACGGCTCACTCTGAGATCTGACCCCCCCGAACAGAGAGCAGGCTGCCTCCCCCGCCCAACTCGTGCGCCTCCCCCGCCCAACTCGTGCCAAAGCCTAGAGCGGAGATAGTGCGCATGCGCCGTGTGCTCCGGTAAACAGCGATACACAAACACAGGAATAAACATTTTATCCGTCCTGACGGTGCGTCGTGCTGAGTCCTACGTCCTGGATCTGACCTGGAGTTTGACGTGCTCCAGTACCTCGACGACGGACGTTGCCGTTTGGTAAATAACAAGCTAACTCTTCTATCTGTCGTATCCATCGTGTCATTACTGTGTAGCATTAGCATTAGCTGTTTTTATTCTGCGGCTGCGCACTTCCCGGAGGCGTGGCTTAAACACCGCGTCATCCTTGGGAAGCGCGTCATCCTTGTGAGGAGCCCCCGTCTGCCTGCTCAGCCGAGGGGGACGGAAAAGACAGTTCTCTAGCGAAAGCATGCGGGAATCAATCAAAAAAACCACTTTGGGCACAACATACGAGGCCCAAATAGCACTGTAGGAAGGTTAAAACCTCTGAAAAGTCGATTTTGCATGTTATGGGACCTTTAAACCATGTTCTAACAATGTTCCGTCATCAAAAACATATCTAAAGTAGCATTCAGTTGCATTCACGCTGTTTTGAGGACTATTCATCAGAAAATACTCTCCCCTTTGTGTGTCAGACACACTTCCTGTGAACTCCTTCCATCCGGGACGTATTTTCGGATAATCTACGTCACTTAATATTACGCTGTTTTAAGTCCTTTTATAATCGCTAAACTCGTTCTGAGCATTTCAGCCTCTAAACATGATAACTGCTGCAGCAAATCCGCATCATAACTTCTTTTCAGTGCTAACTTCACTAGATTGTATACTGCACTGGCGCCATCTGCTGGCTGGACGCACTCAGTAAGTGTAATTTCATAGTGACTGATAATACAGGACAAATAATGAATTTAGAAGAATAGAATAATTTTTTTGGCAAATTTAAGGCACTCAAGAGCATGTTTAAAGGCTTACAGCAATATGAAAAATGCAGAATATTTTTCCTTTAAGACTTTTTCCTATTCACCTGCAGCGTCTCATCTTAAAACAGATAATTGGTGGTGTATTGTTGAACCAGTCAAAAGCGTTTCCAGGGGTACAACATCACGGGCTTTGCTTCATCACTCGCAAACGCTCATTGTGCCGAGTTAGCCGCGGTGTCCGGCCCGTACGGTCTGCAGCGATGTGAAAGAGAGAGACGTTCTAACAGAGGTCTGGGTAATTACTCCTCTTAATATAAACGCTGCGATGGGATTAGAATGATCCTCCCCGTGTCCCCAGTGGACCTGCTCTCACACACTGTCTTTGTGCTCGTCCTATAGCTTTATTAGCATAACACTCACTGTGGAGGGAGCCAGCAGCTTCTCCAATCACACTCTGCCCGATGGTGAAAATGAAGAATGACATTTTCTTGCAGTGAGAAAAGTCACCAAGATGCATTTCATTTTGGGTCAAGCGAGATACGCCTGGAGGAAAACAGTTTGGGTGGTGTAGTTGGTACGTTCTTGCCCCATAACGAGATTGTGAGCAGTTCAAACGGCGCCCAAAGATGATGTAAATATTGCGTCGCGAGGCAAGACGCATTCGGTTCTAAATCAACTGAAATGGAAAAAGGGTTAACTGTCCCGCTCTCCGACCAGAAGGTGAGCGGTTGAAATGGTGCCCAAGGAAGACAGATTTGGAAATGGTGCAACAATGGCACAGTCTGTAATTGTTTACCAAGAGACAAGATGGTAACCAGTTCAAATGACACCCAAAGAAGAAAATGATTGTCTGCAGTCAAGATACCTTCAGTTCAGACCAAGTAAGATACGTCTAAAGATGGATCAACATTGGAACAATTGGTGAGGTTTTTGCCATTTTACTAGAGTAAAACGGTAAGTGGTTCAAATGGCGGCAAGAGAAAATTGTTGCGTCTCCAGGCAAGACGCATTCAGTTTTAAAGTAAAATGGAAAAAGGTGGTGTAGTTAGTAAAGGTTCCAGATTGTAAGTGGTTCAAACGGTACCCAAATAAGATATAGTTTTTGTGTCTCCACGCAAGATGCATTCAATTTTAAACCCCGCAAGATGCATCTGGAAAATAATGGCGACGGTGGTCCAGTTGGTAAGGTTCCATCCTCCAACCAGATGGTATCTAGTTCGACGGCCTGAGAGCCTTTTTGTGACTGGGAATTTAATTTGAAGCTAAAAATATAGGTTTGAAAATGTTGGGTTTACTCACTGACCATGGTAACCACTTCAAATGACACCCAGGGAGGAACTGCTTGTTGTGTCTTCAGGCAAGACACTTTCTGTTTTAGATGTAAGATAAATCTAAAAATAGATCAAAATTGGAACAACTGTAAGTTTTTACCTTCCAAGCAGATTGTAAATGGTTTATTGTTGTGTTTCCAGGCAACACACATTCAAAGTTCAAAAGACGCTCAAAGAACACTTTTGTGACTGGGCAGTCATTTAATATGAACCTAAGAAAAAAATATTTGGTCAACACTGGCAGTCAGTAAGTGTTTACCCACTGACCAAATGGTAACTACTTCAAATGAGGACTTCATTGTTACGTCTCCGGGCGAGACACTTTCAGTATTAGAGCAAGTAAGATACATATTGCTACAATTGTTAAGTTTTTGCCCTCCAACCAGATGGTGCATGATTCAAACAGTGCCCAAAGAAGATGTAATGGTTGTTGTTACAACAACCTCTGCTAGGGTTAAAGAGAAGTAACAAAAACCAAGGTGGAAAAAGGTTTACATTAAGATGCAATTTAATGAACAGGGAGGTAAAGGTACATTAACAGAATCAACACAAAATCAAAGTAAGAAAACAAAAGATAAAAGAACAAAAACCACAAGGACAGGCGCTGCCACTGCAGCCCTGACACATATGAGACACAGGCCAACTCTAATAAAACCTGGAAGATGAACTCAAAATGGCGCCCTGTTTATCCCTATGGTGTGTTCTCATTGGCGCATGACCCCAAAAAAGTTTCTTACTTCTGCATTTACTTCCTGATACGGAGGCTGTCATCTTTGCTTTAGGGCGCCACGTGACGACAATCCCCCATGATGCTTTGAGCGACGTGAGCAACCACGTAGCTGCAAGTTTTTGTGTTAACGTTATCTTGTGTTATTGTAATTGTATTCTTCATGTTAGACACACGTGAAAGCGTCTGAAATGAAATAAAATATAATTTACAGGTGTCTCTAGTCTAGGCATGTCCACGTGCTTCTGTTTGTATCGTCCGGCGCTTGCTCACGAGGCTCACACATGTTTGCGGTGACGTCACTTTATATAAAAACGGTAATTTTGGCGATTTAGAAACGGTAGAAAAGAACATTTCCTTCTATTTTATTTAAATACCAATAATAATTAAGTACTGTCTGCAATTATAATGTGAAATTATAGAAAAAGGCTGGGCCCAAGAGGCTGCAGTACCTCGCACGGCCACAAATCAATCTGGGACCACAGAGAGAGGGCCGTGCCTTATCCAGTTCATTTAATACATCCATGGCACAGGCCAATCGCTTGGAACAGGTGTGGAGCCACTCTTTAAATAGTGGGGAGGGGCCAAGGTGAAGCCACAGGATTGGCCAGGTTCACAGGTGCCACACCAATCAGGGACCAGACAGCTGCAGCCAATCACAATCCTCGAGCAAGCCTCCAATCCCCAACAGGAACTCCACATCCATTTCACAAGAAGAAACAAATGCAAAACCACAAAAAGACGCAGGAACAGGAGGCCTGGGGCCGTAACTGTTGTGTCTCCAGGCAAGACACATTCAATTTTAAACCAAGCAAGATATATCTGGAAAAAATAGCCGACAATCGTGCAGTTGGTACCCTCCAACCAGATGGAAAGTAGTTCAAACGACACACACAGAACCTTTTTGAGATGACTGTTGTGTCTAAAATGGATTAACATTGGAAAAATTAGTACGTTTTTGCCCTCCAACAAGATTGTAAGTGGTTCAAACGCTGCCCAAAGATGAGCATCACCGGGCAAGACACATTCAGTTCTAAACCAAGTGAAATGGAAAAATTGTTAACAGTGGTGCAGTGGGTAAGGTCCCGCCCTCCAACCAGATGGTATCTAGTTCAAAAAATGCTCTGAGAAATTTGTTGTTACTGGGCAAGACACATAATTTGAAGCCAAGAAAGATAGGTTTGGAAATGGTACAACAATGGCAGTCGGTGTTTACCCCCTGACCAGATGGAAAACAGTTCAAACGACCCAAAGAGGAATCGAATGTTGTGTCTCCAGGCAAGGCACTTTCAATTTTAAGCCAAGTAAGATTTGGTCTAAAAATGCATCAACATTGGAAGAATTGCTAAGTTTTTGCCCTCTAACCAGATTGTAAGCGGTTGAAATGGCGCCCAAAGAAAATATAATTGTTGTGTCTCCAGGCAAGACACATTTTTTAAACCAAGGTGGATCAAGATGGATGGCACAATGTCCAAGAATATGGTGACCGGTTCAAATTACAGTCTGCAGTAAATATAGTTATTGCAATGCACATTCAACTTTTGGCCAAGTGAGATGGTTTTGAAAAAAGCAAACTTGGTACAGTGCCTATTCTCCAACCAAGACGGTGGAAATTTGAAAACTGGTTCAAATGATGCCTGAAAAGAACATGCTTTTTGTTTACCCAGCCAAAGACACATTTCATTTTTAGCCATGTGCAAAACGTCTGGAAAAAGAGCAAGCAAAGATTCTGTTGGTTAGTGACCACAGGGTAACCAGTTCATCTGACGCCGCAAGAAGAACTGGTTGCTGTGTCCTTGGGCAATTTAGGTTTGGCGAAAGGGCCAACAGTGGTGAATTTGGCAGGTGATTTACCAACTAGAGGATGTAAACGACAGCAAAAGCACATATGGTTCACCAACATTTCCGACTCCAGTTTGGTACAAATAATTTCGTGGTCTATTTTGATTACTACTTGCTACACCAATGATGACATGAGGTGCTTCAAATATTCAAAGACCACTTGGATCTGCATAAAATGTTATGTTGACTCTCTCTGCACATTGTTGCTTGGTCAGCAATAGGGCAGGGCAATACTGACAAAAAGGAATATTTCGATTATGTTGTTGTATTTTGACAATATTTTAGTACTCCATCTGAAAAAAGTTATTAGTGCCTTCAAACCAGAACCACACAGAAACAATCTGTGTATCTGTGGCTAGAGTAAAACTGCGGCATTCCAAGGACTAATTTAAAGATCTCATCAAACGTCTTTATGTTAATGAAACAATTTATATAGAAATAACAATAAAATCATACAAATTAAATGATTTTTTTTTTCTTCTTTCCACTCCTTTTTGATTGCGTGGGTGGACTTTTTGGTCTTTTTAACAACATGCATTAATGTGCTTGAAATCAACAATTCAAAAGTGTAAAAAATGTCTGTGCATAAAAATAAACTATAAACTTTAAACAAAAGTTTAGAAATGTCACTTTAAACCCTTTTTGAAAGATTACACTGAGTTTGTTTTATTTCTGTAAAGAATATTTCACTATGCGCCATAGTTTTCTATCTCCAGACGGCTTTGCAAATGGGCCAAGTTGCACTGTCAGATCTGTGGAAAGGCGTTGACGCAAATTGTAAAAGAGCAAGGTATTTCAAGGTATTTTTGACCAATAAAACACTTGTTAATGAGTAAATGGAAGATAAGTACATTTATCAGTGTGGAACATTCGAGGAAAAAAACAATTACATCTTCATTGGAAAAAAAAAGCTACATAGTGCACTTTCAAGACTGTACGTCAATATTCAATCTCCAAATCCAAAATGACAAGTTAACCTTTTATTCAATCCCCAATTCTGCACAGTTTTATTCGAAATGCTTTCATGTAAACGGACATCATTGCACATCCAACCACATCTAACGATCCCAAACTTGGAGCCTCTGTAAACGCGTGTTGACATGACCTACATATTTTGGACAGAGTATTTTGGGTCATGTTTAAAAATGTTAGCGTGTCTCTTATGGGTGTGGGTCCCTGGTTTTGTCGTCTGCTCCACTGCACACGGCCCTGATGTGGCCCAGAGGAAACAGGACGGACAGATCTTCAGAAATAGTCCAGAGTGAAGGCGCTGGCGGGTTTACCACGAGACGGATACATGCGGAGAAGAAACGGCTACATGTTTAGCTGAATACTTGCTATGGCTTAGTAGTGTGTAATGGTTTTAGCATGGTTCAGTTGAAAGCAGAACAAAGTAGCACTAATAAAGCACTAAAAAACACTCAAAGTGATTTACAGCAAAGCCCAGTATGCAATATTTCACCCTTCACCACCAACTACTGTCGCCCAGCGTCTCGATTCGACAAACGGGGAAACTTCTATGAGAAAAAAACAACAAACATACATTTAAAAGGATAAATATTATGTAAAACTTCCTTTTTTGAGCTTTTAACCCTGTTCTAACAATGTTCCGTCATCAAAAACATACGTGGAGTTGCATTTTGCTTCAATCAGAATGAATCCTGTTTAGAAAATCCTCTCCCTCCAACCGTCAAAAACACTCCCCGCTGAATTCCCTCGATGTGGGACGTTTTTCGATAACTGATGACACTTATCCGAGAATGTTCCGCTGTATAAAGTCCGTAAAATAATTGCTAGACTCATTCATTACAACTGTTATGCTAACTTGCATTTCTTCATAATAACATTTTTAGCTTGTGTAATCACTATGCAGCCAGTAGATGGCATCTAAACTTAGTAAGGGCCATGGGAACGTGCGGTAATAAACATTTTTTTTTAGTTCTAAAACATGAGATGCCATTTATAGTATTTATGTATATCTCTGATTTATAGTTAGAACCCCAGAACCGTGTTTTTCTGTATTTAAATTTGTTTCTGTGGCATTGTGTCATTTTTCCTTGTCCAATGTGGATAGCCGAGCGGTCGTGTTAAACTGTGTGGTGACAGGGCTTGTCACATGGTCACAGTCCTTATCCTATTATCTGTGTTACCTTTTGTCGCGCATGTTCTATAAGGTAAATTGTCTTGTATATATTGTCCAATTTATTATATATATATATATGTTTGTTTTTTTTTTTAAGAGGGTTAGGGTTCTTTTTTAAGGTACCTTAAAAAAAAAAGCCTACTTCATCTGCTAGGAATGTGCATGTTTTGCTGACTATCTGTACAGTATCCCTGTCTTACCAGAAATGTGCAATCCTTGAAAATCATCAGCTGCAACACAGTACTTAAACCCACCTGATGCAGTGAGTGGCTTTTCATTCCTGTAACAAATGTGTAAAGACAAATCCTGTGGTCGTGGAAAATATGTCAAATAAGTCAAATAATTGGTATCAAGCAAAGAAAGCCTCTAAAAAGAAACACAAACTACTAAAACTGGCTAAAGATCTGTCCAACGCATTTTCAAAAACGGGAAGGATAGCGGGGAGCCTCTGGGTGTTTCCCAATTGCCAGGATCCTTCCTCCCAAGACCACTTTGTAGCATTCTTTCAGAGTCAGTCCCTCCGAAGCACAGCCAAGTGTTCCGCCAACGCCGCCTGGGAACACATTTGGAACAGGCTTCGGAGGGAACAAACTGCGCCGTGTCACGTGACCAGATCAAACCTGATAAAATTCAGAGTCATAATTAAAACAATGCTTTTATAAATGGAAAGAAGCCAGAACGGTATGTCTTAATCTATTGTAAAATCGAGGCTTTGTGAACAATGTGCAATTTGTCAAGTGGCCAAGGATCCACAGGTGCATCCTTGGTAAATTAGCCAAACAGAGGAGTCGAGCTGCAGAGGAGGTGAGGCTTTTTGGTGAATTGGAACAGCACTTGACGGCGCTTTGATGACGTGGATTCCTCAGAAGTGGTTCAGAAGCCAAGGATCGTGGCAACTGGGAAACACCCGTTGTCTTAGAAGAACTGTGGTCGGAAAAGAATCCTGAACGACATGTCAACGGCAATCACTTTTACGTTTAACAAATCCAACAGGAGAAACACAACTGCAGAGCTCAGGGCTGTATTTAATAGTGAAAGCATTTCCACAAGAACAATGCAAAGGGAAGTCAATGGATTAGGACTAAAAAGCTGTGCGGTCTTAAAGGAAACATATTATACATTTTTCATATTGTTGTTAGCCTTTAAACCTGCTCTTTAGTACCTTAAATTTGCCATCTCATGTTTTGAAACAAGAAAAAAACCTTTATTATGCACTAAATGAACAAGTTTTAAAGTTACCCTGACACTGAGTGTATGCAGCAAGTAGATGGCACCTGGCGTTATGTACAATTTAGTTATTTTATCACTTTAAGAGAAAAAACGTCACACATTGAGGGAGTTCAGCAGGAAGTGTTTTTGACGGTCGGAAGGAGAAGATTTTCAAACCAACATTTCTCAAAATGTCGTGATTGCAGCATAATGCAACTCCAGGTAGGTTTTTGATGACGGAACATTGTTAGAAAATGGTCACTACAGCAGAATATGTGTCCTTTAAGAAACCCCTTATAACTGAGGCTTATCTCAAAAAAGGCTTTAATTTACTCCGAAGAATAAAGATTGGACTCTGGAACAATGGAAATAGGTGATGTGGATGAAAGTTTGTCCTGTTCCAGATTTAAACCCCATTGAGAATCTTTAGGACGTGCAGTGGTCGTCTTGGAGAAAAAAAGAATGGAACACTGGAAATAACTTCATCTTTTGACGTTGTTGAAACAATTCCACAACAAATGTATGTCCAACCGAATATCAGAGCTGGTAAACTATTTTTCTGTAGCGCCTTTTTTTTTTTTTTGGACCGGCAGTACATAATAATGGTTCAGTTTTCGATGGCATGGTCTCTATATGAAAGCATAGATTTGCAGCAGACGTGTTGTTGTCCTCTGTTTGTGCGCCTTGTGTTGTTTGATCCTCCTACGTCCCTCTGCTGCCGAGAGATCCACTAAACACTTCCTCTCCTCACACTCCCAGCCCAAGCGCAGATATGTATGTGGCTTCCAGGCTATTTGAGAGAACATCCATTTATTTAGATTTGCATGTTTGAAAGACACTTTATTTATTGAAACTATCGATTCAATGCAGTGATTTCAAGGGGATTCGGCGTGTGTTTGGGCTAGAATGAAAAAAACAAAGACCAAAATCCATATAAATTACACAAAATAAAGGAATTGACAATAAATAATACACTGATAACACCTTTATTTTGTTGATTTGTTTGGTTTTGGTTTCCCAACTAGGGGTACAGGGACCCCAAGGGGTACGTGAGGAATCAAAGGGGGTACTTGGCAAGGTTTCAGGTTTTAAATGAAGATGAAATGTACTTTTATCTGAATTAAAGTGTGCAATTTGTTGTAAATGAGTATCATGGACCATAAATATAATAATAATTTAAAAAAAGATAGTAATAATGGAATATTGAAGCCATTTATTTGCTCCAAGGTCAAGTTAAGTGGTATTTTTAGTCTGAAACATACCTTAGGGGGCACTCAAGGCAAAAAAGATGGGGACCCACGGGTTTAAACTGCCCTCTCCACGGATCTGACCTGTTACTTGCCTGGTATCATGACCCGCCTGAACGTCCCTCGGTTGATCCACAAAACACTTCCACTCCAGTTCAGTGCGATCTAGTTTACTCAAAAAGTAAATAAGAAATCCAAAATCCCTCTGTACATTGTACATGTGCAAAATGAAGCAAGAGATTTGAACCTGGTTCTGTCAGTTTTTTCAGATTAAAATGTCCCAAAAAATTTGTAATTTTGGTAGTTTTTACATTATTATTTTTTCTACATGAATTTCTATTTGAAAACTTAACACGATGAACACTGTGTAATACATTTTTTCGGTCATTTATATCATGGGTTCCCAAACTTCTCTGGCCGGGACCCCCAAAATAGCCATGTAACCGACTCGTGACCCCCAAAGTGAAAGTAAAAATCAAAGCATGTTAAATCAGGTTTAATATTGGTTATTTGAATACTTTATTGTCTTCTTAGACCCTGTTTCACTAAAAGATACTATTTTTAATTTGAATAATAGAGCAAATACAGTGTGATATTTATTCAAATTAGATCTTAAAATCATCTCGTCATTGACAAAGTCATTGTCAATCAATGTTATTTTGTTAGCTGATTGACAATGACTTTTGGATAAAAGTCGAAACGTCTCGATCTTCAAACGGCGTCCGGATGACAACCTCTGAAACCCTTTCTACGAACTCCCCCATATAATTAACATACTGGAGATTTTT
This sequence comes from Rhinogobius similis, assembly GCA_019453435.1. Lineage (NCBI taxonomy): Eukaryota > Metazoa > Chordata > Actinopteri > Gobiiformes > Gobiidae > Rhinogobius > Rhinogobius similis. The sequence goes on along the minus strand of CM033624.1, from coordinate 8,559,821 downwards.
TGTCTTTTTTCTAATGGATCTCTTTAAATTTAGGATTTGTTTCTCTTCACCTGCAGCGTCTCACCTTAATTTCCATGTGGCACTCCAGCACCGTGAACAGGTAACACATAATACATGTCTGAAAATCAAATGCTCAACATACATTAGTTGTGGCTTATCTATGTTTGCCAAAAGTCTTGTAGGATAGCAGTTTTTACTACCAGCTATAGCCACAAAGTTTCCTTGCTAAATTACTCCACACCCTGAAAGTCTCTCAGCCCCACTTGCACATATTCGGTTGTTTGGACTGGTAAAAACAATCAGAATTGAGTAGTTGAGTTGAGTTCTCTGTGCGTGTAAACGTAGCGACTGCAGGCAAAGCAACAGACATCCCCTTTAAACAGCCAAGTTATTTTGTTACACAACCTGCCCCTGAAACGCGGAGACTATTTCTTTGTGCAATTCCTTGTTATCCTGGCTCTAATTAACTCCTATGGGTATTAAAGCATAATGCGGAACATTTATCACCAAAAATCCACATAAATCTTTGCAGATCTCTCGGATAAGCCGCGAACAAAACAGGCGTTGTGCTTTCAGACGCTAAAATCCATCAGGGACAGAATTAGCGAGTTTTGTTTGATTTTGGCTGAAATCTCAGAGCGGTTAAAAGTTTTAAGTGAGTGGGTGTGTGCAATGTTTTAGTTTTGATAAGTTTAAAAGGAATATTGCTCTTTTTCCTTTCGAGAACACGAGTAAGATGATCTGTTGCTCTTTCCGATGAGAGAAGAAGAACGCGCCTGTGTCTCTGCTGCAGCGTCTCTTCCTCCCGTTCGCTCTCCATGTTTCAGTCAAACTCGTTCATTATTGGCTCATGTTTAGGTAAATCTCATGCATAATTTATTGTGTGTTGTCCTTCCATCAGGGCTATTGAACTTAAGGCCCGGGGGCCAAATCAGGCCCTCCAAGGGATATGATCCGGCCCTCTTCCAAAAAGATAGAAAACATTGGATTTCTTGTTATTGGTTTAGACCTGGTTTAGTCCTGGTTTAGATCTGAGGCCTGTACTATGAAGCTGGATTAGTGGGTTAGCGATGTAACTTCGGGTGTGGCGTGGTGGTACTACGAATCTGGTTCACTTCCTCCCAGAGCAAATCTCTATGGCAACAGGCCACAAATTCCTAACCTCCTCCGGACCAGGTTACGTTCCCAGCAGCTCAAACAGCACATGCCGCTAACCAATCAGATCTCACCATCGCTACGACGTCACCCTTCCTCCAGAATCCTGTCGATTTGGGTGCAAGGATTGTACAAGGAGCGCAGAGATAGAACGTTCAGGGATAACCAAAACCCATCGATTTACCCGATGATTATCTTTTTGAGAGGATTCTAACACCACCAAGCGACGTCGAGTTCCCAAACGGTCTGTCTTGCACTTCGGTTTTGTGTATTCTGTTGGGGATGCTGAAAGTCTCCACAAGAATACTGTCTGCCGGGCGGTTTGGCGGACCGAGTGCGCTTTACGCCCATAGGGTCACAACTCAAACAAGAGCTTGGATATAATGCCCCGGTATTGTTCTGTGAAGAGATGTCACTTGAATTGATGAAGCTTTGCACGTAACGCATCTCGTGAAACTTCCACATTGACTGAATCAGCAGTACTTTCCCAGCCCTCTTTTCTGACTTTGGTCGTTGCCACTGTGTTTCCCTTTGCCAGAACTGTACTTTTTACTCCCTCATATTTATTGACGGTGATAACTTATTCTTCCTATGAGAAGTATGCCGCCCTTCCCTTCGCAATTGTTCTAATTGGCCGGTGGGTGCTAACTCCGCCCCTTTATGTGAACACGCACGGTGTCATTCAGAAAATCTTGGGTTGAAAGAACGAAAAGTGAACCCGCTTTGCAGCACGACGTATCCAGAGACGCTCATGTCAATCCAGGATAAGTTTAACCAGCGTCGTAGTACAGGCCTCTGGTTTAGTTCTGGTTTAGTTCTGGTTTATATCTGCCTTAGTCCTGGTTAAGTCCTGGTTTATACCTGGTTTAGCTCTGGTTTAGTCCTAGTTTAGTCCTGGTTTAGACCTGGTTTAGTCCTGGTTAAATCCTGGTTTACATCTGGTTTAGTCCTGGTTTAGACCTGGTTTAGTCCTGGTTTAGTCCTGGTTTAGACCTGGTTTAGGCCTGGTTTAGACCTGGTTTAGGCCTGGTTTAGCCCTGGTTTAGTCCTGGTTTAGTTCTGGTTTAGTTCTGGTTTAGTTCTGGTTTAGTCCTGGTTTAGACCTGGTTTAGCTCTGGTTTAGTCCTGGTTTAGTCCTGGTTTGGTTTAGGCCTGGTTTAGCCCTGGTTTAGTCCTGGTTTAGTTCTGGTTTAGTTCTGGTTTAGTTCTGGTTTAGTCCTGGTTTAGACCTGGTTTAGCTCTGGTTTAGTCCTGGTTTAGTCCTGGTTTAGACCTGGTTTAGTCCTGGTTTAGCTCTGGTTTAGTTCTGGTTTAGACCTGGTTTAGTTCTGGTTTAGCTCTGGTTTAGTCCTGGTTTAGCTCTGGTTTAGTCCTGGTTTAGAGCTGGTTTAGTCCTGGTTTAGACCTGGTTTAGACATGGTTTAGTCCTGGTTTAGCTCTGGTTTAGTTCTGGTTTAGACCTGGTTTAGCTCTGGTTTAGTCCTGGTTTAGAGCTGGTTTAGTCCTGGTTTAGTCCTGGTTTAGCTCTGGTTTAGTCCTGGTTTAGAGCTGGTTTAGTCCTGGTTTAGTCCTGGTGTAGACCTGGTTTAGCTCTGGTTTAGTTCTGGTTTAGACCTGGTTTAGTCCTGGTTTAGCTCTGGTTTAGTCCTGGTTTAGCTCTGGTTTAGTCCTGGTTTAGAGCTGGTTTAGTCCTGGTTTAGACCTGGTTTAGACATGGTTTAGTCCTGGTTTAGCTCTGGTTTAGTTCTGGTTTAGACCTGGTTTAGCTCTGGTTTAGTCCTGGTTTAGAGCTGGTTTAGTCCTGGTTTAGCTCTGGTTTAGTCCTGGTTTAGAGCTGGTTTAGTCCTGGTTTAGTCCTGGTGTAGACCTGGTTTAGCTCTGGTTTAGTTCTGGTTTAGGCCTGGTTCAGTTCCGCGGATGTTGTTAAAGTCTTTCGTATGACATGTTTTTCATATTTCAAAAGCGTTGAACTCGTTTCTGGCCCTCAGGACAAAGCCGTCCGAAAAATCTGTCCCTTGATAAATAAAGTGGAATAGCCCTGCCTTACATGGTGACATGGAGGCGGAAATGACCTGCTGGAGGGCGTACGGGGGAGCTTTATAAATCACAATATTTTTTCGTTTTACGTGAACTTTGAGTTTTGTCTCCACGTACTCTTTTGGTCAGAGTTCTACGTACTGTTTTATAAGCCAGTGTAGTAGTTTAAACGTCTCTTTAGTTGTTTTCTCTGCTTGTTTTCAATGATTTGACTCTTCTCAAACACACTGATGTCTTTTCCACAGCGACAGGATTTGTAGGAACTACTCACTGCATCGGTTCGGTTTAAGTATCGTGTTGCAGCTGAAAGACAATCACCCATTCAGCAATTATACCATAGGAGGATTGTACCTTTTTGCCTGTCTAAAAAAAAACAAATCGCCGCCATGGTTTCAATTAAGCAGTGTACATTATTTTAAGTTCTAAAACATGAGAGTCCAATGCATGCAAGCACAACTATACAAAGAATGCCAAACATGTGTCCTTAAGTCCAAACTTGGAAACATTCCAGCTAAAGCGTATACTGGGCTTAGAGGAGAGCAGGTAGCAGACCCTCTGCCTTATAGTGCATATTTGTTGGTTTATTTGGAGCCATTACATTGGCACATTTAAAGGTGCACTGTGTTTTTATTCAGAGAAAAGGAAGTGCTTCAGGGATAAAACACCAGCTGCCTGTGGTGTAAAAAGATCAAGAGTTTAAGGATCTGGTGGAAATGTGGATCGCAAAAAGCAAGAGGATTTCAAACCCATAATCTCCTTATTGGGAGGTAAGAGCTCTAACCGCTCTGTGCACCCCACCATTGACACACCGTGTGATTTAACAAGTCTTACATATCAGATTTTGGTAGAATGTGTGGAAGTTCTGGAAGAAGTTGTGTGGAAAAGGGTCCAGTGTGCGTGTGCAGGTGTGAGGAGGGACTGATGAAGAGGGGCTTTGTTATGAGTGCATGTGTGGACTGTGCCGTGGACACGAGGTGTCTGCGGTGTGACCGTGGAGCAGCTTTCTGTCACCTCTCTCCTCCAGAGGGACTACAGTGACACAGCCCTGCAGTAAATCTGTGCGCGCTGCTCGTGTTGCTTGTGCGGGACAATGGAGAACAATGGCACATCCGTGACGCGTCGTACACTCTGCAGACGCACACTCACGCACACAAACGCGCACACGGCACAGACGCGCACTGCCGTCCCGGTCTGCCCCGGTGTTAAAGGCTCGTGATGATGCCTCTCCGTTAATTGGCTGATGATGAGGCTAGTTATGATGTAATCTCTCTCTCGCGCGCACCTTCTCTCTCTCCTCTCTCTCCTCCCTCCTCTGCTCGTCTCCATCCTAACCAACATGGCCGCTAAGTCGGACGGAGCAGCGGTGTCTGTGGAGGATGACAACACGCCCAGGAGCGCGTCTGAAGCGGGCATCCCGGCAGCCCGAGCCCGCTGCACGGCCACACCGGGCTCCAGACCGTACACGGCGCTGGACTGCTGCTGGGTGCTGTGCGCGCTGCTCGTCTTCTTCTCAGACGGCGCCACAGACCTGTGGCTGGCCGCGGACTACTACCTGCGCGGAGACTACTGGTGGTTCGGCTTGACGCTGGTGTTCGTGGTGGTTCCGTCTGCGGTGGTGCAGGTGCTGAGTTTCCGCTGGTTTGTGTACGATTACACCGAGCTGAGCGGCGCGGATGGAAGCGGCGGCAGCGGCGCGGTGGCGGCAGAGGCGACAGGAGACAACGCGCCGAGCACCAAGGACAGCGAGCAGGCGGCAGCGGTGCAGCCGGGCTCCGCGCAGCCCGCGCCGCGCCGCTGCTGCACCGCGTGCGTCTGGATCTTTCAGAGCGCGCTGCACGTGCTGCAGCTCGGCCAGGTCTGGAGGTAAGACCGGGACCGAGCACCGGGGGGTGTGTGCCGCGTGCGCGTGTGTACATGTGTGTGTACGTGCATGGGCGCGCGCGTGCTTTAATGTAGCTCGTTACCGCGAGCGCACCTGAGCTGCTGTAGGTGTGGGCACGCGGCCATGAATGACAGATGTGCGCACGTGGCAGTGAGGTCATTGTTTCTGCGCGTGCACGCTCTGATGTGTGACGTGCAGGTCTTTTGTGAATGTGGTGCGCGCGTGCACAGCTGGTTGTGTGGAGGTGAGAGGTGTGAGGCTCCTCACAGCTGGAGCAGACCTGGACCTGCTGCTGTTGTCACTGCGTACATGTCACTGTACACGCGTGTCCCACACGGCCGTGTCCCTCTGCACTCCTTGACTCCAGTCTGTGCTCTCACCTGAGACGCCTGACACTTGTGTCCAAACGCGCCGGTGACAGCCTGACGGAGCCTTTACTCATGTTGCTAATCCACTCCCACTGTATGGTCTAAGGCTATAAATATCCCAGAGTAGTAAATAAACTCTCTTGTGCACAATGAGAGTCAGTAGCAGAGTTTTGCTCATTCCTCACTTATTTGGACTAAAGCCAACACGTCTCAGCTCTCAGCACAGCCTCTGCAGACAGCGTCCCCAAAACTCATCCTGTTTCTCTAAATGTCTAAACTATGCCGGCAATGCAATGCATTAGTTCCAGTCCATGAAAGTAGAATCATACCTCAGTCTGTACTAATATCAAAGGTGCACCGTGTAACTTTTCTGATGGAGGGTTCAACCACTGGGTTAAACTTGTATATCTTGCATTCATTCAATTACAGGTGTTTTTATTGCTTGAAAAAGTAAAGAAGAAAAAAAAAATTAACTGATCAGTAACTTGGTTGTTGGTCTTTTTGTCAGTTTGTTCTCTCAGTATAAGCTTTAACGTGGAAACAACAAAACCATTAAATCTACAACTACAGATGCTTTATTGTTTTATTTATTCCACTTGCATTTGTAGATTACTCCAAAGGCAGTTTTCTAAAAACAAATTTTTTCCCCTCAGAGACATAAAGATCAGTCCTTCTACAGGAGCTTCTACAGACACCAAACTGTACAAACTTGGACTTAGGTAGATTTGTACAAGTCATACAGAAGGATTTGTGCTAAACCTGATTTATTTAAATTCGAACACCAAAAAATGAGACAAAACTTGATTTTTTACACCAGTTTTCAGTAATGTAAAGTTTACTTGAATACTAAATAAATTCAAATTCTCTTCAGTATTTTTTTTATATCTAACATGGCAAAAAATGAAGCAAGAAAAAAAATGGTTCTGCCCATTTTTAAAAGATTTTTTTCTTCTCATGTACAATTTGGGGAATTTTAACACATAAAATGAAACATGACATGATGATAAACTTGTAACACGTTTTTTTTTTACATTCATGGTGAGTAAACTGCAGGAGAAATTTCAACTTGAGATCTTTAAATTTAAGTTTTTTTCCTATTCTCCTGCAGTGGCTTATAAAGTCATACAAAGCAAAAAAAAATTAAAAATAAAAGAAATAAAATAAAACATTGCAATTGCAGACTCCTTTACGTAGAATGTTTTTGTAAAAACTTCAAACAAGGACAAAACCGGGACACCGTTGCTTTTCCGTGCGGAGGTGTTTCCAATCAGAGTTATGCCATTGGCTCGGCCCATTTTTCCAATTTTTTTAGTCTCAAATATGTGCAGTTTTTACATATAAAATCCCTTATTTGCACATGAAAACATAACATGATGAAAAACATGCAATACGTTTTTCTTACATTCAGAAGTCTCAAATTGATATCTCTAAATTTAAGATTCTTTCTATTTCACCTGCAGTATTTAGCTTCAAAAACACAAAATAAATTGCAATCCCAGACTCCTTTATGCAGAATGTTTCTGTAAAAACTTCAAACGTGGACATAAGCTGGACACCGTTGCTTTTCCGTGCGGAGGTGTCCCATCGGTCCCCTGCGCTGGCCCCGGTGCTTGTCAGGGGCCCCTCCAGACTCAGCAGATCTGGACAGCTCTTAAGTGGATGAAAAGTGACGCAGGCCGTTCAGTCCAGGCTCACTGCGCTCGCTTTCTACTCCTCACGGGCCAAAACGTCTCAGCATATTTTACCCTGCTACTCTGAATGAAAAATGTACACTTGCGGCGCTTAAAGGGGACATATCCTGCTAAATCGACTTTAATGAGCTTTTAATCTCATCATAGCAGCGTTGCCGCATCTTTCGTTTACTCAAAGTTGCGTTTTGATTGATTCCTGTATGTTTGAGCTAATCCTGAATTGTCCTGCAAATGAGGCTCAAGTGCTCCGGAAATTCCTGTTTTACCTACCCCCTATCCCCGCCCACATCCCTGCACTTGAGATTGTTTCAAAAGATAAATCCCCGAGTGATACGTGTAGAGTTCTAAAATTTCAATGTAAACGATGATTATGAAATTTTGGACTTTTAACGGACGTCGGCAGCGCAATAATCTGAAATCAGAAAAAGGTTTATTGCCATTGTCAGGGAACAAAATTCTACAACTAGGAACTTGTTTTGGCGGTGAGACTGTTTTACAAACGTTTTACTGAATGCGTTTTAAATTTTTATGGATTCATGCATTCAGCGCTGGGGCGGAGCTTTGTCTCTGCAAAACAAAAACAAACTGGATCAGATTGCGAGACTTGGAAGCAAGAGTTCAGGGAAACAAGTGGAAAGTGTCTCTGTTTTGGCCGAAAAAACTTCTTCTCTTTCTTCTTGTCTCCATGGAGATAGAAAAGTTTAATGCCGTATTAAAATCGCCTCTGTTATTTTCCGGCGATGGTGATAAAAGTTCAGACTGTCGATGAACGGAGCTAAGGAAACAACCTCCTTCTGGACACACCTAAAAGTTGTTATTGATTTTGTCGTCATCTTCCTAAAAAATGGTAGAAAATTTCTTGATCTGGCCCTGTCTAATGACTTGTACTGGAACAAAACACGAAACAGAAACGATCAGTAGAAACGTAGAGAATTCACAATGACTCTCGCTGAACTTTTATCGCTGAATTGAAACTGAAAAGTCTTCTTGTCTTCCTGTTGGTTCTCTTACTATGGGTTCGAGAAACATTTGGATTGAACTGAAAATTGACAAATTTGACAGACTTTGGACCAAATGGGTGCTTACTTTGGACAATATGTGCCTTGATTTTCATTGGATTTCTTTTACTACTTTTGAGTTTTCCTCTTCCTTTTCATACTGTATTTAAAACATTCCAAAAAATCAAATAAAATATGAACTTTGAACTGAACCGTATTGTAAAAACATTGCCTTAAAAAACTGCAAATCCAATCGCAATCACAAGAAAAATCTTAATTCGATTTGTCTTTTTTTTGTTGCTTTTAATGATTTAATGTTTTAACTTATGCCCATCCTTTGCATATGTGGTTATTTTAAATGCTTTACTGTGCACTTTGCACTGAGCATTTTGAACTGCTTTTCCAATGTGGTTTTCAAACTACAAATGTCAAATTAAGTTAATGTCGTGCTGCTTTATAAACACCTCCATGGATCGTCCACCAGAACCTTGATTTTCAATCAGTGTGTGCCGGATAAGTTTGCGTTAACAGATTAAAATAAGGATTTACTTGAATAATTGACCATTTTGGAGTGCTTTGAACAAACTTTTGATCCAAAGAAAGTAGCAAAAACAATCACTATTACCCAATTTAATGTGCCAGACAATGGCACGATTGCTTTTGTACTACTTTTTTTTTTAACTAAAAGCCGTCGTTTGGTAATGTTTTAGTCAATCGTTGCAGTCAAAAAAGTGCGCCGCAACTAGGGACGTGAAGAGTCTTAGAAGCCGCAGCACAGCATGGAGATGTCTTGCGCGAAGTACAACGCGACTTGGACTCGTGTGGCTGCGTGTGCGACTGAAAGATGAAGAAGAAACGGCAGCACTCCGAGTAAAAGTCCTTAAAAAACTGACTGTAATTCACCTCAGAATGATTGATTTGACTGAAAATAAGTGGGTTACAGCTTTCTTTTCAGATTTAACATGACCGGCAGCTTGATAGTTTCCTTTTATCAGATGTGGATAAAAAGGACTAAAGAAATTCTTGGTCGACTAAAGCCCTGCCCTGTCGACCAATTAATCAACTAAAAGGGGGTGCGGCAAGAATATATCAAAACTCTAAAGTATTTCCGTGTATCTGACTCAAACTGCACTCAAGACCACAACAAATTGCAGAGGAATTCATGCAAAAAAAAACATTTCTTTTACAGATAAGTCTTAGGAAACTGTGTATTTATATGTCCGACTCCAAAATCTTTAGCTAACTAACTCCATATCTTCTTGTGTTTGCTGTTTTTCCGTATAAATCCTTTTGATCTAAATGAAATAATTAGTTGACTAATAAAAAAGTTGGTCGACTAAGACACCATCGACAAATCAACTAAACGACTAAAGGTATACAACCTATTACAGTGTTTTTCAACCTTTTTTGAGTTGTGGCACATGTTTTGGGTTTAAAAGCTACCACGACACACCACCTACCACTAAAACATTACCAAATCACACCATTTAGATAAAAATATTGTATATAATGAGTACAATATATATAAAATGTACAATGAGGTGAATAATGTCTGTGTGTTTCTAGTTCTTTAAATTTGGTAATAGTGATGGTTTTGCATTCTTTTTTGGTGAAAATGTTGCTCAGGACACTCCAAAAAGGTAAATTAGTTCATTAAATCCGCATTTGTGAATCTGTTAACTCAAACTGGACATTTTCTCAAGGCACACCTGGCAAAACCTCAAGGCACACTGGTTGAAAATCAAGGGCCTATTAAATATGAACATTTTCAAGTTGAAGTGTTAATGATGCATTTTAAAAAGCCCCCCCCCAAAAAATAGAATCCACTTTGTCTGCTTTCATTACACTGTTACTCGTGAATAATCGTAAAATCGTCTTTTTTCCCCCTCACAATAACCGTGACTCTGAAATTATTAAACATATCGTGACATCTCTAGCCGCAACCCAAAAAAAAGGTTGAAAAAGACTGCGGCGGAAAGTGTACGCCGTGCACCTCTGACGATGAGCCGGTGAAGCCGCAGACGCCGACATGAAAGACTCACGACTGTTGGGACTACGTGGTCTCGGTCTGAACCAACATGGCGGCTCCTTTAAATAACCACAATCTCACATTTGGTTGTCAGCGGGAGGCCGGAGCGCAGCCAAAAGATCCTACCACGCTTTTATTCAATAAGAATCACTTATTCTTCTGCAAAGACATTCTGTGTTTCACCAAGAATACGTCGGAAAGCAGTGGGTTTTGCATCGTAGAGACCTTTTTTTTTGTTACAGTTTCCATTTGGTACACGTTGGGGGGGCTACACTTTGGGGAGTTTTGAAACTTTCTGTGAGACCAGGGATCTTTTTTGGGAACACAGAATGCACAACGATGCTTTTGTTGGGACATTTTTTCATTTATTTTCTGGTTTGGACGAACTTTAAGCGGTTTTGCACGTAATAAAGTCCCTTTAATCCCCTTAAGTCCCTAAAAAGTCAGATTTAACCAGCTCTCGGTAAATACCCAGAAGCTTTTGAGCTATAGAGATGGCAGAAATGACAAAAAATGGATTTAGATGAGTTGAAATGTCTTGATTTCGAGATATTAATAATAACTTCAAATAGTTGTGATTAGTTAAGAGAGTGAGTGTTAGGCTTAGGTCTGACATGTTTCAATGCATTATATCTTGCTTCAAGCCAAATGATCTATTAGTGAGTTAATATTATTTTACTTATCACATTGGCAAATACATTTTTTTATTGTAAGTTAAATGATCTCATAATCCGTCATAAATAACTTGAAATCAGTGAAATATTCCGCATCACATTAAGAATGATCAAGTCAAAGCTAATGAGACCAAGATAAAACTGATGAATTCAAGTCATTTTAAGCTCGGCTGAATATTCATTTTTGGCTGTGAACGAGAGACGTTTTGACCCAGCGCACATCTTGGTTGCCAGATAACAGTTACACAAATTCCGTCATGTCATGATTTAAAACCAGGAAGTAAAAATTCCAACCTAAAATAATGCCAAACTGGGATAAAATGTGTTCGTTTTGTAGCAGAATCTGAAATATAATTATCATAACTGTGTTTTAGTAAAAGGAGTACTTCAACCTGTCATAGATACTTTAATTAGTAATCAGAATCAGAATCAGAATCAGAAGCGGTTTATTGCCATTGTCAGTGAAATTCACAAACATAGCAATTTGCTTCGGCGAAGGTGCAAACATAAAGCAATGAGTAAAATATAAAAAATATATAAAAAGGCATGCATAAAAATTAAGAATAAAATAGACTAAGATAGACTATATACAGAATGTACAGTTGGCAGACAGTGCCATGTGCAAATGTGTAGTGCAAATAGATTGTCCTTATATAATATATAGTTAAAGTGACGGGTGTTACAGAGTGTTCATGAGTCCAACGGCAGAGGGAAAGAAACTGTTCTTGTGGCGGGAGGTTCTGGTCCGGATGGACCGTAGCCTCCTGCCCGAGGGGAGTGGCTCAAATAGTCCGTGTCCAGGGTGAGAAGGGTCAGCTGCGATCCGACCTGCTCGTCCCCGAGTCCTGGAGACGTACAGGTCCTGGACAGATGGAAGGCTGCAGCCGATCACCTTCTCAGCAGAGCGTAAGTAAGTATTTTTCATGCATTTTCTGACTTCGACAAACTTTTCTGATGCAAAACAGAAAAAAACTCCAAAAACACCATTCTTAATTAGTAAGTAGGAACTAAAATTCTAACCAACTGTGAATGATTGTGTTTTATTTTTAATTTCAGTGTTTGTTTGAGCGTTTTGGGCAGCACAGTTTTATGTGCAGGTTTACGACGCTTAAAAGGAGCAGCATGAAGGAAAAACAGACTCGTGTAATCCTAACTTAATTGAAGAAGTTAATTTTATTGTCACTTTCGTTGATTGTTGCTGCGTGAATGAAAGAAATGGGGACTGGGTGTGGTTCCTTAAACTCAATAGGGACTGGGGGAATATAGGGACTTTGTTCATACTGTTATATTCGGAAACTCGTATAACTTTGACACAGCGCCTCCAAAAATACAATTATTCAACAGAATGCAGTATTGAAAACCCTTACACTGACGGCCAATTTTTCGTAAAATATAATTCAAATCTGTTGGAGCACAAACTATTGGCTGGACTCTTTGTGAAGCTGAGACTCTGTAGTTTTGTCCTTTAGTGTCTGATTTACTCTAATTACAAGTGGAAACCTGCTCTGCAAAGAGGAAAACCAAACTGTAAAGTCCACCTAAATTTTCTTTGTTAAATATATGATATATTTATATGAGTAATTTATATGGAGAGAAGTCGTTATCTAAAGTTCGGGAGCAGGACCACACCTCATCCACGCCCCTTCCGGTGACTACTCTATTTAAACTTCCCGGTCACACACACCAGTGTTCGTTATTTCGTGCACTCACTCACCGGAGGCAGACCTTATGTCCCGCCAGGCCCTAGTTCAGTCTTATTCCGCTGGGCTGGTCCGTGCAGCTCTCCATTACAGACAATCGTTTCCTTCCATTTTTACCTTCTCCCGCTTCTACTCCAACTATGGATCCAAACAGCAACGCGTCCTGCGAGGGTCGCCTCTTCATGTCTTGGTTCCAGATTCTCCCGCACTTCCAGGTTAATCGGCGGTCATGTCGCCACTCTCGGATCGCTTCCGTCACGCCTCCTCCCGAAGAAGAGTGCGGCTCAGCTCCAACTCGGCTGTCCGTTTCCCCACTCCAGCGTTCGGCTCCGATTCCGGCGCTCCGGCTCCTGTTCCTGCTCGCCGCTTCCCGACTCCGCGCCTGACTCCTGCTCCGATTTCGGCGTTCGGTTGCGGCTCCTGCGCTCCTGTTCCGCTCTCCGTGTCCCGCCGACTTCCGTCCTGCACTCCTCCCGAAGAAGAGAGTAAGGCCTAAGCTCCGCTCCTGCACCCGGCTGTCTGTTTCCCAGCTCCGCTCCGGCTCCTGTTCCGATTTCCTGCTTCCAGGCTCCGCGCCCCCGCTTCTGCTCATTCCCACTCCCTGCTTCCGGCTCCTTCGCCCGGCTCCTGCTCCGTCCCCGCTCCGGTTCCCGCTCTGCTTCCCGGCTCCTGCTCCGTACCCGCTCAGTTCCCGCTCTGCTTCCCGGCTCCTGCTCCGTCCCGCTCGGTTCCCGCTCTGCTTCCGGCTCCCGCGTCCCGTTCCGGTTCCCGCTCTGCTTCCCGGCACCCTCGCACTGGCTCCGTTCCCGCTCCCTGCTTCCCAACTACCGCGTCCTGGCGGCTGCTCCAGAACCAGCGCTCAGCTACTCGGCTCCCACGCCCCGGCTTCGGCTCCGGTTCCGCTCGCGTCCCGACTCCTGCGTCCGTCTCCTGCTCCTTCCCGCTCTCTGCTTCCCGACTCGCGCGTCCCTGCTCGGTTCTCATTCTCTGCCTCCCTGCTCCCACGCGCCCGCGGTTCGTTCTCTGCTTCCCTGCTCCTCGCCCGGCTCCGGCTCCGGTTCCGCTCCGCGTCCCGACTCCTGCGTCCCGTCTCCTGCTCCGTTCCCGCTCTCTGCTTCCCGACTCGCGCGTCCCTGCTCCTCCTTCCTCGTCGCCTCCTGCAGCACTAATCAGCAGCTCTCATCGCTCCTTGGTCATCTCGTCTTCTACATACGGACCATCCCTAAGGAGCAAGCCTTCATCTGCAAACTCCTGATTGTTACGTCTTCCGTTCCACCCCTTCACATCGCGCAATCCTTGCGTCTGTTAAGTCAAGCTACAATTACGAACAGCATCACCTCCTTCTCCTGGACCTCATCGACTGATCCAGCAACATTCATCTTCTTAAAGCCGGCTCTCCACCGGCCGTTTTAGGAGTAAAGGGCAAATAATCAAACGCCCAAGTTGCTCCACTTCAGCCCATCTTTTGCCATATTCATGATTATCCTCGTGATTGCCCTACCGTGGGGCCAGGAGTAGACGTCCATTTCGTGGCCATCTAATCCAATAACCTTACAATCATCGCCATTATCCACAAGGCAGAAGTAGCGCACCCTCCGTCGTGCCCTCCTTTCACCGCCTTACCCGGCTGATAGCCACTCATCTGGTCAATTATCAGAGTAAGTACATCCCGGGTTACCATAACTCCATGCTTATTCTCTTGTGTTTCACTTCAGACCTTCACGATATCGGCTCTCAACGAAGAACGAATGCCAACCACAGTTCCTCATGGCACATCTACCACGTTCTGCATCTTGACCCGCTCTGACCGGCCTCCTCCTGTCATCCTGCACAGCCTAGCTAGGACCTCGTCAGCCTACAAGAGACTACGTCCCGGTTCCATTCCTTCCTACTCTCTTCAGCATAGTGCCTCAAGAAAGCAACACAACCGCAGTTGTAATTCGGCCACAGTCTTCGTGCTCAAGCGAATTCCGTTTCTAAGCCCTTGAAACCCTCAAGAATTAGTCTAGTACCGCTATCCTACCTGAAGGGTTTTCTCACCATCGAGGCCAGACCGTATCAGAGTTCAGGTTCCTTCCATATTTCAGTCTATTCTCACCGGTCTAACATCAGCCCCAACTTCTTTTGGTCATTTTTTGCATCCTTCCACCTCCGCTTGAGGAATTCCGCCACTCGCATAACCTCTGCAACCTCCAGTCAGCACGGCTCCAGTAAGGCTTCTTTTGGGGTATCGAGGCCCGGGAGCCTGCTGCCCTCATCGCTAGAAGCCCCAAAGCGGCATTGATCATCTACTCTCTCATGCATTTTATCGTTCTTGATCGCCAATAAACTTCTGCATCCAAGCTTGAGGTTGTGGTCCTTGCTAGTGAAATGTAGATAAGTCGTTATCTAAAGATCTGGAGCAGGACCACACCTCATCCACGCCCCTTCCGGTGACTACTCTATTTAAACTTCCCGGTCACACACACCAGTGTTCGTTATTTCGTGCCCCTCCCTCCCACCCTCTTCTAATTGTTCTGTCTTATCCTTTAGTCGAGTGTCGAGGCCGGGAGCCTGCTGCCCTCATCGCTAGAAGCCCCAAAACGGCATTGATCATCTACTCTCATG
The DNA here is from genome assembly GCA_019453435.1 of Rhinogobius similis. Lineage (NCBI taxonomy): Eukaryota > Metazoa > Chordata > Actinopteri > Gobiiformes > Gobiidae > Rhinogobius > Rhinogobius similis. Next base: position 8,544,680 of record CM033624.1, on the reverse strand, counting down.
CATTTTATCGTTCTTGATCGCCAATAAACTTCTGCATCCAAGCTTGAGGTTGTGGTCCTTGCTAGTGAAATGAGTAAAGCTGGAGTCTGGAGCTGAGGCTGGATTGACACTACTTTTGGCTTTTGTTGGGTTCTAACTATTCCTCTTTCAAAGCTGAAGCTAATTTGACTAAAAATTTGTTTTAGGGACTTGTAATGAAGTAAAAAAAAGTCCAGGCAGAATCCATATAAAAGTCCTATTAAATTTTTTTTTAATGGGTTTGGTTTCATCCCAGAATGGTTGATCTGACTGTAAATAAGAAGGTTACAGCTTTCATTTTATGTCGAACATTTGTAGCAGCTTGACAGTTTCCTGTTTCTTGCTTTATCAGATGGTGGACAAAACGAAATAAAGTAAAAGTCCAATGTGGCACCGATAGGACATCTTCAGTTTAAAGTGCGTATGACAGGTTTTTATAGATTTCTAATTTTGACAGTACTAGGTGTATTAATACTTGTTGTAAATATAAATTATAGTTTTAAACCAATCAGGTCGTTGTTTGTGGAGAAAAGTTGAAAAATCTGTTGAAAATGACAGGAAGTAAACAAATCAATGACATCACACTGGGGAGCATAATTTACGCACACACAAAATTCTAAACATTAATTCAACAAAATAAAGGAGTTCACATGTTTTGTTTTTTTTGTCCAATAAAAAAAAATAAAAAAATCTGCGACATTAGAGGAGTTTTGGTGCAGTGAACAGCATGGTTTCTTGGTAATTTCCTAGTGTAATGTCATCATTTACAACCAGGAAGTAAAATAGAAAACCTAAAAATTACTAAAGTGGGGTAAAATTTGTTAAGATTTTAGCACAATTTGAAATGTATTTATCTTAGCTGCACTTTAGTTAAATGAGTAATCCAACTTGTCATAGGCACTTTAATGGGCTGAATACGTGTTTGGTATTAACTGACTTTTTTTGAGTTTTTACATTCAGTATTTGAACATTTGAACGACTCTAGATAACACAATTTTGCAGTGTGGCTTTTTCTATTACCGCCAGCGGGTTGGGGCACGCATATTTTCACACGAATAACGCGTCTTGCACTTCGGAATGCGCGGAGTCGGGCTAAAAAACACCCAACAACCGTGTTTGAGGTTTGTTGTGGAAGCTTTCCCCGCTCGTCCTCGCTGCCTGTAATCTTAAGCAATCGCCTAATGAAGTGTTTTAATGAACAGTGAGAAGACGCAGGGAGTCCATGAATGACAATGAGTGTGAATACAGCGGCGTCGGAGCAGACAGTTGGACCAGGACCAGAGCCATCCGATATACACTCTGCCCTGTCAGTGTTTAAACAAAGATACGTCAGAGAGGTGCACTGTGTAACTTTTTTCTGCTTGTCTGGCTGGAGATGTTGATGCTTTTGCTTAAAATACTCCACGGTATGATTAAATGTATCGCCGTGGAGACAAGGCCAAGTTTCTAGTCAGGATTGTGCTTTAAGAATTTATGTTTATTAAAGTGCCCATGACAGGTTGAAGTATTAATTTTACTAAAACACAGTGAAGATCATTATATTTAAGATTTTTCTAAAGAATTAACAATTTTTATCTAGGTTTGGCAATTTTTTTAGGTTTAAATTTTTACTTCCTGGTTGTTAATGATGACTTCACGCTAGGAAATTCTGCAACTGTTACCTAGCAACCATGTTTTACACTGGGCCAAAACTGCTCTAATCTCACATAAATTATTATTTGACAAATAAAAATATATGGGAACACCTTTATTTTGTTGAATTAATGTTTAAAGGGTCAGGAAAATGTGTTTCTTGGTTATAAATTGTCCCTAGTGTGTCTCCCTAGTGTGATGTCATCATGTTTTCGAATTCTGCTCTACTTCCTGTAAATTTCAACATATTTTTCAACTTTTCTTCACAAACTGTCTCTTGATTGGTGTAAAACTGTCATTTATGTTCACAACAGGTTATTTTTCCACCAAATATGTGAAAAGTAGAAAATCATAAAAACCTGTCATACGCACTTTACATTTTTTGTAATTAAAGTCAGACACTGCAGGTGAATAGGAAAAAATCTTACATTTATGGATATCAATTTGAAACATCTCCTGTAGTTTACGCACATAAATGTAAGAAAAAAAATGTATTACAGGTTTCTCATCATGTCATGTTTTCATGTAGAAATAAGGAATTTTATGTGGAAAAAATTGCCAAAATTGCATACTTTTGGGACATTTAAATCTGAAAATCTCAGAACAGAACCAGGTTTACATTTTTAGTTTTTGAGTGAAATGAATTTGACTGACTGAAAAAAAATCAAATTTTGCCTAATTTTTGTGACTTATAGTGGAGGTAAGTTACATTTTACCATATTAAACCTCTTTGTAAGTGCGTGTGACGGTTGTAAATGTATTTTCGGGCCGAAGACAACTCTCCTGAGAAACCTTGGCTCTCTTTTTTATATTTGATGACATGAAAGGAAGGGGAAAAAAAGTTTTAAAAAACGTTTGCGTCTTTTTACTGGCAGTGTATTTTCATAAGAGAGCTGCAGGGGTCGCTGTCAGCTGTCGCTGAAGTTACTTAGTTCTGCTTTAAAACGTCACTAAATCCGGCTTAGAATTAGATATCAACAAAAACGTTCAGTCAAATTCTTCTTTATGTCTTTGTGGGAGAAAAATGCACTATAACAGCCTTTGAAATGTCCCAGAGAAATCTATAGATGAAGTGGATTAAATGAAGCAATAAAAGCTCTTTAGGAGTAGATTGCACAAAATGGGTTTTGCCTGTAGTGTTTTGCCTTAATTAGATCTAAGAGATAGATGCGTTTAATGCACTTTTTTCAACCTTTTTTGGAGTCTTAGTACAGCCTACTTAAATATTACCAAATCCCAAAAGGGTGGTTTTGGGTTTATATTGAAGTAATTTTTGTCCATGCCGTTGTGTCTGGTTCTTTAAATTTGTTTGTTTCTTTTTTGGATCAGAAGTTTGTTCCAGGAGTTGCATTTAGCTAAACTCATTTGCTTGTTTAAAGGGGACATATCATGCAAAATCTACTTTTTTGGCCCTTAGATACCTTTTATTGTGTACTGTGGGTGTCTGGTAGTGGCTAAAAGTTGAAATTAATCACTTAAGTAGCTGCAGAGATATATTTATATAAATTTTGCAACATATTTCTCAGTTCGTTCGAATATCCGCATTATCTGTTACGTATTTTTGTCTATCACGTCACAGCGGAACTACTAAAAAAGGTCAAGAGCTTCCAGATAACCACTCGTAGAGACCGCCATCTTTATTTTCCTCGTAGCGATTTTGTAGTCCAAGCGCAAAGATGTCAAAGGTGCGAGTAGACAAGTTAAAATGCTCTGTTCTTGGTTGTGTTACCAGCACAACTCATTACACCGACCGCCTGCATCCGAACAACTGAGATCGGCTGGTTACGTTTTATTTTTCGTGGTAATGTACCACCGACAGTGGGGAAAGTCCAGTTTGTGTGCTAAGCACTTCAAAAAGGAGTGCTTCAGTAACCTCCGCCAGTACAACGAGGGATTTGCTCAAAGATTGCATTTGATCGAAGGGTCAGTTCCTTCGCTCTATGGAGATGACGATATAGCGGAGCGGTAAGTCAAGAAACGCTGAAACACTGTTTATTAGACCTATTTTTTATCCAGTCATGCTTTACCTGTGTTCTGGCCATTTGTGAGGGATTAGCATTACACCTCTAGCTGCCCATCTTTTACTAGGCTGTTTTCCAGCTGCTTAGAGCACATGTCTTTATATATACATAGAATACATTTATTTTTGATGTTTTCATAAGGCAGAACTCACATCAGACTGCTCGTAGCTGACATTAGCATGTCGCTAGCGTTAGCATGTCGCTAGCATTAGCGCGCAGCAAGCGTAGCCCGCAGCACCTTAACTACGCTGACTGACTTGACAGTAGCCTTTTCCCCCGGACTGTTGTTGTAGTAAGATTGTAAAGTGAGGGTCCATTAGACAACCTGCTAATATCTTTCACACACAGTTAAGCTAACGGAGCGCATAGCGAATTACATAGTAGTAAACAAACCTTTGAGATGCAGCCATTTGAAGTCTTTGCTGCGGAGGATCGTCTTCTTCGATTTCCTCTTGGTCTGTGTCAGACTCTGGCTCGTGGCTGGATGTTGATTTCTTCGCTTGTTTCCATTTTTCGATTGTCATTACGTTTTTTTCTAACTTTCGAAAAGTTTTGGATCTGACGGACGGACTGTGTTTGGGACTACAACAATGGCTGAACGGGGCGGAGTCTGCGTGCAATGCACATGGGAGGGGGTGGGGTGCAAACTAACTCATTTGCATTTAAAGAGACAGTGCCAAAACAAGGCGCTCAAAAGCGCTCCTTACAAAAGGGGTAAAAGAGAGGCATGTAGAAAGAAAATTAGGAGGAATTCAGACTGTAGATTGCAGGTACAGTTTATTTAGACCCCAGGGAAATGTTTTAAATGTTCAAAAGGTGAAAATAAAAGCATGATATGTCCACTTTAAGTAATCCTATCAATCCTGTTTACAAGGTAGTTTTGCTATGAGCCTCAGAAATCACCCAGTTTCAAATTTCCCTGACTTGTGAGGTCATCAGTCAAGCTCTGAGATCTTCTGTGCTGGTTTTAAGTCCATAAATCACTGCCAGAACCCCTCAGTGTCACTGTTGTCAAATATCAATTACAACTGCGTGCTTTTATTAGCATGTCGAGAGATGCTAGCTTTTGTGTATTTCCCCTGGTTTGCTGTGCGAGGGTGTCCAAGGGCTGCGTCGCCAGAATAAATCACACATGTGAACACTTGTCATGCGCTGAAAGGTTAACGAGACAACAAATCAAAAGCGGTGGTTAAAGATTCATTTATGCGCGACGTTCCATGGGCTTTCGGATGCGCTCGGAGGCTCCTGTCCCTTCTCTGCGTTGTTCTGGCTTTAGTTAGACAGCCAAGAAAACATTAGACGTGTGTTTGAATGCGTACTTACTCGTTTTAGATCAGCGGAGATGAAAAACTACGGTTATTAGCGCATGTTGTTTTGTTTTGGTCCACTCTGTTAAAGTGAAAGTAAAAACTACAGGAGCTTTAGTGTGTTTATTTGTGCAGCGGAGAGTAAATAACTAGTGAGCAATGCAGTTCCAAATATATCTGAAAATCTAATTCTGCGTAAATGAGTTGCGGCATATATATGTTTGCCTAAAGCCGGTAGTTCTCAAACGTTTTCACTCGCGACCCCCAAACACAAAAAGTAAGCGACATGCAAAGTGATAAATTTGCCTTATATCTAATGTTTGGTTTTATTTTGAGAATATGAGCCTAGAAAAATGACTTTGATAGGCCAACAAATAGGAATCTACATTTAGCACTGCATTTGAAGGGTGTCCAGCCTTATTTAAGACTATTGTATCCATTTTTTCCCCATCATCTGGGGACCCCCAGAAATCATTTTGCGACCCCCATTGGGGTCCTGATCCCTAGTTTGAGAACCACTGTCCTAAAGTATGGTTAAATGTATGATAACCATTCTTATTAGCAATTATAGCTGTAAAGTTTTGATGCCAGTGTTGAATTACTCAATGTCCATAAACGTCTCTTAGCTGCCGCTCACATCTATTCAGTTCGAGTCCTCTAAGCATTGAAATGTAGTACAACAGACTCAACTTTTTAAAAACTAGAACAAGCTGCAAAACAAATAAACATCACTTTCACTTGGTTTTCTTGAAGTTTTTCCAACAAAAATGATCCGAAAAACTATTGCGGGTGCCTCAATGTTCGTTTTTGTTGTTGCTCTATTTGTATTCCGTATTGGTAAGTTCCCAGACTGACTTTGAGCATCCTCTGGTGGTAATTTCACTAAACACTTACCTGACATCAGAAAGAATAAATGCGAATAACCCATGCTTGGAACGCGCAGGTCCGTTTACGTGCGAGAAGTGATCTTAAATTGGCTTTGACAGTTGAAATTGCCTCGTTTCTTTCTTTCATAGTTTTAAAACCGGCTTCGCTCTTCACGTTGTACGTCCCCCGTCGGCACAGAGAAGCTTTCCACTGCGCCGTGGAGCCGTGGCAGGAGTGGTTCAGCTGTACTCCCACTCGTGCTCCTCTCGCGTCCCGCCGCTCTCAGACTCCGGGTCAGTTCAAACACTCACCCGGACCTGCTGGACCTCTCTCAAACGCACGGCAGACTACGGAGACGACCGGGGGATACGAGGCAGACTGCTGTTCTGTTTCATGTGAAAACTGCTATTTATACAGCAGGTCTGTTTTGGATGCTAGTGCTGGTGTTGTTGTCTGGGAAAAAATAGAGCGGGTCTATTCAATTTAAGGCCCGGGGACCAAATCAGGCCCTCCAAGTGATATGATCCGGCCCTCAATCAATCTTCTAAAAAATATTGAAAATAATTTATTTATTATATTGAAAATAATTTATTATCTCTAGTTATGTGCTTTATGTTGCACCTACGCCGAAGCAAGTTCCTACGTTCGTGAATTTCACTGACAATGGCAATAAACAATTTCTGATTCTGATTCTGATTAGTTTAGTCTTCATTTAGTCCTGGTTTATACCTGGATTAGACCTCAATTAGACGTGGTTTGGACCTGGTTTAGTCTTGGTTTAGACCTGATTTCGTCCTAGTTTAGTCCTGGATTAGGTCTGGTTTAGAGCTGATCTGGTTCTAGTTTAGTCCTGGTATAGACCTGGTAAAGACTTGGTTTAGTCCTGGTTTTAAACCTGGATTACTCCTCAATTAGACATGGTTTGGATCTGGTTTAGACCTGATTTAGTCCTAGTTTAGTCCTTTTTTAATCCTGGATTAGACCAGGATTAGACCTGGTCTAGAATTGATCTGGTTCTAGTTTAGTCCTGGTATAGACCTGGTTTAGTCCTGGTTTATACATGGATTAGTCCTCAATTAGACATGGTTTGAACCTGGTTTAGACCTTGTTTAGTCCTGGATTAGACCTGGTTTAGCTGATTTGGTTCTAATTTATACCTGGATTAGTCAAATACAAATTAGACATGGTTTAGAACTCAATTAGACATGGTTTAGACCTGGATTAGTCAAGTATAAATTAGACATGGTTTAGACATGGTTTAGACCTTGTTTAGTCCTCGTTTAAATCCTGGTTTAGATTTGGGGTCCCATTTATGAAACTTAACGTAGAATTCTTATTAAAAAAGTATGGAAGGATTGAACACAAACTTCCTAAAACGCCCTCTAACACACTATATCTCGTCTCTCTAAAAGCCCTTATCGTTTTCTGCCCCTGAAAGCCCCAAAGCACAAAGTTCAGAGTTTTCGGACAGAACCACTCAGTTTCTTTTCAAGTTGTCTTTTTATAGATCACAAACGTAACACTGAAATTCACGTACACAAGCTTTATAAATAACAACCCAAATTTAGTCCTGGTTTAGTCCTGGATTAGACCTGAAAAAATCTGTCTCTCAGTATAATAAACTTGAATAACCCTGATATAGACTATAGACAGTTCTGTTCTATTCATTTTAATAAGTCGCTTAAGTTAATGTGTCGCTTTTAGACCGCTCATGCATATTAGTAGTTGTTATGTTCAAAGATAGTAGTCTGGACATTGTTTTAAATATTGAGATGTTTAGAGTACAAAATGAAAGTCAGTTCAAGGGGCTGCACATGATTTCACTGAAAAACAGAACTGGTCAGAAACAGAAAGTCTTTACATCAGTCACATGTATCGCTCACTTTCCTAAAGCAGTCCCAGCATCCTACACATTCACTGCGATGAGTTTATTAGCACGTTTCACGAGTCTTTGAGCAAACACAAGCATGCTAACAAGAATAAAACGCTCTACAAATTGATGCCAAAAAATCGCTATGGTCTAATTTTCGCCTGAATGTATACGTTTCACAATATACAATATCTGTACAAGGGCAAATTTGTTTTGTTTTTTTACTTTATTACATGCAAAAAATTGGGTAAATGAACTAGTTCTGTTTTTCTCAATTTAGAGCAGTGAAAAAATCAGGTACAGGTTTCACATTTTGACATTTTGCAATGAGTTTCATGAGTCAATATCTAACGTCCGGCTTTGGATTCTAAAGTTCACCGTATACAGGGTTTGTTGTGCTTGATCAACATATAATTGTCAAAAATCTGCGACCCGCAAGATTTTTGGTGCGATTAGTTCTGGAATTAAGTGAACGTTAGCATGTACAGTGATCCCTCGCTATATCGCGCTTCATCTTTCACGGCTTCGCTGCTTCACGGATTTTTTTTACAGTGCGGATATTTTTACAGTGCATTGTGCTCTGAATCCTGATTGGCTCAGGGGCTTTACTGTTGTCTAGAAATAAAATATTGACGCTGTACTGTATTGGTTTTTCACTTGTCAACAGTTTTCGTTTCTGTACATTCTGCCAACTTTACGTTTGCATTTTTTTCTCTGTGACAAAACCCACAATGTCGAAGAAACGCTCTGCGCCGACAACGTAGTGTTGTGAGATGTATGTCTAGCTCCTATTGGCAGATAGCTCTGTGTGTGACATAGGGTACGTGAGTGAGAGAGGCTGCGTCTGCGCGCCAATCTTGGCGTCAGAGAGTGAGTCGCGAAGTGAGCGGGTGTGAAAGTGTGGGTACCTGGGTGAGGACGGCGACCGGGGCTTAGCGAGGGTGTATTACAGTAAAATAAAGCCAAAACTCTGGAGCAACAAACTGAGGTCGTCATTGCACTCACACTACACTTTGGACAACCGTGGGGTTCAGAATAGGGAGTTAAACCCCGGAGGACGAGCGACCCTTCGGCCCTGGAGAAGAGAATCTCCCCTGTGTCCTCCGACCACGGTCAGGGGACCGAGACAGGAATGGTTTAACAGTAAACAGACGCTACAGCGGAGCGGAGTCAGGACGAAGAGGCACAGACTGTGAAATACGCGAGTGACAATGTTTACAACCTTGTATTACTATATTAAAATTATTGTTTTAAACTAATTTTGGGCTTTAAAACAGGTTTTGTTTTTTGGTTTCATTCCATAGTTCAGTATTGCATTGTAAAATAATAAAACTACTACTTCACGGATTTCACTTTTCGCGTGTTATTTTTGGAACGCAACTCCCGCGATAAACGAGGGATCACTGTACGGCCATTTTCACATTTTTATCTATTTATTCATTGACCGGTTAAGAACTCGTCGAGATCAAAACCACTTTTTCTAGAGTGACTTGGGCAAAGTGCTGAATTTTTCAACACACAATCATAAAAAAACATTTACGCCTCTGCACTAAACAAGAGACACAGTTTAAAAGATCGAAACAGAACTGAAAGCGCAGACATCCATAAAACCGCCCAGGAGTCTACGCCGGTCATTTTAGAGAAGCAGCAAGCAAAGAACTGCAATTTTGTACTTTGTGGACAGCACAGACTTTTGTTTTTTGTTTATGTTTCTTACATTTACCAGTGTCAATATCTAAAAGTTCACTTATTACTGTCGGATTTGTGGTGCTTGCTGAAACAAACTATTGCATGCTGCTGTTTTAGGTGCATTATTTTCCAGAATAGTGTCATTTAGTACTAGGTTGTTAGCTCTTTGTTCATATGCTAACGTTGGCGCTAATCGCTAACAATAACAACCTTCAAAAAACACTTCTGCGCGTGGTAATGTTTTCTAACTCTGCCTTGGGGTTATTTGTGTGCTCCAGTGCTCAGTTTTAAAAAGAGTCTTGGTTTTCCATTGTTTGTGTTTTGAAAAAGAGTTAGTGCTAAAAAGGGCTAAGGGATTATTAAGAGTGACGTCACAGCTCACGTTCCGGGTCTGAGCTGCCGCGCCACAGATGATTTTGTTTTGTTTTTGACACTATGCCACAGTCTGGACTCAGTTTTGTTCAAATATATCAGCAATCGATACAAACAGGACAGAGCCGCGTTCCCTTCATTGATTTCTGTGGGATCAAAATAAAAAAAATAAGCAGCTTGAATTGATACGGTGAGTTAATGTTTTGGCTAACAGTCTTTGTTAACGTTGAAAACTCTTTATACTCTTGGAACAAAGGCCTGGATGGAGAAGTGCTGTAGATATGGTACTGCTAAGATAAATAAAAGAAAGAAAATAGGCGGACGACATAGACGTGTGTCCTGATTGGTGCGTTATTGTTTGAAACGTGAAAACCAAAGCTAGTTCATCATAAAGTGTTTGCAGTGGTCCAATGTTATTGCTCACTCACCAATTTCAGTCTGACTCAGTATTCACTCCGAAGTGTTTGAAAGCGCTTTCTACAACTTTCAGGGCAGAATAAAGCTAACAACAACTAGCATGCTAACGGCGCTCTTCCATTTTTCCAATAATAAAACACTCATTAGTTAGCCGCAAATGGCACACAACAGTATGACAGAGCTGCTTTTACACTATATCTATACCGGGACAACACGGATTTTACTTTATTTCATGAAAACAATCAGCGACAGATGCAAAAGACCCGGAAGCGAGAAAATATGCTGTGTGAGACGTCATCACTTAACAATCCCGAAGGAACGCATCATTTCATTAACAAACCCTGGAAAGCTCTATCATTTATGCCTCACACCTCTTATGTTTTCTAACAAGGCTCTAATGTTGTCAGTTTTTTTTATTTGGAGGCTAACGCTAACTCTCCCATTGAAAAAAAGTTTGGAGCTAACGTATGGGATGGAACCAGCTTTTAGAATGTAGCTATTCTATGTACAATCACAGGAAGGGTATATAACCTGATCCTTAAGCATATTCAGCTATAAAGAGAACCCCTTTCTTTGAGCACATCACGTTGCAGAGCCTACAACTGATTAACTGCTACAATCTTGCAACTTAGTTTTTACCCAGACACTGTACCTTCACTGTGTAGTATAGTATTTTAATTGAAACTACCATTGTTTTTAGCTTAAAGGAAAAATATTCAGCATTTTTCATTTTGCTGTTACCTTTAAACATGCTCTTGAGTGCCTTAAACTTGCCATGATATGTAAAAAAAAAAAAAAAAAAAAGTGAAGTTAGCGCTGAAAAGACGTCATTGTGTGGATTTGCTACAGCAGTTATCCTGTTTAGTCGGCAGAAATGCTCAGAACGAGTCTGGCAATGATTTAGGGACTAAAAACAGCTCTGATAAATGTCGTATGAAGCCTGAAAATATGTCCAAAAGTCCCGGAAGTTCAGCAGGACATGTGTTTGACGCTCGGAGGGGGTGGATTTTCGAATAAACGTGCCTCAAAACAGCGTGGATGCAACTGAAAGCTACTTCAGGTATGTTTTTGGTGACGGAACATTGTTAGAACATGGTTTAAAGCTCAAAAAAGTCACTGTAGCGTAATATCTGTCGTTTAATATACACATATTATAGATAGTCTTTTAGTTTTAATTTGCTTTTAAAAATGCTTATGGTCACCTTGGTATAAGCATTCCACATTTTCTAACTTAAAGTAATGTCGACATTTGGAAAACACAATGAGCCCTTAGGCAACGTGACTGCTATGCTAATAGAGCCATGTGTTTGTCGGGAACACAGTTTGATGGTCTATTGGACTTTAAAAAAAAGTGTGGAAGCCAGATTTTAATCTGTGACACAACAATCCAGGGAAAATTCAAATTAAATGAGTTTTGCACACCCGAAGACGATGACCTCACAAACCGGATTAGTTAAACAAACATGAATGAAGCAAAACGCAACTCCGGGTACATGTGTTTTTAATGACAAAATAACAGTATCACATGGTTAAAAGCTTTAAAAAGGCGATCAGTGAGAATCCCAATGCTGTCGACTGTTAATTTTACTTAAACATTAAAATACCTTTGGACTTGTGGTTGTTTTTTAAAGTGACTCCTTTTCATACCTTTCTGATTTAATAATACCCCAGCTTTTTGCGTCTTGAGTACAAATGGAATCACCCTTAGACAAGCGCCAATAAAACCACAAATGTATAAGTACAACAGAGCCAGGCATCTTAAAGGGAGTGCGTGGGCCTGGGTTCTTAAAGGCAGCGTGAAGTTCACGGGGTCAGGGCCTACGTTGACCAGAATCCTTCGCGGTTTTGAATCAAGGCCAGTTAATCTTCTTTTGTGCAATTTCTCTGCAGTGTTTTTATATCACATTCTCCATCTACAGCAGCGCACGGCAGCAAGGTCGACTCTCTTTATGTGAACGGCTGAAAGGCATTCTGAAGAGAAGTCATTACGTAAAAAAAAAAAAAGAAAAAAAGATGAAGAAAGTGTCTTAAAGAGGCTGTGATTGTCTCATAGTTTGCACAGTAGCTACACCGTCAGGTTTGCAATGAGGAGAAAGTGAGGCGTTCAGAGTTTTTCCTCAAATTAAAGGTGAACTACACGCGTTCTGTGTCTGCAATCTGCTCCCTAAAGATGTTTTATTATTTAATTTAATATACTTACTCGTAGATTTCTCTGGGACATTGTAACTTCAAAGGCTGTTTTCTTAAAATGCATTTATCTCTCGTACACAGCAAACTTTACAATTTTGTACGTAACAGATGTTGGCAGAGTGTACAGAAGGATTTGTTGATATCTAGTTCTGAGCTTGATTTATTAAAGTAAAAAAAAAAAAAATGAGGCGAAATTTGAATTAAATTTTACACATAAAGTGCCTTATTTCAATGAAACATTACATGATGAAAACTTGTAATAAATTTTTTTCTTACATTTCGATGAGTAAACTAAAGTTTCAAATTGATATCTTTAAATTTAAGACTTTCCTATTTTCTTATAGTGTATTGCCAAACGTAAAATATAAAGAAAGGACATGTAACATTTTAAGTAAAGGCTAGCTGGTTGTTTTTATTTGTAGATTACTTCAATTTGTTATTTTTATTAGTTTTACTTTCTATTACTTATTATGCCTTAAAATTAGCATTAGCATTAGCATAGACACACATAGCTACACTTCCATGTATCACCACAGAAGTGTCCGCCAGGGAAGTGTTCACCTCATCTGTAAAGTCTTTATCGTGTTGTCAGTGACATTACCCTCACTGTTCACCGTGTCATTTTATGCATTTATCAATTTTAGTGTGACTCTCTAAAAGCAAAAGATAGAATTGGACAGGAAGTAGTGAAGCTAACACAGAGCTAGCCGGGCGCTGTTGTGCTCACAGCCCATTGTTTTTCTTAAAGTATTTGTGAGCAATATCAAAATCTGTAATTGTGCAAATGCCAATAGATAAGTAGCGAAACCACACAAGACAAAGGCAGTGGTGGAAAGTAATGAAGTACAAAAGTAAAAGTATTGTACTGAAATAATTTTTTTTAGGTATTTACTTTACGTAAGTCGTTTTTACAGTGGATGCTTTTTACTTCACTACATTTGAGACCAAGTATCTACTTTTTACTTGGACTTTTTTAACGACTGAAAAGTAGATAGTACCTTTCTTTTATTTTAACACAGCCTAACATTCTATTCAGATCTGTTGAAAAGCAAACCTGCTCACAGTAAGAATGCGTGTTTTCCAACACATTTTCTATTTTTGAGCAAGCGGCGCATGGCAGCGCACGTCACATATCAAGAATAGAATTAAATTGCATCTGGTCGGAGACATATTGTTTCTATGGTAAGCGACGAGTCTTTACTTTTTGTACTTTGCCTTTTTATAACCGCAAAGGTGTGTCACAATAGTTGCTGTGTACCGCATACAGTTTACCGCAGAGGCACTTTTGTACGACGTACTTTATTATTATATACAGTAGTTATCAGAACTACAGTTGACAGTAAAGATTAGGACTGTTTAGATATTTGAGCAGTTTATGCTGATTTTCTTTGGTGTTTACATTTGTTTACATTAGCAATCAGAACCAAGATGGCTGCCGACGGTGTATAAGATCACGTGTCTGTCATGAACCGATAAAACACTTCTAATGAATGAATAAGTTTTTATTGTTTAGTGTGGCATTAAGTCATTCAAATAATTATTCAAGTAAGATTAAAAAAGTTCGATGAAAAGCATAATTGAGTAAATACCATAACTTATAATTATTTGTAACACAACTACATCTTCATGAACAAAGACTTATTAAGCTAGTTTACATCCGCAAAATGATTCCGTATTATATACTCTGCACCGTTTTGGCCCAAGACTGTTGCCATTACATGTTATAAATCTCCACTATCTCTTTCCCTGTCCCGTGTGTCCATATAACTTCATAAAGCGGACATTTCTCCTCCTTCTTTACCCACGCTAAGTCTTTTATTGGGGCTATTATGAACTGCAGCAGGAGTATCTTAGTCTTAAGCTCCTATTGATTTCATATTAAGTCAATGGACTGCACTTACCCTGACGGAGACCTGCAGTTTCGGAGTTCGACCTGTAGAGTTTCATTGTATGTATGTGTACTGCCCAATTAATGACGTATCTTCTTTTTGTCAATTGATATAGTTGAAAATCATAAATATTGTTAAGTTGTGGCCATAGTATTAGTAGTGGCGTCAAAAAGCCTTTGTTAATCTGGAAGTTGGTCCTAAATTGAGACCATTTTCGTCCTTGTGTGGGGTTGGTTCAGTCTCTTATAGTCGTTGCTTGGTTCTGATCAAGCCCAGGTTTAGTTTCGTGTTTAGTCCTGGTTTAGTCCCGATTTGAATGTAATGAATTTGTAAGAGTGTATGCATCTTACATGTACCGGCCCATTTAAGTCATCCAAAGCGGACCCAAATAATAGCTCCCAAATTTTATTTTACTGACCTTCATTTAACCAGAACAAAGTCCCCCTGAGATTGAGAAACTCTTTGTCAGGGGAGTCCTGGCCCCAGAGGGAAGTGACATATTGCACGTTTTTAGTGGAAGGGGAAACTGGTGCACAGAGAGGAAACCTACACAGATACGAGGAAAACATGCAAACTCCACACAGAAATCACATGGGAGTTGAACCCAAGACCCTCTTGCTGTGAAGCCAGCCCGCTAACCGCCAAAATTATCTGGTTCTCTTCGGCTCGAAGTCGACTTTAACTAAGAAGAGCTACACAATCCATCTTCAGCTTGTGAAAAACCACTGCATTTCCAGTGATGTTAACTACATACATTGAACCAATAGACTTAGTAAAACAAAGCTAGTGCATGTTAGCATCAGCTATTCCCTGTTTATCGATGCATGTCAGTCGCGTCAAGAAATAATTATATTTCTAGAGATAATGCGTCTCACATTATATAAACCCAATGCAAGAGGCGTTAAGCATGTATAGAGGTGCAGAGAAGTGACAGAAAAATGCTTGAGTTGTTTCTTGTTAAAGAAGGCCTATTGTGTTACACTTCTAATCTACGACACTCTCCTTTAGAGAGCTGCAGTTCACTATAAAGAGTATTTTTGTGTACCAAAATGCCTACACAACGCTGCTACGTTTGTTACTGTTTAACAAGATAGAGCAGAGGTCATGTATCGTTGACTCTGTGGAGCGGTGAAACCTGGACTGACGGAGCTAGGGCGTATTGTTCGCAGTAAAATAATAGATTACTCAAGCATGCATGAATCACTCTCAATACAGCTTTGAGTGCTATGGTATGGCTAAAAGCTCCTAAAAGTCACTTTGGCATTATAGGTCTCCTTCAACTCTAGCTTTAGCCATGTCTCACAGCAACACTAACTTGGACTTACTAAACTTTTTAAAGATTAAAAAAGTATAATTCAGGTACAATTTCATTTTTGCTTATCATTAAGAAAATGAGTAATAGACATGAGGCTGCTCAGTTATAGAAAACCCAATAAATCATATGTTCCCAAATTAACTTTTGGACACATGTAGATACAATTGACCTGCTTGTCCTCTCCATGGAGATGTTATTGCTTTGCCTGGAATGTTCCACAGTACGGTATTATCTGTTGCATTTTTTCTATTACAGATATTGCTCAAAATACCTTAGAGACATGTAACTTGGTCTGATGACGTTACTTAATTGTTTCCATGGAGATAGATGAGTGAGGAACACAAGGAAATTTACATAGTGCGGCTTTAATTACTTGCTATGGACTAATTCCATTTAGTTTCTCGTTCTTCTCATTCTCATCTCTCTTTAGTCAATGGGCTTTTCCCGTTTCTGTCACTTTAAGAACTGTGTCAGAGCGGTCGCAGTTGAATGGACATCTAACGGTAACTGAATCGGTTCCAAATGGTCACTCAGCTTCTTAAGACTCGGGACGTCCGGAGCAGAGGCTAATAATCAGCGGAGTGGCTAACTGGCACTGCTGAGCGCTCTGGCCGATATATGCGCTGAAGCCGGCACTTCTGACAGAGGCTCGTGCGCAGACCCATTCACAAATTAAATCCACTGTGAGAAATACGGCCGAGTGCACCAAAGCTTCAACACTGCAAAAATGGAAAGCTACATTTGTTAAAATACATTCGGAACAGAGGGGGGTGGTGTAGGAGTAAGAGAAGTAAAACGTAGTGACGGAAATAATTACTCAAGGAAGAGTAAAAACTTATTCTTAAAGAACTTGAGAACTGAGTAACTGGAAGAAGCACAAATGTGGCTGCGGCACGGTGGCAGAGTGACTAGCTTGCTCGCCTCACAGCAAGAAAGTCACGCGATCGACTGCTGGACTGGGCCTTTCTGTGTGGAATTAGCATGTTTTTCCTGGCTCAACAACTCAAAAACATGCACCATAGGACGTCCTGAGTAAGATTGGTTCAAGATCTGGAGATAGGTCCCCGGGCGCTGCACTGTGGCACTGCTGCTGAGCAGATGCCTCAGTGGCATTGAAGGATGGGTCAAATGCAGAGGACACTATCCTACATTATCCTACAGGGGCAATAAAGGCTAATCTAATGTAAATGTTTGAAATATTTAATACTGTTAACATAAAGCTTAAAAGTAACAAAGCTTTTACTCAACTAACAGTACAGGAAAGTTACATATGTAACTATGGTTCTATGACCCCGGACGACCACCAGAGGTGGTGCTTTTAGGGATGAAATAGAACTAAATATTAGTCAGTAGGAGTAAAATTATAGTGTCATAAAACTACTCTGAAAATTACAATTTCTTTAAAAAGTCACTCAAATAAATATATAACTGAGTACTACCCACTTCTGATTTATTATCTTGTACATTATTTTATAATTTAGTAGATCTACGATGTGTTAATCATTGTAACTAAGAATAGTTTCCACCATAATTATTTATTATGGCACTATTTTTATTATTTATTAGGTTGAGGAACCTTTTTGCACTTCTATTGCCTTTAATGTGCTTCTGCTGGAGCTGCCAGCTGCTGATTCGACTTATATTCTTATGTAATATCTATACTGTTGAAAATAACTGTGCTGCTAATGTATCATTTCAAAATACTTAACTTCCTACCGTTTCCAGCTGATGGCATCAGACCCCCAGTGCAAAACATAACACAATTGCAAAGGTGTCTGAAAGTATT
The DNA here is from genome assembly GCA_019453435.1 of Rhinogobius similis. NCBI lineage: Eukaryota > Metazoa > Chordata > Actinopteri > Gobiiformes > Gobiidae > Rhinogobius > Rhinogobius similis. The sequence continues at coordinate 8,527,307 of CM033624.1, read as the reverse complement.
TGAAAGCCTAATTTACGTTTTTCATTGCACTCATCTGGTGGTATTCAACACTTCACATTGACACATTTTAAATCTTGCAAAGTATTGGTCCATGTGTCGACTTATGCTCTAATTTCCATTGGATTTGACTTATTTGGTGGTGAATTATCAGAGAGGGTTTTGCATTTTGAGCGCATGCCGTCTTTTGCCCTAAAGCTATGATCGCACGGCATTGGAAAAACGAACACTACAGTCCCGACACTGAGAGCGAGAGTTAATATTACCAGCGCACTCAGCTGCTCGGTCCAGTCTGAGTCAACACTGTGAGAAGCCATTCTGTACAAGCTCAAAAATAGAGACGAGTCATTTCTATCATGGTATTTTTTTATTCTATGTATATTTTTAACCAGGAAAGTCTGAGTAAGTACTTGTGCTGGACATGGCGACCAAAGGATGTCTTGATATTAACATTTAGTGTTAGGATTTCTGTGATAAAAACACCACTTGATGATTATTCACGATTATTGACACCTTATTCAAACAACAGTGAAAGACTTAATTTTCTTTCATTCCTTTACCATTGAAAGGTTATTGTGACATAAAAAAACAGCTAAAACTAACTTTTGCCTTTAAAAAGGTCACAATCATGTTTCAAGCCCTGTTTACATGACAGCAGTGATCAGGAAAATGCAGTATAGCTTCTAATTCGATCTGCATTTAGACTAAAACAATTAATTGAGAAACACTGCAGTTCATGTACTTTTCCAGTAAACAGCGCTGTGCTTCCTTCTGACATGCTGCACTACACTGCAGAAGTAATCTAACATCTTGTAGAGCTAGGTCTTGGAGAAAACTTTTAGACCATGTGCTTTTCTAGCAGACTCAAAAGTAAAAGTAAGTAATTATGCATAATTTTTGGACAGTTTCTTCTTTAAGTTTAAATGTATGAGGCCTACAATCATTATATTTTGGGATTGTGAGTCAGTTGCATGCTTCTGCTCACAGCCAATCACAGTACAGATCGGGCTGTGCACTGCTTTCTCCGTGAAGAAACAGGTTTGTCCAGTATTTATGAGCTGAGAACGGCCTCCTGTCCCAAAAGAAACTACCTGGAGACTGAACGTGGATTCAAAGAACATTGAGTTTGTTGTGGTGTAAAAGAGAGGTCAATCCAATATTTGTGAGAGCTCATGGCCGTGTAAACAACCCCCTTGCTTCCTACTATTACTGCGTATGATGAATTAATTTTAGAACTCCTGCCATGGACACAAGTGTTGCTTTTTGCCAGTTAGCGCAGATACTGGGGCATTGAAAGTTTTTTCCATGACTTTACAATGACCTACCTCTGGCAAAGCTGTTTATCAATGTAAGCGCTAATCGCCCATTAGCTTTTGTCCGATGTAATTTGTTGTATGTGCTGTGATATTTGAACGGTTTATGCAGATCTTCTTTTGGAGTTTGCATTTATTTGCATTAGCAACTAGAACCAAAATGGCTGCCGGTGGCGAAGAGGTCGTGTCAGGCATGAAACGATATATGCCACAAGATCATTAGATGTCTTATATCGCTTATGTCGTTCTTTTTTGGTGTACACTGTCTGCCCTGCACTGTCTAGTGGAGTTAGCCATCAACAAACGCTATAAGGACAATTAGCAGGAGAAGCGAACATGTTTAGATGGCAGAAATGGCCAGAACGAGTCTGGCTATGATTTAAGCACTTAAAACAGCGGAAAATTCTGGGATAAGTGACGTAGATGATCTGAAAATACGTCCCGGATCGACGGTGTTCGGCATGATGTGTGTTTGACACTTCAAATGGACATTCCTCAAAACACAGTGTGAATGCCACTGAATGCTACTTCAGGCATGCTTAAAAGCTCAAAAAAGTCACTGTAGCAGAATATGTTTCCTTTAAGGCCGCGCAACTTTTCAGTCCCAATCCCTTGAGCTACCTTCGCATTGTTCTTGTGGAATTACTCTTACTATCTCTATTAAACAATGCCCTAAGTTGCACAGATGTTTTTCTCCTATTTATTTCTCCTATATTATTCAGGATTTTTTTTTCTGACCACCGGTGACATGATGGTTCCCTAATATCCTTCCCGTGTTTAATAATGGTTGGACAGTTTTAAGCCAATTTTAGTAGTTTCTTTGTCTCTTCTTGATACCAATGATTTGACCCTTCTCAAACACATATTTTCCACGATCACAGGATTTGTCTTTCCACATGGTTGTTACAGAAATGAGAAGCCACTCATTGCATCAGATGGGTTTACGTACCGTGTTGCAGCTGAACGACAGTCCAACAGGAAGATCGCACCTTTTTTCTTAGTTGAATAAAAGAAAAAGAAAAGAAAAACTGGTTAATCGTGACATCCCTTTGCATTTGGGTGAGATTTGAACGTGGAATGGATCTTTTTTTTTTCATTCAATTTCTACCGCTTATTCCCGTTAGGGGTCGCGGGTGACTGGAGCCTATCCCAGTGACTTTGGGACTTAGGCGGGGTACACCCTGGACAGTGGCCAACTCATCGCAGGGCTGACTGGAATGGATCTCACTTTCCCTAAACAATTTCCCCCAAATTTCTAAACCGAACAAGCAATGAATGTTGTTTTTGTTTATCCTTTACTTTTTACATCACCAAACCTTTCACAACATTCATAAATCTTCTTTTTTGGTCATTAGTCTGGCAATTCTAACTTCTTCTCTTCACTATCCCAAACCACTAATAAATGTATAGATAGATATATAACTACGTGGGCCAAATACCTTTCAATATGCTGTCTTTTCGAAAGTATGAGTAATTATTTATTGTGAGAGTAGCCGCTTGTAAATCAATCGCTGACTCATGATTGGACGTGTGTGGTGCTTATGGAGATGAATTGTCCATAAAAACTGAAGAGCTCAGCTGACGAGAGTATTAGGAGTGAGTGGAGGATGAGCGATGGTTGAAATTGAACGCCCGACACGGAACTTATGGAGTGAAACAACAAGCTCAGATGGTTTTTGGCCAAATTAGACCAACGCAGATCCAAGCCTGAGATCAGCAAAATGAGACGTGAAGCCATAAATTGTTGCTGTTTAGAGAAAGTCAGAAAATCGCTTCAGGGTTGATACTTGGAAACTGTAAGATGAACATTAGTTTGGAATCATTGCTGTATTATGTTGGGTGTTTCTAAAATTGTTACAGATTTGACTTTGAAACATACTTTTAATTCACCACTACTTTGCTGTCAAAATGAAAATGATGTTATCTGAATTATTTGAAGTAGCAAGTCTGGTGTGTCTACCCCTCTGGTTAAAGATATTAGAAATAAAAAACAGTTAAGTGTAAGTGAAAGTTGGTTTTGCAGCAGTGATCACCGTGATGATATTGGTTAGATATTGGATATTTGACAGGTATTCGTTATCTGTCAAATAACGAATATTTGAATATCTGTCAAATAACTGACAGACATTCAAATATCTGCCAAAGGACATATTCAACAGGACCATTTCTGGATGGTCCCATTCTTCTTTAGGGACTATCCAGAAATTACTTCACAAGGAGGTGGAGGAAAATAATAACTTCAAACTGTGGGTGCCAAAGAGGGACACAGAATTGAAATATTATTAATATTTACAGCTCATTTGATACCTAAATTATCTTAGGCCAGGTGCCTGATAGACAATTTTGGCCGTCTGTGATCAAAGATTTCTGATTTTGGGAAGAATCTTGAGTCATAGCTCATGATAGTGGCTTGTAGGACTCACAGTGAGACAGGGACAAAGACTAAACTTAGAATCGTCGTACGACCAAAGACGAGCTGCGATTGATATCTGACCTATTTGATATTTTGGAGTCTTTGTCGCAGAGTGAGTCCTCCTGACGTGATGTCTACTATCAATCTTTTTCAAAAATATAAACAAATGTGCACCGTAAAGTGCAGCAGAAGAGCTCCACCTCGAACAGGACCCATTCTCCCATTCTTTTTCATGTAGTAACTTTTACAAACGCGAAAACACCACTAGCATGTTACGCTAGCCTCTGCTAACAGGTACAACTGCAATGACTTTATCACACGGAGCCTTGAGCCTGATATTCACTCAGACAAACTTTGATCATAGCTACGCTTGATTGTGTGATTCATTGCACATTGTAACTGTGTTCTGTCTTATGAGTTTTAATTCTTCACGTCTCAGTGTGTCATCCATAAATCTTATCTTAAGATGAAAAAATTGTGCAAAAATTGTACAGTGGACACCCAGCTTTAATCAGATGAAACATGGACAATACAGTAGGTCAGTGGTCCCCAACCCTTTTGTCTGGAGTACCCTTGAAGCTTTGTCTCACACTCAGAGTACCCCTTAACTTGAGTTTCAGGAAAATAAATGGGTTTTGCACATTGTCAATCATTACTATTATATTTTTTTCTATTTATGGTCCGAGATACTCCAAAAAATTTTTAAATTTACACCTAATAACACTTTTTATTCAGATAAAAGTACATTTCATCTTCCTTTAAAACCTGAAGCGATTCCAAGTACCCCCTGGTGATTCCTCATGTACCCATTGGGGTGCCCGTACCCCTGGTTGGGAAACACTGCAGTAGGTGACCAGGACCATAATGGCTGAAAAATACAACGTCAATTACAAAATTATGAAGTCAATGAGGAACAACAAATTTGTCTAACTTTTAAAGTAACACATGTAGGTTTGTAGCCCTGTAACTAGAAATACATTAATACATAATTAGTGCTTTGCCCAACACAGATTTTAAATTATACTAGGCAGCCCATATAGTATCTACAGAAAATACCAAGACAATAGCGTACAAAGCACCCTCTTAATTGCGGTTCGTAAAAGATGTGATTTTTGGCCTTAGAGTAACTTCAACTCTATTTCTTCCCAGTACAAATGTTCGACTAATGTATCAGCCGTTCCACCTCCAGCTCCACAGTCACAGAGAACATCTTCTGCCGGGTTTCTGAACAGCAGTAATGAGTCCAAATCAAATGAACCGCACAGACCACACTTTTAAATGAAAGTTAAACCAGCGATGCATCACCCACAATCTAACGCTCTAATGTGGTCCGCGAGACTTTCTTATTGGAGCTATGACTTACAGCGAAGGCTTGAATGGTAAGTTTGTGATTGCAGAGGTTGGTAGACGTTAAATACATTTGTTCCTTTTTTGTTGTTTGACTTGAACTTGACTTGAAGACGTTGTGGGGTTGGTTTTGCTCTGCTTTATTTTAATTTAGTACAAACTAGCCAATGTAATCCCTTATTCGTCCATGATAGAAAAGGTTTCCAAGGTAATCATAGTTAGAACTTGGTAATTGGTACTCCTACTTTTCCAGACTTTGAACTACACCCCACATGACAAAAGTGAAAAGGTATTTTTCGCAATCTCTTTCCTTTTTTACCACAAATAAAATTCATTTAAAATGCCACACCAACACTTGCCATTCATGTTGTGAGAAATATGGTCGTCCCATCTTAGCAGTTGTCCACATAAAGTACAGAAAAATATATATATAATTGTGTAAATACCCATTTAAAACAAAATAGCTAGAAAAAGGGGAGAAAAGGAGGACCTCCAGAAGCATGGACTGAGGTGTATTTGCTCTCAAATTCCAAATAGCAATTCCATATTTGTTTAAACCTGTCCGAGGAGCCATGTCATTCTCATCTTCTCCAGTTTAAGGAAATATAAAACATCCCTTAAACCAATGCGTAAACCATGGAAACTGCGACAACTTCCATCTCAATAAAATTACCCTCCTGACAATTAATACTTTTCCTTCAGTAAAGGTTTTGGCTACTCTTCTGACAAAAGTAAGTCCAGAAAAAGCTTTCTGTTGATCTTGTGAGGAGTCTTAAAGGTTTTGTGTTTCTTGTATCTGATGTTGCACTATTTAGTCTCTCATTAATTAAAATGGCTATAGAATTTGTCAGATTACATCAACCAAACCTTGTTAGGTTGATACCATGAGTACACATAAAGACCTGTAGAAGCGTATCTGCATTAAGGTTTTCCCACTGCTGACATGTCGGTTTCTTGGCAGTGAAGAATGGGTCAAGTTGTAAAGTATTTTTAACCTTGCACAGCAGCAAACTCTGCCAGGTTAAAGTAGGCTATTTTATTTCTATATTGAGTAGTAGACATGTACGGACTACTTCACTTGGGTATGAAATTACTGAATTAGCATTGCATTTAAATCTATAATGTGTTTGCCTGTTGTAGTTGTAGATTAAACATGCACTATGTAACTTTTCTAGTGGTTGCATACCCATCAACCACATCTAATTGTGATCAAAGCCTTGGTAAAAGTTATTGTTGACTCGAGTAAACCTTTTGGCGTTGTATTTTGACGTTATATGTTGTGTGCTTCTGGTGAGAATCTAGTGAGGAGAAATTGCATTAATATCCTGAAATAAACATTTTGTATACTTTTATTTGAGGATTCACCATTCATTTGTACATAACATCGGCTGGCCAAGTGAGCCAACAGGGTGCAGATACCAAAATTTGAGTCTAGGAATATCTATAGTCACAAAAAAGTGCCACTATAGTGTAATAAAAACAAATAATTCTACATTTCTTTCTCCATTGAACACTCAAAGAAATTTCCATCAAGCATCAGGTTTGCATGCACCAACAAATCAGGCTGCACAACGAAAAAAAAGTTGGTGAGAGAGACCAGTTCCAAAGTAAATCAGTTCCAACAGACAAGCGCAACAACTGCTGGACGACAAGGGGCAGGCTTGAGCTGGTTCATCGTGCACCCCCCCCGTTGACTGCGGATGTAGGTTCGAAACAAGGACTGGTAGGAGAGAGTAGGTCATTTGTAAAACTGTGTGGCGATGGAGCACGTTCTTAGCCCTGAACTTGTGACTCTGCGTGCATCAATACCGTTAAACATACGAGTCGCCGTCGTCTTGCACAAGCTCCCCAGCTGCGCACAATGCAGAGTTGTTGCTAACCTGTTCGGGGTTTATGAGGATTCTAAAGTTCATGGTGTGTTCTGCAGTGCCACGGTTGTCCAGCTGCAGTCCGATTGATAGTTTACATGCCATCTGAATGCGGACTAGAAGAGGTCGAGACCAGTAGGGCTTGGTGGATTTGGGAGAATCGATCCACAGCACCGCAATCGACGTGCACAGGCTTACATACACTTTGGACAGTCAATTTAAATTGGACTAAGCAACTTATCCCATTTTCTTGATATTCATGTAAACACAGGGACTTTTATTCACATTCATACACCAGCGTACACAGACAGCCGAGACAAGACAGGTTAAACAAACATGCTCTTGAGTATCTTTAGTTTGGCATCTCATGTTTTAGGACTAAAAAAGAATGTTTATGGAAAATACTAAATAAACATTTGTATCTCAGTGTTTCTCATGGCAATTACTGAGTTTAGTCGCCATCTACTAGCTGCAAAAATAAGGCCCGGGGGCCAAATGCGGCCCATTTGGCATTTTGATCCGGCCCGCAAAGCATTTTATAAAACATTTTATGAGTCAAGTATGGCACATTTGTCATTTTATAATTGTCTGAGACTGCAGTTGCTTGTTCATTTAAGATCTGTTTTGAGAACAGCCACCACAAGAAGAAAACCAAATGATGCTATAAACGATGGATAAAAATAGTGGCCAATTGGCACTGTTTCCACTAAAATAAATAAAGGCAATGATTTTTGCTATTTTGTTGTTGTTTTTTGTGTATTTAAGGCATTAAGTCTATGTGTAATAGTATGTGTGTAATATACTGTAGTTAACAACATCCAAACTGTAAATGGTCCAGCCCCCGGGTAAGTGTAAAAATCCAACGTGGCCCTTGAGTCAAAAAGTTTGCTCATACACAATCTAAACATGTCATTATTCAATTAAGTGCGAGTTATCCGAACCAAGCTGTAGTGATCATAATGCTCAGAGCAAGTCTGGCAATGATTTATCCGTCATCTGAAAAAATCATTCATCAAGGGAGTTCAGCAGGGAGTGTTTTAAACGCTCGTATGGAGAGGATTTTCTAAGCAGGATTCATCAAAGTAGCATGACTGGAGCTAAATGGAACTTCAGGTATGTTTTCTACGACAGAACAATGTTACAACATGGTTAAAAGCCCAAAAAAGGCAATTTTGCATAAGATTTGCCCTTTAAGTGTCTTGCCCAAGGTCCCAACTATAACAGCTGAGACTGAAACTCTGATCTTTGCATCCTCAGACAAACCGCCATACTTTTACTTGGCATTCCCCCCAAACACCAGAACCCAGTCAAAGTAACAAAACGTAACAAAACAGTGCACAACCTGAATGACAGCGCCGAGCTCGGATATCCTGATGACTGACAGTTCCCTGAAGGATTGGACTGAATTATTTACCCTCGCACCAATGGCCATCCTGCTCCGATCAGGCCCAGGCAGTGGATACAAGCGCGCCTCATCAAAACCTCCCTCCAGGCTGACTTTTATTCATAATCAATAGCTCTATTGAATTTTACATAAACCTGTAGGCATTTACAGGCTGGGGAGTTTGAATTCTTAAGGAGACAGGAGCAGTGAGCCTTTAGTGTGCGCGGATGAGATTGACACTGCAGAGAGAAAGAGTAGAGGATGGAAAAGCTAATCAAAGGCATGGAGCTATGGATTCAGCCGCGAGAAAGGGATATACAATGGAAATATAGCGACATACACTGGACTAGGAGGGAATGCTGCTGGAAAGTGTCTAATCGGGATATATATGTATTTTTTTTCACAAATATTGCAAATATTTTAGCATAGCACAAAGAACGGCCAAACTAATTCAAGAACCACAGGACTCCTTGACCTTGGAGACAGAAGTATAGCATTATTCGAAGAGGACATTATATTACACGCTTTGAATTGCAACCGAAAGTCCTCCGTGTAACTTTTTTTCTCGAGGGCAATTACAAAACTTGCTTGTCTGCGGTGTTCCACATTCTTGCGTTAAACATATCTATTTTCCACAGGACCAAGTCACAGGTTAGATCTGCACAGTCAGGATGCGTGTTTTTGCAACAGAATGCCAGGAATTTATTCAATGCAATCTAGATGAATTGAATGCAATGCGGCGAAACTTTCCAGCAAAATCAATGCAATCTCCATGAAAAGTTATGCTGCACACCTTGAATGTGCTTATCAGATAAAAAAAAGAAAGTCAAGGCAACTTGATTGAGAGAATCTTTTAAACATCATAATCTGTTTTTTTTTTTTTTTTCACTGGTTCACATCGAAGCGGATATAGGTACGGTCCAAAAACCTGTCTTAGGTTAACCGTACCGGCCTGTTTAAGCGATCCAAAGTGGGCCCCACGAGGTACTAGCTTTCAAACCAGTCTGGCTTGCTTTGACTCCCGGAGCACTTAAGCTAAGAAGGAGCTAAGCAGGAGCTAAGCAGTGGAGCGGGATGATTGGATAAGAGAGAACGCAGACTCAAGTGAAAACAAGACGGCAAAACACAGATTCAAACAGAAAATAGTAATTTCTCCTCAAACGCTGACTTGATCTTGATCGTTTCTAGTGATGCTAACTTTATGTGTTTAGTCCAGGCATGTCCAAACTCAGGCCCGGGGGCCAAATGCGGCCCCCAGACCACATTTTCTTGGCCCTTAGGCTTCCTGGTGAACTGGCCCACATTGTCCTGATAAGTACTATTTACAGCACATTTCAGATTTTCTACAATTCCAACCTAAATAACTAACATTTTGGTGCAGCACAGACCTGATATTAAGGCAGACTGAATGTAGATGTGGTGGTGCTTAAAACATCAGATAAATGCAGCTTTTTTTAACGTTTCGCGATTGATTTGTGGCCCCCCGCTTGGTCTATATTTCAATTTGTGGCCCTCGATGGAAAAAGTTTGGACAATCCTGGTTTAGTCCATATGCTTCGCAAGACAAAGCTAGCACACGTTAACACCAGCTGTATCCTTTTTATCGCATCCAGACTTAATTTATTATAATTCTAGTGAATAATAATGCATGTGACATTATAAAAAAAAAAAGATTTATGTAAAGACACATTTAAATGTAACATATAGTCACTGTGAACCAAAATAAAAGCAGAAAAAAGACGATAAGTAATAGTAAAAATAGTTTCTTGTTTACTCTAGCTTTAGCCACATCTCACAGCGTCACAAACATGGAATTACTCAACATCTTTTTAAAAATTGGTCAGATTAGCTTGTTTTTTTTTTTTTAATTGTTAAGAAAGCATTTGTTACGTTTGGTGGAGATTTTATTCATAAGACATCTTCTATTATGTCTGTGTAATGTCAGTTGCTCACGGTTTTCTGTGTGTGCTGAGCGTTATTTGTTATGACCCAATTTTTCATCGCTCAGAGATCAAAAGCAGTACGGGACGGAACTCGCTTAATAGAATCTGTGCATCTCTAAATCGCAGTGCTAGTTCCGTTAGCTCGTTATGCCTATACTGTGTGTCGCGGTGATGGACAGAAGCGCGGATAGCAGTAGATAGATGCAAAACGCTGGTGTAGTATTTAGGCCACGGCATGGACTCAGGCCTGTGTGTGAGCGAGCCTTATCTCACTACAGTTAGCTTCAGCCGCGCGTGTTATTAGCGCGTAGCCTCCAGGTGCACTAGCTTAAACTCTGAATTTGAAGCCCAACTGTACAGGACATTCTTATTGCGAGTTACCTTAGTGAATGCTGATTTTACTGCGGCGGCAATGTGGGGTACAAGTGGCGTAGCGGGTTAAGCATTTGTAGTTTGATTCCCAGACTGGTTGCGGTAGAGTTTGTTAGCCTGTTTTTCGTTCCTGTCATTTCAAGAAAGTCTTTTTTTCTTATTTCAAGTGAATGTTCTTGTAGAATTAGACGTTCGGCCATTGTCCTATTTCAAGCAAGTAACAAAAATAACTTAAATGTGCATTGCAAAACTTTTCTGGTGGATTATCTGCCACCTGCTTGTCTCCGAGATGCTTTGCTTTGCCTGAAATGTTCCAAAGTACATTAAACTTAGCTCTCTCCAAAAATGTTACCAACGTGAACCCTGCTTGCGAAGGATTTTGGAAACAAAGTGTAGTGAAATCTTTGTTCAAAAAGATACGAGTCTCTTAATTATGACAGAGAAAGTTTGTGTTTTCTCCGTACGTGCGCATTTAGAAATTTGGTGTAAAGTTTTGTAAATGACACCAAATCTGTGGATGTTTTTTTTTTGTTGCAATAAAAACACAATTTAATGATTGTAAGATGGATACGTTTGATGCCATATTGCGGAATATTCCAGACAAAGCAATGACACCTCCACGGAGACAAGCAGATGGTGGACCAGAGATGTTTTACACAAAAGGTAATTAGTACAGAATTTCTTTTTTTTTTCTTTCTAAATATTTGGACTGATTTCAAGACATTTCAGTTTTGTTTTGTTTTGTTTTTTACATGAAAATATGGAACATTTATGGACCTCGCTCGCACAAGTCGGAAAAACTACTCATGTCAAAAGCTGCTGCCCGATGTCACCTTGTTGTGCGGAAACTGCCGAAAAAATATGCAGATTTGTCAATATATCTTAAACATTTTGACGAAACATTGCAACATTAAAGGGTTTACTGCGAGTTGTCCATATCAAAACAGCAACAAATCTTTGCGCGAGAAAGACATTAGCCTACTTTTACTTAATCAATCAATGTAATGTTAGCTACTAGAAAGCTAAAATAGCAATTGAGAGGGCTAACAACAACAAATCTTACTGGTTTGCTCTCGCTGAGTGCTGTCGGAATCCCAATTTCTCATTTCGGAAACCCAATAACTAAGACATAACAGAACAAGGACTTATTGAGCAAGGATTTATTGCTTTTTTTTCCAAATTCAATGAGACGAAGCAGCTCAAGTAGAAAATAAAAGTAAATAATCTATATTTATAAGCTGGTAGTGGTTTATTTTATTTATTACCTATATTTTCAGCTCAACACATTTTATTTCGCCATCTAAGCACATATTTGTTTTGCTGTAGTATTTTTTGCCTGGTCTGTCTCCCTGGATTCTCTCAGTTGAATGTTTGCTGAGGAGAGCTCCTTCACGCTGAGGACACTGTAGCCTCCAGACACAGAATCAGAGGCTGCAGCTAAATCCAGTATTGAAGCTTTTTGCACAATTTTGCTGTGCTATTTGCGTCTCGGTACTATAGGTTGCTCATTTTCCCTCCGAAATGTATATCCTTTAACAATCCAGACGTGTTTTGTGGGCAGTTTTCTTGGATACGTGGTTCGCAATTTGCCAGCGTGATCTATGATTGTTGTATCTATCCCTTTAAATAAACTGTATATAAATAAATAGTCCAGCCGAGTTATGAAATATAGTCCTTTTACCAGTATATTTTGACCTTGGTTTTGTATAGCGACTTCAACATACCCAAGGCGCTTCACATTGCGTTATTCATTCACTTTTCACACACCTCCACACCGCATGAGAAAATATTAGACTTTTCGAGTTCCATGCACCAGATCTAAATCAAGTCTTGAAAGGGGTACAAACTAGGGATAAACGAAGACTGCATTGTCCATATATGTGACAGGTTTTTATGATTTTCTCGTTTTGGACTTTATTTGGTGGGATAATACCTTTTGTAATATAAACACTGTATTGTCCGCTGTTGTTTTACACCCATCAGTTTGCAGTTTGTGTAGAAAAGTTGTAAAAACAGTTGAAAATGAAAGGACGTAGAGCGGAGTTCTAAGAAATGGATGACATCCCCCTAGGAAGGCTCAAGTTTGGCACAAATTACACCAAGAAACACATTTTTTGACCTTTTTAAAACAAAAAATCTACAAAATAAAGGTATTTTTTAATGTATTGTATGTTGCAAATAAGTACTTTCGACCTTGTGCACGGCGTGGTTGCTCTTCACCTTATTCCGGACACAAAAGTAGGATGTAAAAGTAGACAGGGCGGAGTAAGATGGACATGTTATAGTTATGGAATTACCTAGTGTGATGTAACAGTAAAATCCTAATAAAGACTCTTTTCCTGGTACTTAGTTATTTGAATCATAACATAAGTAGATCTTCATTTCACAGTTTGTTCATTGTAAACCGCAATATTGATCTAAAACGGCTTAGTAATAGAAACAGGTCCATTGACTTCCTGTTCAAAGCTGCAGAACTGATAAGCCCCGCCTCTTCATAGAGACATTTCACCGCAACAAGCAGCAGATTGTCATGAATGCGTTTTTTAAATTTTTATTTTAGAATCTGACATTGATCACTTGGGAGTCTTCATTTTTCAACTAAGTACAACTAAGTACAGGGATGTGGGCGGGGATAGGGGGTAGGTGAAATCAGTCATTTTCTGATGACTCAAGTATCAGTTGCAGGACAATACATGATTTATGCAAACATACAGGAATCAATCAAAATACAACTTTGAAGAAAATAATGATGGATTAGTAGCACTGTTGTAACAAGGTTAAAAGCTCATTTTAAGCTGATTTTGCATAATATGTCCCCTTTAAAATACTGTAGCAAATCAAACTTCAGACATCAGACTTCACCCTGAGACCTCGAGTACACAAGGGGAAGGAGAGAGAAATAAAGAGAGAGAGAGCGACGGCGGACTGACAAAAAGACAACAGAATGTCAGATTTGAAGCTGTGCTCTCTGTCAGGGTTTTTCAATGGGCTTTGACTGACAACACGCTGCTGCAGCGCTTCGAAGTCGGAACAACACGGAATACAAAAGACTACAGCGCGTCTATTCACGCTGACGATGTGTCAGAGCCGAGTGTAATTGGCAGAAGATAGTTGAATGCACAAATTGTTTAATCAATGTGTGGAAAAAGTCATTATTTCTACTATTCAGGCCCAAATGTTTAATACTAAAGGGGACATTTTGTGCTTAATCAATGTTTGAGATTTTAATTGTGAGAGGGTGTTCAAAAAAGTATGCAGAGTTATGTGGTTATGCAGAAGTTCTCCTTCTTTTGTTTTTGTCCACACTCTAAAGTCAATGACACAGTAATCAGAGATCTCATGTATAAACTTAACGTGGAATTCTTACTTACATTGTAGGTTGGGACAAAACATAAAACACAGTCAAACATGTTCACTTCTTGACTTTCTAACCTCAGATAACCGCTGAAAACTCTGATGCCCAAAGTTCTGACTTTTTAAACCGGAGCGCTCATTTCTGGATTAAAAAAAAAATCACGTGGAAAGTACCATCAAAACATTTTTGTACATACACACAAATATTTCTATACAGTAAATCTGTTGCATGCTTCCCAAACAAACTCTTTCTTTTAAGTTTTAAATCATGAATACCAAAGTGGAAATGTCCAAAATTGTTTGAAAAAGCCTAACTCAAATGAGCTCACTGGTCATCATCATTTACAACAAAATCAAACTCCTTTCACCTCAAATTAACAATGTTTTGTGTAAATGTAATGTATCAATCACACCCATCTGAACTTGCATAGCTGAAACCGGTGACCAGACTGATTATACCATTTTGGACTTTTCAGGCAGTAATATTAGATCTTTAAATTACCTTCATGAGAAAGCATCCCACTGATCGCTTTTTAGAATATTTTACTCCCCACTGCCTGCAGATGATGCAACTTACCTAATCCTCTATATCCTATTGGACATTGTTTGTGGTGTCCCCCAAGGGTCGACTTTTGGACTAGGATTGTTTGTTATCCGTGTGTTTGTGGGAGAAAATAGAATTTCTCCCCTGTGCAGCCCCACTCTTGTTATTTCGGCCTACGACATCAGAGGTACAGGACTCTGTAGAGCGGAAGCACAGCCAGACTAGACTGGACTAAACTGGAATGCACACAATTGCAATGTCTTGAGGGTTCATGTCTCCGGGTCCTGTACTGAAGAAAATAAACCTCTCCTACGTTAGAACTCTTCCTTCAAATTAGGCTATTTCAATTTATTCCACAACACCCTTAAGATTCACAAATGATACGGTGGTGTTTTCCGTTTACACCAGTTGTTAATAAATTAAATATGTTTTAAAATTCCTCAGCAAATATCTATTATGTATAATATTTATTGAAAAACCTGAATAAACAAAAATGTGCCTCCTATAGCAAAACTTTCTATACAATCTGGTCAATATTACATCAGCCAAATCCCAATACACCTTTGTCAGTGACCTTTTCCAAGATTGAGTGCATTTTGAAGCTATTTGTTGTAAGTCCAGACAGTCCTTGGAGTCCAGTATAGCCCCATCTCCCCATAGCTTCCTATATCTCTGCTTTTGTTCAGATTTGGTGCCCTTTTCCCTTGTATTATGCCTCGTCTCTTGACCGTCTTTCTCCTGTACCTGCTTAGAAACTGTTGTGTTGTAGAACAGAGGATTTCTCTCCCGTTACAACGTGGTTCGCTCTGTTGACATCAATATTGCAGAGTGCTTTCTTCAGACGTGATTTCTGCTGCTATTTTTTGCTTGTTTGTCTCGTCACGTCTTCCGAAAAAGTTTGCACATCAAAAACGGCCTGGTATGTGTCAATTTTATGTTCCCTTGTAATTGTATTTCTTTACCCAGGTACATCAGTAAGAGCATGTTTTTCTCTAGGATTTGAACAATTTGAAGGGATGTTGACTATGTTTTCATGCACACACAAAATCTGATATGATTTGTGGAGTTCTCACATTATTGGAATGTCATGTTAAAAGGAACATCTGACCTGAGTAATTGGATTTCTTTTGTATTTTGCACGCCTATGTAGGTTTCAAAGATTCAAAGGGTTACTTCTAAATTCGTTGTACATTGTTTCTCTAAAAATCAGTTGATTAACTGACACGTCACTTTTTGATCTCACTCTTATGCATGTAAAAACACCAAAAATCTGTTGTAATTATTGGTTTATCTGATTATTCCAGTCTCGTTCTTGTTGGCCATGGAAATGTACCCAGTGATGTCAAAGTAATCTATGATTTAGAGCGTTGGTGCCCAAACTTTACACAGCAATTATTATTTAAAGCAGAACTAAGTAACTTCAGAGACAGAGCTCCCCCTGTAGCTCTCTTGTGAAAATACACTGCCACTTTTTATTTTTTGCCTTCCTTTTAATTGAAATAAGGAAGTACAATTACATGCATTTTATGTCGCCAAATATAAAAAAGAGAGCCAGGGTTTCTCAGGAGAGTTGTAGAGACAACAGGGGGGCGATGACGGGGGCTTAAAACAAATACATTTGTAACCACCACACAGACTTACAAAGACGCTTAATAAGGTAAAAATGTACTACCACCAGATCTAGACCTGGATCAAATAAGGACTAAGCTAGAGCTAAAACGGACTAAAATGAGACTAAACAAGGTCTAAAATGAAACTAAACCATGGGTACGGTAGTTCTACATGATGATTAACACTAAGGAGGACAAAATATATTCTGAGATTAATAGTTACACCCCTCTGTCTTTGTTTCTCAACGCATATTTTTAACTTTTTTTTTATCATTGTGGTCCTCCGTGATCTCTTGCACACAACAAAACTCCGCTCCAGAAAGACTCACACTAAAACAGTCCACTCTCTACACTGTTGTATGATCAAACAATAAAGTGTACCTTAACCTTAATCAGAAAAGAGCAGGCACCGAGTGATAACAAGATCCGTGTGAAACAAGCTGCGCAATTTGTTCCGTACACTGCACGCTACCGTTTCGCGCAGTTTTAATTAATTGTATCACTTGCATAAATAATCGAGGCAATAAAATGATAACCTGTTTTTTATACTCAGTTTACTCAATTCAATGTTTCAGCATTAATAGAACTGTCCAATAAAACCAATAAAACTCTCAAGGATCCCGCGTACCACGAAGGACAGTCCGCGGACCACCAGCGCTACACGTAGCACAGTTTGAGAAACCGATTTTTCATGTAATGAAATAAAATCTGTTTTGTCACAGTAAAGATAATTTGTAAAAGCATCTAATCGTGTGATGATGGGTTTATCGTGCTCTCTTTGCAACTAATTAAATTAACTAAGCGTTTAATTTTACGCGAACCGGGAAGTGTGCCGTTAGCATGGTAATTGTTGTTAGCTGTGCCCTGATGGTAAAACTAGCTGTGACCTCTGAAAGTTGTGGAAAGAGCTTATCAGAATGCATTAGGTAAGTGAATAATACATGTAGATCACAAAAATTGACCACTTCTATTTTTCATGTTGCAATAAAAATCAGATACTTGACTAGCAAAGCTTTTAAATATTAAACGGTTCACTGACTTTGCATTATGTCCTTGAGCTAGACGTCGATATTGCCTGTGTATTGTAAAAAATCCTCAAAAAGTCTTGCATTTTTGAGAAACAATCCAACTCGGACTTAATTTCAGCCCGTGGTTCCATTGCTATTGTTCTGTATTAGGTCAGTCTGCTACTTTGACTGGAAAAGAAGCTAATTATGCTAATGGCGGGGTGAGCGCTGTGTCCGCGGTGATCTGTGGAGTCCGTCAGGGTTCAGGTGGGGTTAATGTGAAGGCGCTGGCCTGAAACGCTGCACAGGTCTTTTAAAGCAATCCCATAATCCCCCCAATCCAATTACAACAACACAAACAGGTGCTGAATCAACCTCTGCTTCTCGGCGCGAACACAAGATCATACACGCTCCGCTGTATGAACAAGTAAACAGTGTCGGAATTGGGGGGGGGGCCCTTTATTGGTTTGTGACGTATATTTTGATGATGATAAGATGGAAAAATATTGTGAGCAAGGGAAATGGTCAGAATACTTAACGCAACAAGATGAATTAGCAACAACTAAGGACGTTACAATATCTAATTTTAGCGTTAGCGTCACAATTTTACGACTGTTCATGTTAGCGCTGTGACTAAACATTGAATCCTTAATTTGCTTTTTTACTTTTAAGTCTGTGTTTATGAAATCAAACTGTCTGGATGAAAAAGTAATTGCAACTAGTTTTGGGCGGATCAATACTAAATTTTAATATATCAATGCTGACCAAGGTATCGAAAAGTATCAATACTCGTGTAAAAAATGCCTGCAATACATTTTGTTTCTTTTTTTGTAATGCAGTTTATATTGAAGGTTTTCTGAACACATATTATTATATATCGGATATTATATATCGGTCTGAAGAAGAACTTCAGACTATATTAGTTCAAGCAGAGGTTGAAAGAAAATAATGATAGCCAAGGTAAAATTGTTCGTAGTCGAGGAGTTTCAGTGCATCTCAATACAAAACTCATTGTGGAAAGTTGGAATCTTATAATTCTATTTTTTTTTTGTTTTTGTAATTGACTCAACAAACAGAACAGAATTACACTGATCCCACAGACATGAGAAGTGCCACGACAAATAATCTCTTTCGCGTATCTCTGCTCGGGCCACGCCTCCCTGAACTCGCTAAGAAACAAATCAGGCTAAAAATCGTCCAGTGTGCAGCCGGTCTTCACTAGATTTAGCTAAAGTTTGATTTGCCCGTTTGCTCCGCCGTTGTGACGCTGCGTTGTGGCATTCCAACTGTTTTCTACAAGAGCGCTCCGTGACTGATCATGTTTAGAAATCCTCTCCAAGTACCACGCATGGTTTGGAGGATCTACACATTTTTATGCATTATTCTAGCTTTTTAAACTTTGCTATGGACTTTGCATTTTACTTTAAGGCAAGACACTGCATTTGAATTGGAAAAAATATCAATTAAGATATCAATTTGAAACTTCTCCTGTTGTTTACTCACATAAATGTCAGAAAATAATGTATTACAAGGTTTTAATCATTTCATGTTTTAATAGAGCAACAAGGCATTTAATGTGTAAAAATTGCCAAAATTGCACATATTTAGGACGTTTAAATAAAAAAAAGATAAATAAATAAAATAAATGTACAGAACCAGGTTTAAATTTTTTGGTTCATTGTGTACATATATTAATTTTACAAAAAATGTACAGAGGGAACTTTGCATACTTTATTCAGTTTTCCTGTGAACTAGATCTGACTGGAAATTGGCATAATGAATGTATTTCGGCTTATTTATTTTTAATTAAAACTTAAATAAATCAGGCTTATAATTAGATATCAACAAATCCCTCTGTCTGTTCCATCAGTTTTAAAGTTTGGTGCGTGTAGGGGATACTTTAAAGTCTGATCTTTATGTCTCTGTGGAAGAAAAACACAATTTAAGAAAACAAACTTTGAAGTTACAATGTCCCAGAGAAATCTATGGATGAAGTGGATTAAATGAAATAATAAAACATGTTTAGGAGCAGATTGGTCAAGTTAGTTGTTTCCACATAAAAGCCGATATATTGACAAAGCAAACTGACCAAAACACAAAAAAACGTGAAAAGGGTTTTGCCTGTAGTTTCTCACAAAAACAAAGAAGAAGCTCCATGGATTCTGAGTTCTGGAAACCTGCAAGACATTGTTCTGAAAATAGAAAAGACACGTTACAATGTACAGAATAAAAACGATAGGTTGGGTAAAGAAGCTAAGCTGGAGGTGAGTGGTTTAAAGGCCCAGGAGGACAAACCCGGGCAGATAAAGGGACAATTGAAGCAGAAACAATAAAATGGCCCAATTTCCCATAATCCTTTGCAGTTGTCAGTAAGTGCCCGCAGAGTGATTGGAGCCACAGGCCGCCACGTTCCCATTTCTGCTCCTTTCGGCTCACAGTGCAGATAACGCCGGAGTGTGTATGTGTGTGTGAGAGAAAGAGCCCGAAGCCACAACTCAGAACGTCAGCGGCCCAAGAGTCAAGGGCAAAGGTGGCAGTCCTCAAAGTCACGCTGGGAAGTGAGCCGCTTTCATGTCAGGCAGTTTGTTTATGGTATCGCTGTTTAGCCACGGACTTGGAAATGTCACACTTTAGTTGAGTTTCCTTATATGTCTGGGAGTCATCGATCTAAAACATGTTAAAGGACACATATTCTGCTACAGTGACTTTTTTTGAGCTTTTAACCATATTTTTACAATGTTAGAACATGGTTAAAACCACTCCCTGCTGAAATTCCTCGATCAATTATGTTTTTTTCCGATTATATACGTCACTTATCCGAAAATCTTCTGCTTAAAGTCTTTAAATCCTCGCCAGCTTTTCTGCATCTCTGCCGTCTAAACACGTTCACTGCTGCTGCTAACCCTCGCCGTAATGTTTGTTGACAGCTAACTTCACTAAACTGAAGTCTGAAAATACGTCCCAGAACAAGGAAGTTCAGCAGGAAGTGTGTTTGACACTCGGAGGGGGGAGGATTTTCTAATAAACATTCCAAAACAGCGTGAATGCAACTGAATGCTACTTCAGGTATGTTTTTGATGACAGAACATTGTTAGGACATGGTTAAACTCAACAAAGTCAACAAAGTCACTGTAGCAGAATTATAGAAGTATAGAGCTAGGCGCCATCTACTGAGTGCACTCAGTGACAGGGCGGACAACAGAGAAACCTGTTCATTTAGAGCATAATAAACTTTTGCTTCTTGTTTGTTTCAAAACATGAGATGGCAAATTTAAGGTGCATGTTTAAAGGCTATGAAAAATGCATAATATGTCGTCTTTAAATCACCCAAAAATGTCTGCTGCTGTCTCTTTGTGAATTGAAAACACGGTTCTTCTTACCTTTGCCTTGAGATCTGATCCAACTGACTACTGAAAAAGTCCTCTTAATTTATACAAAACATTTCAGTGTTGCTTTCGGCGAATATAGCATTTTATATACAGTATAAAACATTATAGTATAGCATTTTAAATCCATAGAAGTATAATACCGCCTATAGCATGTTTAGATTTTAACAGATTTTTTATTTTTTTATACCTGCTACAGTGCTACAAACACAAATTTAATAGCTTAAAAGTTTGTACAAAGTTCATATTTCTATTAACTACTTTTACGACTGACAGAAAAAACAAAAAATAACATATAAAATGTCCCCCTAGATAACAAAACTTTGTACATATGTCAGCAATCCAATAAAAAAAACAATGTATTGTTACTTTTCACTTCTAAACTGCTGGTGCATTCCCTCGTCTAACTTTAACACAGTTACAGACCCACAACTTTACTAAATGCGCACAATGATGGATGTATTTTGCCTCAACAACCCCCAAAGATAAAATTAAGCTTGATTGGAGACATAAATTGAAAGATAATGATTCAAAAAGAAAATAAGTGTTGGCACCAAACTGCTGTTCACAGACAAGTCAAGTTCATGCCGTTGATGAATTGTTTGAATAGAGGAAAGTATTGATCGAACTCCGACAGTTTCTTGTCCGAGATTCCCTGAATTAAAATACAATATAGGAGCTTTAACTTAACATTAGCCGTCACAGAAGGCGAGTTGTTAATTAGCGTTCTATTGCTTTACAGCGGTAATCAGATTAAGCCTGAGTTTTCACGTTGAGAGGATGTTGTTCAAAATGGCCGCCTGTCCGTCAAACTGTCAACTGTGACAAAGCAGCTCAAACCTGACAATGTGAAGACAGCTCTCAACAAACAGGACTCCGCTACTGTACACATGTGCCACGTATTTACTATCCAAGTAGCACTAATAGAATGCAGTAGTATAATAAGGCTTGCAGTAGTAGTAGTAAGCAGTAGGCGTAGTTGTTGTAGTAGGTCAGTCAACAGTAGTAGTAGCAGGCCTAGCAGCAGTAGTACCCCGTACCTGTTAGTTCTAGGTCTAATAGTACTAGGTCTAGTATTTGTAGTGTAGAAGGCCTAGAGGCAGTAGTAGAAGGCCAAGCAGTAGTAGTAGAAGTAATATTATGCCTAGTCTTAGTATTTGTAGGCCTGGCAGTGGTAGACGTAGGCTTCGCTGTAGTCGGCGTAGTAGTAGTAGTAGTAGTAGTTGGTCGAACAGCAGGTGTAGCAGGCCTAGCAGTAGCAGTAGTGGTAATAATCGTGGTAGGTCTAATAGTACTAGGTCTAGTATTAGTAGTGTTGAAGGCCTAGCAGCTGTAGTACTAGTGGTAGTAGTACCTCGTAGTGGTAGCCCTTGTCTATGCCTAGTATTAGTATTAGTAGGCCTAGCAGTAGTAGAAGTAGGCGTAGTTGTAGAAGTAGTAGGTCAAACAGCAGGAGAAAAAGGCCTAGTAGTAGTAGTAATAACAGTGGTAGTAGGTCTAATAGTACTAGGCCTAGTATTAGTAGTGTAGAAGGCCTAGAAGCAGTAGTACTAGTGGTAGTAGTACCTCTATGCCTAGTATTAGTAGGTTTAGCAGTAGTAGAAGTAGGCGTATTTGTAGTAGGCGTAGTTGTAGAAGTAGTAGGTCAAACAGCAGGAGAAAAAGGCCTAGTAGTAGTAGTAATAACAGTGGTAGTAGGTCTAATAGTACTAGGCCTAGTATTAGTAGTGTAGAAGGCCTAGAAGCAGTAGTACTAGTGGTAGTAGTACCTCTATGCCTAGTATTAGTGGGTCTAGCAGTAGTAGAAGTAGGCGTATTTGTAGTAGGCGTAGTTGTAGAAGCAGTAGGTAGAACAGCGGGAGAAAAAGGCTTAGCAGTAGTAGTAATAACAGTGGTAGTAGGTCTAATAGTACTAAGCCTAGTATTAGTAGTGTTGAAGGCCTAGATGCAGTAGTAGTAGGCCAAGCAGTAGTAGTAGACGTAATAATATGCCTAGTATCAGTATTAGTAGGCCTGGCAGTAGTAGAAGTAGGCGTAGTTGTAGTAGACGTGGTTGTAGTAGTAGTAGGTCGAACAGCAGGAGTAGCAGGCCTAGCAGCAGTTGTAGTAGTCATAATAGTGATAGTAGATCTAATAGTACTAGGCCTAGTATTAGTAGTGTTGAAGGCCTAGCAGTAGCGGGAGGAGATAGTAATACTGTACTATGCCTACTACTAGTAGTCGGCTTAGTATTACGAGTATAGGAGTAGTAGTAGTAGTTGTAGTGGTAGGCCCAGTAGTTGTAATAGTGGTAATAGTCCTAATAGTACTAGGCCAAGTAGTAGTAGTAGTAGTAGTAGTAGTAG
This sequence comes from Rhinogobius similis, assembly GCA_019453435.1. Lineage (NCBI taxonomy): Eukaryota > Metazoa > Chordata > Actinopteri > Gobiiformes > Gobiidae > Rhinogobius > Rhinogobius similis. The sequence goes on along the minus strand of CM033624.1, from coordinate 8,504,424 downwards.
TTGTAATCCAAGCATTAGAGGACCTTGTTGTAGTAGTATTAGTGGGTCTAGTATTAGATCTAGCAGCAGTAGTAGGAGTAGTAGTAGTAGGACCCAGCAGTAGTTCTAGGCCTAGCAGTATTAGTAGTAGACCTAGTAGTGTAGTTGTAGGCCAAGTAGTACCAGACCTAGCGGCAGTAGCAGTAATAGTAGGCCTAACTGTAGTTGTAATTGATGTTGTGGGCCTGGCGGTAGTAGTAATAGTAACAGTATTAGTAAGAGTACTACTATTATGCCTAGTTGTAGTAGGTCTAACAGTAGTAGTAGCAGTATTTATGATGATGTGGGATTATTTATTTACCTGTTACAATCATTAGCACTGATTTAACCATGTTTTCCCATTTAACACAGACAAAAAACGAATTACAATCACTGCAGAGCCCCTGAGTAAACAGCAGAAAAGTGCAGGATCTGCATTTGAGTTCGTCAGTTAGAACATTCTGAGCTGCAGTTAATGCGTTTTGGCTTTGTATCACTGAGCAATTTAAACATCAAGATTTCTCAAAAACCATAAAACCTATAATTCAGCAAGTGACATTCAGCAAGTGGTATGAATCTGGTTTTTGATCTTAACTCAGTTTTGACAAAATACGCAACCACTGCTTTTTCACTTTGTAGGGTAGTAGCAGTATTAGTAAGTCTAGTAGTAGTAGTAGTAGTAGTATTAGTAGTGGTAGTAGTAGTAGTTGTAGTAGTAGTAGTAGCTGTATTATAGGCCTAGAAGTATTGTAGTAGTAGCTGTATTATAGGCCTAGAAGTATTGTAGTAGTAGTAGTAGCAGTATTAGTAAGTCTAGTAATAGTAGTAGTAGTACTAGTAGTTGTTGTATTATGGGCCTCGTAGTATTGTAGCAGAAGTAGTAGCAGTATTAGTAAGTCTAGTAGTAGTAGTAGTAGTATTAGTAGTTGTAGTATTGTAGTAGAAGTAGTTGCAGTATTAGTAAGTCTAGTAGTAGTAGTAGTAGTAGTACTATTAGTAGTAGTAGCTGTAGTATAGGCCTAGTAGTATTGTAGAAGAAGTAGTTGCAGGATTAGTAAGTCTAGTAGTAGTAGTACTATTAGTAGTAGTAGCTGTAGTATAGGCCTAGTAGTATTGTAGAAGAAGTAGTTGCAGGATTAGTAAGTCTAGTAGTAGCAGTACTATTAGTACTAGTAGCTGTAGTATAGGCCTAGTAGTATTGTAGAAGAAGTAGTTGCAGGATCAGTAAGTCTAGTAGTAGTAGTACTATTAGTAGTAGTAGCTGTAGTATAGGCCTAGTAGTATTGTAGAACAAATAGTACGGATATTGCTACTGCAGTATATTGCAGTAATAGTAGTTGGTCAGTATTTATATTGGATCATGCTTTTTTTGTTTCACACATTCTTTTCTTGCTTGCCGCAAAGAGAAAACTAATAAAGACGAATAAGAGGAAAACGAGAGGATGAGGAGTGAGAACACACGTGCGCTAACGTTTCATCATCCGACCACGACTTCGACTGGCCGACGAGAATCAGAAAACACCGTCTTCCTTGCTCAGTTCACGTCTCGTCTTCGTCCGCGATCCGAATTTCGACATGCGTTTGTTATTATTATTTTTTTTCGTCAGATTGGCCGCCTGTCCGTCAAGCCTGTCAACTGTCACAAAGCAGCTCAAACTCGACGGCTGTGAACAAACGCGACGCCGGCGCTATACAAATGTACACACAACACCGGCGGCGAGTGAAAGGAGCGAACGGAGGGGGAGAAAGAGAAAGGGAGAGGGGGGAGGAGGAGGCGCTGTCAGAAAGATGGATGGACAGGACAATGCAAATCAATGAGCTGTATCGGGCCGTTGCTGCTACATGTCGAGAGCATATTCGCCGAGGCACTATCGAATGCAGAGCGGTGGAAATCAGGTGGGCGGGACTCGTGTTATAGCCCTTGCTCTTTTTAATTACCTTTTGTTTGACCAGAGTTGGCTTTCCCGGGCGCTCTGCCAACACCACGATACACACAGACGATCAATGTGTGTCTAAAGCTGATACACCAGGGATTTTTCGTAGTGTAAAGCAGGGAATTCATACCCGTGAGGTGTAAAAGGGCTGAAACTGGCTCAGGACGGTGAGCCTGGACTGGAACGATGACCAAGCCAGAAGTGATCACGATTATAGTTATGATTTTACTAAACATTTTGACTGTTTGTCCCCAGTTTGACAGTTTTTGTAGTGTTTATAATGTTACTTCCTGGTTAGACATGGACAGCAAATATGACATGAGGTAGATAGAGGATATTCCACAGCTGTTACCTAGCAACCATTTTGAAAATAAGGACCAAAATCCACAAAAATCACACAATAGACCCTTTAAAATGTGATGTCATCAAAATTCAGGAATGGAGGCAATTGGAAGCAAAATGAAGTTGACTGTACATTTTTCAATGATTCTCTCACATTTGATCTAAATTTTACTGGTTTTAAGTGTTCGTTGGAAAAGCAACAGATTTTCCAGGGTAGAAATGTCAGTTATTTTTCTTGCGATGGACAAAATACAATTTTCTAGCCTTGAAATTGCATTTTAGCTTCAAAAGAATCTAATTTATGAATAGTATCTAATATATCTCTAGATAAAATTAAAAATGATTGTGGGTTCAACATTATTTTTCCAGTAAAACCCATAAATCTGGATTGTTCCTTTGTCAAAAATGCAAAGAGTTTATCTTTATTTCCTTAAACATAATGTAAAATACAATAATATATGTGTTTAAAGCAGCTCTGGTGTCACTCACATGTGTCTGAGGCTTTTCATTTTCCAAAATCATTTACATTTTTCATATTTTGTGACATTCTGAGGTTAATCCAAGTTTCTCCAGTGAAATCACAATAGATTGCACTTCACTTTTGCCTCCATTCTGAATTTAGAATGTTTTTGTTCGCAAAGTTATAAGTTATATAAGTTATAAGGGTCTATACCCGATAACGCCTGTATTTTGTTGAATGGCCAGGGCTATTCAACTTCATTTTATCGAGGGCTAGACTTTTCAGATGGTTTTGTCCTCGGGGCTGGAAACATACCCAAGGGTTTTGAAATACTAGGACTAGAATCAGGCCTAAACCAGAACTAAACCAGTACTAAACCAGGACTAAACCAGGACAAACAAGGACTAAACCAATAACAAGAGATAAAATATTTTCTATATTGTTGGGAGATGGGTTGAGGCCCAGATCATGACGCCTGGAGGGCCTGATTTGGCCCCCGGACCTTAAGTTTTCTTTAAATGGTCTCTGTATTTACAATGGCACGTCGTTTTTTGAGTTTGATTTTTTTGTCGCTTGTTTCAGCACTCCTTCCTGAAATTTTAAACTTTTATTTTTCTAAATTTCTTCAGAAACTACAACTTCACAGATGTAAGAGTATAATAAATAACTGCCACAGGTGCCTTGCCAACGAACTAAGTTATAATTAGAACATTTTGACTTCAAGGAAAGGTAATAATTTCATTACTGGTGTATTTATGGCACCACAAAACCTTGAAAACATGCAGCTTTGCTTTGAGGGGGCTAGTTTTCTATAGTGTCACCCTAATAAACTTAACATAAATGACATAAATCAGTATTTTTCAACCTTATTTTGAGTCACGCCACACTTTTTTGGTTGAAAATATACCACGGAACACCACCTACTTACCAAATTTGAAGTTTTAGTAAAATAAATGTGATATGAAATGTATCGAATCATATATTTACCACTCCAAAAAGGTAAATTAATTGATAAAACCGATGTGTAAGTGCAAAGTGGGAATTTTTTCAGGGCACACAAAGACAAACAATGGACTATACAAGAAGACTGGATTGAAAAGCTGGCTCAAATTGCAAAAATTGAAAAGTTTGCTCAAAAACAGAATCTGAGACATTTTATTTATTTTGACCGGTGTCTATTCTTTACATATAACTTAAATTGTCTCACAGTTAGACATATTTTGGATCCACTTTTGCACATGTCAAAACCCATCCCTTTGGTTTAGTCTTCGAAGTCGTGCCATTTAATATTTTGCTCTGCGTTTTCCCTCCGTGTCATCTAGACAGAAAAGACATTCACTCTCTCATTAGGGCTCACTTCTTCTCCAAACATAAGGAAATAGCTGTTAGCGTGGCGGCGCTCGTTAGCATCATTCAGCCTCACTCTGGGCCCGTGAATGGGACCGGCAGCTGGAGCGGTGATAACAGCTCCGGGATTCATTTACTCGTCGCATTAATGACGTGCCGGCGAAAAATGCGTTGCCGAGACGTAGTTTGTGCACACGTGTGAAGGGAAACGAAACAACGTGCGTGAACTTCATGTCAGGAGGTGAAGAAATACAGGCTAAAAGTAGGATTATGTTCAGCATAAGTAAAGGTGTTGACACATCGTTGAAGGCCTTGTATCAACTACAATTTTCTCACAGTATGGACAAATGCTTTGCCCTGTAGAGTATCATAGTTTTAAAAAGTAAATTCATAGTCATTATCTCACAACCACGTCCTAATCCTAATTAGGCCTTAAAGGGGCTGTACCTGATTTTTACAGTTTTGAAATGTGAAAAACAGAACTAGTTCATATAGTTCTTATATCGTAAACGCATCTATTCAGGTGAAAATGAGACTACGGCGCTTTCTCTGCATCTATTTATAAAGCATTTTATTCTACGGGAAGCAGGAAGTGCGCAGTTAGCATGCTAATGATTATTAGCTTTACTTGTGAAGGTCCTTGATGCTCTGGACTCGTGAAAAGTTCTGCATGTGACTGATGTAAAGACTATAAACTAGTTCACATTTCAAAACAGTAAAAATCCGGCACAGCCCCTTTAAATGACATATGATGCATTATTTGTATTGACCTTTAAAGTCTATATGACAGGTTCTCAAAATTTTCTAATTATGACTTAGTTTGGTGGGAGGGCACCTGTGGCAATTATTTATTATAGTTTTACATTTGTGAAGTTGCAGTTTGTATTAAAAATAATAGCCTGAAAAATAATAATTTAATAATTTAAAATGACTGGAAGGAGTTCTAAAATCCCTCTGTGATGTCATCAAAAGGCGACATACTATTGAAAATACAGAGAACACTGACACAATTTTTTTTTAAAAGTTATTATTTGTCAAATCATAACTATTTTGTAATTTATATGGATTTTGGCCCTTGTTCTCAAAATGGTTGCTAGGTAACAATTGTGTTTCACCCTTATGTCATATTTGCTGCCCATGACCAACCAGGAAGTAATATTATAAACATTACAAAAACTGTCAAACTGGGGATAAATAAGCAAAATGTTGAATAAAATCTTAAATATTATTATGTTCACTATGTTTTATTGAAATTTGTCGTCTAAACTGTCATGTAGACTTTGCTCTTGAGTACCTCTACTTTGGCGTCTAATGTTTTACAACTTAGAATAATGTACGTATGTATTGAAAGCTTACAGTTTTTATAACTGTGAGCGCTCCGTCTACTGCAGGAAATAAACAATAGCTTATCCCAAACGCTCTAATTTAAGTATGCAGTTGTAATAAATGTGATTTTGAAGTCTGCTCTGCTCTGGACTGGCCCATGTTCGGCTGTAAAACCATGATAGGTCTCACCTCCGCCTATCCTCGTCAGCTGCTACAACAAGAGTCTTCTTCCGGATATAAGGCTCGATCCTCGCAGCTCATCAGGCTAAAAGTTCCCAAGGCCAGGACCTCTTGCGGCCTCATGTCATTTCTGTTTGCTTCTGCTAATGATTGGAATCTGGTTCAGAACTCGCTAAAACGAGGGTCTATGATTTCTCTTTCTGCTTTAAATGTAAACTAAAGGAGATTTTTAAGGATTTGTGCACATGTTTTACTAATGAATGAGGTGTATTTGAGTTACAGCAAATTGTTGTCACTCCCTCTCCCTTACTCTTGGGCGCTCTCTTGCACAAACAGGCCAACATTGTAAATAAGAATTTGTTTTTAAAGCTGGTTTACCTGACTTTTTTTTGTAAATTTGTTCTATTTGTATGCAAAGAGTGCATTGTAAAAGCAATACTTTGTCACAAAACTGAGACCAATGCATCTAGTAATCAAGTATTTTATGTCTCGTCAACATGAAAGTAAGAGCTGAAAGCAGTGCTCTGATTGGTTGTGCTTGGGGCGGTTGCAGGAGTTTCACTTCGCCGTCTGAAAGAGCTGTTCTAAACTTAAGCCCGCGCCTGAAATTAATACTTGTGGATATTAACAAAGAGTTTGTGAGCGCAAGGAGCTAGTTAGGTACATTTAAATACCTACTTCTGGTTTTGTTGTGTGAAAATGACCCCATCTTTAATGTTTTGCCTGGAGAAATAAAGGCTTAAAAAATTTTTTTAAAGCAGAAATGCACAGAACGAGTCTGATCTGGTGATGATTATTGGCAGGCCCGAGGGCTATATCAGGCCCTCCAAACGATCTGATCCGGCCCACAACCCAGCCTCCAAATATTAAAATACATATTTTCTCTTGTTAATTGGTTTAAGTCTGGGTTAGTACTAGCTTATACTTTTTAGGTCCTGGTTTAGACCTTATTTAATTCTGCTTTAGACCTGATTTTATTTTGGTCCTGGTTGAATTCTGGTTCAGTCCTGGATTGTAATTTTTATACAGGAAGAAGTATTTCATCCTTATTGAAACTGATTTTTTGTTGTGGATATTTTGTGCAAATGTTTTGTTGTTATATTTTGTTTTGTAAGTGGTGGCCCAGAGCCATGGCCCTCGTAAAAATTAAGTTGAAAATCCTGATTTATAGACTTAAAAACCGCTCAAAGGATCATGGAGCTCTACCCATGACGTCACAAAAGTAAGAACTTTGAAACAGACTGTGTTTGAGGCTCAGAGGGGAGAGGACTTACTAAACAGGATTCATCAAACTAGCGTAAATGAAGCTAAATACGACTCCAGGTATGTTTTTGATGAGGGAACAATGTTAGAACATGGTTTAAAGTACAAAAAGTTCAATTCTGTGTCCTTTAAACTTAAAACACACCCTGGAATTTACTATACACTCTCCAACCAGACTAATAGTAACCAAAGATATAGAAACTGTCACTAAAATATAGAAACACAGGCTCAAAACTCTTCAACAAATGTATCTAGAAACATCTCCCGTGTCTGTGTGTACTTCAGTTTCTCCTCCGTTTAACCACCGGCGTTTAGGAGAGATATTCTGCAAACCATCTTAACTTTTTTAGATATGTATTTGGGATTTTGTACGATAAATCCCAAACCCTGCCATCACCACACCGCCTCCACTCGTCCTGGCTGAACATCCCACAAGTTTCGCTCCAAATGTAATCAACACTACTCCCACAGAGAAGACATTCATTAGTGCGTCCTGTAACTGTGCCGTACTTTGGCGAAATCCTGGGTTGTGTTTACTACATCATGTGATCTGATGTAGTCATTTTTATTTACTCATGGCTGACTTCATTTTTGTTTCGACGCCAATGAGTTACGAAGACCCAAGTCAGTATAGTCCACAGACATGTAGGAAACTCTTTAAAAATGTGAATTTGGCAGCTCGGGGTTGACTGTTGTTGTTTTCTTGGGCACGACACTTCACCCGGCTTCTCCAAGATTGCTTTTTGTGAGTGAAAACTTTATTGCCCTGGAATGAGCCATGTACAGCAAACTTAGTAACACTTTATGATAACTTCACTTTTAATAAAAGAATGAACAAAGACTGAATGAATTAAGTCCTTGTTCATGATTAATTATAAAGTGGCAACACCAACTTTGATTTCACAAGCTGTTGTTTTCAGCCTCATTTAAATGACTTCACATTTTACAACAATGTGTTTTCTAATCCGTGTTTGTTTTTAATTTATTATTTGGATTAGGAATGTCAAGATAAACCCATTAATCAGCGGTTATATGAGTCAAACGATTCTTAGAAATGTATTGTGAGCATTTTAGAAGCAAAAATGTAAATATAAGCGGTCATATTTTTGTGCTTTAGCAGGCTCTTAAACATGCTTTTTGGTCACCTTTGCATTACCATTTCATGTCCAATTTAAAACAATGTATACATTTGTCCACTTTGCAAACTACACCTTAGTGTCCATTGACGTATTTGGGCATTGGAGCCCTTAGGCAACGTGACTGCTATGCTACTAGAGACATACGTTAGACATGAGCACAACTGGACTGTGAAGACTTTTGGATTTCAAAACTGTGCTGGAGAAGTCCTGATTTTTATCTGTGATACAAAAATGTGTGAAAAATTCAAACGGAGTGAGTTATGAGAGCTAAGAGAAGACTGGCTTGTAAACAGGATTAATGAAACAAGTGTGAATTAAACAAAAGACAACTCCAGTTATGTTTTTTAATGAGGAACAACAATAAAACCTGGTAATATACTACAAAAATGTTACTGCATGATGTTACTGCATGATCCATTAAGAATGTCCCTGTTGTTTGTCAAGGTGTCAATATTTGTGAATAATCGCAAAATTGTGACGTTTCCTCTAAAATCTCAAATAATGAACACATGAAGATTACATGAGGTCATGCAGCTACAAATATTGATATGGAAAACTAACTGAAATGTGTACGTTTCAGTTAAATGGCACATTAAACTCACAATTCTCAAGATAACTCATACCACGCCTTCTCCTTTCTGCTGTTATGAATATAAATCCTTCAATATCCCTCCAAAATAATGTGTCAACGATTAAATATTTGGTCAACCAAGATACCATCAACCAATTAAATGACTTAAGATCTACAGCCCTGAAGTGTTCTGGAACTTTTCTTCCATTTGCACATCTTCCCAACGCCGCTACACTGGACGGCCGCTAGCGATTTGAACTGGACGCAGAGGCATTCCCGCTCTTATGTCGGATTAGCCGTTCGGGGTCAGTATCCATGGAGACGGTTGGAGGGGAAACTGCGATGGGTTGAAGCTTAAAAAAAAAACCTCAAAGTGTAACGAATGAAGAGCGCGGCACCTCTGCATCTTGAAAATGTCAGCGCGAGAGGAAAGAGGAGAGAGCGCGAGTGCCCAGGGGCCCGGCTGCTGCACTCGCTCAGCTAACAGTAATGTCTTGTGACCAACTCCGCTAAAGAGGTGCGCTGATCTACTGGAGAGGGAGACACGCGCTACTCTGCAAATATGTGGAAAGAGTCTATATATTGCCATTTTGGGCTGTAACAATATCAAAAAAAGTTATTGTCCTTTCTTCTTTGGTTAAATGCTCCAATATTGCAAAAAATATTCTACTGTGAAATGAATGTCGTGCTAATATTGCGCGGTAAGATTTGCGAGAAGAAACTAATCTGGCCAGGTTTCCACTGTTGACTGTTGGGCCCCAAACCACCAGAGACCGGACCAATCACAGGGCAGTGTTGCGGTTTGGGTGGAAGCCAAAAGTGAAGTGTCCAAACAAACAGAAACAAACGGCGACAACGGACTTATTTCTGCCCGTTTTAGCAGAAATACAGACTACTTTGTTTTTGAAAACGTGCACATTGAAGCGACTTGTGGAGGGAAAAATGTCTCAACTGGATTTGACAAACGTCCCCCTGATAACGGCCCGTAGGCTGAAGCGCGAAAAGAGACATGCCATAACTAATAAAGGCATTTTTCATTTATAGAGAGTGCTTTGTTTTGTTTTTATGGATTTAACAAAAGTTAGATTTCTCAGCTTTGTTCCGCTGTTGTGACGTCCCAAACGCTTTCATTGAGAGTCTTTTTCATAGATAACTCAATTCAGGGTGTTGCAAATTAATGATGCCCGGGTTGTGTTTTGACCCGCGAGTCGGGTTGGGGCGGCCCAAGAAATTTCCACTTCATAGCGGGGCAGGGTTGGGGGGTTTATAAAATATCTCAAATACTGACCGCCGTATCGCATGTGGTCAACTATTGGACTAGTCAGGAGCAAGTACTTTAAGATCAGGTGCTGGTGACGGAAAGGGGCTTTTTCTGTTTTATGTTGGCCTGTAGACATGATAGCGCAGCGTGATAAGGGGATGAGACTGGTGAGTGAGAAGAAACTCTTTCAAATATCCTCTTATGTTACGCGTTCATCTGGGGAAAAGGCTTATATCTAGCAACAACGAGAAAAATGCAACGGAAAAACCATAGAACTATAATAAAACCTGGATGAAAATGAATCCAAAGTGGCGTCCTGTTTATCCCTATGGAGGGTGCTCATTGGCGCATGACCCCAAAAAAGTTTCTTACTTCCGCATTTACTTCCTGATACGGAGGCTGCCATCTTTGCTTTAGGGCGCCACGTGACGACAATCCCCCATGATGCTTTGATCGACGTGAGCGACCACGCAGTTTTTGTGTCAACGTTAGCTTGTGTGATTGTAATTGTATTCTTCATGTTAGACACACGTGAAAGTGTCAAAAATGAAATAAAATACAACTTACAGGTATCGCTAGTCTAGCCTTTTCCACGTGCTTCTGTTTGTATCGTCCGACGTGCTCGTTCATGCGGCTCGTACACGTATAAAAACGGTAATTTTGGAGATTTTAGAAACGGTAGAAAAGAACAATTCCTTCTATTTCATTTAGATACCGATAATAATTAAGTACTGTCTGCAATTATAATGTGAAAAAATTATAGGAAAAGGCTGGGCCCAAGAGGCTGCAGTACCTCGCACGGCCACTAATTAATCTGGGACCACAGACAGAGGGGGCATTAATTTAATACATCCATGGAAAAAATACGCTGGCAATGTGAGGCTACAGTCGGGTCTCTCCGTCCAAGCTAGAGAAACTTTAAATAAGAGAACCTTTATCACAAATTAGAGAAGGAAAGAGCTGTTTTAATTTTTTTTTTTTTTGCACTAATTCAACCTACGGTTCTTGATCAATTACCTCAATGTATTCCTCTGATTTTAGTAACTAAAAGAAAGAGGAACTGTACCAGAATACAGTTGCTCAAAATAAATATTCTGAATATGTATTTTCAGTATAAGTATTCAGTTAATTCCCAACACTGGTCTTGAATGCTTTGTCTTGCCCATGGGACCTGCAGGAATGATCCTGCATGGCAAATTCTGGCACATTTACATACTGGAATAACACATTAGATCAGTGATTCTTAACCATAGGGCCGGGGCCCAAAGTAGGGCCGCGAGCACCTCCTTAAGGGCCGCACAATCACTAAAATATAATACATTAAATATGAGACTGGGCCTCGAGTTACTTTAGATGGAAAAAGTCGGGCCTCAAGGTAAAAAAGGTTAAGAACCCTTGCATTAGATCATTCACCGTCACATATTAGATCAAGCACTGTCCCGAATAAAAAATAAATACATTAAACATACTTTGTTTTGCTAATTTGTTTATTTGTAGGCTTTAATACTATCTATAAATGTGTTTTTGGGGGAAAATTAACAGCATGATACTGATATAACATGGCCTACTGGTGTTACTTGCTTGTCTAAATTTAATGGCATACTGTGGGACATTCCAGGCCCAACAGTAACATCTCCATGAAGACAAGCAGGTCTGCCTTCTAGAAGAAAACCTACATAGTGCACGTGTAAGTAAATAAGTGTCAAAGTAAAATGTATTAAGTAAAATGTTTGGGAATCGTTGTAAAAAATGTAAAAGAGCATTTTTCTGTGTTCTCTAAATAACTGCCATTCCAAATCTTACATATTCTTCCCCTTCCAGACAAAACGTATGAGCCCACAGCAACAGATACGTTTCACCGTCACAAATCACCTCCAACATCTGAAACGTTTCCAAATGTACACACGGCGCTTTAACCGCCACCCGGGGAAATACTATTGTAGTAGCTGAAAATAGTACCTCGTATCCCACATCATCCCGATCCCTTTTTTCTTCTTCTTTCCGAGCGAGGCTTCCAGATCTCAGTTGAGTGGTTATGTGGGACAGCAGCTCGGGGATAGACAACTGATTCTCTTTGAGTGGCAGAGGGGTATTTATAGCTCCAGCCTGCTCCGGCGTGTTTGTTTCCTTGCGTTGACAGCAGGTGACGCGTGCCCACTCATTAACGCGTGTAGATTTTTGGACGCGTCTTGTCGATCATCGCGTCATGAGGCTTTAGCGTGGCAGTCGCGTGTCTGACATCTTGCTAACTGTGCGTGCATAGGGAGGTAAATAAGATAAACAGCTAGCCGTAGCAGGCAGTTGGTGAACGGTAAATGCCGTAGCCCTTTTGGGATTAGACGCAGCAGGTACGGAGGTTATGCAGATGACGTCACAACACTCAGAATTTTAGCAGCGAGTGGCAAAAGTGTGCACAGCATCCGAAAATTGAAAGCTGCTGCAGGCTGATAACAAATATGTAAGTCCACAACTCTGCTTAAAGGGGCTATACCTGATTTTCACTGTTTAGGAGTGTGAAAAACAGAACAAGTTCATGTGCCCGATTTTTTTTGCACATAATAAAGTCAAACCTGTGTTGCCCCAGGACAGATGTAACATAAACGCAGCTACTCGGGTGAAATTGAGACCACATTTTTACTCTGTATCTATTCATAGAGCGTTTTATTCTACGAGAAGAAGGAAGTGCATCCTTAGCATGCTAATGTTATTTAGCTTTACCTGTGAAGGTCCGAGACACTCTAGGCTCAGAGGCTCGTGAAAAGTGCTTATAAAACTCTTGGCGGTGAATATTTATAATGTTGCGACTGCATTAGGAAAGTTTTATTTTTCACGTTTCAAATCAGTAAAAATCAGGTACAGCCCCTTTGATTCTTAGTTCGTACCTGACATCTAAATAAAAGGAAAAAAAAGTAAATAATTGTAGAAAACCAGATAAACAATTATAGCTACGCTCACATTTATCACTAATACAGACTTGCACAGTCGATCTCATTACTTTTCTGTCCTTAAAGCTGTGGCAATTGACTATTTTTATTGTCTATTTTGAATAGATTCTTTGTCAATTTTTTTCCCCCCGAAGATTTTATTGTAGACACAGCACTTTGTGACCTTTGTGCGCTGTCTGTATTGAATATAAACGCGTTGTGTGTCTATTAAACCCGGAAGTAAGCGCTAAAAGCTGCGCTCTGATTGGCTGTGCTTGGGGCAGTTGTACTAGTTTCACTTCGCCGTCTGGAAAGAGCAGTTCTAAAGCGGAACCTGCGCCAGAAAATGAACGCTTGACGATATTAACATTGTGCCAAAGAGTTTGTGAGAGTGAGTAAACAGATGGGCGCATTTAAATACCTACTCCCGGTTAGCTGTGGGAAAATTAGGTACCCCAGCTTTAAATAAGATGTGCCTGAGTTTGTGTGTTGAGGAAATTTAAAGGTTACTTTATTCGTGTCGACAGGGACATTTTATTTGGCAGTTTATCGGCCCATTCATTCGTGTAAATCGGCATCTGTATATAGTGCATAGTGCAGTTTGTGTAGTTTCTTCTGTATCAGACAATAGGTAATGTGGTCCATGCGTACTTCAGTTAAGTACGCAATCCCAGCATGCACCAACAAACTCCATACTTGCAGGTGAAAGTGATGGAGAATTCATATAGAGACTAATTGCGTCTGCTGTAAGAAACAAACTGCCGGAGTTTCAGAGATAGTGGATTATTGTTGCACACCAGGATGTGCAAATGATCGAGGGGAAGTATTTTACCGAATTTACAAAACTGCAGATTGGCAGGAGAAGTGGATTTCTGCAACTAAACGGGCTACAGCAAATGAAGTCTTACATTAATTAAGCTACACCAGGCATGTCCAAACGATGGCCCGGGGGCTAAATACGGGCCTCTGATAAATTTTTCTTGGCCCTCAGTTCCTGGTGAATTGGCTCACATTGTCCTGATCAATACTTTTTACAGAAAATTTAAGATTACAGTTACAGTTACAGTTAACCTAAATAATAGTTTGGTGTGAGATAGACTGGATATCCAGGCATTGAGACTGAGTTGTGGTGGCACTTAAAACATGAGATAAATGCAACCTTTCACCCGTGATTTGTGGCCCTCCGCTTGATCTATCTTTCAAAAATGTAACCATTGTCTCATAATGATTCAAAAACGTATCAAGGTTGTGCATTGCTGACTGGTCTTTTAATTTGGCGAGAGAAAGTAGTTTGAAGAGAAACAATCCCACTTGCTTTCGTGAAACGCTTTGCATAATTGACTGCTTTGAAATGCTGATAGTTAGAAAAATAAAACCACAAACAGATGTTTCTTACTTTGACATGAGTGAATCAGACACGTGTTTTATCAAGGCCACATTGTTTTAATTGTTAATATCTGTAAACTTCACATGGACAGCGCTTGATAATGAAGCATATTCTTCACAAACATCACCAGGGACACTTTTTGATGATATTAGTGTGAACAAAGTATTTCAGATGTCCACATATGACGGATTTATGGAACAATCTATGGCGTAGTGTGCTTTTTAAAGCATATATCTGCTTTAAAAAGGTAAGAGTCGGTAATGTTAAATCTATATATTTCTATTTTATGGATTGCTACAGCTTCATTTAAAATACAAATATTATGCAAAATTGAGCTTTTAACAATGTTTCTAACATTTTACCGTTATCAAAAACATACCTAGACTTGCATTTAGTTTCATTCACGCTACTTTTTAAAAATCCTGGTTAGACAATCCTCTCCCACTCTGACCGTCAAAAAAGACACATTTTTTGTTGTGTCGTGGCTCTGATAAACTTCTTTTCTGTTTTCAAGTCGATAAATCATTACCAGTAGATGAAGCCACAGCTGAGTTAATATGGCGTCACCCAATGCAGTGATAAAGTTAAATTGTTCTTTGTAAAAACATTTTATTTTTAGCTCGAAAGCATGAAATGTCAAAGTAAAGACACTGAAGAGTTTGTTTAAAGGCTAATGTCAATAGAAAGAATGCATAATATTTCTCCTTTAATGGCAAAAATAAACTCCAAAAGAAAATCCAAACTCGTTGCCATTCATTACTGCTATGTCTCAACTACAAATATAGCGTCTTCAGCAATAGACTAGACTATTTATTATTAGACCAACAGCAATCACACACACGCCACATTCATATTATGCAAGGTGGGTGAAGTGTCTTGCCCAAGCACACAACAACAGTATGCACTTATAAGCTGGAATTGAACCACCGAACTTGGAGTTGGTGAACCATTTAGACATAAGACGTAATATGACAAAAGCTGAAATGCATTTTTTCATACCTCACAAAATGACCATAGATTAACAGCAGTGGTTTTGTGTGACTATGTCGGACTGAAAGCCGAAGGGCCATGTGAGCTGCACTGGGCATGCTCAGACGGACCTTCAGTCTCTATGGAATCCAATGTTGATAATGTCGTTTATGTTTACATGTTGTGTTTAGATTTGGATTGCCAGATTCTACAATTACCTTGCCACACTCTTTTTTAAAATCGAGACGTTTTGACTACCATCCGGAAGTTATTTTCAATCTGAAGGTACTGGTCTGAGAAGATAGAAATTGTGCCCCAAAATTGGGACCCCCAAAATAGCCATGCGACCGACTCGGGACCCTCAAAGCAAAATGACAGTAGCAATAATTTTAAGTGTCAAAGCGTGTTTAATCAGGTTTAATACAGGTTATTTGAATAGTTTATTGTTTTATTGGACCCTATTTCACTAAAATATACTGTTTTGAATTAAAAAGTAGAGCAAATACAATGTCATATTAATTAAAATGGGATCTAGAAGTCATCTCGCGACCCCCACTTTGGGAACTGCTGCTCTAAGGGAGGGGTTAAAACCTGAAACTGTGCTGCCTTCTTATGGGTCATTCTAAGCCTATTGCTCTCTGTTAGTCTCATCCTCACAGCTCTTGACCTGCTGGCTTTGTATTGGATTGTTCTAACACATGTTCTCTGCCAGTCTCTTCCTATTTAAGTACTTGATTAGCTTTTGACTGGCTTTATTTCTAACGTTTCCCACTCTTTTAGCAGATTGTTGTAAACCAAAGGTAGATTATACCTTAAAGTCTAGACAGTTTAAATGCAATTTCACTAAAACATAGTGAACATGATTATATTTAAGATTTTACTAAACATTTCGTCTATTTGTCCACAGTTTTCGTAATGTTTATAATTGTACGTCCTGGTTGGACATTGGCAGCAAATATGACAGAGCTAATAGAGGTAATTCCACAACTGTTACCTAGCAACCATTTTGAAAACAAGGGCCAAAATCCACATAAATTACACAATAGTTATGATTTGACAAATAATAATACCTGATAACACATTTATTTTGTTGACTGACCATTTAAACAATTTACACAAAACTGACAGCATTTTTGACCGTTTAAATGGTCAAAAATGTCGCTTTTTGATGACATCACAGAGGGATTCTAGAACTCAACACTACGTCCTACAATTTTAATTTTTTTCTAATTTTTTCCACAAACTGCATCTTCACGGATGTAAAACGATAATAAATAATTGCTATCCCATCAAACTTATAGACTCATATAGACTTTAAACCGCCATTTCTATGTAAAGAAGGATTCTCATTTTTCAAATCAAATCAAATCAATTTATTTTTATAATGCCCAAAATCACAACAACAGTTGCCTCGATGGGCCACAGGTAAAAGCAGTTCAGATAACTGTCCCAGAATGCCCCTGTCCTTTGACCCTCCTTCGCGGCGAGGAAAAACTACAAAAAACCCCATGGGAAAAAGTAGAAACTTCGGGGAGAACCACAGTGAAGGAGAGATCCTACTCCCACGGACGGACAGGCTGCAGATGAACTAGGACTGACGCATCCACTTGGACTGTGGAGCCAGAACCACTCAAGAGGGAGGTGGCTTTAAAGAGTTCCTCCAGGCGGACGAGGAGCAGTCCACCCAGTGTAGAGAGATCCTCCAGCAGGAGATGAGGAACAGTTCATCTAAGTAGATGGAGTTGGTCCAGGCAGACGAGGTATGGCTAATCCAGGGTTGAGGGAGTTGAGTTCCTCCAGGCGGGTGGCGCATAGATCGTCCAGTGTAGAGATCGATCCTCCAGACAGATGGGGGTGGGGGGGTCGTCACTGGAGCAGCCGCCGCAGTGCCTGAAACAGTCTCCACTCCCCGGGGGAAGTGGAGAGAAAGAGAAACATGTGAACAGCAATGAACAGACTGCAGTTGAAGTAATATTAAATATTGTTGATAGATAAAGTAGGAAGGACCAGAGGATAGTGTTCAAGCTGCCATACTTCCCCCAGCAGAATTGCTCCAAGGGCAGCATAGCTAAAACTGTAGGTTTTTATTTCTGTTCCTAACTGGCCTGACCATAAGCTATTTCAAAGAAATAGCTTATTTTTTAACAATAAAGACTTCCTTCTCTCCTTTTTCAAATTATCCATTTTCCATGCCTAAAATCTGCACCTCGCCGTCTTTAAATGAGAGCTTTGTGGCTTTAAGACGAAGGTGAACAGCTGATTGTGTACCGGAGTTCGAGTGCCTTCTGAGTTGACACAGACTTTTGTGCAATGTTTTTTTTGTTTTGTTTCCTAATGTAACGCTCATTGCAGCCTTCTTAATTGCAATTGGTTGAATACATTTACATTGCTTTACTTATTTGTGAGCATCTTGTCCTTGGGTTGAACCAGTTTCTGTCTTAACATGTTGCTCGGTTTAACGTACACAGGAATGTCGTGTCTAAAATTTTTGCTCTGTTTCCCTTATGTCCTGTTTTTTGGCTTT
The DNA here is from genome assembly GCA_019453435.1 of Rhinogobius similis. Classification (NCBI taxonomy): domain Eukaryota; kingdom Metazoa; phylum Chordata; class Actinopteri; order Gobiiformes; family Gobiidae; genus Rhinogobius; species Rhinogobius similis. The sequence goes on along the minus strand of CM033624.1, from coordinate 8,486,779 downwards.
GCTGAAAGGCCATTTATCCAGAGTTTGAGAGGGAATTCACTGTCTTATAATCAGTATATTTACAATATGCAATATACTTTGGTTTACTGAATACTGAACTGAACAGTATATTGTCTGCATCCTTGATTTTCAACCACTGTGTGCCTTGAGATGTTGCCAGATGTGCATTGAAAAAATGTCCAATTTGGAATGGAATTATTTGTCACATTACATGCCCCATTTTTTTTGTTTCAGTGGTATTTTTACAGTAAAAAAAAGTGTGCCACGACTGAAAAAAGGTAGAAAAACATGCTCCAAGAGAAACTTTCAGATGAGCATTGAAAGTTGTAGAGTCAGCTTTTTACACTCTAAAATTGTAATTGTATTTTTTGTGAAGAATTAAAGAAAATAAATCATAAACATTGTCTTTACTTTTTGTTTCTTCTTTTTTTTTTAAATAAAATAAATAAAGTGTAGCTGATATAAAACATTTAAACCAATACTGGCACTTGTCTTGTCTTTTAAATATTGAAATTTTCAGGTTTAGTTTGAAAGTTGTCGTTTTCTTTTTATAAACGTCCAATTTTATTTGTCTCCAGTCCTTGATAGCTGATTCAACTTCTGTCCTCCATGTCTTTGTAATTGCTCTTTTGGTGCTGCCAGAAGTATATTGCAAATATATCCATCTGTAGTTTCCATTGTAGTGGTTTAATGTCCTGTTTTTTCAATAGAACAGAATCCTAATGCTGGGATGCCACACGGAATCTGTCTGTTGATTTGATTTGTTGAATTTGTTGAAGTTGATTTGACACATCTCCTTCAAACTTGACTGAACTCACGGTGTCAAACATTATATATCGGAGTCATGTAAAGCCTTTAAAGCTTAACTGGTTTGAGCGATTCAGGGAGCGACTGCAGACATTTAGTGGGTCGACCCCGGACGGTGGGGGGCCCGCTGCGAAACACTGCCCCCGCTGAGATGAAATGTTCTGAGAGTAATGACCTTCAAAACGCACCACCAACGGAACCAGGGAGCGAGCCACGGCAGCGAGGAAGGATGTGTAATTAAAGTCTGATAAAAAGAGAGAGACGGAGGGAGAAATCAAGGAATCAGGTAAATGGAAAAGCCGTGGGAGGTGAAAACGTGCAAAAAAGAAGCCTTCGTGGGAAAATGTACAACTAATGTAAAGGTGCACTGTGTAACTTTTCTGCTGATGGCGTGTTTCAGTGGAGATGAGATTGCTTTGCCGGAATGTTGTACAGTATAGCATTAAATACATCTGTCTCTATACTGTGACTCCGAGAAACCAGGGTTATTCGACGTTATTTTACGGATGGTTTCGTCCTTTGGGCCAGAAACATGATTAAAGCACCAACGCTTTGAAATAAGAAAAAAATGTAATCCGATAATAGCAAAATCTGCAGAACTGAACCAGAACTAAACCAAAATTTACTAAACCAGGACTAATTCAGGTCTAAACCACGCCCAATTGAGGACATATCCAGGACTAATCCAGATCTAAACCAGGACTAAACCAGGTCTAAACCAGGCCTAAACCAGGTCTAAATCATGTCTAAACCAGGTCTAAATCATGTCTAAACCAGGTCTAAACCACATCCAATGAGGACAAATCCAGGACTAAACGAGGTCTAATACAGGACTAAACCAGGTCTAAATAATGTCTAAACCAGGTCTAAATCATGTCTAAACCAGGTCTAAATCATGTCTAAACCAGGTCTAAACCACGTCCAATGAGGACAAATCCAGGACTAAACGAGGTCTAATACAGGACTAAACCAGGTCTAAACCAGTACTAAACCAATAACAACAGATGAAATATTTTCTATATTTCTGGCAGATGGGTTGGCCTTAAGTTGAAAATCCTTGCTATAAACTATGAGCATCAACAGAACTGAATTTAACCCTTGAGCTCTTCATTTGAGCAATGCACATTTGCGCACAGAGCAATATACTTTTTCATATTAGGAAAAAAATATATATATATTTAAAGGTTTTGCATAAATTGTATGTTGACAGATGTTTTGGACCACCCATGAAAGTTTCATAGCGATGAAATAAAAGGTAAAATAAAAAAATCCAGATAGGGGAAGGGGGTAATATTGTGTTTTTCGGTACAGAACTGACTGAGTATTTTATTGTATTATTTTTTTCAGTACATATTTAAAAGGAACAGAAAAAAAAAGCATTTTATTTGTCCTAATGTAAGACAGGGCAGAGATTCAATAGGTTTCCTTTTTCAAGCTCAAACAAGACACTATATTCTTTGGTAAATCTGTTTATGGCATGAGTTTTGGAGACATATTTGAAAAGTTACAGGTCTGATCTGTGAAGAGGCAACCACGTACATATGTCTTTTAACAATGGAAACTCTTCGTCTTTGTCTTCTTCCGCTTATCCTGGGCGGGGGCAGCAGTCTAAGCAGGGACTTCCAGACTTCCCTCACCCCAGACACTTCCTTCCTCCTTCCCTCTCTCCCTCCCTCTCTCTTCCTTCTGTCTCTCTCCCTCTCTTACTTTTCTCTCCCTCGCTGTCTTCCTACTCTCTCTCTTTCTGCTCACTCTCTCTCCCCTCTCTCTTACTTCTCTTGCTGTCCTCCTCTCTTCCTTTTCTCCCTCTCCTCCTGCTCTTCCTTCTCTCTCACTCTCTCTTCCATCTCTCCTCGCTCTATTCCGGCTCACTCTCTCTCTCCCTCCTCTTACTTCTCTCTCATTCTTTCTCTTCCTTCACTCTCTCTCTCTCTCTCTTACTTTTCTCCCTCCCTCTCCTCCTGCTCTTCTTCCTCTCTCACTCTCTCTTCCTTCTCTCTCATTCTTTCTCTTCCATCTCTCTCATTCTCCCTTCCTTTTCCTTCTGTCATTCTTTCTCTTCCTTCTTTCTCACTCTTTCTCTTCCTTCTCTCACTCTCTCTATCTTCTTTCTCTTTCTCTTCCTTCTCTCATTCTTTCTCTTTCTTCTTTCTCGCTCTTTCTCCTCCTTCTCTCTCATTCCTTCTCTCATTCTTTCTCTTCCTTCTCTCTCTCTTTCTCTTCCTTCCCTTTCTCTCTCCTCTCTCCGTCCGTCCCATAAACAGTGATTGATCCGCGGTCCTCTCTTGCACACCTCCGTCCATTACCTCTCTTTTCTCCCTTCATTACCTCCTCTCTCGCCCATAAATCCCGGCACCTTTTATCACGGAGCGGTGGGCTTCACTCCTCCGCACTCTCCCTCCGTCCCGCTCCCTCCGTCATTCATCCTGCGCTTTTATTAGCAACCCACTGACTTTAATATGACGCAAAATTAAAGACGATGAGAGTCAAAGTTTGATACAAGTTATGAGTCTGCAACGATTAATTGGAACAAGCGTGACAAGTTGGCTTTTTAATTAATTCTAAATCACGTTTTTTAATCATTATCTGGAGTATATTGACTCTAAAACACTTTCAAAAGACGTTTTAACAAAGAACGTGGCATTAGACGAATGAAGAGAAAATGTTTTTTAATCAATGATACACTTTAATTGTACATTTTGTCATGTGGGACAGGTTGTTGGGCAGGTTGTGCACATGTAAAAGGGCTTTGCAGATGATGGGCAGGTTGTGCACACATGGAGCAGGTTGTGTACAAGTTGAGCAGGTTGTGCACATGTGGGGCAGGTTGTGCACACGTGGAGCAGGTTGTGCACACGTGGAGCAGGTTGTGCACACGTGGGGCAGGTTGTACACTTGTGGAGCAGGTTGTACACTTGTGGAGCAGGTTGTGCACACGTGGAGCAGGTTGTGCACTTGTGGAGTAGGTTGTGCACACATGGGGCAGGTTGTGCACATGTGGGGCAGGTTGTGCACATGTGGAGCAGGTTGTGCACATGTGGGGCAGGTTGTACACTTGTGGAGCAGGTTGTACACTTGTGGAGCAGGTTGTGCACATGTGGAGCAGGTTGTGCACACATGGAGCAGGTTGTGCACTTGTGCAGCAGGTTGTGCAAACATGGGGCAGGTTGTGCACATGTGGAGCAGGTTGTGCACACGTGGAGCAGGTTGTACACTTGTGGAGCTGGTTGTACACTTGTGGAGCAGGTTGTGCACATGTGGGGCAGGTTGTGCACATGTGGAGCAGGTTGTGCACATGTGGGGCAGGTTGTACACTTGTGGAGCAGGTTGTACACTTGTGGAGCAGGTTGTGCACATGTGGAGCAGGTTGTGCACACATGGGGCAGGTTGTGCACACGTGGAGCAGGTTGTGCACACGTGGAGCAGGTTGTACACTTGTGGAGCTGGTTGTGCACATGTGGGGCAGGTTGTGTACACCCGGGCAGGTCGTGCACATGTCAGGCAGGTTGTGCACATTTTGGGCAAGTTGTGCACATGTGGGGCAGGTTGTGCACACCCGGGCAGGTTGTTGGGCAGGTTGGGGTTTAGATCCGAAAAAGCCAAAGAATGAATCTAACGCTACTAAAGTCCCGCTCTGTAGGTTTGTGTGACGCGGATCAGGCAGAGTTTCCCTGTCATCTGTTTGGCTGACTCTGTGTGCAGCGCCCCTACAGGTGAGGTGGAGAAGTGCCTCTGTGGACGTTTGGCTTCAGTCACAAAAAGTGCATCGTGAACGCAAACTGCACTCGCTCACAGAAACACACAACGCTGCAACTTTGGTCTTTGGATTCATTTTGTGAATGCGCCCTTAAATGCAACTTCGACCTTTTTGTCCTCCGTCCCCTGCTGTCCTCGGTGTCTCCTCCTCGGCTCTGATTGGCAGACTCTCGTGCGCTTGTGTGAATGAGGAGGCAATAGAATCTGGATCAGCCCGGAGCTCGTCACTTCAGATAACATCGGTCGCGTCACATTCCCAATTAACACCGGCTTTGTTCGGCTCCTCCTATCTGATCCTGCCTTCTGGTCCTGCTATCTGCTCACCAACAAACGGGCGAGCGGGACAGGGGGCTTTGAGGAATTCGGATTTACCAATGCTTTTGGTCAAATTCCATGAGAAAAAAAAGCTTTGAGCCTGTTTTATGTTATCGCTTTGAATTGAAATTTGACTTGAAACTTGAATTCAGAGTGTCTACATCTGCTGAAATAAAAACTGACAATAAAACTAGACCCTAACTTTAACTTTCCAAATAGCTGATAATTTTTGCAGAAGCTGTTAAAACAATTTCTTGACAACCTATATCTTCAAACAACTAAAAACAAATAACTGAATGAGGCTAGATAAATTCATCATTTTCAATTTGTCTAATTTTAAACTTTCAAACTTATAAATATACTAAGTTCTCTAACCGAACCTGCAAGCCCTGTAGACTTTTTCAAAAAATTCAAATATTAAGAGTTTAAAGCGCAGGCTACAAGGCTACATGGCTACGTGGCTACATGATTGTAACACCAGAGCCCTTATTGACCTTATTATGCCCCGCCCACTTTTGCCGTTTTCTGCACTTCCGTCTGTAAACACACTTCCGTTTGACAAGAACTCCGTTAAAGCTAATGACGAACGAGGGAAAAGTCTCACCGCTAAAATGTTACATAAAGTAGATTGATTTGTGTAAAATGTTTAATGAACACGAGCAACAACAAGTCAACAACGCATCGATTTCCTGGTCAGTCTGAAAACGGCTTTTTAGTCCATGTAGAACTTATTTTCTGTTGAGCTCGTCTGCTCCATGTAAACTAATACAACGGAAACAAGATGGCGGCGCGTACGGCAACTTCCGGAATAAGGTGAATAGAAAACACTTCCATTGTTATCGCAAGCATCAGCATCGAAAATAACAGATATGCTAACAACAAACTAAAAGAATATTCATTCATTCATTTTCCAGCGCTTGTTCCCATGAGGGGTCGGGCCTTAGGCAGGGTACATCCTGGACAGTGGCCAACTAAAATAATAATGCACCAAAAATCGTGTGGGCCACAACAGTTTGACAAGAAAATACTTGTTTTGTGCCACAAATCATTACATTTTAAATTTGAATTTTAAAAAGTGGAGGTTGAAATAGGACAGGGCAATATGGCCATGATATAAAAAGAGAAAATGTGCGATAACGGTATCATTGACGATATAAAGGACTCTAGACTAAATGCTTAACAATGGCACCAATATTTGACTTGCTTAAAGGTGCTTTACCTATTTTTTTACCTGCAGGGCCTGATTTATTGCTCCTTATTTTATTGTTTTGGGCAATTACACATTCTAGTACGGCAAAAAACATATTTGCCGGGGTTACGCGCACCCCCCTGGCAAAATAGGAGCACGAAAGAGACAAAGATTTTAACTTACCGTAAAATTGCAGAAAAAGTAAGTAAACCATTAGTTGTTTCTTGTTTACTCCAGCTTTGGCCAGATCTCAGAGCATCAACGCAGACGTTAGTAATTCTAAACCTCTTTTTGGGAATTGCTGAGATTGGCCTCATGATTAAAAAGTATAATTCAGGTACGATTTAGATTGAAATGTTATGTTGAATTGTTATGTTTGGGTTGCGTCAGCTGCTCACGTTGGGCTGTAGCACCAAGACTGGCCCTGTCCAGTTGTTTTCATAGATCCGTGCTCTGGACCCAGGCCCTGAGCGTGGAGACAGAGTCTACCGTTAACTAAAGCGTTCTGAGACGCTGCAAAGTAAAATATGGCTTATCTGGTGTTTAATCAATTACACATTCTAGTACGACAAAAAGCATGTTCGCCGGGGTTACGCGCGCCCCCCTGGCAAAAGGAGCGCAAAAGAGACAAAGATTTGAACTTATCGTAAAATTGCAGAAAAAGCTGGCAGTAAACCATTAATTGTTTCTTGTTTACTCCAGCTTTGGCCAGATCTCAGAGCGTCAACGCAGATGTTAGTAATTCTAAACCTCTTTTTGTGAATTGCTGAGATCGGCCTCATGATTAAAAAGTATAATTCAAGTACAATTTAGACTGAAATTATCAAAAAATGCTAATAAAAAATGGTTATGTTTGGGTTACGTCAGCTGCTCACGTTGGGCTGTAGCACCAAGACTGGCCCTGTCCAGTTATTTTAATAGACTCTGGACCCGGTCCCAGGCCCTGAGCGTGAAGACAGAGTCTACCATTAACTACTGCGTTCTGAGACGCTCCAAAGTAAAACGTGGCTTATCTTGTGTTTAATCAATTACACATTCTAGAACGACAAAAAGCATGTTCGCCGGGGTTATGCGCGCCCTCCTGGCAAAATAGGAGCGCAAAAGAGACAAAGATTTTAACATACCGTCGTATTTGCCTGTGGCACGTCGCGCCTCCAGAGGCTCAGTAAATCTTAGCTGTTTATTTGTTCATAATGGAGTATAATATTAGCAACTTATTTCTTCTATTTTTTCTGCAAGCGTACTGAAATATACCAAACAGTTGCCTTCCAATACAGAAACCGAACCAAATTATTTAAGCGTACCGTGACACCCCATTATTATTCATATTTTTATTTAGCTGCCTCATTTAAAATCAAGAGTATACAACGTTTATATCAGTTCCAGGCTGTGCACAACTGTTCTGAACACATCAGTCCTAGAAAGGTCGATTCAATTAAACTCATTTTAACTCACAGATACTTTTTTTTTGCTGTAAATTCAGGTCACGACATCCATAAGTCGCCGTTGTTTGTGAATCTAGGTTGAATTCTCTCTCTCTCTTTCCAGTTTTTCTTTCTAATCTTCTCCTTCCTCCTCCTCTGTCACTCTCTCCTAATCTGCCTCTCACTCGGAGTTTGCGAGCGGGGCGGAAAGTAGGTCGCTGTTGACGACTCTGCTTCCCGGTCCAAAAGTAGACTTCATTCATGTGCTCCCCTACAACCGCCCGTCAGTCACCCGTCTCCTCTGGTCTCCTCCGGTGTTTAGACGGAACATCTCAACAGCAGTTTGGCTCCTCACCTCCGAAGGGCTGTCCAAACGGAACAGCGACGCAGCAGCTCAAAGCCAAAGGAAATCGTTAGCGGTCGGTGGTACAGCGCCGCGAAAAGTTTAAGTGCCTACGACAGGTTTTTATGATTTCCTAATTTTGACTTTATTCAGTGTATTAATACCGATTGTAAATATAAATTATAGTTTTACGCCAATCAGGCAGCTCTTGGTGGAGATAAGTTGAAAAGTATGTTGAAAAAATTACAGGAAGTAAACAAATTGATGACATCACACTACGGAGACAAAGGTTACGCATAATTTACACAAAGGAACTACCTTTCAAACATTGATTCAACAGAATTAAGGTGTTTACACATATTTTTCTTTGTCAGATAATAATAAATAATCAAACTCTGTGACATTAGATGAGTTTTGGTGCACTGTACGGGATCGTTTCTAGTGCGATGTCATCATTTACAACCAGGAAGTAAAATTAAAACCTATTAAAGTAGCTAAACTGGGGTCAAATTTGTAAAGATTTTAGCAGAATTTGAGATATATTTATCTTAACTGCATTTCAGTTGAATGAGTAGTCCAATCTGTCAGAGGCGCTTTAATGTTATACTTTTTACTTGACTACATTTGAGAGCAGATATATGTACTTTCTACTCCACTATGTCTTTAAACTGGCCTCATGGTTTGAGGCGTTATTTTTAAGTATGTTTACGGTGACATTCTTCTTAAAGGTATTGAGTTCAAGTTTTGGCTTTGAGCTAACGAAAATGTACATATAAAAAGTCTAGAAACTGATTGACCACAACATAAGTTTCACATTTCACTCCTTAATTGTAAGAATTCCTTGTCAATACTTTTACTTAAAGGTGCTCTACCTGATTTTTACCGTCTTAAAACAGGAAAAAACAGAACTAATTAATATTCATTTGTCCACATGTAATGCTCACTTACATCCCAAAGCGTCCTAAATATTCAGAGCGATGAGTTTAAAAGCACTTTTCATCAGTTTTACAGTCACGGCAAAGCTAACAAACATTAGCATGCTAACGGCACATTTCTTGCTTCGCGGAGAATAAAATGTTCTATAAATGAATGCAGAGAAAGCGCTGTTTTCTCATTTTCACCCAAATAGATGCTTTTGCAATGTATCAGTACTGCGGCAACACAGATTTGACTTCATTACATGCAAAAAACTGGGTGCAGGTCCTTTAAACTTAGGTTTTACTTGAGTAAATAATTTGCTCCTGGAAGTAAGTTACAAAATAGACAATTTTTTTCCACTTAAGTCGAACTCGAATGCAATACATAAAGAGATGTTAAAACGCAGCGTCGTGGCACAGAGAAGTGGGACAATTGCAGTAAAAGCTGGCAGTCAACCGTTAGCTGTTTCTTGTTTACTCCAGCTTAGGCCAGATCTCAGAGCGTCAACGCAGACGTTAGTAATTCTAAACCTCTTTTTGTGAATTGCTGAGATCAGCCTCATGATTAAAAAGTATAATTAAGGTCCGATTTAGATTGAAATGATCCAATAATTCTAATAATGAATTGTTATGTTTGGGTTGCGTCAGCTGTTCACGTTGGGCTGTAGCACCAAGACTGGCCCTATCCAGTTATTTTAATAGATCCTTGCTCTGGACCCAGGCCCTGAGCGTGGAGACTAAAGCGTTCTGAGACGCTCCAAAGTAAAATGTGGCTCATCTTGTGTTTATTTAATTACAGGTTTTTAAATTCCAGTGCTGATCATGTCAGTGCTCATATTACATTCACTGCGCAGCTTAGAATGTTCTTTTTTTTTTACTTTTAGTTTACTTTTAGTTACATAGAAATACTTCCAAAAACTGAAGATGACTATGTTTGTTACATAACATTTTGATCATTTATCCCTCCCGCTATCTTTAGGTCCATTTGACCCCATCTACATTTTTTATTTCATTTTTTATTTCATCGCTATGAATGGGTGCTCCAAAACATCACGTAACATACAATTTATGCATTAAAACAATAAAATAAGTACTTTTTACCTCATATGAAAGGGTATATTGCTCTTTGACCAAATGTGCATTGCTCAAATAAAGAGAGGCTTAAAATATTATTAGCTTCTCTCAGCATAACATACTATTGATGTGCCTATTTGACATTGTTGGGTAGAATACTTTGAAATGTATTTAGTTACAGGTTACTGAATTTAAAATGTACTTTGTGACATTTTCTGTTATTTGTGCTAATCAGAGTATTGTATACTGAATACTTAGAATACTTTCACATTAAATTGCATTGTATTATAGTGTAAAATATGATTAAAATAAATAATTAGATTTGAATTAGATTCATCTTTACTGTTATTATACTTGTACAGGTACTGTCACAAATTAGAGGAGGAAAGATAGCACATGCTCAGACTGTAAGAGCTGCGTTATTTACTTTTCACACTGATACTGTGAGGTTCAAAATAAATTTCATGACCAAATACCACGATGTATTCCTCAAATTTTAGAAAAGTAACAGCATTTGAACACCACCTAATGAAAGAACACAATACAGTACAGAATCTACTCAAAATTACAATTCTGAATACATATTTTATGTTATGTCCTGACCGCAGTTTGAAAATTGTTTTAGTTGTAGGTTGTAGTCAAACTGTAAGTCAAATTTTCACAACTAACTTCACGTTGTCCCTATATTAGAAAAAACTATGACACCCTACACTTACTTACTTACATAATTACTTATAATTATAGTTACGTTTTAAGCAAGGGGCTTCCATTTAAACACCCACACTAACCCATAATTATAGTCATTACCGCAATTGTTTTTGTTTTTTTGCAGCCAGCGTACTCCTCATCATTACGTCTCATTTAGTGTAAATTGATCAGCTGATGCCTACGGAGGGCCGTCGTAAACAAAGACCAGCAGGCAGCAGTTACATTCATGCTAATTACCTGTTGGTTTCATGAAGTCGGAAAATGAAAGAGAGTGTATGGGATGCAGTTTGTACCGGAAAATGATTACAATCTAATTAATGAAATATGTATAGTGTCTTCAGTTTTAATGTTGTTGCTGTACTAAAACTTCAATCCCAATAGAAACTGTGCAGTGTTAACGTATTGGTGCACGTGAATGTTTTCCTGAAATGACCCTACTTTATATCGTATTTTAGCTGCGAGACGTTTCTCCAGGTCCCATTTTAAAACAACGAATCCCTGCCTAACCAGAAATGCCAAAACAATTGATCCGCAGTGGTAAGAAGTAAAAGTGGGCGGGGTGGAATAGTTAAAATCCTATGGTGAAATTGGTTCCTCAGTGTTACCGTCACTACTTCCTGTCCAAATTCCATCTCTGTGGTTTGTTTTTTTTTGCAGTCAGTGACACGTAAAGGACACATATTATGCTATATTGACGTTTTGAGCTTTTAACCATGTTCTAACATTGTTCCATCATCATCATAAACATATCTGGAGTTGCATTTAGCTTCATTCATGTAAAGGTAGTCTTATTTTTACCTTATTTTAAACTTTAATTTTCTCTCTGTGGTCTGTAACTAAAAGAATTTCTCCTTGGGCATGAATAATTCTGATTCTGATAGTAGACGTTAGCATTAGCTTTGAAACACAATGAGTTAGCCCGCATGCTTTAATTGTCAGATTGTAGATTTGTTAAATGTTATGGTCAATATCTTTATAATTACTGGGCCTGTCCACGTGAAACAAAAAACTGGCACAAACCCCATACTTTCAACTCCATAGATGTCTTTGTTGTCCGTTGAAATGATTTGAGATTAGCCACGAGATCAATAAGGCAAATTTGTGTAACCTAATCCCAAAAAAATAATGATATGGTCCAACATTTGTGGATTTTCCGTTTGGACATTTCTTTGTAGAACATAACCAAACTCACAAAATGTAACTTTAATTCGTTCTTCACTCAATTATTGTTTTGCTGATTCTAGTCTGTGCTATCTTTTCTCCTCTTCTGCTGTTTTGTCTTTTTTCTTTTCTTTTTTTTTGCATGTGTGCCTGCAGTCCTCAATCTATCAAATCCATACAGTCCGTGCTCCGGCCTGGTCCTCCTCCATCACTGCCCCTCTCTGCTTCCACGGCCATCGCTCTTCCACACCATCTCTCAGCCAAAAAAAGTGGATAAAATGACTATCTATAGAGACACAGTGGACTGCAATGGCCCCAGAGAGGAGAAGAGACGCCGTACTGGGGATATCAGACAGGAATTAGATCATGCACGAGCCCAAAAAGCTCATTCAAATGCCAATATAACCCTTTCTCTTGTGGTATGTTTCATTATAAAATATAAAAATGTAGATAGATGGACCATGATTTTACATTTTGTTCTTGGTAAACCGTGATATTGAATGTAAAACGGTATAAGAATACCGAGAATCTCTAGATAATAATACAAAACACATATATTTTTTCAAACAGAAGAACTTTTCTTCCCCTTATTCAAAAATAACATTAGCCTCTCAATAGTGATAGATTGTGATCTTATTCTATTTCTGATTAGCGCTAATTTTGACAAACTTTTAATTTCGTTTTAGTCTTTTGGTTTGTCTAAAATGGTTATGGTTTCAGTCAATATTTACAATTTTTTTTTAGCATTAGTCTAGTTTCAGTTCATGGAGATGTCTTGCTAATTTTGTCGACTAAATCCACAGTGGTTTTAGTCCAAATATGTCTTTTTCAAATTTAAAGGACAAATATTATGCGAAATTGACTCTTTTGAGCTTGTAACCATGTTTTAACATTGTTCGTCATCGAAAACATACCTGGAGTTGTCTTTAACTTCATTCATGCTATCGTAGAAAGGGGTTCAGAGGTTGTCATCCGGACGCCGTTTAAAGATCGAGACGTTTCGACTTTTATCCAAAAGTCATTGTCAATCAGAGAGCTGGTATGGGAACCTGGGCCTTATATGCTACTCTAAGTAGTGGGAGTCCAGCCCCCAGGGAGGAGTCACTGCACTCCTGTCTTTGTTATAAGATTGTTTGTTTGTCACCTGGGATTTAATTAATTGGTCTATCTTGTTGATTAATGGTTGGCCTCACCTAGTTTCACCTGTGTCTAAAGGTCTATTGTTATCTTGATAGCTGGCTGTTGCTCCCTCCTCACTACTGATTGCCTCATTAGCATTTGACTGGTCTATTGATCTGGACCAAGGTGTCAGGATGCTGTCATAAATTTTGGCTAAATTAAATCTTAAGCCCCCATTCCTGTTCAGGGAAGGATTTTCTCTTTTTACAAAAATGGCCTCCTTTACTCCTCTTTCAAACCAGTTCTTCTCTCTGCTCAAAATCTTCACCTCACTGTCCTCAAACGAGTGATTTGTAGCTTTTAGATGCAGATGGACTGCACTCTGCGGTCCGGTGGAGGAACATCTTCTGTGTTGGTACAGCCTTTTGTGCAATGGCTGTTTTGTTTCTCCTATGTAACGTTCTTTACAACTGTCCTCACTGCACTCTATCGAATAAACTACATTGCTCTGTTTCTCTGTCGGCCTCTTGTCTTTCGGGTGGACCAGTTTCTGTTTAAAGCGTGTTGCCAGGTTTGTAATAGACAGGGATGTCGTGTTGTCTAAAAATCCTTTGAAACTTCTCAGACAGGCCCGAGACATAAGGGATAGAAACACCCCTCCTGCTGGGGTCTTTATCCTTTCTGTCCTGATTCTTGGCTCTTCTGACTTTGTTAAAGGCCCAGTTAGGGTATCCACAAGCTGAGAGGGCACGATGGACGTGTTCTTCCTCCTTCTTTCTCCCCTCAGAGCTGGTGGGTACTTCATGGGCTCTGTGTTGCAAGGTCCTAATCACTCCCAGCTTGTGCTGCAGTGGGTGGTTGGAATCGAACAGTAAGTACTGGTCTGTGTGGGTGGGTTTCCTGTATACTTCTGTCTGAAGGCTGCCTTCCTCCTCTCTGATTGTGGAGCAATCAAGAAACGCCAACCGGTTGTCCTTAGCATCTTCTCGGGTGAACTTAATGTATACATCCAACCCATTGATATGCTCAGAGAAAGTTTCCAGCTCTTGTTTCTTGATTATCACAAACGTATCGTCCACGTAACGCAGCCAGAGGCTCGGAGGTGTGCCCGGGAAGGAGGTCAGAGCCTTCTTCTCGAAGTGTTCCATATATAGGTTGGCTACGATCGGCGAGACCAGCGAGCCCATAGCACAGCCGTGGATCTGTCTGTAAAAATGTCCCCTGAATTGGAAGTAAGTTGTGTTAAGGCAGATGTCCAATAATTGGCAGATGTATTCAGGTGTGAGTTTGGTCCTTTCCGGTAGGGTTGAGTCCTCCTGCAGTCGCATCCTCACTGCTGCCACTGCCTCCGAGGTAGGAATACAAGTGAAAAGGGACACCACGTCGTACGAGACCATAACGTCATCTGGGTCCATACGGAGGTGTCTCACTTTGCTCACAAAGTGCTGTGTGTTGTCCACATGATGTTCTGAGTTCCCCACTAATGGCGCCAAGATGGAGGTTAAGTGTTTAGCTACATTGTATGTGATGGAGTCCGTGCTACACACAATGGGTCTCAATGGGGCATTCTCTTTGTGTATTTTGGGGAGGCCATAAATACATGGAATGGCTTCACCAGGATACAGTCTGTAGTACAGAGGCCTGTCAATCAACTCCTCCTTCTCAAGCTTCTGTAGACAGTCTATAACCTTCTTCTTGTAGCTACTTGTGGGGTCCCTTTTCAGTCTTTCATATGTGGAGGTGTCCTCAAGGAGACTGTTGACCTTGGACTCATAGTCCGCTGTGTTCAAGATCACTGTGCAGCGTCCTTTGTCAGCTGGTAAGATGTTTATGGTATTGTCCTTTTGTAAAGCTGAAAGTGCCTTCCTCTCTTCTGGTGTGATGTTAGAAGGGGGTGGTTTGGCACTTTTCAGGGTGGCGGTGACCCGCATCCTGAGGTCTGCTGCCTCGGCATCATTCAATTTGTTGTTTCTGATGGCTGTCTCAGTGGCTGTGATGTAATCTGTTGTTGGGATATGGTTGGAGGTGACCGAGAAATTGAGTCCTTTGGAAAGGACATCTATTTCTGCCTGAGTCAGGATGCGGTCTGAAAGGTTTTTGATCCAGCTCTTCCTGTTAATACTTGTCTCACCTTGGGCTGTCCCTAACCTCCTGTTGTGCTGATCTTTACTAGTGTTGATCTTTTCCAAAAGAGAGGAGAACTTTCTGATCTGTCGTTCCTTACTTTTCTTGTGCTGTGCTCCCTGTGCAATCTGTGTAAAATCTAACACTCTATTGAGAATATCTTCAGGGACCATGTTCGTAAGTTCCTTCTGAATAATTTCCATTCTGTACCTCAGTTTATCTATTTTGGTGTTGTTCTCCCTAATTCTTTCACTAAGCATCTGCATCAGGTTTCTTCTCCAAATCTTCTCTGCTCTGTGTCCTTTAATTGGGGATTTGATCTGTAGGCTCCTCGGGATTATGTTACTCTGTCTACACCTCAAGTTAAACCGGAGGTGATTTCTGTTATCGGCTAATTTCCTGGCTGTATTCTCAAGCTCCCGTACCAGATCTAAGGTACCTTGCCCAAAATTCTCCAGAATTCGTCGATGTAAACCCTCATTCGTCCAGGTGTGGTCCATCGTAGAAAGGGGTTCAGAGGTTGTCATCCGGACGCCGTTTAAAGATCGAGACGTTTCGACTTTTATCCAAAAGTCATTGTCAATCAGAGAGCTGGTATGGGAACCTGGGCCTTATATGCTACTCTAAGTAGTGGGAGTCCAGCCCCCAGGGAGGTCACTGCACTCCTGTCTTTGTTATAAGATTGTTTGTTTGTCACCTGGGATTTAATTAATTGGTCTATCTTGTTGATTAATGGTTGGCCTCACCTAGTTTCACCTGTGTCTAAAGGTCTATTGTTATCTTGATAGCTGGCTGTTGCTCCCTCCTCACTACTGATTGCCTCATTAGCATTTGACTGGTCTATTGATCTGGACCAAGGTGTCAGGATGCTGTCATAAATTTTGGCTAAATTAAATCTTAAGCCCCCATTCCTGTTCAGGGAAGGATTTTCTCTTTTTACAAAAATGGCCTCCTTTACTCCTCTTTCAAACCAGTTCTTCTCTCTGCTCAAAATCTTCACCTCACTGTCCTCAAACGAGTGATTTGTAGCTTTTAGATGCAGATGGACTGCACTCTGCGGTCCGGTGGAGGAACATCTTCTGTGTTGGTACAGCCTTTTGTGCAATGGCTGTTTTGTTTCTCCTATGTAACGTTCTTTACAACTGTCCTCACTGCACTCTATCGAATAAACTACATTGCTCTGTTTCTCTGTCGGCCTCTTGTCTTTCGGCGGACCAGTTTCTGTTTGCGTGTTGCCAGGTTTGTAATAGACAGGGATGTCGTGTTGTCTAAAAATCCTTTGAAACTTCTCAGACAGGCCCGAGACATAAGGGATAGAAACACCCCTCCTGCTGGGGTCTTTATCCTTTCTGTCCTGATTCTTGGCTCTTCTGACTTTGTTAAAGGCCCAGTTAGGGTATCCACAAGCTGAGAGGGCACGATGGACGTGTTCTTCCTCCTTCTTTCTCCCCTCAGAGCTGGTGGGTACTTCATGGGCTCTGTGTTGCAAGGTCCTAATCACTCCCAGCTTGTGCTGCAGTGGGTGGTTGGAATCGAACAGTAAGTACTGGTCTGTGTGGGTGGGTTTCCTGTATACTTCTGTCTGAAGGCTGCCTTCCTCCTCTCTGATTGTGGAGCAATCAAGAAACGCCAACCGGTTGTCCTTAGCATCTTCTCGGGTGAACTTAATGTATACATCCAACCCATTGATATGCTCAGAGAAAGTTTCCAGCTCTTGTTTCTTGATTATCACAAACGTATCGTCCACGTAACGCAGCCAGGGGCTCGGAGGTGTGCCCGGGAAGGAGGTCAGAGCCTTCTTCTCGAAGTGTTCCATATATAGGTTGGCTACGATCGGCGAGACCGGCGAGCCCATAGCACAGCCGTGGATCTGTCTGTAAAAATGTCCCCTGAATTGGAAGTAAGTTGTGTTAAGGCAGATGTCCAATAATTGGCAGATGTATTCAGGTGTGAGTTTGGTCCTTTCCGGTAGGGTTGAGTCCTCCTGCAGTCGCATCCTCACTGCTGCCACTGCCTCCGAGGTAGGAATACAAGTGAAAAGGGACACCACGTCGTACGAGACCATAACGTCATCTGGGTCCATACGGAGGTGTCTCACTTTGCTCACAAAGTGCTGTGTGTTGTCCACATGATGTTCTGAGTTCCCCACTAATGGCGCCAAGATGGAGGTTAAGTGTTTAGCTACATTGTATGTGATGGAGTCCGTGCTACACACAATGGGTCTCAATGGGACATTCTCTTTGTGTATTTTGGGGAGGCCATAAATACCAGCTATACATCTGCCAATTATTGGACATCTGCCTTAACACAACTTACTTCCAATTCAGGGGACATTTTTACAGACAGATCCACGGCTGTGCTATGGGCTCGCCGGTCTCGCCGATCGTAGCCAACCTATATATGGAACACTTCGAGAAGAAGGCTCTGACCTCCTTCCCGGCACACCTCCGAGCCTCTGGCTGCATTACGTGACGTCGTTTGTGATAATCAAGAAACAAGAGCTGAAACTTTCTCTGAGCATATCAATGGGTTGGATGTATACATTAAGTTCACCCGAGAAGATGCTAAGGACAACCGGTTAGCTTGATTGCTCCACAATCAGAGAGGAGGAAGGCAGCCTTCAGACAGAAGTATACAGGAAACCCACCCACACAGACCAGTACTTACTGTTCGATTCCAACCACCCACTGCAGCACAAGCTGGGAGTGATTAGGACCTTGCAACACAGAGCCCATGAAGTACCCACCAGCTCTGAGGGGAGAAAGAAGGAGGAAGAACACGTCCATCGTGCCCTCTCAGCTTGTGGATACCCTAACTGGGCCTTTAACAAAGTCAGAAGAGCCAAGAATCAGGACAGAAAGGATAAAGACCCCAGCAGGAGGGGTGTTTCTATCCCTTATGTCTCGGGCCTGTCTGAGAAGTTTCAAAGGATTTTTAGACAACACGACATCCCTGTCTATTACAAACCTGGCAACACGCTTAAACAGAAACTGGTCCACCCAAAGACAAGAGGCCGACAGAGAAACAGAGCAATGTAGTTTATTCGATAGAGTGCAGTGAGGACAGTTGTAAAGAACGTTACATAGGAGAAACAAAACAGCCATTGCACAAAAGGCTGTACCAACACAGAAGATGTTCCTCCACCGGACCGCAGAGTGCAGTCCATCTGCATCTAAAAGCTACAAATCACTCGTTTGAGGACAGTGAGGTGAAGATTTTGAGCAGAGAGAAGAACTGGTTTGAAAGAGGAGTAAAGGAGGCCATTTTTGTAAAAAGAGAAAATCCTTCCCTGAACAGGAATGGGGGCTTAAGATTTAATTTAGCCAATTATGACAGCATCCTGACACCTTGGTCCAGATCAATAGACCAGTCAAATGCTAATGAGGCAATCAGTAGTGAGGAGGGAGCAACAGCCAGCTATCAAGATAACAATAGACCTTTAGACACAGGTGAAACTAGGTGAGGCCAACCATTAATCAACAAGATAGACCAATTAATTAAATCCCAGGTGACAAACAAACAATCTTATAACAAAGACAGGAGTGCAGTGACTCCTCCTGGGGGCTGGACTCCCAATACTTAGAGTAGCATATAAGGCCCAGGTTCCCATACCAGCTCTCTGATTTACAATGACTTTTGGATAAAAGTCGAAACGTCTCGATCTTTAAACGGCGTCCTGATGACAACCTCTGAACCCCTTTCTACGATGGACCACACCTGGGACGAATGAGGGTTTACATCGATGAATTCTGGAGAATTTTGGGCAAGGTACCTTAGATCTGGTACGGGAGCTTGAGAATACAGCCAGGAAATTAGCCGATAACAGAAATCACCTCCGGTTTAACTTGAGGTGTAGACAGAGTAACATAATCCCGAGGAGCCTACAGATCAAATCCCCAATTAAAGGACACAGAGCAGAGAAGATTTGGAGAAGAAACCTGATGCAGATGCTTAGTGAAAGAATTAGGAGAACAACACCAAAATAGATAAACTGAGGTACAGAATGGAAATTATTCAGAAGGAACTTACGAACATGGTCCCTGAAGATATTCTCAATAGAGTGTTAGATTTTACACAGATTGCACAGGGAGCACAGCACAAGAAAAGTAAGGAACGACAGATCAGAAAGTTCTCCTCTCTTTTGGAAAAGATCAACACTAGTAAAGATCAGCACAACAGGAGGTTAGGGACAGCCCAAGGTGAGACAAGTATTAACAGGAAGAGCTGGATCAAAAACCTTTCAGACCGCATCCTGACTCAGGCAGAAATAGATGTCCTTTCCAAAGGACTCAATTTCTCGGTCACCTCCAACCATATCCCAACAACAGATTACATCACAGCCACTGAGACAGCCATCAGAAACAACAAATTGAATGATGCCGAGGCAGCAGACCTCAGGATGCGGGTCATCTGCCACCCTGAAAAGTGCCAAACCACCCCTTCTAACATCACACCAGAAGAGAGGAAGGCACTTTCAGCTTTACAAAAGGACAATACCATAAACATCTTACCAGCTGACAAAGGACGCTGCACAGTGATCTTGAACACAGCGGACTATGAGTCCAAGGTCAACAGTCTCCTTGAGGACACCTCCACATATGAAAGACTGAAAAGGGACCCCACAAGTAGCTACAAGAAGAAGGTTATAGACTGTCTACAGAAGCTTGAGAAGGAGGAGTTGATTGACAGGCCTCTGTACTACAGACTGTATCCTGGTGAAGCTTTCATTCCATGTATTTATGGCCTCCCAAAATACACAAAGAGAATGTCCCATTGAGACCCATTGTGTGTAGCACGGACTCCATCACATACAATGTAGCTAAACACTTAACCTCCATCTTGGCGCCATTAGTGGGGAACTCAGAACATCATGTGGACAACACACAGCACTTTGTGAGCAAAGTGAGACACCTCCGTATGGACCCAGATGACGTTATGGTCTCGCATTTACGGCGTGGTGTCCCTTTTCACTTGTATTCCTACCTCGGAGGCAGTGGCAGCAGTGAGGATGCGACTGCAGGAGGACTCAACCCTACCGAAAGGACCAAACTCACACCTGAATACATCTGCCAATTATTGGACATCTGCCTTAACACAACTTACTTCCAATTCAGGGACATTTTTACAGACAGATCCACGGCTGTGCTATGGGCTCGCCCGGTCTCGCGATCGTAGCCAACCTATATATGGAACACTTCGAGAAGAAGGCTCTGACCTCCTTCCCGGGCACACCTCCGAGCCTCTGGCTGCGTTACGTGGACGATACGTTTGTGATAATCAAGAAACAAGAGCTGGAAACTTTCTCTGAGCATATCAATGGGTTGGATGTATACATTAAGTTCACCCGAGAAGATGCTAAGGACAACCGGTTGGCGTTTCTTGATTGCTCCACAATCAGAGAGGAGGAAGGCAGCCTTCAGACAGAAGTATACAGGAAACCCACCCACACAGACCAGTACTTACTGTTCGATTCCAACCACCCACTGCAGCACAAGCTGGGAGTGATTAGGACCTTGCAACACAGAGCCCATGAAGTACCCACCAGCTCTGAGGGGAGAAAGAAGGAGGAAGAACACGTCCATCGTGCCCTCTCAGCTTGTGGATAACCTAACTGG
The DNA here is from genome assembly GCA_019453435.1 of Rhinogobius similis. Classification (NCBI taxonomy): domain Eukaryota; kingdom Metazoa; phylum Chordata; class Actinopteri; order Gobiiformes; family Gobiidae; genus Rhinogobius; species Rhinogobius similis. The sequence continues at coordinate 8,466,227 of CM033624.1, read as the reverse complement.
GCCTTTAACAAAGTCAGAAGAGCCAAGAATCAGGACAGAAAGGATAAAGACCCCAGCAGGAGGGGTGTTTCTATCCCTTATGTCTCGGGCCTGTCTGAGAAGTTTCAAAGGATTTTTAGACAACACGACATCCCTGTCTATTACAAACCTGGCAACACGCTTAAACAGAAACTGGTCCACCCGAAAGACAAGAGGCCGACAGAGAAACAGAGCAATGTAGTTTATTCGATAGAGTGCAGTGAGGACAGTTGTAAAGAACGTTACATAGGAGAAACAAAACATCCATTGCACAAAAGGCTGTACCAACACAGAAGATGTTCCTCCACCGGACCGCAGAGTGCAGTCCATCTGCATCTAAAAGCTACAAATCACTCGTTAGAGGACAGTGAGGTGAAGATTTTGAGCAGAGAGAAGAACTGGTTTGAAAGAGGAGTAAAGGAGGCCATTTTTGTAAAAAGAGAAAATCCTTCCCTGAACAGGAATGGGGGCTTAAGATTTAATTTAGCCAAAATTTATGACAGCATCCTGACACCTTGGTCCAGATCAATAGACCAGTCAAATGCTAATGAGGCAATCAGTAGTGAGGAGGGAGCAACAGCCAGCTATCAAGATAACAATAGACCTTTAGACACAGGTGAAACTAGGTGAGGCCAACCATTAATCAACAAGATAGACCAATTAATTAAATCCCAGGTGACAAACAAACAATCTTATAACAAAGACAGGAGTGCAGTGACTCCTCCCTGGGGGCTGGACTCCCACTACTTAGAGTAGCATATAAGGCCCAGGTTCCCATACCAGCTCTCTGATTGACAATGACTTTTGGATAAAAGTCGAAACGTCTCGATCTTTAAACGGCGTCCGGATGACAACCTCTGAACCCCTTTCTACGATGGACCACACCTGGACGAATGAGGGTTTACATCGATTCATTCATGCTAGTTTGATGAATCCTGGTTAGAGTCTCAGAAAGCACTCCGTTTCAAATATCAGTTTTTTTAACATCGTAGGTCATTTCAAGATATTCTGTGATGTTTTTGAGTCAATTTTTCATCGCCAGACCCTTTCTGAGCATTTCTGCCTCAAACCACGCTCATTACAACTACGTGCCTGCATTAGCATATCGGCGGAAAGCTAGCTTTGTCTCCTTCATCTATCTTTGTAATTCCCTCTGCTGCCAGTAGATGGTGCTCTAACTCAATTCCTCACGTGAGAAATGCCTGACTGATATGACTGCTCCTTTTTGCAGACCCATTTTTTACAGTTCTAAAATATGACATGCCAAAGCAAAGATACAAGAGCACAAATAATGCAGAATATGTGTTCTTTAAAGGGGCTGTACCTGATTTTTACGGTTTAGAAATGTGGAAAAACAGAAGTAGTTCAACTATTTAGGTAAAAACGAGACCGCTGCTTTCTATGATTCTATTTATATAGCGTTTTATTCTACGAGAAGCAGGAAGTGCGCCGTTAGCGTGCTAATGTTTGTTAGCTTTACCCACTCAGGGTAAAGCTCAGTGCTTATGAACTCATGGAGGTGAACATTTAGGATGTTAGGACTGAAAGTGAGACGTACATGTGACTGATGTAAAGACTTTTAAATTGACTGTTTTTCACGTTTCTAAACAGTAAAAGTCAAGTACAGCACCTTTAAAGATGCTTTACCTATTGGAAAATATAACAAAAAAAAGAACAAAAAACTAAAATTTCCAGTTGTTCTCACTTTCCTAATGCATTCCTACTAATTATAATTATTCACCGCGGTTGAGTTTTGCACATTTCAGAGACAAGAGCAGAGTTTGGGCTAACACAAACCAGCGTTACTTCCTGGATCACAGCAGATAAATACACTTTATAATTAGTCACAGAAAACACTACTGAAGGTGGGAAATGGAAGGTAATTTACATATTTCAAGTGAATGTTGGGGAACGATATGTAGGCTAAAATGGAAAACTACAGGATCCAATACGTGGTGAGAATTTGGTGGGAAGAATATTGTACGGTTCTTGATTACACCTGTTCGAAAAAGATACCAAAGGAGTGTGGATTGCTGTTGGAGGCTCTGTGGGTCATCAGGGGCCAACCATTTCCATATTTCATATTTCGGAATTGTAATGTTTTAAAATCGTATGGGTCACAGATGCAGTCATTTAAATTATGTTTATGGCTCTAAAATTCCCCGTACGTTTGAAGGTTTAAACTTTAGAGACGTCAATGTTCACAATTGGAGAAAGAAGGACCTGAGGCGACTAGCCTCTAGTGGCAAGTGAAAAAAGCCATGACAAGAAAATGATTAAAAGTTGAGCCTCCATCAATTGTCGAATGAACACTGTTCACAAAATCAAAACGAAAAGGTCTCTTTCACCCTTAGGATCCAAAGGGATGGATTTAATGAAAAAGAGTATGTCAAGCCATAAATCTGACTTTGTTTAAGATTTTCTGAAACAGATTATCATTATTATCATTTTAATTATTATTTATGTTTAAAGCAGGCCCAAGTGCAAACTTGAATTGGCCCACATTGTCCTGAGAAGTACTTTATACAGCAAATTTAATGAAAAATATTATGCGTTTTTTGTGTTGTTATTGGTCTTTAAACATGCTCGAGTGTCTTCAGTTTGACATGTCATGTTTTAGAACTAAGAATAAAATGCTTTTACATAGAAAAACATAACTTCATCACTGCATTGGGAGATGCCACATTGACTTAGCTGTGGCTCCATCTACTGGCTACAGAGGCAAACATGTAAATATATACCCAGAATGTTTTGCAGTAGGCAGTTGATCAGACGAAGTTGTAGTCCTTAGACGGAGGAATTGTTCAGAGCGAGTCTGACAATGATTTAAGGACTTAAAGGAAAAGTATTCTGCATTTTTCATATTGCTGAGAGCCTTAAATTTGCCATCTCATGTGTTTAAAAAAAACAGTTTCTTATTCATTCTATGACAGGTCTTATCAGTCACTATGAAATGACACTTACTGAGTGCATCCAGGCAGCAGATGGCGGCAGTGATAAATATACAATCTAGTGAAGTTAGCGCTGAAAAGGCAGTTATCGTGTTTAGAGGCAGAAATGCTCAGAATGAGTCTGGCAATGATTTAAGGACTAAAACAGCAGAACATTCTTAGATAAGTGACGTATGAAGTCTGAAAATACGTCTGAAAATCCTGGAAGTTCAGCAGGACGTGTGTTTGATGCTCGGGGGGGATTTTCTAACAAACATTGCTCAAAACAGCGTGAATGCAACTGCTTCAGGTATGTTTTTGATGACGGAACATTGTTAGAAGATGGTTAAAAGCTCAAAAAAGCCACTGTAGCAGAATATGTGTCCTTTAAAACAGCAAAAGATTCAGGGATAAGTGACGTCAGCATCATCTACGTCACACATCGAAGGAGTTTAGAACACAGAGTTGTGGAGAGGGACAGGATTTTCAAACAAGCCTTCGTCAAACAAACCTTAATGAAGCTAATTGCTACTCCAGGTAGCATGTTAGAACATGGTTAAAAGCAAAGTCAATTTTGCATAATATTGTGCTTTAAGCTCATGATCAAGGATTATTACATTTCCAATTTATAAAACAACTTTTGCTATAGCGCCGTGTGGATGTTAGCAACATTAGCAGTACCGCGCATTTACATTGTTAGAACATGGCTAAAAGCTCAGCAGTGTCAATTTCTCATAATATTTGTCCTTTAAGGCGTTGAGACTGAATTTAGATGTGGTGACATGCAACTTTTTTTGAACATTTCATGCTTGATTTGTGGCCCTCCGCTTGGTTTATATTTCAATATGCGGCCCTCAATGGAAAAAAAGTTTGGGCACCCCTAGTTTAAAGGACCATAACTGCACTCTTCACTCTCATGTTCTCGTGGGGTTCTATCATCATAACTGAAAACAATCACAATAAAAATTCCAAAAAACTACTTTGTGCCGCGAGTAGACATGCAAACTATTTTATCTGGTTACGCGTGTTGCTAAAAAGTTGCCCAAATCCCAACATAAACGCAACCGTGAGTCTGGATTAAGCTTTGAACTGCTTTTGCTCTGTGAGAGACCTTTCTATACGTGTGTTAAATGTGTGAATTTCTCCTGTGCACGTCCACATGTTAGCGGAGATAGTCGTCATATATGCTGACGTGTGTGCTACGCAGTCAGTTATTTTTATGCCTGGGTTTCAAATGTGCTTGGGGTGCAGAAGTGCCGGAGACGCCCGTGCATGCCGTCTTTCTGCGAGCTGCCTGTCCAACGCACTATTACTACCGCTGCGGACTTAATACCTTACGCCGACAGCCCGGAATCCGTCAAACTGCCGTGCGATGCGGGGAAATAGCTCCGTGTGCCAAGCCTAGGTCTGTGGCACTCAAACAGATGCAGCCAGGGTTCGTTGCAGTTGGTAGCTGGTTTGTTGACAAGAATGCATATTTTATATCTTTTTGTTCAAGAGTTATTCTGCAGTATATTAGTGCTAGTTTAGTTTTGATTTTAAAGTGAGAGATTGCAGGTGAATAGGAAAAAGATTGAAGATATCAATTTGAAACTTCTCCTGTTGTTTACTCACATAAATGTAAGAAAAAATATATTATGTATACACATTTTTCATCATGTAATGTATTCATTTAGAAATGAGAAATTATGTGAAAAATGGCAAAATTTCATTTTGCACACATATTAGTTTCAAAAAACTTTACAGGGGGTATTTTAGATTTCTTATTTCGTGTTGAGTTTCGTGTTGTGTTTGAGTAAACTAGATTTGACAGAAAATGTTCCTAAAAATTAAACATTGTTCTAAAACTTAGATATCAAAAAATCTTTCTGTATGTTTAATCACAATCTGAGTCCAAGATTGTATTGTTGATCTGTGAACTACCACTTTAAAGCTGGGGTACCCGACTTTAATTTATTTTTTTATTTTTTGTTAATTTGTATATTTTCAATTTTTTACCCTAAGGCTATCTTGTATAAGCAGCAAATTGTGACCACTGCATGTTTACATGTAATAATAAAGTATTTTATTTCTCATCACCATAAGAGCTGAAAGCAGTGCTCGAGTTAAAACCACAGTGGCAATGATGTATTCGTACTTAAGACTTGGGTTATGCCCAATTTAGATTTGAAATAGTCCTGTTGTAGACCCAGTTTAGATTTGATGGTGCTCAGAAAGCCAACTCTTTTCTTTGGTGGTACTTGGGGTAAAAAGTTTGAGTACCATTCAAAAATACAGTGTATTTTGCATCCACAGCTTAAGGTGAGACACCTAAATAGGACAAAAATCTTAAAAATCTTAAACATTGCCTGTAATGTCCCATCATAGCTATTTCCATTGATTGCTTAAGTGATCCTGCTTTCGATGATAACCTAAATAACCCTGCATATAATTATTGATTGTCTTACTTTTCCTCAACCCAGTGGCCATACGTAAACCCCGTTGTGTCCTTGTGTTTCAGATACATCCACACGCTGTACCTGGGCGCTCAGAGTCGGTGGCACAGCAGCGGCAGCAGGCCCAGGCGACACTTCCACTGGAGGCTGATGTTCGAGAGCGCTGACATCACCATGCTCCGCCTCCTGGAAGCCTTCCTCAAGTCCGCCCCCCAGCTCGTCCTGCAGCTCAGCATCATGATCCACGGCAACAACGTCCTGCCGCTTCAAGGTCCGAAACAATCGTAACTTTTAGACATAGACGCATACCAGTGAATCCGCTGACCCATCAAAAATTTGGTTTCCAGAAGTTGAACGAAAAAGAAAAAAAGACTGGGAAAGATCTTTTGAATGCTTCTTTAATCTGGGGATGACTGGATTTTATTAGATTGTAAGAGAGCAATTTCTTTGCTGCAAATTTACAGGAGTCGCCAAAACGGGTGACAATATAAAAGAAAGCTTTTTTTGGTATTTTAAGTTACAGTGTTTCAAAAATTACTTACTTTTTAAGAATATCAGCCTTGGTCATTCCCCTCAAGGATTAGTTAGAATGACTTAGTTCACTTAGAACCAATTTGGGGCGGTCTGAGAGTGTATCCCCTGCCAAAAGTGAACTGGACCGCTCCGTTTGAAGGGGGCCATGAGTTACTAGCTTCCAGGGCGTGCTGGCTTGGTTTCAGCTCCTGGAACGCAAGATAAAAAACATATTTGCAGTCATTCTAACTTTATTTGTTGAGCTGAGAAACTTAGCAAAACAATGCTAGCGCATGTTGGCATCAGCTGTTTCCTGTTTATCTACGCATGGCACTCGCATCAAGACCCAAAATATTGTATTTCCCGTGTATAATGCATCTAACATTATTCAAACCCAATGCAAGATATGAAAATGTGGTGTAGAGACAGAGAAATGAAATAAATGTGGATAAAGCTGGCAATAAACTGGAAGATCTTTCTTGTTTACCCTAGATTTACCCACATCTCACAGCGCCACAAATATGGAATTACTATCACCGACATTGATATTATGATTAACAACCCTCGAGCTGTCTTTGCTTGAGATATGCACCTTTAGTCAATGAACAATATACTTTACATATAAAAAATTGAGAAATTGTATGTTGAGTGATGTTTGGGACCACTCATCAAAGTTTCATTGTGATTAATTTGAAAATATTATAAAAAATCTATCAAAATGACTCAAAGATAACACAAGGGCTATGAATCAGATATGATTTAGATTTTATTCATTAAGAAAACGTGTTACGTGTTATGTTTGGGTGACGTCAGCTGTTCACATGGCGGACCCCTGAGAGCCTGGCCATGAAAACGCATTCTGCCATTAACAGAAGTGTCCCGAAACGCTCCAAAGTGAACCAGCCTGGTTGACCAGGGCCAGTTGACATGGCAAATTACTACAAGGAAGTGCTCTCATGTGTTTTTGAAATCCCTCACTCATAGATGCATAATTAATCATATACACCACTTTTCAACACCATGGAATACTTGCAATCAAGTTTGTCAGGGAAATTTTTAGATTTCTGTTGCCAGTTCCCTGCATTTTTCCTGTAGCTGTTCCTAAGTCATCAAAAGTTATGAATAACCAAGATCGCTTTGTCATTTACAAGTTACAATGTCCAATATAATTATAAATCTTAAGGAACAAATTAGACAATGTTCTAGTTCAAGTGAAAAATTATATGTGAGACAGGAAACTGACCAAAAAACAAAAAGAAAATGGAAAATAAATGTTATGCTTGTTGTATCTTCACTTAAAAATAATTATTAAATGTACAGACTACAGATTGAGTCATGTAAAATTGTCTTGCATATGGAGCCTTTATCCGTTAGTTTCTCTTCAACTATATCCATGCAGCTATTTTTTTTTTCATTTCTAGCTGCTTTACCCTCACTTCTGCCCACATCAAATAAAATAATTCAAAATGGAAAGACCAAATGCAGCACACAACACATTCCATGCACATCACAAATTCAGAATAAAGCTTAATATGGATGATTTTAAAATATCCTCGCCGTTGTCTGCAGGTCTGTCCGCCTCGGCCTCCCTGGTTTCTCTGGCCTGGATGATCGCGTCCTACCAGAAGGTGCTCAGGGACTCGCGGGACGACAAGCTGCCCATGTCGTACAAGGCGGTGATCGCTCAGATGTTGTGGCACTTCTTCACCATCGGCGCTCGGACCGTGGCCTTCGCGCTCTTCGCCTCCGTCTTCCAGCTGTACTTTGGCATTTTCATCGTCAGCCACTGGTTAGAATCACACGACAACATTCATTAACCCATTACAGTCGATGTACATTACAGGTACAATAGTGAGTATATTTAGTGGACTGCGGTTCCAAAGAAACATCAAAAAGTAAAGGGGATAAAGGACAACCTTGCCTCGTTTTGTCAACCCATCTATCAGAGTCTATATGACAAGTTGGACAATACATTTAAGATTTATTAAACATTTTGCGTATTTGCCCTCAGTTTGACAATTTTTGTAATGTTTAAGATGTTACTTCCTGGTTGGACACAGACAGGAGATATGACATGGTAGAGGTAATTTTACAATTATTTCCTAGCAAACATTTTAAAAACAAGGGCCAAAATCCATATAAATTGCACAGTTGCGTGTAAATTGTCTCTGTATTTACAATGGTGTCTCGCTTTTAGATGAGTACAGAGATTCCGTTTTAGAACTCGGCTACTTCCTGTATTTTTAAACTTCTATTTTCACAAACTGCAACTTCACAGATGTAGAACTATAGAAAATAATTGCCACAGGTGCCCTCCCACCAAACTAAGTCATAATTAGAAACATTTGTGAACCTGTCATGCAGACTTCAAATGGAATGCTGTATGTATGCTGTAGTGACTTTTTTGACTTTTTAACCATGTTCTAACAATGTTCCGTCATCAATAACATACCTGGAGCTGCATTTAGCTTCATTCATGCTATTTTGAGGAATGCTGGTAAGAAAATCCTTGCTGCATTTCCTCCATTAATGACGTTTTTCCGATTTTAGATGTCACTTATCCGACTTAAATTATCGCTTGACTCGTTTTAAGCATTTCTGCCGTCTAAACACAATCTCTGTAACTGCTAGCTTAACTTGGGCACTTAACAAAGGATTGAGTAATAACATGTTTAACCTGTAACTCAGTTAGTGCCAGGGCAAACAGAACCAGATACAAATGTTCATTTTGTTTTTAAAAAAAACATAATTTTTTTTTGCTCAAAAACATGAGATGCCAAACTTAAGGTACTCAAGAGCACGTTTGAAGACTAAGAATATTACAAAAAATGGATACAATTTTCCTTTATAGGGCATATGGAAGATTAGACTACAAATTGTCCTTAAAAACGTTCCAATTGTTACCCAGTTTGACAATTTTGGTTTATAATTGTACTTCCTGGTTGAACTTGAGCAGCAGATGTGACATAGAGGTAATTCCACAACTGTTACCTAGCAACTGTACTGTAAACATGGGCCAAATCCATGAAATAAGACAATAATTATGATTAGACAAATAATAACACCTGATAACGCCTCTATTTTGATTACATTTCCAAAGTTGCTTTTACTGTTTAACTGTTTTTGAGAGAACTCTCCAAACAGAAAGCCACAAATGTTGACCCTCATCATTATTCGTTTGGGATTGGCTCCATGTAGTAGAATTTATCTGCAAAATACTGCCAAAACATACAAGAAGACTGCCTTTATCGATTTATTACAGAAGAAATGGTTTCACCTTTGTTTATTTATGCTGACGGCGAAGCCAGTTTTTGTTTCATGCGGATAGGCCCAGTAATTGCAGAGATATGAACCATAAACCAAGACAACAAAACAGCAAATTCCACCATGGAATTCAAACTTGCCGACCAGCTCAATTTTCAACCTACTGGGATTCTGGGGAGATATTTCCCCAACAAATCCACCATAATGTCTCTTCTATTAATAGGCTAGAACAATTAGTAAGATGTAAGAGTAAAACGGTTTTCTATTTCATTTCATTTTTATCGTAACCGCAGCAACCTTATAACCACACAACACACAGGGTGAAGGATGTGTGTTTCTCATTGAATTCTGCACAAAATAAAAAAGCTAATGAAAGCAAATGAAGTAAATATAGAGTTATAGGTACAACTATGTCTTTCTGTCTGATCTTTTTATCAAATAAAATTATTAGAACCTATAAAATATACTGGGAATACGGTATTTTTGAGGGGTATGATACATTTAAAGGGACAGGTTTTTATGATTTTCTAATTTTGACATTATTTAGTGTACGAATACCTTGTAAACATAAATTATAGTTTTATACCAATCAGGCAGCTGTTTGTGGAGAAAAGTTGAAAAAACTGTTTAAAATTACAGGGAGTAAACAAATTGATGACGTCACACTTGGGAGATAAAGGTTAAGCATAATTATACAACTTTTTTCACCTTTTAAACATTGATTCAACAAAATAAAAGTGTTCACATGTGTTTTTCTTTGTCAAAGAAAAAAATCTGTGACATTTGAGGAGTTTTGGTGCAGTGTACAGGATGTTTTCTTGGTAATTTCCTAGTGTGACGTCATCATTTACAACCAGGAAGTAAAACTAAAAACCTAAAAATGTAGCTAAACTGGGGTAAAATTTGTGGATTTTGGCAGAATTTGAACTGTATTCATCTTGCATTTTAGTTAAATAAGTAATCCAGCCGGTCAGATGCACTTTAAGGTCGCGAGTCTGAAACATTCAACTGAGATAATGTTGTTACGATAAGGATGTTCCTCCTCCTCCTCCTCCACGATCGCTTCACTAGGCATGGGACAATATTGACATTTTGATAATATGACACTCACTAAAAAAATTACTGTTGGTTTTAAAACGCTATGAATATATTCCATGATTAAACAACTATTATAGTATGTTCGGTAACAATTTAGATTAAGGTTCCTTAGTTAACTATTTATAATCCATTAATAAGCACTTGTTATGTGTTTATGAGCACTTAGGCATTTAGAAGCAATTATCACATGATTATTGAAAAAACTCGTGGTTTCGAATTCCGGACCACCCTAACATCACACGATCTCTCTGGGTGGAGTCTGCATGTCCTCCCCGTGTTACCGTGGGTTCTCTCCGGGTTCTCCGGCTTCCTCCCACCGTCCAAAGACATGACTGTGTAGGTTAATTGTCAACTCTAAATTGTCCCTAGTGAATGAATGTGAGAGTGAATGGTTGTCCGTCCTTGTCTGTCTCTCTGTGTTAGCCCTGCGACGAGTTGGCCACTGTCCAGGGTGTACCCCGCCTAAGGCCCAAAGTCACTGGGATAGGCTCCAGTCACCCGCGACCCCTAACGGGAATAAGCGGTAGAAAATGAATGAATGAATGAATGTATTGAAAAAACAAAACAAAAGCAGCTTATTATTGGTGTTCTGTACATGTACTGTACATTATTAACACATTCATGTTTTGGTTTGGTTATTGGCTTATTAACATTCATAAGGTATTATAAGTGCATAAACAAATAACGAATGCTCATTAACACCTAATAAATAGTTTACTAAGGCAGTGTTTCCCAACCAGGGGTACAGGGACCTCAAGGGGTACATGAGGAATTATCAGGTTTTAAATGATGAAATGAAGATGAAATGTCCTTTTATATGAATAAAACTAGCAATAGTTGAAAATGTAGCATCTTTTTGGAGTATCTTGGATCATAAAAATAATTAAAACAAAAAATATAACAGTAATAATTGACACTATGTGACTAGTAAACCCATTTATTTGCCAGAAACTCAAGTTAAGGGGTATTCTAAGTGTGAAACAAGGGGGTACGCGAGACAAAAACAGTTGAGAACCACTGTAATAAGGAACCTTAATCTAAAGCGTTACCAAATGTACTTTGTTATACGTGAAAACAACAACCATCCAGAAGACTTTTGTAAGTATTTTTCCTGCACAATCTGGTGGTAAAATAACAATTATCATGACAAAATGTTCTGTTTTGTTTTTTTTCCGCAGAAACGAACGATTAGTGTCTACCCGATATTAGTGTTTATTGTCCCATTCCTAATCTCCAAATAGACAAGCAGGCGACTCCACTAAACCAATAATTCCTTTAATAAAAATGCCTGTAACTGAATGAATAAAAGATAGATATATTTATACCAAACTGTAAAACATTCCTGGCCATGGTGCAATTTTTAAAACATCAATTTACCAACTAAAGCATATTTCTTTATTACGCTGAACGACATCAATGGATTAGTAATTAGTATTAGCGAGCATCTGTTCCTACTGTAAAGGCTATTTTCCAGTCCACCAGGCAGCATCCACGCTTCTGACAATTTAATAGCCGTGTAAGCACAAGTTTATTTAACCTTTGCAAATGAAATAAACAAATTCACTGCGTAAAGCTCTCCTTTATTACCGCCCGCAGAATAATAATGTTTGCAAACACTGGTAATATTCCAATAGTCGGCTATTTTTAGGCCTGTCTCAGCAGAGAGGAGCTGCGAGAGGAGGTGTGAGGCTATGCTCCGCTGCTTCTAACTCAAACCTGCAGCAAACCTCGCGAATCAAGGGAGTAACGGTGAATGTGGTGCACTGATACGGCACGGAAATGGAAGGAGTACTCAATTTCATCTTCAGATGTTGATGCTTATGATGTCATATTACTTGTTATACCCGTGTCTGCAGGAGCAGCAGCAACATTGGATTTGGGACTACTTTCTATTGCAAAATAACTAAAATAAAAAGAGTACAAAGTGCAAACATTCGTTGAAGGCTTGCATTTAAAAGCGAGTATTAACGCGGGGGTACTTGATTTTCACACTGCGGGACAGGAAGTGGGTTTTTTAATCTCATCGTTAAAATTCACATGCATTCATTTTCGGTCCTGTACGCAGCTTTACAACAGCTTTTTCTCAGACGGCGAAGTGAAACTGGGGAGGACCGCCCAAGTGCACCCAATCAGAGCACTGAATGTCGCTCTTACTTTGAGACAAAATACTTTATTTAAGATGCAGACAGCACGCATAGTTTCATTTTTGTCATAAAGTACTGCTTTTACAAGATACTCTGATAAAAACACAAAATGTACTAATGTCAGATACCCCAGCTTTAAGTAAGTAAATAAGTATCTTAAAGTCTATATGACAGGTTCTCATGATATTGTAATTATGACTTATGAATTATGATGGTGATATAGTGCCTGTGGTAAATACTTAGCATAGTTTTACATCAGTGAAGTTGCAGTTTGTCAAGAAATTAAAAAAATAAAAGTTTAAAATTACAGGAAGTAGTGCTAAGTTCTAAAATGGAGTCCCTCTGTGATGTCATCAAACAGCGACGTACCATTGAAAATACAAACACAATTTATAGACAACTGACACATTTTTCTGACAGTTTAAACAGTGCTTCAACAAAATAAAGTTGTTCTTAGGTATTATTATTCGTCCAAGCATAACTTTTGTTGAATCTATGTGGATTTTGGCCCTTTTTTTCAAAATGGTTGCTTAAAAATGTATTATTTACACATCACCTTTCACAGATAAAAATCACAAAGGTCAAAGACAAAAAATATGGACTTTTCTGATATTAGACACAACCATAAGCGCCATGAAAGAACAGCCATTTTCAGCAAAAAAATGACCATAAACTTTAATATAAGACAATTACTAATTTTTATTGGCGGTTTTAGCTAAAAGTACAAGGTTAAGGTAGGAGTCAGATCTTCTTCCCTGCTGTGAGGCCAGGCACTCGGCCACTGTGCTGCCAACAGTAGGCCGTAAAGCAGCAATTAGAGAAAGAAAAATGGACTACAGAGAATCACCTATGCATTATCCATCCATCCATCTTCTTCCGCTTATCCGGGGCCGGGTCGCGGGGGCAGCGAAGGAAGTGAAGGAAGTCTGGGAGTCCCTGCTTAGACTGCTGCCCCCGCGACCTATGCATTCTAAAATACTATAATAATAATAATTTCATTTGTTGTCTCCAGTGATAACCTTGAGTATTTGCGAGGAATGCTATTGTTCGTCCATTCAAAGCAATCAAAACATTGGATTAGAGCTATGTAGAAACAGTAACCTGTGATTATCCTAGACAGGAGTCTGTCACGGTGAGACAAGGAACCAAGTGAGAGGGGTTTAAAGTGAAAGATGTTTTTTCTCATGGCTCACAATCTGGTACAGCACCTTTAAACTCATACACTGCATCATAATCTAGTCAGGCAAGGGTTATCAATAGTGGCATTTCATTAATTCCACTGATTTCTCTGTGTTTAGGTGGGTTTACTCCAGATTAAACCCCATGCACAATTTGCACATTTTCATAGGTACACTTGACCCAGTACCTCACTCAGGGTCTGGAGTCAGATCTCTAGATACTGGACTATCGTTTCCCCAGAGTTATTGAAGAATGGGTCAAATGGAGAGCGCAATATTTACCTAAAGCTTTTTGTGTCTTTTAGGTGTGTCATGACCTTCTGGATCATCCAAGGCGAGACCGACTTCTGCATGTCCAAATGGGAGGAGATCATCTACAACATGGTGGTGGGCATCATCTACATCTTCTGCTGGTTCAACGTCAAAGAGGGCCCCAGCCGTTTCCGCATGACCGTCTACTACTCCGTCACCCTGGCCGAAAACGTGGCCCTCACCGCCGCCTGGTACACCTACCGCGGCCCGCACACCTCCGACTCTTCCGCCCTGGTGGTGGTCTGCCTTGTGGCTTGCAGCTTCGCCCTCGGCACCTTCTTCATGCTGGTGTACTACTGCTGGCTCCACCCGGACGGCCCCGTGATCGGCTCGCAGTGGGGCGGTTGCGTGGACGAGGGCGTGGTGGGCGCTGGAGGGGTGGCCGGGGTCATCGACGCCTGCCTGACCCCATCGCAGGGCTCCCAAACGGACATGGTCATCACAAGTCCGCCCAGAACTCTACCCAGGACTAAGGGGGACTCCGGGGACCCCACGCCGGGCGACAGAGAGCGGGACAGTTGCTTGCCCGTGTTCCAGGTGCGCCCGTCGCCTGCTTCGTCGCCGGCCTTGCTTCACAGGAGCTCGTCGTCCTCGCGGCAGGAGGGTCCCGTGATCCGAATCGACCTGCCTAGGAAAAGGTATCCGGCCTGGGATGCACACTTCATCGACAGGCGCCTACGCAAAACCATTCTAGTCCTCGAGACGACGTCGGCCGTCAGCCCGAGGATACAGTACCGGAGTAGTTTGATGGGGAGCAAAGAGGTTTTAGAGTACGAAACCACTGTTTAAGCTCAAAAAGTGAGTCTTCAAATTGAAATCTCGAAACCTAATGCCCTGCAGTATTTCAAGGGACTCTACACTTGACAAGGAGGGATTGGGCAATATTTTTTACAAGGATGAGATTGTTTGATTGTAAAATGTGACGTGCAATCGTAGAGCAAGGTTCTTGTGTCTTACTAGGAAGGAGCTCATTGAATGGACAAGTGTGAAGTGAAAAGTTAACCAAGAGGAGCTTTCATCGTTGAACAGAGGAGTCTATGAAATGTTGCAGTCTGAAATGTAAATGAAATTAGGAGCTGCAATGCCTGTGAGTGGGGTTTACAAGAAGCCTGGTGCATGATTTCTAGCCACGTATCCTTGCAAAAAAACAGAAAATTTGCAAGGGTTAAATTGTGATGATAATTACAATGATGGTGTTTGGATGAGAATTTGAAAAGATCCAACAATGGGCCTTTGTATCCTCGCCAAGGCCAAATAAGTCACAGGGCTGACACAATACAGTACGTAACTTTTCCGCACACTCCTGCATTACTTTGGGGCGAGAAGAGCGAAAGAATTCAGAATCAATGTCATGAATTATAATTAAGTTGACTGAATGTCTATTGCCATAGTGGGGGAGTTTGCTCAGTCACAAAATGATAATGAGTATAGTGTTCATATGGTGCACAATGCATATTTACAGGACATTTTTGTTATGCTTTTCAACGGAATTGTGTCCAGTCTTACTAGATGCTCCAGATGCAAATATTGTGGTCAAGAAAATTAAATCTTCAAACTACATTAGCTGCCCATTCTCGCCAACATCATGTGGACGTGCCATAAGTTACAAAAGTGGCACTGTTAATCTGTTTCAACCAGTCCCAAGTTTGTTAATTCATTCTTGTTTAGCAAATGCTGGTCTTCGAAACATTATAAGGTCATCATGTTTTGTTCAAAAAGTGAGAGTCCTTCTGTTTACATACTAAACATAGCACACCACTGTTAAAGGTGCAGAAAAGAGTACGTAGAGTCAAAAAGTATTGATGTAAAAGCTAGCTAAACCCTGGTTTTCAGCAGGTCTGAGCTTCAACCTCCCTCATCCTGACCCAAAAGTTGGGAAACCAGAAAAACCTTTGCAACAACAACAACCTTCATGAAGCTGGTAATGCCTTGACCTCAGGTTAATTTCTAACATGACAATTACAAATCAACAAATGTTGTCTGTTATATACATAAATAAGTCTATGGCAAACTATACTGTTGTGGACTGCACTACTGTATATTGTGATTTCTGTCTCCATCTCTGAAAAGTAAGATTCATTTTAGTGAATCTCTAAGAAATACCTTTTACAACATTAGTCGTGGGATGTAAAAATTCCAAATGCTGGCCATGAATGGCTCCCTCTGCTGGACATTTTGGATAGGA
Organism: Rhinogobius similis; assembly: GCA_019453435.1. Classification (NCBI taxonomy): domain Eukaryota; kingdom Metazoa; phylum Chordata; class Actinopteri; order Gobiiformes; family Gobiidae; genus Rhinogobius; species Rhinogobius similis. The sequence continues at coordinate 8,450,150 of CM033624.1, read as the reverse complement.
CATTCTTGCAGGTTAAGATTATTACTCTTGTTGTGAAGATGCCAAATGTCTTGATGTAAATTTGGGGTCAACTGCAGTTCTTGTACAGCATTACGAATGAGCACAACTAAGGCTCCAAAGAAATCCCAGATGTTTTGAGTAGCATCAAGTAGTGCCAAGCAAAAAAACTATCATGAAAATACTCATACGCACTTAAGTGTCAGCTCTCCTTCAAATCCAGAGTTGGGGCAAATGGAACCTCAAGTTGAACTACTGGCAGGAAAAGCCAACAAAGCTGGATACAATGCTTGTCCTGATAACGCTCAAAGAACATTGCCTCAACAGTGGACGGACTGATGTTGGAACAGCTGTATGGCATGGCAGTGGTGCTCTAAATATAAGTCAATCACCATTACGTCTGATTGATTGCAGGTTAATGTACAGAAAATGCATATGTCAAAACGTCCAATCAGAGGGCACAGAAACGCTCGCTCTGATTGGGTAATTAAAGGGACAGTTTTGTCGTTTAAGAGAATGGGGTTCCGTGCAGCGTTTGTGGATGGGCGAGACCATAGTGTGAACAGACAGTGGTAAAGAAAGAAGAGGTGGAATTATTTAGGATTTGAAAGAAAGGTGGCACTGAATGGTGTTTGAATATAAAGTGTTCTTTGTAGGCAATTTTACCTCACTTTAGAATTTTTCTGTGGGAGAATTTCGGGATAAAGAACATTAAAACAAGATAATATAATAGCTATTAGTGGCAATATTGTAGTAAACACATTTGTAATTATGAAACAATAATACAGCCAAAAAATGTAAGAACAAATGTATTTGGTATAAGTATGTAGAAGATTTTCATTGTAATGTTTTCATTTAGAATTAAAGGCATTTGATGTGTAAAAACGGCCAAAATGTCACATATTTGGGAACCTTAAATCTAAAAAATGGACAGAACTGGGTAAATATTTCTTGGTTCATTTTGTGCACGTAATAGTTACAAAAATTGATTGAAGTGTCCCAAATATGTTCAATTTTGGACGTTTTTACACATAAATGACTTATCGCTGCATAAAAACATTACATGATGAATATTGTTTTGTTACAATTATATGAGTAAACTACAGAAGAAGTTTCAAATTAATTTCTTTAAATTGAATTTTTTTTCCAATTCACCTGCAGTGTCTCGTTTTAAAATGTGAACATGGCTTCTTGACACGTATTGGACAAAAAGAATGCACTATATGTAGTCTTCAGGCAACGTAAAAATGTTAGTGTACAACTAAAATGCTGCGCTAAATATTTATTAGCTTTCAGAAGGATTTAGACAAGGTTACATTTTCAGGCACCTTTGTGGGTTATAAGTCTGTAAAAAGCCATGGAAAACCCTTCAGATAGATTCAAAATGGTGCCGACCGCCTTAGGTGACGAGTTAGCATGACGTTAAGCTAATCCTGCAACTTCTGATCCAGCTCTTGCAAAATGGAGCAGAGATTCCATGTTTCAGTGACCGAACCCGTACAAGAGCGTCTGTACCTGCCAGACATGTGACCTGCACGCCACCCGCAGCCATCTTAGTTCTAGTCGCTGATGTAAACAAATGTAAACTCCAAAGAAAATCTGCATAAACTGTTAAAATATCAGAACAGTCCTATTACTGTCAACTGTGTTTCTGACAATCATACAACAACAAATTATTGTTGTACAAAAGTATAGCTCCATTTTAAAATGCAAATGTGGCTTTATTGTAGCGTTTGTTATGTAGAAAATGCTAATAAATGATTAGCAGTGGTAATTAGCATACGGGTCAAACATAATGTACTCAAAGGAATCAACTGAAATATGACTCTTATGTGTCTGAAACTTTCCCTGTGTTTGGTAACGGTACGACTCTAAATTATTAATTGGGGTTTTTTGAGATTATTTGTTATAAGCCCTGTTCAGACCGCAGCGACAAAATCGCGCCTGTCGCCCCTAGTTTGTCGCCTGTGCATTTAAGGACAGTCGCTTTGGTCGCCGGAAAAAAAAAAAAAAGTCACCAGCGGACACACGGCGCGACCATCACACTGACCTGCTGCTAAAGTTTAGATTCCTGGGAGCGGGCGTTCGGGCCCACATTTTCCGCTCTGTTGTCGGGCCGGGCCGCGGACCTGGGCCGTGTGGGCTCGGTCTCAGGGCAGAGACGAGCACGTGTGGTGTCACGTGTGTAACATGCACTTTGCGGCAAAAGAGCGCGGTGTGCAGCCAGCGCTGTGTTGTTTTCCTCCTCATCATCCGATAAAGTGGTCAAAATATGTGACGGCACCGTAATAAAAGTGCGCGGCTGCTACACGGAGCAGAGGAGAGAGAGGGAGAGAGAGCCACGGATGCCCTCCCAAAAAGCTGAAGAAAAGAGCGAGGGAGAGAGATCATTGGGCCAGCGTCAGCGGAGGGACAGGCACTTCTGGAACAAGTGACAATCAATCATGCGTTTGGTTTGTTTACTTCCTTCTTCCCGATAATGAAATACATAGTTACGTCTCTCAAGCGTGGTCTCTGATTGGTTGCCATCCGCGGCGGTCGCTGCATTGCCCGCAGAAAGTTCAGCTTTGTTTATCTTCTGCGACAGTCGCGCGAATGAAACGATTTTGCGGCCGCCGCCGCAAAGTTGCTCTTGTCGCGTCGCACCGCAAAATCGTAGGAGGCTTTTGTCGCGCGACACCATAGACTTTACATGTAAACTGGTCGCTGCGGTCTGAACGCCCCTTTAGAGCTTTCTTTGATGAAGGTCTTTGCCATTTACCTAAAAATGCGTGTTAAGTCGTGAAAAAAGTCGTTTAAATCCTCGATATCTGCACTGACTGCTCTATGAGACGTTGGTTTGCAAAAGCCAAGGCATTTCAGGCAACATTTGTGAACCAATTTTGCGTTTGTAAAAAGGAGCAGTACAAAAAACACTGCGCTTCTCATAGAAACAACGTTTCCAATCAGGTGCATTTAAACTATTGGCTCATGCCAATATACGTAGGTCACATATCAAGAATAAAATTAAGTGTTTAGTTTTTGTACTTTGCCTTTTTATGAACGCAAAATTGGGTCTCAAATGTCGCCTTACATGAGTTGTATTTGGTAAACTGAAGTCGCACAGGGCAGTCACCACAGATATAAGGGCTTTTAACAGATTTTTCATAACTTTACACAGACATTGTACAGCCAAAGACCTTCATCAAAGTAAGCACTAAAAGCTCAAAATCACACAAAAATGGAATTAATACTTAGTGCGGCACAATTACCAAACACAGGGAACGTTTCAAACACTTATAAGCCGTGTTTCAGTTGTTTCTTCGAGTCCATTATGTTTGGCATATATGCAAATCACCAATGCTAATAATTTATTAGCATTTTCTACATAATGCTGCAACAAAGCCACATTGCATTTCAAAATGGAGCTATACTTTTGTACGATCTTGTACGATTTTGTACGATTTTGTCATTTGTTGTTGTATTATTGTCAGAAACACAGCTGACTGTAAAGATCAGGACTGTGCTGTTATTTGAGCAATTTATGCTGATTTTCTTTGAAGTTCACATTTGTTTACATCAGCGACTAGAACCAAGATGGCTGCCGGCGGCGTACAGGTCACATGTCTGGCACCCACAGCAGCTCAAAACTGCAGACTGAAATGGAAAGAACTACTTGTTGCTGCTCCGTCTAAAAATGCAAAGAACCACGCTCTAGAAAATACAAAACTGTCCCTTTTTGCAGTATTTTGTTGTAGAGGTAAAAAATAGTGGTGCGCTGATTATATATCGACTTGAATAAAAACATCTTAGTGAGTTCAAAACTCTGCTCATCTTTTATTAATTGATGCAAGTATTTCTGTTGATTTATTTTTGTATTTGTTTTATATCTATTTACAATATTGTTTACACACTCGGTGGCCATGTCTTTGGTATGACTCTTATATTAAGATGTAAAAATGAAAAATAGATTTTTTTTACTCATTCTATATATAAATATATATACGTGTACATACCAGAGTGGCGCTATATAGAAAGTGTATGTATGAGTATGTGTGCCTTGGTTTGTATGTATGTTCTTGTAAGTGCAGTATGTAAGTCTTTTTGATAATGCTGCTTAAACCGTCTGAGTGAAACAGACAGAAAATAAACCTGTGGTGAAAATATCTATGACAATGTAAAAAAAAAAAAAAAAGGCCTAAAAATGCTGTACTGTAGTTGGGAACAAAACGTAGTAAACATGGCTTCAATGCCACCAAAAGAAATGTGTGTCTTCATTGTGTCCAAATACAACACAACACAAAGGTGTTTTATTTCTATTGTTGTGTGACCTTATTCAAAGATCACTCACTCATCAGGTACTGATTATGAAACGGTGTTCACGTTCAATAGGGCTGAAGTTAATGAATGAAATAATGGAAAAATAGGTTTTTGAACAGACTCCAAAACATGTCATGAGCAGAGAGAAGAGGTTTAATGACTCTGTTATCATGTATTCATTATGAATCATTGGATGTGTGTAGTGTCTTGCAGGACATCCAGTGTGCTTTACAGTGCATCATTCCTCACTGTGTGGTGATGACCTACTTTTGTCTGCCACAGCTGCCCTGCGGCAGACTGATGGAAGCCAGGCTGCCAATAAGGCAATGTGGATGAGCAGTTTGCACAAGAGCCACTGCTGCCCCCCTGTGGCTCCTGGTGTCCTGGCCCTGCTTTGACAGGATCAGGCATTGTATGGCTGCTATCAAAAAAAAAAAAAAAAAAAAAAATATGTGTAAAATTTGAATTTTTAATAATATTTTTTTTAAATGTATTGTATTGTAAATTATATATATAAGTTTAGTCAAATTTAGTAAAATGTTGTGTTCTGCACAAATAAGTAATGGTTTGTTCCACACACCTACACTGCATTTGTGCAAGAATAAAAATGACTTTTAAAGTTGTTTTGAGCTCTTCTGATCATACCACCAAACCAAAGGTCTGAATCCCAGCTCCCACTAGTGCCTTTGTGTCCTCGGGCAAGACACTTACTTCACTTACCATGTAAACTGCTGTGAGTGATGGGTGGTGGTGGTGTGAGGGGATGACACAGATTGGCAGCTGTCAGTCTGTCCCAGGGCAGCTGTGGCTACAGTAGGTGTGTGGAGTGCATTAGTTTGGTTAAATGCTGCTTTAGTCAGTAGCTATTTTTGCAGGTTTGACAATCTTTTGTCTTATTTCAAGCTCAAACATCAACAGTGAGGACATTTTACATCTTAATAAATCTAATCAAATATTTGAATATTTAATTCAACTTTTTTGTGTAACATTTCTTCCAATAAATAAGACAAAACAAACGCAAGCATTGTAGTATTATTATCAAAAATAACTTAGATTTTTTGTTTTATTTTATTTTATTTTTTGGCTTTAGTTCCACAGTAGGGCTTTAACTTATCTTTCTCTTGCAGTCGTGCAAATAGCCTGTCCATCACCAGTCCAAATTACATGTCAGGTCTGTGGAGAGGGAAGCCCGCTCACAAGAGGGAGCATTATTTTGACCATTAAATGAAATGTACCTCAGTGGGGCTTTAAATAAAGGAGAACAGTGCATTACATGTGAGCACAGACAGCCACAAAAAAGAGTAATGGTAAAAAAGAAAAAGATCCACGGTTGGTCTTTGCTTTTGTTGCCATAGAAACCAGGCAGCGCTGAATAAGACAAATGGCTCTACGTCACCTTTCTGTGTTGTCTGAACATGGGCTGGTGTTGCCTCCTTGTGGCCAAAAGCACGTTTTACAATTACATTTGACATGTTATGTATATATTTATGTTTTTATTGTTTACTGTTTAGTTAAAGGTGCACTTGTAGTGGGGTGTTTGCTATGCATGCCCTAAAATGCTGTTTGTGTAGAATGTTCCACAGTATGACATTAAACATATCTATCATGTATTTATTTTCAAGTCTTTTGTGTCCCTGCAAAAACCTTTTTTACTGGGAATGGGCCTTCTCCACAGATTTGATCTGTAATTTGGCCCGGTGGAGCAATCTACTTGTCTGAAACAATATATATTATACATTTATTTATTTTAGTTGTTTCAAATTATAATTTTCAAATTGCCCCCATACATTTAAATTATTGTTAAATAAATATAATAATAATTAAATATAATAATATAATTAAATAAATTAAAGTAAATAGTCCTGTTTATGATTTAACAAAAACAACAAGAGAAGAAAAAAAATCTTCATCTTATTAAGAATCAAACCATATCTCAAATAAAACAGCTTTTTACATACACTCATACGTAAGATATTATTATAGTAATTGTTTAGCAGCCAGTCATCATAGCCATCATCAATATTATTTCAAGAAGTTTACAAAAGTTTGCCAAACTTCATAAAATTCGTCCAATAAATGCTAGTTTTCAGGTGCTCCTTTATCCACTGTTCACTCTGGGGTCTTACTTTATGTTTCCATTTTGGATATTTAGTATTCTTGTGTTGAGTTAAAGGACAGACTTTGTGGGCACATGTGAAGTAAACACAAGCATCAACCAGAATCTTGCGACCGATCAATGCAGAGATATGTCCAAGTACTTCCTGCCAGAAGCCTTTAAGCTTAGGACATTCCCATAAACAATGAATAAAGCTTCTAGTTTCAATATTGCATATGACACCGTTAATAAATTAAAAAAAAAATCTACAGGAGTGAGACATTTAGAATATTGATTGAAGTAGTTTTTACACATTTAGATTTATTTACAATTCATAGAGCGTAAAATAATAATAGTAGTCACAAATGATCAACTTTTTTAAGTGTGGCGTTTTTAGGGGTTTGTAAAGTGATTCAGTTTAACATGAAACAAAAGCCCCCTGAGAGTAATGGTGCGTTCCTGCCGTGTTCCACGACTTACTGAACATAGAAAATCTAACATGGTTGCGTCCTGCGTTATGTGAAAGATAAACACCCTCCAGCTCCATTGGCAATAGTACGTACTTTTGTTCATTTTCTACCGCTTATTCCCGTTAGGGGTCGCGGGTGACTGGAACCTATCCCAGTGACTTTGGGCCTTAGGCGGGGTACACCCTGGACAGTGGCCAACTCGTCGCAGGGATAACACAGAGAGACAGAGACAAGGACAGACAACCATTCACTCTCACATTCATTCACTAGGGACAATTTAGAGTTCTCAATTAACCTGAACACAGTCATGTCTTTGGACGGTGGGAGGAAGCCGGAGAACCCGGAGAGAACCCACGGTAACACGGGGAGGACATGCAGACTCCACCCAGAGAGGTCGTGTGATGTTGGGGTGGTTCAGAATTCGAACCCACAATCTCCTTCTTGAGAGGCAGAAGCTCTAGCCGCTCTGCCACCGTGCACCCGCGTACCCACGTACTTTTGTTATTTTACCTTTTCAGAGGCAATTACACACACGTTAAAAACACATAGCTTGTTATGCTAGCCGTGTTATTGAGCTGTGACGCAGTTGTAATGATTGTGTTTAAACAGCTGAAAAGCTCAGTCTGACAGTGATTTATGGACTTAAAAACAGCGCAGAAGATCCTCAGAGCCACGTAACACGTCGAAGGAATGGAGTGTTTTCGAAGGTTGGAGGGAAGTCTGAAGCTAGTTCATTTTAAAGGCCTTACATCAGTCACATGAATCTCTCACTTTCCTAGTGCAGTCCCAGCGTCCGAAATATTCACCGCCATGAGTTTAGAAGCACTTTACACACGCTTCTGAGCCCAGAACGTCACGGACCGCCACGGTAAAGCTAACAAACATTTTCATGCCAACGGCGCGCTTCCTGCTTCTCTCGTAGAATAAAACCTTCTATAAATAGATGCATAGAAAGCGCTATGGTCTCATTTTCACCTGAATAGATGCTTTTACAATATCTGTGCTGGGGGATGAACACAGATTTTACTTTATTACATGCAAAAAAATAAGGAACGTGAACCAGATCTTTTTTTTTTCACATTTCAAAACTGTAAAATCAGGTACAGCCCCTTTAAAGGAGTTTTTGTTGTCCAAAAACAGCTTTGCTTTCTGTTTGTCTCCAGGAGATGGCTTTGTTTTATTCCATCTCGAAGAGAATAGGATGTTTCAAGCTTTAGATCAACAAACTACACCTCCAACCAACACCACATGAGGTCAAAACATGTGACCCAACTGTACTGTAAAATAAAGTCAGAAAATTGGTCTAGATAAAAAATAATCAGAAAAAATAGTCCAAACCGTTTTACCTTTTTACAGTTTAAGAACTGAAATAAACAAATCTGGGTAAACAAACCAAACGTAAATATACCGTTTGTGTATGTGCCAGTGCTTTATCTCACACAATGAGCGTTATCAGTCCTGGTGGGGTTTCCTCTCGGACAGGAAATGGGCTTCCTCTACTTCCTGTTCTCCGGAGCTCGGCCCTAGAGGCTTCCATCAAGAACAATCAGTGTAATGCGAGTGGCAGGGACTTAGCAGGGCAGAAATGAGGCTAAAATAAGACAAAACAATGGACAAATTCTACTGTGAAACTGAAGACAACTTGGAAAATATGTGACGAGGACAAGGATTAAGAAGAAAACCAGCAATGGACTACGAGCCAAAGAAATCCAAAAAGGTACCGCATTATTTATGGTAGTACAAAAATTTGGGGGTGATACCTGATTAGACTGACTGGAATTCTAGATTTTTTTAAAGTCACCTGTAGGAGCTTGTAGTAAAGTAGTTTAGGCCCTTCATTTCCAACCAGTGCACCCGGAAACACTACTGTGCCTTGCGGTTTTGCCTGGTGTGCCATGAAAAGATGTCCAATTTGGATTCACAAATGGATTTAGTAGAACAATTTACAATTTGGGAGTGTCTTGAACAAATTTCCAGTGTTGCCCATTAAAAGAAGAGACTACGGTGGAGCCCCATAGTCTAATTTAATCCCTCATAGTTTAAACACAAGCTAAACAATTAACTTGTATGACAAATAATACTGTTTGTCAGGTGTATTATTGTAAAAGCATAAAAAAGGAAACTACATAATTCAAAAAGGAACTGTTTAAAGATTGAATAGAGGCAATAAGTGACATTTTTACACCAACATTTGCATAAACTAGATTTGAGATTGCGTGTGCCACCATAGTCTCAGCAGAATCTATGGGAAACACTGTATTTCTACACCAAAAAAGAAAGCAAACAATCACCATTGCCAACTTTAAAGAACCAGACAGTGGCATGGACATAATCTGCGACATTATATGCCACATTTTTTACTAAAAGGTCTGGTTTGGTAATGCTTCAGAGGGTTGTGTGCAGTGGTATTTTTACAACCCAATAAAAGTGTCCCGCGACTCAGAAAAGGTTGAAAAACACTGGTTAAGGAAGGTTCACGGTGACATTTCGTCCACGTGCACGGAAGGAAAACCGGATAACTGTCCAATTTTTTTTTTTTAATGGAAGTCGAATCTCAAACATCCCAGTAACACACGTGGAGAAGTCTGCAGCTCTGTCCGAATGTCCTCTCCAGTCCCTAACCCCTCATTCACTTCACGGTCCTGCACTCTGGAGTGGACTAAATGGTGCACTCGGTCACGGAGCGATTCGGACACGCAGCCATGGATCTGTTGTATCAGCTCACTACTTTCTCCTCGCCGCGGGTCACATGACTCTGGCGTCAGTGAGGAAAAAAAGTCGGCAAAACTCTGATAAAAAATGGATCTCTGTATTGAAAATGGGTCAAATCCCCCTGACACGCACATATTTACACATTTTATTCATCATGGATCAGACATGAAGCATAAAAAACAGACTGGATTATTCAACTTCTTTTCCTGAGATTTGAGATCTGTTCACAACTCAAGCTAAATTTAGCGGCTAATGCTAGCAACTGTGCTGCTAATGGTTTGTTTAAAGTGTTTTGTTCAGAATCACGGTTCAACAGTTCGTTTAATCAGCTCCTCTTTCTGCTTTCATTCAGTCGTGTTGTGACCTGTCGCTGTCTGCTGTTGTTTTTCCAACTCTCGCAATGCATTGTGGGAAATATTGAGTGCACTTTTCCACCTGCTGGACATTCGGACAGTACTAAAAATGGCGTGACTACTATATAGAGCAGTGGTTCCCAAAGTTGGGGTCAGTACCCCTCAGGGGGTTGCGAGGGGTGAGCTGGGGGTCGCAAGATTTTTTTTTTTTTTTTAATTCAAAACAGTATCTTTTAGTGAAATAGGGTCCAATAAGACCATAAACTATTCAAATAACCAACATTAAACCTGATTTAACAGGCTTTGACACTCATTTCACTTTGGGGGTCCAGAGTTGTTTGCATGGCTATTTTAGGCGTCCCGGCCAGAAAAATTTGGGAACCCCTGATATAGAGTGCTTTAAAGGGAACGGTGTGGACATGTATGTTGTCGTATTCCTGCTGTTGTATTCCTACTCGGAGCAGACTGCACCAGGTAAGAATGAAAATCAGTGTTTGGACGTGTACTCGCCTGTTTTAGATCAGCAGTGATGACAAACTGCATCCCTCCGCGGCGGACTAGCACGTGTTTTGGTCCGCTGCGTCAAAGTGAAAGTAAAAACACCAGAAGTTCATTGTGTTTAAGTGTGCAATTACTTGTGAGCAGTTGTTTTGTTTTTTGTTTTTATTTGAACAGCTATGTGACAACACCAGGGCTGTCGAAGTTAATACGTTAACTAGCGCAATTAATCATAGACAATCGACACGGATTAATCCCACAGTCTGTTTTGACCAAACTCACACTTTAAGATGAAACAGGAAGGCTTTGTCTGAGTGAAAGAAAGAAGCACAGGAGCAGCGGTGAGATCACATGGTTGATGATGAGCACGATGAGACAGATTGTAGTTGAATATTGGGCGCGCCGTGACGAACATAAAACTTGCGTGTGAGCGATAAAAATGAGTGAAATAGGATGCCAGGCCAACTCGAGCGGCCTGCATCTGTCACCGTGAACAGAAGAAACATTCACCTGAAACGTGTAGCCACACAGAATTTATTTAGATTTTTGAAATTAGGAATTAGGAAAATAGATATTTAGACAAACAATCAAAAAAGCTTGCAAAATGTGATTAATTAGGATTAATCGTTTCAAAAGTTTGAATAATCTGAATAAAATTTTTCAGAATTTATGCAGGTTTTAGTAAGTCAAACTGAATGCTTTTCAATGCCGCATTTCAAGATTTTTAATGTAATAATCAACGTCAAAACAAGACATTATGCTTTTATCATGTCAAAACTACTGGCTTGTAACCATTCCACTGGACAACAGTATGACGAGAACGTAATAAACTACTTTAAAATGTTAAAAAAGCTGAGAAAACATGACATTTAAACCATGTTGAATGTATGTATGGGATTCAAGATATATTTGAATGTTAAACTTTGTGAATGTTTTCAAAGTAAAACAACTTCATGGATACAGCGGCTCTGGGGGGACAAGGACTGCAGAAATGATTTTCTCTTTATATTTATCTATATGTATTGTTATGATGGATAAATCTTTTTTGTCAAAATGTTTTTAGATGTAATGTCTGTAGAAACTGAATTAACGCTTTTTAATTAATTTTAAAGCCTTATTTTTGCCTAAATTATTGAGAGCGCCACTACACACATTTATCGCTACTTTCAAGGTTAGCAACATAATTAAACTCTACTTTTGTTTTCAAATATCACTATTCAATTTCCTATTTAATTTGTCTTTGAGAAGAACATACCGTGGATATAACAAAAGAAGACGTAATGGAAGTTGTTGGAGTAAAATATCACTGTTCTTCAAATTCAAGTGCTACATTAGAAAAGACCATATAGGCCGGGGCGTAGCACCAAATTCTGAGCCCCTGATGCAAACCTTCTTGCTCGGGCCCCTAATACATAATTTTGTATACAATATATTTATCCCAGGAAATTTTGGTTTGATCAGTTATTATTGTTATTTTTTCATTCCCTATTGACAGAATATTTATAGACATTTTGCGTAGCTACTGGCTTATATTATGTTACAGTACTGTTTGTTTTTGCGCTAACCACCACACAAATTTCACAAACTTCTCGAAACGTATTATTACAGTAAGAAAATACACTAACTGCACATTGTAATCACTAGTTTTCTTTATTAAGAACTTGGCTAATCTTTTTTTAAATGAGTGACGGGGCCCTCAGATGACACGCATAATTGTATTTAGTCTCTCAAGGACTTTACTCAAACACAATTCATTTTATTCCTACAAAAATAGACTAAAACATATAGGAATGTAGCTGAAAAAAAAAAAAAATCATGCTTCTGAGGGCCCTTCCCTGCTTTGGGCCCCGGGGGAAACCAGTACCCTTCCCCCCCACCGGTCCGACGCCCCTGTCCGTAGGCGTGCATTACAGTTTCCCGCGTGTCATCGCTGACGTCTGCTCCTCTAGGGTTTCGTGTCGCCCATCAAGCGCCTGGTCTGGTCCAAGTCGGGCCGCAGAGCTGTGGACCGGGGCAGTGTTTACCGTCGCCCGCTGCACACGGTCCCCCTGTACGCCCCCGACTACCTCATCCACCCGGAGAGGCTCATCTTCGACTACGTGGAGAAGGAGGTCAAGGTGGGTCAAGTGTGCGTTCAAGAGATTGTCTTCTGATCCGAAGGTCGGCGGTTCAAATCCCGCTCCTGACATAAACATCCTTGGTTGAGCGGTCAGATCCACTGACCCACAGGTTGGCGGTGCAATTGCTCCCGCAGGTGAATACTGCCGTTGTGTCCTTGGGCAAGACACTTAACCCGCCTTGTCCCCAGTGTCTGCGTACACTGGTGTGTGAATGTGTGAGTGAATGGGTGAATGGTTCCCTGATGGAAAGCGCTTTGAGTGCCTCGAAGGTGGAAAAGCGCTGTATAAATATGTGACCATTTACCATTTATTGTCAATTATTATTCTTGACTTGTAGTTTCTTGGCCATCTGACCTGGGTGTCCGTGTCCTTGAACCCGTCCAGTCGAGATGAGCTGCTGCAGCTTTTGGACACCGCCAGGGTAAGTGTAATGAATAATAAGGATTGTCTTTGTTTCTATGAATCCTTTTATTTATCAGTATTAATTTATTTGCTAATTATGATGTACTTTTTTACTTGCACTTTTACATCTCCTGTTTCATCTACTATTTCACAAGCCAAGGGCCGTGCAATAGTCAGATTTTGAATGTGTATTTCTGACTGATGATTAATCTTAAAATAAGAAAATAAATTTGCCAATGTGGTAAGTAAAATAATGGCAGATAATTTAGCTTGAAGTAAGAAAGTAATGTATGAAACAAGTCAGAAACGGTTTGAAACATCTCAAATAATCTAGTTCCACCAAATCTAATTTTAACTAGTCAAAACGTCTGAAATGAAGATTAATCTGCGTTTTCACACATTAAAGTAACAAGAACCAATTCCCCAGTCTCTAGTTAGTCAGAGGAACCACTCAGTCCCCCTTGGTCGTGTTCACACGGCAACAGAGGCTGAAAGTGGGTCTAACTGGTTTAACATTGGCGTCTGTGTACTATAAAACATTTAAATTAGGGGTGCACCGATATATTGTTACATTCACGTGAGTGATATCGGTTTCAGCCAAAATCACCGATAACAGTGCTCCGATGTTACGCTCCGGTGATGAAACTCTGCCATCCCCCGCAGAAACAGGAAGAAAACTGCAGCTCCATTCACAGAGACCTTCTGCAGAACAATCTATAAACTTTAGCCCAGTCTTTATTCTGAGTTAAAAGACCCAAAAAATGACAAAGTTGCAGGCATTTAAAAGACAAAACTCATCATTAAATACATGCGTGGCAAATTCATGCGTGATAAATGCAATGTTTTTTCCAGACATTATTTGACTAGTTTTTCTCCTAAACAATCACTTTAGACATGTTCCCTCTAAATAATGTTTGTGGGAGAGGTTTTAAGAAGAGGAGAAGAGCTCTGAGTGTGTGAGCAGACACAGACTGAGGAGAAGCGGCTGTTACAGTCAGTGGAGGAGGAACAACATGATGACACTCAGAGAGACTGTGGATACAAGAATGGAAGAGAGAGGCTCATTTTACTGTAAAGAATAATCATATTAAAGCTACTGTCTACCATGTTTAAAATAAATAGATTTATTATTTTAGGAATAACTTATGAAGGAGGTCTATTTTACAGCTAGTTTACAGCTATAATTCTTTGTTCAAAATATTTGAAAGTGTTTCAAATGAAAATACACAAGTGTTCAAAATATGCAAACAGGACAAAGAAAATATCGGCCTAATATCGGTTATCGGTCCTAAGTAGTTTAATTTTATCGGTGTCGGCCTAAAATGTCCATATCAGTGCACCACTAATTTATATATTTAAGTAAGTATTCCTTATGAGTTGTGTAAACCCGCACATAGAACTCTGATGCACATTGCATTTTTGCTCCTGTGTCAAAGTCATTTCTTTTGTTGATTTGTTGTTGATTTAAGGTGAGACGCTGCAGGTGAATAGGAAAAAATCTTAAATTTAAACATATTTATTTGAAACCTCTCCAGTAGTTTACTCACATAAATGTAAGAAAAAAATGTATTAGAAGTTTTTCATCATGTCATGTTTTCATATAGAAATTAGGCATTTTTTGTGAAGGAATGGCCAAAAATATACATATTTTGGGACATATAAAACCGAAAAATGGACAGAACCAGGTTTAAATTTCTTGGTTAATTTTGTAACAAATTAGTTACAAAAAATGTAGGGATTTTGGATTTCTTATATGGAGATAAGTCTGTTATCTAAAGTTCGGGAGCAGGACCACACCTCATCCACGCCCCTTCCGGTGACTACTCTATTTAAGCTTCCCGGTCACACACACCAGTGTTCGTTATTTCGTGCCCCTCCCTCCCACCCTCTTCTAATTGTTCTGTATTATCCTTTAGTCGGGGGGTATCGAGGCCCGGGAGCCTGCTGCCCTCATCGCTAGAAGCCCCAAAACGGCATTTATCATCTACTCTCATGCATGTTATCGTTCTCGTTCACCAATAAACTTCTGCATCCAGCTTGAGGTTGTGGTCCTTGCTAGTGAATTAGTTTTTAAGTAAACTAGATTGGACAGACAATTGTCCTAAAAATTCAAATTTCGCCTAATTTTTTTTAACTTAAATCTTCAATAAATCAGTTTTAGAATTAGATATAAAAAAATCCTTCTGTACGTTTCGTTAAAATCTTGTTGAGTCCAAGCTTGTACAGTTTGGTGTAGGATCTACTTTAAGGCTGATCTTTATGTCCCGAGGAGAGAAAAATGCATTTTAAGAAAACGGCCTTTGAAGTTACAATGTCCCAGAGAAATCTATGGATGACGTGAATTAAATTAAGCAATAAAACTATTTTAGGAGCAGATTGGACAAGTTTGTTGTTTCCACATGAAACCCGATATGCTGAGAGAAAACTGACCAAAAAGATTAGTTTTGCCTGTAGTGTCTCGCCTTAAGTAGAAGAAGGATTAACAAAAATTGTTATCCATCAAAGTTAATGTTGTTAATGTGCTTCTTTTAACAAAAAAAAAAAAAAAAAAAAAGCCTTATCTGACTGAAAAGCACCCTGCCCCTGAGCGGGAACTAAAAAAAGTCTCTAGTTCCTTTGCTTCATGAACAGGTATCAAATAGGCACAAGAACTAAAAAAAAAGTACCAGAAACAACGGCAAAACTCCTAACATACCTCGAAATCGAATTTGATCTGCTTTTTGTGGCGCGTCTCTCTTCTCTGAGCCCCTGTGCGTCTGCCCTGTGGTCTGCAGCAGCTGAAGGTTCTCCCCCTGAAGACCAGCGTGGAGCAGGACTGCATCTTGAGCCTGTCGGCCCGCTGCCTGCTGCTCACCTGGAGAGACAACGAGAAGCTGCTGATGCGCATCCCCACCCACGAGATCGCCGCTGCCTCCTACCTGCGGGACGACGCGCTGCACCTGCTCGTCCTCAAGACAGGTGAGGGGCAGGGGACGCCGGCGGGACTGCAGCCCGGACGGGGGAGAGGGCTTTTCAAAGGTTCTGAGAAAGGTCGGAACACTTATCTGAAGATGTTTCTGCGCCTGCGTTGAATAAATGTAAAGTAAGGAAGTTCAAGGCCATATTGTGGAACATTCCAGGCAAGCGACACATCTCCATGGAGACAAGCAGACCCCCGAACATAAGCGTTACGTGGTGTGCCTCTGATGAAGGGCTAGTCAACTTAAGGTCCAGGGGTCAAATCAGGGTCTCCCAGGGATATGATCTGGCCCCCAACCCGTCGTCCAATAATATAGAAGATATTTTATTTATCACGTTATTGGCTTAGACCTGGTTTAGACCTGGTATAGTCCTGGTTTAGTCCTGGTTTAGACCTGGTTTAGACCTGGTATAGTCCTGGTTTAGTCCTGGTTTAGACCTGGTTTAGACCTGGTTTAGTCCTGGTTTAGTCCTGGTTTAGACCTGGTTTAGTCCTGGTTTAGACCTGGTTTAGTTTTGGCTTAGTCCTGGTTTAGACCTGGTATAGTCCTGGTTTAGTCCTGGTTTAGACCTGGTTTAGTCCTGGTTTAGACCTGGTTTAGTTTTGGCTTAGTCCTGGTTTAGACCTGGTATAGTCCTGGTTTAGACCTGGTTTAGTCCTGGTTTAGTATTGGCTTAGTCCTGGTTTAGACCTGGTATAGTCCTGGTTTAGACCTGGTTTAGTCCTGGTTTAGACCTGGTTTAGACCTGGTTTAGAATTGGCTTAGTCCTGGTTTAGTATTGGCCTAGACCTGGTTTAGACCTGGTTTAGTCCTGGTTTAGACCTGGTTTAGACCTGGTATAGTCCTGGTTTAGTCCTGGTTTAGACCTGGTTTAGACCTGGTTTAGTCCTGGTTTAGTCCTGGTTTAGACCTGGTTTAGTCCTGGTTTAGACCTGGTTTAGTATTGGCTTAGTCCTGGTTTAGACCTGGTATAGTCCTGGTTTAGTCCTGGTTTAGTATTGGCTTAGTCCTGGTTTAGACCTGGTATAGTCCTGGTTTAGACCTGGTTTAGTCCTGGTTTAGACCTGGTTTAGTATTGGCTTAGTCCTGGTTTAGTATTGGCCTAGACCTGGTTTAGTCCTGGTTTAGTATTGGCTTAGTCCTGGTTTAGACCTGGTATAGTCCTGGTTTAGTATTGGCTTAGTCCTGGTTTAGACCTGGTATAGTCCTGGTTTAGTCCTGGTTTAGTATTGGCTTAGTCCTGGTTTAGACCTGGTATAGTCCTGGTTTAGTCCTGGTTTAGTATTGGCTTAGTCCTGGTTTAGACCTGGTATAGTCCTGGTTTAGACCTGGTTTAGTCCTGGTTTAGACCTGGTTTAGACCTGGTTTAGACCTGGTTTAGTCCTGGTTTAGACCTGGTTTAGTCCTGGTCTAGTCCTGGAAATCTTTGTTTGTTTTCCAGCGTTTATGATTAATTCCTAAACTGTTTTATAAGTTAAAGGACAAATAATGAGCTTTTAACTGTTATTTTGGTAAAGTTCATCTTGTCTTTAGTTTATAATGTATATATGTTTTCTTCTAGTCAGACAACTTTTTGTGAGTGAGATGTATTTATTTCATACGTCCTGAAGACAGTTCTGAAGATGGCTTGCAGATAGCAGCCGAAACATGTTGTCTGACTAGAAGAAAACATGTACAGACTTTTAACCCTGTTCTAACAATGTTCCGTCATCAAAACCATACCTGGAGTTGCATTTAGCTTCATTCATGCAACTCTGATGACTGTTGGTTAGAAAATCCTCTGCACACGTGCGCCAAAAACACAATAAATTCTGAATTTCCTCAACAAGTGATGTTTTTTCGATGAGTGGCGTGGCTCCAAGAATCTTCTACGTTGTTTTAAAGTCTTTAGTTCCAACTGCGTCAATAAGGAGGATCAGCGTAAAAAGCAATGTGCATTTAAACCTCGCGCTCTCTTGGTTTGAGCAATGCACATTTGGTCGAAGAGCAATATACCTTTTCATATCAGGAAAAAATACTTTTAAAATCGTTTTATTTTTAGCTCTAAAACAAGATGTCAAAGTAAAAATACTCAAGAGCATGTTTAACAGCTAATAATAATACAAATAATGCATAACATTTGTTTTTTAAAATAACTTGTAGAAGACACATTTATCGATCACCAAGACACATTAAATTACTGTAAAAGAACCCAATAGGCATCCAGTTTTAGTTGGATATGTTCTCCACCAGGGGGCAATCTTACGTCATTCACAGTCAAAGTCTTGTCTGTTCTATCCCTTAAACCAGTGGTTCCCAACCTTTTTCTCCCAGCGACCCATATTTTACCCGTTTACGTGGTTAGAGACCCAATCATCCTTCTCCTACCCAGGAAGCTGCTGTCTTTGAAGAAGTGTTTTCTGGTTAATAAAGAATTCTTAAAATAATTAAGAAGTTAACATAACAATAATGATTATTGTTGTTACTTTATATAAGCAATTAAAATTCAATTCCCTTATTAGAATTTACAAAATCTAGTTCTGCCCTCTTTTCTAAAGATGTCTTTAGAATCTTTGGGGACACAAGTTTGGGTCCCGACCCCCAGGTTGGGAATGACTGCCTTAAACTAAGCCACTCACTGTAGTTCTATTCCAACTCTCTTCTTTACATCACATTTGAAAGAGTCATTTGGATGCCACTTGAACTCAAAGGCTCCTTTATATGCCTCCATATCAGTGCATGAACAGGTCTGACTGTAGTGTCATTGCATGTATATTTGTGTGTAATGTTAAATGACCACCAGGGAGCAGTCAAGGCACTGTACTTTCAGGTGCACTGTGCATCTGGTGGAGAGTCTGAAACTAGTCTTTATGTTGATCCACAGTATGGGTTAAAGGACAAAAATTATGCATTATTTGCAGTAGCGTACGTAACTTTTTTTTTTTTTTCTTTAATTGCATTGTAATTCTGTAGGTTATTTTTTTATTTACTGACATAAAATCCTATAGTTACAAACTAAATCCTTTTGGAGTGAAACAAGCCCAGACCTACATAGTTTGTTAATATTTTACATAAAAGCCTGTGGTGTATTTGACACACTGTAGGCGCAAACTCCATGGGCTACTTCACAAATTTCTCATAGAGCCTGTAGGAGACATTTATTATTATTATTTTATCATTTGTGCACCCAAACATTTGAAGAAGGGACGTATAACAGTAAAACACTTTACACTAGTTTTACACAACAGTTTATAATAGTTTACATGGAGCAGACGAGCTCAACAGAACATAAGTTCTACACGGACTGAATAGCAGTTTTCAGGCCGCCAGGAAATCAGTGCATTGCTAACTTGTTGTTGCCCGTGTACTTTAAACATTTTACTCAAATCAATCTACTTTATATAATGCTTTAGGGGCGAGACTTTTCCCTCGTTCACCGTTTACATGAACGGGGTTTTCGTCAAAATGGAAGCGCGTTGACAACAGGAGCAAAAAGAGGCACAGGTGGGCAGGGCGGAATAAGGTGGATATTATTTAATTAAAACTGTTTGGACTCAAGTTGATTAAATCTGATTCAGGTCTGATTTAAATCATTATTTTGTATTCCGATAATGGTTCTTGTAACTCTTTATTGTAATAGACAAGACCACATTATTCAAATATACATGTGCACAATACCTATAATACAATAAATCAGGCACCTTCATAAAAAATATCGAGATACTCATTTTTGTCATCCCCACCTCGTCCACCCCTACTGTATACTATGGAACATTCAAATATTTAATTCGATGGGTTTTACTTTTTGTACACTTTAAACCTGCACAAAAAATGTAAACTCACAATGAAATTTCCAGTAAAACACAATTGGTCATCCGAACGCTGTTTTGAGAATCAGGACAGGCCAATTATCTTCTGGATGGAAGTCGAAATGTCTTGATTTTCAAAACAGCGTCCGGATGACAACCCCCGAACCCTTTTCGCACCTTCACCCAGTGCGCCAGGAACTTTGGTGTGTCGTTAAGTATTGCCCGGTGTGCCTTGAAAAAAAATTCCATTCAATTGAAGAATACCTTGATTACCTTGATGGAGTGTCCTGGAAAAAAAAAAATGCAAAAGAAAGGAAAATTGCATTATTACAATTACCAAATTATTTTAAAGGTGTTAGGGTAGTTCTAAATCTAAAATCAAATCAAATCAAATCAATTTATTTTTATAATGCCCAAAATCACAACAACAGTTGCCTCGATGGGCCACAGGTAAAAGCAGTTCAGATAACTGTCCCAGAATGCCCCTGTCCTTTGACCCTCCTTCGCGGCGAGGAAAAACTACAAAAAACCCCATGGGAAAAAGTAGAAACCTCGGGGAGAACCACAGTGAAGGAGAGATCCTACTCCCACGGACGGACAGGCTGCAGATGAACTAGGACTGACGCATCCACTTGGACTGTGGAGCCAGAACCACTCAAGAGGGAGGTGGCTTTAAAGAGTTCCTCCAGGCGGACGAGGAGCAGTCCACCAGTGTAGAGAGATCCTCCAGCAGGAGATGAGGAACAGTTCATCTAAAGTAGAAGGAGTTCATCCAGGCAGACGAGGTATGGCTAATCCAGCTGTCCAGGCGGGTGGCGCATGGATCCTCCAGTTTAGAGATCGATCCTCCAGACAGATGGGGGTGGGGTCGTCACTGGAGCAGCCGCCGCAGTGCCTGAAACAGTCCCCACTCCCCGGGGGAAGTGGAGAGAAAGAGAAACATGTGAACAGCAATGAACAGACTACAGTTGAAGTAATATTAAATATTGTTGATAGGTAAAGTAGGAAGAACCAGAGGATAGTGTTCAAGCTGCCATACTTCCCCCAGCAGAGTTGCTCCAAGGGCAGCAAAGCTAAAACTGTAGGTTTTATTTCTGTTCCTAACTGGCCTGACCATAAGCTATTTCAAAGAGGAACGTTTTGAGCCTGGTCTTAAATGTAGAGACTGTGTCGGCCTCTTTTACATGAACAGGGAGCTGGTTCCATAACATAGGAGCTTGGTAGCTAAATGCTCGACCTCCTACTGTGCTTTTAGAGACTCTGGGGACTAACAATAGTCCAGCATTTTGAGAACGAAAAGCTCTGTTTTATAATAATATAATGATCTTAAGGCGAGACACTACAAGCTAAACAAATTTTTTTGGTCAGTTTGCTCTCTCAACATATCGGCTTTCATGTGGAATGTGTGAATAGCAGTTTTCAGGCTGCCAGGAAATCAGTGCATTGCTAACTTGTTGTTGCCCGTGTACTTTAAACATTTTACTCAAATCAATCTACTTTATATAATGTTTTAGCGGCAAGACTTTTCCCTCGTTCACCGTTTACATGAACGGGGTTTTCGTCAAAATGGAAGCGCGTTGACAACAGGAGCAAAAAGAGGCACAGGTGGGCAGGGCGGAATAAGGTGGATATTATTTAATTAAAACTGTTTGGACTCAAGTTGATTAAATCTGATTCAGGTCTGATTTAAATCATTATTTTGTATTCCGATAATGGTTCTTGTAACTCTTTATTGTAATAGACAAGACCCCATTATTCAAATATACATGTGCACAATACCTATAATACAATAAATCAGGCACCTTCATAAAAAATATCGAGATACTCATTTTTGTCATCCCCACCTCGTCCACCCCTACTGTATACTATGGAACATTCAAATATTTAATTCGATGGGTTTTACTTTTTGTACACTTTAAACCTGCACAAAAAATGTAAACTCACAATGAAATTTCCAGTAAAACACAATTGGTCATCCGAACGCTGTTTTGAGAATCAGGACAGGCCAATTATCTTCTGGATGGAAGTCGAAATGTCTTGATTTTCAAAACAGCGTCCGGATGACAACCCCCGAACCCTTTTCTACCATAAAACACAATAATTCACAGTAATTAAAAATGCAGTCACTATTTACTTATTTAGAATTTTATTTTTGGAGCTACTGTGTCCAAGTCATTTCTCTTGTGGATCAGTACAGTTTGTCTGTGTCTCAGAATTGATTAAAATATTTTCCAACAATAGCAGTGTCGTGAATGCACTTGTGTCACCAAAAATGTTCCTGGTCTGACAGAAAAGTACCCTAAACAGGAGCTAAAAAAGTCACCAAAGTGTGGCCCAGGTCCATAGTTCCTACTCTGTAAATGCGCCTCAATTGGGGACTGGAACTTAAAAAAAGTACCAGGCACTGAAAAAGGTTCCTACAGCGAGAAATCACCTATTGACCGACTCTTCAACGCTCTTTTCCCCCCAGGTTTGAATGTTGACACTGTAGTTGCCGGGGACGACAGCCTGGACCGCAAAAAGTCCAGTGGCGCCAACAGCCGGCGGCAGAGCACGAGCAGCAACAACGACCCCCGTCCTGAAGGGGGCACCATGGAGCGCCGCCACACCATCTGCGGCGTGGACTGGAGGCCCTCCCTGTCCCGCAGCAGCCACGATAAGAACCAGAACCAGAACGTGGACCGAGGAGGAGGGGACCGGGTCGGGGGAGGCGGGAGCCTGGAGAGGAAGAGGGTCGGGGGAAGCTGGGAGAGGAGGCAGCCCAGCCGAAAACCGGGGGGGAGCTGGGAGAGCCGCCGGGCCCGTCCCATGAGCGGGAGCTGGGAGAGGAGGCTGGGCGCGGGCAGCTGGGAGCGGAGAGGGGGCGCGGAGAGGGGCGGGCCGGGCTCGGGGGCGACGGGGGGCAGCTGGGAGAGGCGGCAGGCCTGCACCGGCAGCTGGGAACGGGGCAAGAGCTACGGGAGCTGGGAGAGGAGGAACCACAACCCCCTGGAGCCCACGCCCTGCCCCGACGCTTACTGCAACCTGGTCATACTAGCTGTGGAGAACAGGGTGAGTGGGACGTCGACAGTGACCTTCACCCAGTGCGCCAGGAACTTTGGTGTGTCGTTAAGTATTGCCCGGTGTGCCTTGAAAAAAAATTCCATTCAATTGAAGAATACCTTGATTACCTTGATGGAGTGTCCTGGAAAAAAAAAATGCAAAAGAAAGGAAAATTGCATTATTACAATTACCAAATTATTTTAAAGGTGTTAGGGTAGTTCTAAATCTAAAATCAAATCAAATCAAATCAATTTATTTTTATAATGCCCAAAATCACAACAACAGTTGCCTCGATGGGCCACAGGTAAAAGCAGTTCAGATAACTGTCCCAGAATGCCCCTGTCCTTTGACCCTCCTTCGCGGCGAGGAAAAACTACAAAAAACCCCATGGGAAAAAGTAGAAACCTCGGGGAGAACCACAGTGAAGGAGAGATCCTACTCCCACGGACGGACAGGCTGCAGATGAACTAGGACTGACATCCACTTGGACTGTGGAGCCAGAACCACTCAAGAGGGAGGTGGCTTTAAAGAGTTCCTCCAGGCGGACGAGGAGCAGTCCACCAGTGTAGAGAGATCCTCCAGCAGGAGATGAGGAACAGTTCATCTAAAGTAGAAGGAGTTCATCCAGGCAGACGAGGTATGGCTAATCCAGCTGTCCAGGCGGGTGGCGCATGGATCCTCCAGTTTAGAGATCGATCCTCCAGACAGATGGGGGTGGGGGGGTCGTCACTGGAGCAGCCGCCGCAGTGCCTGAAACAGTCTCCACTCCCCGGGGGAAGTGGAGAGAAAGAGAAACATGTGAACAGCAATGAACAGACTACAGTTGAAGTAATATTAAATATTGTTGATAGGTAAAGTAGGAAGAACCAGAGGATAGTGTTCAAGCTGCCATACTTCCCCCAGCAGAGTTGCTCCAAGGGCAGCAAAGCTAAAACTGTAGGTTTTATTTCTGTTCCTAACTGGCCTGACCATAAGCTATTTCAAAGAGGAACGTTTTGAGCCTGGTCTTAAATGTAGAGACTGTGTCGGCCTCTTTTACATGAACAGGGAGCTGGTTCCATAACATAGGAGCTTGGTAGCTAAATGCTCGACCTCCTACTGTGCTTTTAGAGACTCTGGGGACTAACAATAGTCCAGCATTTTGAGAACGAAAAGCTCTGTTTTATAATAATATAATGATCTTAAGGCGAGACACTACAAGCTAAACAAATTTTTTTGGTCAGTTTGCTCTCTCAACATATCGGCTTTCATGTGGAAATAACACACTTGTCCAGTCTGCTCTTAAAAATGTTTTATTCTTCCATTGAATCCACTTCATCCATAGATTTCTCTGGAACATTGTAACTTCAAAGGCCCTTTTCTTAAAATGCATTTTTCTCCCTCGGGACAGAAAGATTACCACATAAAGTAGATTTTGACCTAACGTACTAAAGGATTTTTAGTGTTTGATTCTAATACTGATTTATTCATGTTTTAAGTCCAAAAGAAATTGAAATTTGAATTTTAGGACTATTTTAAGTTAAATCTAGTTTATTTAAAATCTAAATAAGAAATACAAAATCCCCTCTGTACATTTTTTTGTAACTTACATGTGTACAAAATGAACCAAGAAATTTGAGCCTGTTTTTTTCCATTTTTCAGGTTTATATGTCATATGAATGCCTACAGGTTTTTATGATTTTAACTTGTAACTTGTAAATATAAGTTACATCTTTGCACCGATCAGGTCGCTGTTTTTTCTGAAAAGTTGAAAAAAAATGACAGGAAGCAAACAAATTGATGACATCACACTGGGGAGCCAAAGGTTATGCATAATTTACACAAAATAAATCACTTTTTTGACCCTTTAAACATTGATTCAACAAACGTAAAGGTGTATTTTTCTTTGTCAAATAAAAAAAATCTGTGACAGAGGAGTTTTGGTGCACTCTTCAGGATGGCTTCTTGGTAATTTCCTATGTCATCATTTACAACCAGGAATTAAAATCAAAAAGCCAATAAAATAGCTAAACTGGAGTAAAATGTGTAAAGATTTGAGCAGAATTTGAAATATATTCATCTTAACTATGTTTAAATTGACTGAGTAGCCCAACCTTTCAGCGGCACTTTAAGGATGGTGGGTGGATATGTTTGTGTGTCAAGCGAAAAAGTAAACCCATCAAATAGTGAAACGTGATATGTCAAACGTGCCTGAAATGCCTGCTGCTCTTGTTGGTTAAAAACAGACATGCAGTAGCAAAAAAATCAATTGTATGTTTGTGTTCAAGAACTCAAACAGTGGAGTCTGGTACTGAACTCATAATTTGCGTGAAATACAACGAGATGCTCAAGCTAGCGATGCTATAGACCCCATGTTTCCTTTTGCATTTTTTGGGATTTGTCGATTTGAACTACTTTGTGTTTTATTATTTTTGGTCCACTACGTTAAAAGTGAAAGTAAAAAATATTCAACAACTTCTGAGCAACACATTTCCCAACTTATCAGTATATCTTGCAAATGTCTGGTTATAATGTATGTTTGCTGCCTTTATTTAACAATTGGAGTTACTAATGAAGACGCTAATGCAAAAACAGATATCTCCATTGGGAAAAGTTTGAGGGGAATAAAAGGGGTTACGTTTTTGTTGCTATCTTCTACAGATATTATCAATGGAAATAATCTCCAGTGGATTCTATCAAGGAGGGATGGAATATGTTTCGATCGCAGTCACATTTGGCTGGCGTTACAAAAAGTATACTTACAAGCATTCAATTACTTTAAAACTGCACTCATCTGTTTTTGCAGATGAACTCTTCACATTTTAGGGATCCCTGAGCATCTTTAAGGACCCCTTTGGCTTTTTCCTCGCATGTTGACGCGACCAAGAGAGGTCTGATGGGTTCTTTAGAGCAGTGTTTTTCAACCTTTTTTGAGTGGCGGCACACTTTTCAAGTCTCAGTGATGCCACGGCACACCACTTACTACTAAAACATGTCCAAATCAGACCATTCAGTTAAAAAATATGCAAAATAATGTCTTTCCTACTGTCTGGTTCTTTAAATTTGGCAATAGTGATTGGTTTGGCGGTCTTTTTCGGTGCAGAAGTTGCTCAGGGCACTCCAAAATGGTAAATTAGTTTATTACATCCTCATTTGTGAATTTGTTTACTCAAACTGGACATTTTTCAAGGCACGCCTGGCAGAACCTCAAGGCACACTAGTGTTCCCCGGCGCACTGGTTGAAAATCAAGGCTTTAGAGAAACCAGACACAAATCCGATAAACAAACCTGTCCAGTCTCATGTTATCTCCGAAACCTTGTTCTTGAAAAGTGTGATCCGGTATCGGGGTGCCA
This sequence comes from Rhinogobius similis, assembly GCA_019453435.1. Classification (NCBI taxonomy): domain Eukaryota; kingdom Metazoa; phylum Chordata; class Actinopteri; order Gobiiformes; family Gobiidae; genus Rhinogobius; species Rhinogobius similis. Next base: position 8,424,081 of record CM033624.1, on the reverse strand, counting down.
TAACTTTGCCATTCTGTACAGACTGATGGACGAGTTGTGTGTTGTTTCGCGACAGGACGCTGCAGAAGAGTACTGCTCCCTCATCTGCCAAATGTTCCAGATCATCTACGGCCACCGGACCATCGAGTGCGTGGACCGAGCGGGCTTCCACCACACCCTGCCAGATCGCTACTGGCTACAAAGAAGTCAGTGTGCTGCGTCTATCTGACAGAAAACAAGATAAAAGTCTTTAGCTCTTTACTTTAAAGCTGTGGTAGCCGATTTTCACACATAATAAGAGGAAGCAAGTTTTTAAATCTAACTCATTCCTAGTTTTCACAAACCCTTTGGCTCATCGTTCACATCCACACGCTTCAATTTTCAGGCGAGTGCACATTTAGAAGGGAGTGAGGTGAAAGTGGGGTGGGCCATTGAAGCGTAGCCAATCAGAACCCACCTTCAGCTCTTACTTCCTGGTTGACACGAAATAAAATACTTTATTAAAAGTAGTAGACCAATTTTTGTCACAAAGTCCTGCTTTTACAATTAACTCTTTGGGGGAAACCTCTTACAGTATTCAATAAATTACAAAGAAAAAAGTCAGGTACCTTAGCCCAAAGTGATGATGAATGTGATAAAATATCGTCGAATATTTTTATTAAATCTATAATTTTTTTTACATGCATGATAAAATTACCTTTAAATCCCCCTGCCATAAGATTAAGAAATAAACAAAAAATAAATAAACTAAATAAAATAGACGGAATTATAACTATAAATATATAATATAATAAATTAAAAGCTGAAATCAATCAAAAAAAAAAAAAGTATATATTTGAATTAACTAGATACATGTTTTAGGCAGAGTAGATACAATAACTATAATAATGTATAATCGCAAATATCGTGAAATAACCAATGATGTGTGTCCTGTTGCAGGCGACAGCTGCCTGACTGACGTGTCGTACAGTTATGACCCAGAGTTCAGCTGCTGCAGCTCATAGTGAGTAACCCATGTGCCTCTGGGACCTGAAGTGATACATGAAAATCGACAAACATAGAGACTTCATTATTGAAGTGTTCATATTTTCAGTGGTTTAAAGATACAGTTACACCACTGGCATAAATAGTGTAACTTCAAATAGAGAGCTACGTATGTAAAAATGTCGGAAATACTTAATACTGTAATAAATATGAAGATTGAATGAATGAATATTTAAACCTGCTCCAAATTGTATTCTCTAAAATTCATTTTGAGTCATACTATCTCATGATTATTATTTTTGAGCAGTACAATGGTCTTTGTTTTTCAGCGATGGTTCTCAGGAGGCCTTTGAGCTGTACTACAGTGAGACGTATAGCGAGAGCTCGTCCCAGCGCAGCGTGGCGTCGGCAAGTGAAGGGGACAACAGCGCTGCCCTGCTGCTCATGCACGACTACATGACCACTGTGAGAGAATGAGCAGTTCACCACCTCGTGTATGTGCTGTATGCACTGGTCCGCCCAGTCTCAGCCGTTACCCAAACATGCACAAGTCTATTTTCAACGACAGTGAACTCTGACCGGATCAAGTTCTAGAGGTTAAAACACTCCGAACAATTCGTTGATGTAATCCCCCATTCGTCCAGGTGTGCTTCATCGTAGAAAAGGTTTCAGGGGTTGTCATCCGGACGCTGTTTGAAGATCGAGACGTTTCGACTTTTATCCAAAAGTCATTGTCAATCAGAGAGCTGGTCTGGGAACTCAGGCTTATATGCTACTCTAAGTAGTGGGAGTCCTGCCCTCAGGGAGGAGTCACTGAATGCCTGTCTTTGTTTGGAAAATTGTTTGTCTAGTATCACCTGAAACTTGATAATTGGCCTGTCTTTGTTAGGTTAATAGTTGGCCCTGCCCAGTTTCACCTGTGGCTAAGGTCTATTATTGTCTTAGATCTATTGTTCTATTGATAGCTGGCTGTTGCTCCCTCATCACTGCTGATGACCTCATCAGCATTTGACTGGTCTATTGATTTGGACCAAGGTGTTAGTATGCTGTCATAAATCTTAGCCAAATTAAATCTTAAGCCCCCATTCCTGTTTATTTTTGTCAAAAGAGAGAATCCCTCTCTAAACAGGAATGGGGGCTTAAGATTTAATTTGGCTAAGATTTATGACAATGTCCGGATGACAACCCCTGAAACCTTTTCTACGACTCTGAACAATTGTTCTCTGCAAAGTTAGGAGACAAAAAGTACATAGGAAGCCCAGGTATGCGTCCTCATCAGAGGCAGTCTGCGGCGTAGTGCAGTGGACATGCATGTTGACGAATTGACAAATCCCCGGACAATGCTGCAGTGTTTTAAGGTCACTTGTGCAAGAACAAATGACCTTATATTCCATGTGAACGCGGCGTTCGTCAAATACAGATCGCAGTGCACCAGAGCTGGCGTAACAGGCAGTCCACAGGTAACCCGCACAAAATACATGTCAAACCCGCCTCGCAGTAGGGGTACACCCACTGAGGGACACTACAATATCAGTATGTGACTCAAAAGCATATGTCAAATGTGACCAAATCCAAAATATACGCGTCTCCAGTACATAAAGGCAACTCTGGTCACCACTCCCTCATGAGCCAAACTCAAACAAACCTGATTGCACAGTACTGTTTATTTCAGTGACACAAATGTGCTCATCGGTCGCCTATTATTTAGAACAAACTTCTCTCATCTCATATTTACAGAGTTTTGGGCTTCAATCATTGTTTCTGCTGAACTGTGCAATATTTTTCAGTCCGCTCTGGTCTTTTTTCCTAATAAGCGGCCAGGTTTGATTTTGATACGGGCGGACCATGCAGACTGATATCAATCTGTACATAAAACTGAGATATATAAATCAAGAGTATTTATCTTATTTTAAAATATTTTTTTCTTTTCTTTCTTCTTTATTTTTTGCTGAATTTGACTTATTATTATCTATTTATAGACTCATCCTGATTAGAAAGTCCTCTCCCCTCCGACCATCAAAAACACTTCCTGCTGAACTCCCTCGAGGAATGACGTTTTTGCGATATCTGATGTCACTTATCCTATAATCTTTTGCAATTTTAAGTCCTTAAATCGTGGAATCTTTCTGAGCATTTCTGACGTCTAGACACGATAACTGCAACTGCCAGGCTACATTAGCTTCTGCCGTCCCTCGAGTCCCTTAATCAACTTGTGTAAGCGCTGTGCAGCCAGTAGATGGCACCAAAACTCAGGAAACAGCCGACCAACAGATGTTCATTTTGTTTTCTATGAACTATTTTGAGACGCCAAACTTCAGGCACTTGAGCATGTTTAAAGGTAATAACAATACAAAAATTCATCACAATTTTCCTTTTAAGTCCTGTAGATAGTCATGTTTTCAGTATAGACAAATGAACACAGATGTTTTGCTTGTCACCTTCCGACTTTGCATGTGACTCGGTGTCACTTGTGTGTGCAGCTGCGTAACAGACTGAACCCAGGGGAGCTGCAGCAGTTTGCGGTGCTGCTCCGAGAGTACAGACTGGGCTCAGACATCCAGCACTTCTGCTCCGAGCTCCTGCAGCTGTACGGAGACAGCCGCAAGTTCCTCCTGCTCGGTACCACACTATCCCATCGACACCTGCATGTTCACACGCGCAAGAACCGAACAGGGCCCCCTAGTGGTGACACTCCACGCTGGCATGACTGATGCAAAGACATGCAGACTGACTAGAAAGGATTACACAAACATCTCGAATATGCCTCAAAGGAAGAACATTTGTCCTTTTAATCACAGCTTTGTATGCGGTTTGTAAAAAAAAAAACAAAAAGAAGGAGAAAAAGTAACGCAAAGGCAAATGCTGTATCCCACTGTCCGAGGTGACTGTGAATACCTACTCAGGCGAACATCCCATCATTTCAGGGTATAACCTGCTGGAATAGTAGCACAAGTTTGCCTACTTTAAGAAAAACACACGCATTTGATCATGTATAAGCAGGAAATGTTGTGCAATATTCCTTGTAACTACCCAAGCACCTTAGCTAGGGGTAAGACTGTGCAATGTGAACTTTTTTTCTATTTGAACACTTCAAATACCAAAGGAAATATTAAAAAAAAAAAAAGAACCACAGTTAGTTACACAGCAATGCTCAAAAGGAGTAGACAGAAGCCAATAGGAACCTGCCCCCTTTCACATTTAAGATAAAAACTGTTCATTTGATTAAAAATATAATATAAAAATTGAAGTATACACCTAATACTACATGTGCTAAGTATATCAGGTTGTTTCTGTGTAACAACTATATCTAGTTCCATACATGAGCCTGATGTATGAACCTTTGCCTGTCACCTACTGTATACCTAGGCGCACACACACAAATATGAGTCAGTGCAATATGAATAAGTGCAATAAAGGGGTTGGTGCAATATGACTCTGTGCGCACTTAATCAGTTAAATATATATGTGCAAAGAATCAGTTAATATCCTCCTCCATTTCTAAACATTCAAAATGCCTTTTTATTTCACTTATTTGTTTTGTTTGCACTGTCTCTAAATTAGACTAAAAGTGCAAAAATGTCAACTCCCGGTATGGTTTTGATGAAGACCAACATAATCTTTTTACAATAGTATGTCTGTTTATCACCAAAAACATCGTGAGAGCAGCAGTAGCCCAGTTGGCGGCACGATTCAAGGCCCCTCTGGTGAATACTACTGTTGTGTCCTTGGGCAAGATACCGTGTGTGTGTGTGTGTGTGTGTGTGTGTGTGTGTGTGTGTGTGTGTGTGTGTGTGTGTGTGTGTGTGTGTGTGTGTGTGTGTGTGTGTGTGAAGGGGTCAATGCCTTCAAGGTAGAAATGTGCAATACATATGTGACCATTTGCTGTAAAAGCTTTGACGTTGTTAATGCAATGTCATGATTTCGTACAATAATCCTTAAACCCAACTCCTTACTGGTTTACTACTTCTCTCATTTTTTGTCTGTGTGTAAGGAATGCGGTCGTTCATCCCTGACCAGGATGTGGGAGTCTTTGAAAGTTTCTTGGAGAGCATCGGCATCAGAGAGGGCGGGATTCTAACCGACAGCTTTGGACGCATCAAACGCAGCATGAGCAACATGTCAGCCTCTGCTATGAGAGGGTCAGTGTCAGTGTACAGTGAACCCTCGTTTATCGCGGGAGTTACGTTCCAAAAATAGCTTTATTTTTTTGCTATTATTTAGTGCTTATACAATGCAATACTGTACTATAGAATGAAACGAAAAATCAAAGCCCGTTTTCAGGCCCAGGATTTGTTTAATAAATACAAATACAGTACAGTATAAACGTTTTCTTACAAATAACTATGACATTAAAAACGATATTGTAAAAGTATAAGTTAAACACGTATAGTAATGAATACAAGGTTGGAAACATTGTGGCTCACGTGTATTTCACCGTCCCTCCAGCTGTGCCTCTTTGTCCTGAATCCGCTGCGCTGTAGCGTCATTTTCTGCTGAAGGCTGCGCAGGAGTCTCTCTCCGAGAGAAAAACATCGTTATGGGTAGTTGTTTAAAAAACACTGTAAAAACAAATCCGTGAAGCAGCGAAGCCGCGACAGGTGAACCGTGTTATAGCGAGGGTTATAGCTGTACACATAAAATGCATCCACTAAAATGGACAGAATGAGTTATTAAAAGTGATTGTAGAATGTGTGTGGATAGTTAAGTACAATGTTGATACTAGGTAGCGAATACACAGATTAACTTGGGCTAGATCAGAAGAAATACATTTGGCTCTAGGAGTGGAGGGAAAGAGACTGAGGCTGGAGTTACGGTTTAGTGGTACCACATTTTGACAAACAAGACAATAAACAGACAAACAACACGAACGGCCATTCACCTAATATTCAACAAGTTCAATAATTAATAGGCAATTCAAAATTCAAGTACAATCAACTTAAATTCACAGTTCAGATTCACTGTTCAGTCAAGTGTCCCTTAAACACACGCAAAATAAAGTTCGAAGCCCAAAACGAGAGGCAACCGAGACGGCCCGATTGTCCCACGGAAATGTCCATGAAAATGATGCATGACGTGTGAGCGGGTGAGTGAGTGGGGCGCTCGAATGAGTCGCGAGGGCAGAGAAACAGAAAAAGGGGGCGGCTGTGAGAAGCAGATTGTCACTGCCGGTGTTTTGTGAACTCTAATTGTTTGGTCATGTGACAAACCACGCACTACGCAAAACAGCAATGACGTAATTGCGTAGATAAAGATACGTAAGGTAAAGACGAGAAAAGGTTTATTAATAGAACTCATGGTGTTTCACCCGAGTTACAACAAGAACAAACATCAAATGATAACTGGATTGGAAACACTGCAGTTATGTATGGACTCGTTTAACAGATTCCTGACACTGTTTTGTAAATTACCTAGCATTGCAGAACTAACTCTTGTTGAAATATGAATCTTGTAATATTGTACAACCTTATATACGTTATTTCTTCTACAGGTACGATCACTGCTCTTCAGGATCTGGATCTCAGGAGTTTAATCGACGTATGAGTGACATTACCCATGATATCCAAGCGCTGGGTTTTCAGGACACTCACGGCGACATTGAGGAGGAGGACTATTATCTGTGACACTTCATAGGAGACGTTTTCATTCTTACTGTCAAAATAGTTTTGAAAATTGCTGCACTGATAGTTGCACCCAGTGGCCCTACACCGCTAGTCGCCGAGCTATTGACGCAAAAGTTGTTCTGACGTGCTTTGTATAATAAATCCACACATAAGTGAGTCTTTTATTGGCGGTCATAAACTATTTGCTTCAGCAGCACCTGAGCCTGCTTCCTTGACCCTTAAATACCTTTAGGACAGGCATGCCCAAACTATGGCCAGGGGACCAAATGTCCTCAAACCAAAATTTAAATTTGCCCAAAACGAGTACTTGCTGTAAAATAACCCAAATAACAGACATTTTGATGTGATACAGCCCTAAAATTAATGTCTCAAGGCTTATTAAAGGTGAGGTGGCTCATCTTAACTATGTCAAATGCACAATTTTGTTGTCTGTGGCCCTCTGCTCCATATATGGTTCAAAATGCGACCCTCAGTGAAAAAAGTTTGGACAAAAACTTTAGGAAGACACCATACTGCCACATCGCGGATGTAGGGATGGAGGGTCAAAGCAACAGGCAGCAGCAATTGATCTTTTTATCAACCTTTATTTAACCAGGATAATCCCACTGAGATTAACAATCACTTTTTTAAGGGAGTCCTGGCCCCAGGGAGGAGGAGCCTATTGTACATGTTCCTTAGTATTTACAGATATATGACACTGATCTCTGTTGAATAACCAAAAACAAGAGTGTTAACAAGAGTGATTGAACGTGTTGGGCTATGAGCAGTAAGTGAACTAGTCTGAGTAGCATGGTTACTGCATGGTCTCCGTTACAAAATATTTGACTTAATGTATTGTTTATCTATTTCTAACGGCAATAAGATCAAAGTGAAAAAACTCACGACTGCTACAGACATCTTTATTGTTCTACACAAGGGATTTCAGCGTTAAAAAAAATAATTTGTGTAATTTGTGCCATTTATTGACAAATTACTCACATTAGTAAATTGTTTCCCAAAATGTGCTCAGATGAACCCATCAAAAGCAGCATTTGCCTTCGCTGCATTGATTCTCACATGGTAAACAGCAGGTGACCACTGAACGTGCTGTGGTGATCTCTGCTATCGTGGATCCTTGAATTCCGCCACAGACGCAGATACACGGCATCTCCCGCCCTCAGGAACAGCGTGACTCCGTTAGCGGATTTGCCGAATGCATTTGTCTGGTGTTCATAAGCAGTAACAACACGCCAAGCATTCATCATCAGCGAAACCCCCGCACCATTCGGGTGTCCCTGTGCGCCAATGTAGAACTCAAAGTGGTAGGCCCCTGTCAGCGGTGCAGTGAAAACCCCTGTAGGACATATGGATAATGTTAGTGTCGGTAACTCCCACATACACCGGTCTAGATGAAAAAAGGTCGCCGTCTGGATTCCTCTCGTGTATTTTCCCTGTACACCCTTTAAATATAAGCAAAAACATTCTAAAATTGGAATGGAGGCAAAAGGGAAGTGCAACGTAATGTGATTTCACTGGAGAAACTGGGATTAACCTCAGAATGTCACAAAATATGAAAAAATTGAGATGATTTTGGAAAATGAAAAGCACTCAGATACATGTGAGTGACACCAGAGCTGCTTTAAACACATTTATGATTGTATTTTACATTATGTTTAAGGAAATTATGATAAACTCTGCATTTTTGATAAAGGAACAATCTAGATTTATGGGTTTTACTGGAAAAATACTCATTCATTTTATCTAGAGATATATTTGGTACTATACCATAAATTAGATTCTTTTGATGCTAAAATACAATTTTAAAGTTAGAAAATGGTATTTTGTCCATCATTTGTTATAGAAAAACAAACTAACTGCCCTTTCTACCCAAGCCCAGATAAAAAAAGTCACCATGAGGATTCTTTTAAACGAAAATGCTATGCATTTTTTGTATTACCCTTTAAACTTGTTCTGAGTATCTTAAGTTTGCCATCACCTGTTTTCTAACTAAAACAAATGTTAAGCATAAACTAAACAAACATCCATTTCTTGCTGTTTGCCCTGGCACTTAATGAGATTAGACACCAACTACTGTCTTATACAAGTTCGTTATGTTATTACTCAAGGGACTGTGCTAGAGAGGTGCTAATCAGGTGAGCAGTGGCAGTGATCGTGTTTAGACGGCAGAAACGCTGTTTGTGTTTTTTTTAAGTCTTTATGACAGGTTCTCATGTTCCTCTAGTGATGACTGCTTTGGTGGGATAGAAACTGTGGTCAATGTTTATCATAGTTATACATTTGTGAAGTTGTAGTTTGTGAAGAAATGTTGAAAAATAAAAGTTTCAGTAGAAGTGGCGTTCAGTGCTCATGCTATCAACCACTTGTCCGGTATGATTTGAAGGACTCTTATATTTTCCCTATAGCCGTTAGCAATTGCTATAATAGCAATAGCAATAAAACACAAACTTCTGAATGATTCAGAGAGTGTCAGTTCATACCAACTCATCGACCACATTTTGGTGAAGTGTTAAAAGGCATTGTTCAGTGTGGTATTTTTTATTGGTAATGATTAGCATGTAAAACCTTTAACTGACTTTTCGTTTTTGACGACTAGGGCTGTAGTCGACTAAAGAAACTCATGGTCGACTAAAGACCTGCCTTGTTGTCCAATTAATCAATTAAAAAGGGGGAGTGGCAACACAAAACTGTGACGTATTTCTCTGAATCTGACCCAGGCAGCACAAAAAAAACCCCACAACTGCACTGGAGTTCATGCAAAAAAATGACTCATAGAGAAAAGTACCAGGAAACAGTGTATTTATACATATATAAATTAGATTAAACTCATGATTCACTCCAAGATCTTTAGCTAACCCACTTCATATATTCACTTTTTCACTGTTTTTGTTGTATAAAAAAATACTCATAATCGAAATAAAATAATTAGTCGACTAATAAAAATGCTAGTTGACTGAAACACCATCTACCGATTTATCGACCCAACGACTAAAAGACTACAACCCTGCTGGTGACAGAGACGTGCAGCTCATGATCAGCCCTGACCAATCAGCCGCCGAGAAAGAGAAAAAAAAAGTGCAGGCTAAGCTGGAAGTTAAAATTAGCGTTTAGAGAAAAAAAAACATGATTCGAGAAGGTTCTACACTGGTGAACACTGGTCGCACGCAGACGCAGGGGGAGTGGCTTATCCTGTTCTTATTATAGCTCCATGGTCCAAACACAATCTGCTAGTTTCACATTTCATCATAATAACATGTTTAGCTTGTGTAAGTGCCATGCAGCCAGTAGATGGCACCTAAACTCAAAGTGCCATGGGAACGTGCAGAGATACAGATGGTCATTTAACCATTTTTTTATGCCAACCCTAAGGTACACAAGAGCATGTTGAACCCTCCTGTTCTCTGTGGGTCCATTTTACCTTGATTTTTAATTTAATTTTTTATTCCATCATTATGAAACTTTCATGGGTGGTCCAAAACATCCCCTAACATACAATTTATGCAACTTGTTTTAATAAAGTAAGTATTTTTTTCTGATTTGAAAACGTATGTTGCTCTGACCAAATATGCTTTGCTCAAACGAAGAGAGCACGAGGGTTAAATGCTAACAACAATACAAATAATGCATAATATCTATCTTGTTTCCCATAAAGAATTTTTCAATCTCACAATACAAGATCTTGGCGAAAAATGAATGCAACACTGAGTGGAAATAAATCTTTTGGCAGTGCAGAAGTTTACTGAAACAAAGGCACTGCGAATGTGTGCTGGGCTCCAACCAAATATAAGAGCTTTATTTTCACTGGCGATTTCTTTTTTCTTTTGTTAGATCACTGTAACATGTGAGTGCATTCACCTGTGTTTGAGTTGTAGGCGCTCCCAAAGTTTGAGACCACATATTTGAAGACCAAAGTGGTTTCAGTGTTAAGAGGTCCAAGGTTTACTGAGCCTGAATATGTTAAACAGGCCGAGAAAGCCACTTGTCCAGCTGAAAAACAGACACGGAACTGTTGGTGACGTTGGAAGATCTGATAAAATCGACATTAGAATACTTCAATCCTGCGCCAGAACTTGAAAATAGCAATAACTTGTGTCTGAAATTACTTTACGCCTCTGACGCAATAATCCAAAAGCAGGACTCTTCCGTTACTTTTTTTTTTTTTTTTGAATAAACAATATAATTAAAGAAACAAGAACAGCAAGAAATACATTAGCAGAATGAAACACATAAGACACTGCAGGTAAATAGGAAAAAATCTTAAATTTAAAGATATCAATTTGAAACTTATAATGTAGTTTACTCACATAAATGTAAGAAAAAAGTGTATTACAAGTTTTTCATCATGTTTTGTTTTCATGTAGAAATGAGGCATTCTATTGGTAAAAAAAATGGCAAAGTTACACATGTTTTGGACAGTGAAATATGAAAAATGGACTGAACTAAGTTTAAATTTCTTGGTTCATTTTGTACACATATTAGTTACGACATATTTTACAAAGAGGATTTTGGATATCTTATTTAGTTTTTCTGCAAACTAGATCTGACTGAAACTTTTGCTACAAATTCAAATGTCGGCTAATTTTTAAACGTACAACTTTAATATATCAGGCTTAGAATTAGATATCAACAAATCCTTCTGTACGTTCCATCAAAATCTTATTAAGTACAAGATTGTTCTGTTTGGTGTGCGTATGTGACACACTAAGTGGTGATTTTTATGTCTCTGGGAGAAAAATGCATATGGAGAAATTGGCTTTTTAAAAAGGTACACTGGTTGGATTAAATGAAATAATGAAACATTTTTAGGAGGAGATTGGAAAAGTTTGCTGTTTCCACATGAAAGCCGATATGTTGAGAGAACAAACTAACCAAAAAAGAAAAAAAAGTTAAAATAAGCTATGCATTCTATGCCCAAATGTTAATGAAGTACAAAAAACATGAATAAAATATATAAAATGTACACCACGTGATAAACACGTTGCCACAATTAACAAAAACGAATGGAAAATGCACCAGTCATGTTGAGTTTGCATTACACATAAACAATGAAGGTGTGAAGACCGTGCCATGAGGTGTGAATTCTTTCCTAAAGACCACTGCATTTGACACTTAAATACAAGAATTTCCCAAACAAGTACAGATTGAGAACACAAGTTGCAGCTTGTGTAAAAAGAAGAAGAATCCATTGGAAAAGCATTTGTAAAAACGTGCTGGTATGTGCATGACTTACCTGTTCTGTCTCTCCACAGGGTCTCCACCAGGGTAATGTTCATGTGTGCGCTTTCCACTTCTTCTATTTGTGCTGAAGATAGAATAAACCGTCAATAATCAACAGCCATTTCAAACAAAAGGAAAAAGTGGAAGTAAGCGCCTATCTCAGCGTGACGGCACAGTTCTAGAATCTGCTCAGTATGGCCGCGAATGGGGGGGTTACAGGGGCGGGGCCTGGATAGACGAGCAGTGGCGGACTTACCGTTAGGTCACGATTGCTTTGGGCCTCTAACTTGAAGGGGCCCTCAATGAGATGGGAAAATCATCATAGAGAAGGCTCTGAAACGGTCGCTAGGCTCTCAATTTCACAGTAAAGTAGCGCAGAGTACGTTGAAACAAGAAAATAGTCAATAAAGCCGGCAATAAAGCGAACTTTATAAAATTGCCCTATTTTAAACAACCTGTCCGGACACCACATACACAAAAAACTATTGCATTCAAGCACAATTTAAGAGACACTACATTTAAGTTATAGAAATTTCCACTTGAGGAGGAGGTACTTCATTTTGTCTTGGGCCCCCAGATTGCTAGGTCCGCCACTGTATACGAGGACCAGTGTGGATGAAATAAAGACGCAGACCATAGGTGTTTCTTTACTAACCCCGACGGTTTGCCGAATGTCCATACCCTTTCCCTTTTCTCGCTACAACTATCCGTCTAATATAGCCCTCAAGCCACAGAATCAGAACCAAAAAGAGCAGAGTGAGGCTGCGTCTTCAAAAAACTCAAATGCAGTTAGGCAACAAAATCTCTTAATTTAGCACAAATATAGAAGTATCCATACACGAAACACACAGTATATATAGTAGAATACATTTAGTAGAACAGCTAAGAGTGTTTATACCTTGTAGTTGTTCCTTCATTGGATCTATTTCACTAGTCTTCTGTTCAAGCTCTTTCAGTTTGGCTGCTTGTTCTCACAGAGACAGGAGTGCAGAAGTTATTGTCAGTCAGGGTTCGTACAGTCATGGAAAACCTGAAAAAGTCTTGGAAAATTAAAATGTAATTCCCAGGCCCTGGAAAAGTTCTGGACTTGTATTGGTTTTGGAAATGTTTTAGAAATTCACATAATTCATGAAATATATATTTACTTTAAGAAATAAAAAAAATCTGGGGAACTACAGCGAATGAAGCACGGCACGCCCCCGGTCTAAAGTCACACTGCTCCCTGCTCTGGACACGCTAAAATGGAAAAATGCTGGAGAAGTGTACTTTCAACCACGCCTGGCTTTTTAAAGACAAATATCAGATCTGGCTGGCAAAAGATACTGACCCGAAGAGGGCGAAATGCAAATGTTTAAACCCAGACAAATGTATATTTCCTGTAACTGTTTTGTTTTTTGACATAGAAAGATCAAATATGATTCACATTACATGCCAATCAATACATTATATAATTTTACACTATAATTTGGGCAAGGCCCCTATTAATAATAATACATTAGTCCGACAAATATGTTTTTGAAGGAGATTTGTCATGTGGGAAATAAGAATTGTGATCAAATATATCGTTTTAGAACAATATTTTATTTTTTAAATGAACATGAACAAAATAACACAACAGTGTCCAGAAACATTTTGAACCATTTTGATCTTGCTATGTCAATGACATAATGTCACATGTGACAAACAACCCCTTTAGCCGTGAGACAACATCCCCAAGTGACCTTTGGACAAACATTGTAAGTTAGCTACCACATGGCTTTAGCAAATTAGCTAACTGTGCTTAAATAAAAGCCAAGATCTGTGACTTTTACATAAATAAATAAAGATTTTTTTTTCATCATACTAAATATAGATACGCTTTTAATACAAAAATATCTACAACATGTAAAATTACCCAAAAATGACGAACATCATTCTCATCTCGCTGTCTTCTGTCCAAATGAAACAATAAATACAGAAAAAGAAGAAGAATTTAAAGATCAACTTTAAGGATTAGTATGAAAACACAGCGCCCTTGAGTGCAGCTTCAATAAGAAATGTGACAAACTACCCATGAGGCATCCAACCCCGGTCTCCCCTATACTTTGTTGTCCCCATAGAGAAATTTGTCCACTGCATTTGACCCATCTTAAATAACTCTGGGCAACCTGTCAGGAGCAGGTTGCCCAGAGTTGTCCACTTGAGCCAGGCTTGGTCAGGACTTAAACTGGAGGAATTTACTTTCTGTGCATGTTTGGGATTAATAAGGAAACCGTGAGGCTTTAGAGCAAACCTTCTAGCAGTTCCTTCATATGCTCTACTTCACTGCTCTGCTCCTCCAGCTCTTCTAGTTTGGCAGCTTGCTCTAAAAATTAAATAAAAATGGAAAGAAATTAGTAGCAAGTTATAAAGTAGTCGTGTTGTGCTGAATCTGACCTTGGTTGATGGTCTGCAGCTGCTCGATCTTCACATAGTGTTCAGCCAGAGCAGCACTCATGTCCCGGAGCACAGTGTTAATGTCGTCTTGCTCGGACCCGTGAGCCGAGGAGAAAGAGCAGAGCAGCAGCAGAAAGACCAGTGTGTTCTCCATCATTGAACTGAGTCCTCTGAGCTCACGACTGACTTATATAGTGAGAACATGAGCTTCACTATGTAAAACAAAACAAAACTGACATTTAATGTAGAAATGAGGCCTTTCCTGCTTTCTGCCGCTGACGGGGATCTTTGCAGTGAAGAAGAATGTGTAGCGTACAGTAAATACTCAAAGTATGTAAAGAATATGGAAACAATCCAGTAACACAACCGAATACCTCTGAAAAAGCCAATTAAAATATTAAACCTTTGAATGAAACCCATGATGCAGGCACAGTCAGCACAGCAGCTTACAGGCTGTAATACCAGTATATCACACTGTATCTGTAATATCTCACAGTCATTTTAGTCACTGTTGGCTGAACTAGTTTATTCATTCATTCATTCATTTTCTACCGCTTGTGCTGCTCAAGTTTTTGAAATGTGAACAATTCTGTTATAGTTCATATTAGTGTAGCAGAGCGGTCAGCGTTGTACTTATTTTTAACACCAACTGTAACAAATAATCATAAATCAAAATAAAGGTAGTCCCATTCACAAAGTTGTACCACTGAAGGATTTACATGATGGCGATCAAAGGCAACTAACGGCGCAAAGGCAAGAAAAGACAAGATGGCAATGACAGCTCTGGGAACATCTCAGTGGCACCTGATATGAAGATGGATTAGTATTTTGACCAGATTAACATCTACAGTAGGCTACGCGCTGACCACGAACCTGTAGGCGGACGTTACAGTTACGCGGCTCGGATACACGGCAGAGCCAATCCAGAGCTTGAAGCACACTCGGGCGCATATCTGCGCCTCGACACTTTAAGCATTTACAAACCAATTAATGCCACAATGAAGGTACAACGTCAAGACAAAACTAGGTCAAGGTCAAATGTGTTCATAGAACACATTTACAACATCCAGTGCTCCACGGGTAAAGTAAAAGCAAGAAGAAAATACAAACAACAATAAAGACAAGAACATAAAGTGCTCAGCTTCTATTAAAAGTCAGTGTAAAGAGATGGGACTTTAGTCATGATTTAAACTTATCAAGAGACTGTGCCATCACAGAGGTTCTTTCCCTAGACGACGTGCCTCACAGTCCAACAGGAGAACACTATATAGATTCAGGTGTGGGGAGGCTCACACAGGTCCAATAGCCAATCAAATTAGGTAGTCAGATTCACAGGAGGTCAGGAAATGCATTGTGATACAAAGTGGTCAGCTCCTCAGAGTGTCACCACAGGGTGCACTGGGTGATGTGATTAGAAGAGCATCTGTGTCTCCTGAGAGAGCTGGCTGGCCAGGAGGGGGGCCACACGCCTAGGTGTGAACATTCTGCCTTTCACATTTAGATGTAGAACAGGATACAGGTATTATCGAGTCTCAAGACTCTGAAACAAATGGTCAACTGTTTATGTAGGACACCAAAAGACCAGGAGAACAGTACATCACAAGACATTCTCACATCCTTGGTTATCTCTTGGCTTGGGCCTAAAGGGGTCCTGGATGTCTGCTCATACATACAATATGTGACAGCGTTGAAATTAATAAATTGCAATTACACCATTACAACAATGTCTGCAAAAGTTAAACAGATTTTTATGCTTTCAAATGGCAGCTCCACTAGACATCCCAAACCGCATTTTCTCTCCAGTTCACTCCAGCTCTCTTTTTTCTTTTTTTCTTGAAGATTTTTTTTTTGGGCCCGAAAGCTATATTCGACAGGACAGTTGTAGCGTCAAACAGGGAGAGAGACAGGAGAGACAAACGGTTGGCAAATGGTCAAGACCCAGAAAAGCAACCACACATGAGCAACACCCTAATCCAATGCACCATTAGCCAGCACCCACGTCTGATTTCTTGTCTTATTTATGATGTTCCATTGTTATGAGTCGTGTAATCCCTCATTTGTCCAGGAGTGTTCCATCGTAGAAAAGGTTTCAGGGATAGTCATCTGAACACTGTTGGCTCGGGATAATATTGTTCTGTCTGCATCTTAGATTGAACGAAAGGTGGACCCTGTCTTCTGCTGATAACCTGGCTGTGTTTTCAAGGTCCTAAATGCCTAGAAACATGTTGCAGTAATCCCTCATTTGTCCAGGAGTGTAACCATGTCCGTATGACTACACCTGAAATCTAGTCTATGATTCTATGTCCATGTATTTAAACAGTGTGTCATTTAAAATAATTTAATAGGCCACAATGTGTTGTTTAGGCCCCATCCACGGGTGCCAGACTCAGGACTAAACATGGGAGTCGGCATTTCAATTTTATCAAGGTAAAATTTGGAACTCTTCCTAAGGTTGTTTTAAAATAAATTAAAATGTGTTGGGACATGTAATTACGTTGTTGACATGTTTCAGCTTCGAACTGTGAGCCATCTTCAGAACTGATGGACCTGAAACAGGCTACTCCAGAGACTGACTGGCAACAGGAGTCATAGTCAGAGCGAGGTAAATCAAGGAAACTTTTGATTTCTAGCTTATTAATATTGTATTATTTTTGAACATCAAGCATCTAGGAAGATTTCTTTGGACCAGGCAGTCCTGAATCTAATTTTAAAGGACTGCCAACCCCTCAGCATTGTGGAGGGTGAGGGATTCAGGGAGCTGGTTCACCTCCTTGACCCATCATACATTTTGCCAACCAGAAAGGTTTGTCTAGAAAAATTTGCTGATGTTACTTATCATGCAATATTTAATTGAAGTACAGTGCTTAACACATTTATTTATTACATTTGGTTAAAATCTGTGAATTTCAAAATGGCAAAATGCAGAGAACTTCATAATGCTGAATGTTTTCTTGCTTTAATGACAGGTGGTCTAATAAATTTGTTAAACATGCAAAATCGACGTTTCAGAGGTTTTAACCTTCCTACAGTGCTATTTCGGCCTCGTATGTGTGCCCAAAGTGGTTTTTTGATTGATTCCCGCATGTTTTCGCTAGAGAGCTGTCTTTTCCGTCCTCCTCGGCTGAGCAGCAGACGGGGGCTCATCCCATGGATGACGCGCTTCACTAGGATGACTCGGTGTTTAAGCCATGCCTCCGCTTAAATAGCAGCCGCAGAATAAAAACAGCTAATGCTAATGCTACACAGTAATTACACGATGGATACGACAGATCGAAGAGTTAGCTTGTTATTTACCAAACGGCAACGTCCGTCGTCGAGGTACTGCATGATCGTCAAGCTCCAGGTCAGATCCAGGACGTAGGACTGGGACGTCAGGACGGATAAAATGTTTATTCCCGTGTTTGTGTAGCGCTGTTTACCGGAGCACACGGCGCATGCGCACTATCTCCACTCTAGGCTTCGGCACGAGTTGGGCGGGGGAGGCGCGCGGGTTGGGCGGGGGAGGCAGCCTGCTCTCTGTTCGGGGGGGTCGGATCTCAGAGTGAGCCGTTTGCTTTTGCAAGGAGGGGGGCCAGTCCAAGAAATGGGTGTATTTTGTAAACTGTTATGTTATGGATATTGCACAACGCATAATTTTATCAACAAAGCCCTTAGAATAGACTGTGTAAAGGGGAAAATAGCAGAATGGGTCCTTTAAGCACTGTATATTGATTTGATTTTTTCATTTTCAGACTGTTAAAGAAATGCTGGCCAAATGCGGAGGAACTCGAACGAGTGAAAATGGAAGTACAGCAAGCTGTGGCAGTGAGTAACAGCTGACATTGGAGGCTTACTTGGCACTTACCTGTCACTACATTAATGATAATATGCAGTTGTGTACATTTGTGTTGGGAGTGAAACACTTTCCACAAAGTCACACTGCTGACAATTTGGCCAAATATAAAAGGGGCATAATGGATGACAGGGCCATAACAAATAAGGCAAGGTGTCTTGTGACCGACGCAGCACCAAATTGCAGCATTGATTGCAGCAACAAGAACTCTCCAAATTCGGCATTCAGTTTGCATTACACACAAACTTAACTTAATAGTCAAGAAATCATGCGATGAAATCCATGAACTTTCATCCATCAGACACAAATCCAGACAAATTGTTTCCTTCTTCAGATCCAGCACCACAGCCAAAGAAAAGCTTGCTCAAGTGCAGCAACAGATGGGACGGCCCGCCCTGAAACTTATCAACAAGGTACCAACACGTTGGAACAGCACAACTGTCATGGCTACATGATGAGAAAGAACCAGTGTGGGTATCTCTGGCCTCTCTTCAAACAGACTTAACTCCACTGACAGCTGATGAGTTTAACATCTTAAGGGAAGCACTTCTTGTGCTGGCCCCTTTCCATCAGGCCACAGTGGAGTTGTCTGAGGAGAGGAGAGTTTCAGGATCAAAGGTCATCCACATGATGAAAATGCTATACTGTGCACTTGAGCGCAACTCTTTACATTTACACACACAAGCAGCCACACATCTCCATGACCATCTTCGGCGTCGTGTCACAGACACTGCTTCCAATCTGGAGACATTAAGTGTGTTGACCTTATCAACACTTCTAGACCCCAGATTTAAAACACTCGGATTTCGTAGTTCCTCAGAGTGCAGTGATGCAATCAATCGACTGAAAATGGAGTGTGCTGCAGTAATTGCTCGCACAACATCTGAGCCACAGCCTGGACCTTCATCAGAGCAATCATCCACTTCAGGCATGTTTTTCAGTGTTATCAGCTTATTTGAGCATTTATTTTGTTGCTAATATGTACTAATTTAGAGTAGACTACAAAAACTTAAATTCCAGTGTATTTTTTATTATTTCAGATAACCTGTGGCAGCAGCTTGACGATGAAGTTGGCAAACAAACTTCCAATGCCACAGCTGACGCAATCAGTGAGGTCCAGCGCTACCTGGGAGAAGGAAACCTCTCAAGATCAGAGGATCCCTTAAAATATTGGGGGAACCAGCTGAGAACCTATCCCAACGTTTTTCAGCTTTCTTTCCAGTTTTTATGTACTCCAGCTTCATCTGTACCGTGTGAAATAGTATTTTCAAAAGCTGGGGAAATGTTGTCATAAAAACGCAATAGACTGAAACCAAAAACTTTGGAACAACTTGTTTTTTTTAAATAAAAACATTTAATAAAAATTACTCCAATGACATTTAAATTGGTAAATTACATTAAACATTCAACACTTTAACTTTAATGTTAATAAGATATAAAATAATACCATAGGAAATACAATAACTTAAATAATAGTCTGTATACAAGTGTGACTAGGCCATTGATTCAGTGTCTTACAAGTCTCAACTAAGTTGCCTGCAATGATGTATACCTTCCAACAGGTGTCAGTATAGAGCTAACACAGCGACACTGTATCGGCACAGTATCAATACAGTTTGGAGAATGTGCCGAAACGCTTCATGAGGCCTCATCTACCCATCACTACAGGTAAGTATTACGAGAGCAAGATGTAGCACTAACTGAAGGTAGCATTACGATCTGGCACCGGGGAGCTGGCTGGAGAGGCTTTAGTAGCCACTTGATTGCTGAGTGCTTGCAGCTGGGTAGTGTGTAGAAAACATCTTAGGTGGTTTTATTCTCATCAGAGAATAAAACTCTCTTCCAACTTTCAATGCTCTCTCTTGCAAAGTCCAAGCTGCAGTTTTGAGGCGCAAGGAGACGAGAACTTTGAAGACCTTTTTTGTTTTTGAAGCCCTCCAGTAACAGATGCGTCTGATGGTTATTGGGCTGCAGTCGGCACCAGGAATGGCATTAATTTGGGTTGAGGATCATCCAGTGTCTTGACGGACAGCCAATCAGATCCTCCGGCTGTACCATTTTTTTGGGTCTTCCACTTTACTTTTTTGATCCATAACCTTACGGATCTCTTAAGAAATTCCAAATGACTGTCTTAATATGTTCCGCCTCAGCCACGGTGGCACACTGCGAGAGGCCCTGTCTATGCAGCTCAACAACCCAACCACGTTCAAAAGAGAAAGTTTTTTGGTTTTGCCATCAGAGCGTAACGACAGCATGAATACCTGACAGATACTGACACTGAACACAGATTTTTGCACAGATTTGGGCTTCTAAAGGCATGTGGTCCTAAACTTTTGATCAGTTGCAGAACAGCCTATTTCAGTTAATAGTTGTTTTCAATATAATGTTTGTACTCACTCCCATTTCTTGTTTCTTACTGAAGCTCGACTTGGAACCTTGTTAAGATCCAACTATGCAAAATGTGACTTTTGACATTTATTCAACTGGTCTTAGACTTCTGATCTGTACTGTTTTTACATCATTGTACATGGTGACCCATTTCATTCCCTTTAATAAACAACAGACTAAGACAGCAGACGATAGAAAGTGTCACTAAATCATTTTAACAGAATCCAGTAATGAACAACAGTCAGGCACCTGTGGATAGAGGTCACCAGATGGTCCAACTGGTAGAACTTGTGGGGTAAGTTTCTGTGGCTGATGGGAATATCTGTGCTGAAGTGGAATGTTATGAGGAAATACTCCAAAATATACAGCACAAAGCTGCCTTGTCTCTGAGCTGAGAGTCAAGTGACACAGAAACAATGTAGAAACACAGTGTACACAACAGTGTAATGATCATGTGTTGCACTGAAGAGGTCTTAACTGCGCAGATGCGAATGAACTTTTGTCAACTTGACCCTCTTTGTGCAACATTTTTCCCACAGTATCAGATCCAATTTTAAAATACCAGCATGATTTTTAACTCACATAGTCATGTGGTGAGACGGCTGGAGGGTGCGCTTATCTGGCGCCCGCAGTGAGACGGCTATTGGCGCCTGTGCGGAAGGTGCGCTTACCTGGCGCCCCACGCTGCGCGGGCTGGTGGGCTTTATAAGCGTCCCCTTTCTCGTTGCCTCCCCCTTTCACCCGCACGCATTTCCGGGCCTCTGTGTCGGCTGCTCGTCCTCCTGCTCCAGGTAGATATCGCGTACTCAATCGATCCATTCAGTTTAAATCTCTTATCTTCAATGTTTCCTGTAGTGCCGCTGTCTGGCTGCGCGCTCCGCGCCACACAACTCTAAAATCTCCTCATACGTCGTGTGAGCACCTCCGTGGCAACAACTCTCGGCGTAGTAACACCATTCACAAAGTTCATTCACAAAGTTGCAGCAAGGCGCGCTGCGCGCTCCCGTCGCACTTACAGGTAACTCCTCGCCCCTCAATCCCATTCATAAATTTGTAACTTTACACATGCTCTTTGTAGTTGGGTCCGCTACGGTACACTCCCTGCATCAAATCGTACATTCGCCATGTTGCGCTCTCAATAGAACAGGTAAATTGAACACCATGAATGTTTGTCCATGCTCTGTTCAAAGACTAAATAGTATTTTTATTCTAGTTTGCTCACAACTGGCGCCACGCGCTTTGAGCAAACGTCACCGCTTCATTTGGCCTCCTGCTGCTGAGCGCCGCCTCCTGCTCGGCTTCCAGCCTGCATTAACTTTCAATTCCAATTTGGTAGGCTCTAGCTCCTAGTGTCTGGCTCTTTATTTTAGATTTGTGTGTAACCTTAATTCCTTTTTTAGGTTTCACCATTGCCAGCAGCGGCACGAGACACGCCGCCCTCTGCTGTTTTGTTCTTGGGCTTCCGTTTTGTACAGTTTTGTTCTTTGGCTTCTGTTTTGTACAGTTTTGTTCTTTTGTCCTCGTGTTTTATTTACTGTTTTGTTCTAGTTTTCCTGTTCTCCTGTTTTTCGTCTTTTTGTTTGTCGTCCCTGTTTATTTGCTCCCTACCCTTCTGTGTGAGGCGGTGCGCCTCAAGTGGGCGCTGTGTTGGGTGCGTATGCCCGTGCATCAGACGCTTTGCACCCAGTCTGAGGGACAGTCGCTGGGACATTTTAAATTGCAGTGTGTATGGGTGGGGTCCATTGGTTTTAAATTATTGTAGCTACTGTTAATTAAATTAAATGAAACTTGTTTTATTCGGTGATGTGAAGAATAAAGACAATGTAACTGGAATCTGGCTCCTGTGTTTTGAATACTTACCTGTGCGCCTTAGTTCTGTTTATTCTATTTTGGGTCCCAGAGCCCTCTCTCTGGGTGGCGTTGTTGGTTTTCTTTAGTTTTATTTAGTCACAAGGGTTAAATTTAATTTACATACATTTTACACCACGCACGCTCGGTTACATTTGGCGTTGGTTGGCAGGATTACCAATTAAAAACAGGAGTTCCAGGTTCCATTTACTGATATCAGTGTCCTGACTATGGAAGCTTAGTAGAATCTATGAGAAAAGTTTGCTATAATCCGTATTGGTTGTCAACCAGCTCTAAGCCAATTGTCTTGCATGTTTTATGTGTGCAGTTTTCCTTGCATGTTGCTGTGATTTATTTTCTTGCTGTGTATATAGCATAGTATGTCAATCTGGTGCTGAGCCTATGGTATGTCAATCCATTATTGTAGTGGCAATCCACAATACTTTCATTAACTATTGCTTCTGTATATAGTTTGTTTTGGACTGCATTGTCTTGCATTGTCAATCGTAATTAATTTTTGTTTTTCTTTCTTTTTAAGGGACAAAACAGCAGCGGTCGGCGTGGGACCATTTTTGTGTGTTCACCCCCCCAGTTCATTTGCCATTTGTGTTTTTGCTTGTGTGCCCCATGGAGGAGGAGCTACAGAGCCTTACGCCTGAATTCCACATCATGCGTCTCCGCTCCGCTGCGCTGCGCCGCAGACCGCCTCCGATTTAGTGCGCAGACCCTCGCCTACTGGATGCAATTTGTCTCCGCCAGTCCGCGCAGCGCAGGGCCGCGGTCCCGAGGAGCGGGACTCGCGGGATCCGCGGGATCCGCGAGAACTCGTGATCAGAAAGCGCTCCAAAAGTATCGGACAGAGAAAACAAATGCAGATTCACTGAAAGTTTGTCGTTTGTGCAACTGCAATCGCTTTTTTCACCGTGTCAACACAGCACATGAATAGAGCATTAATAAAACGACAGCCTAAAACTGTACTTAAGAGATTTACAACCATTTACATGTTTGGGGTGGTATTGATTGTAAACATTTGCCTTCTGGGTAACAAAAAGTTTAATGTACGTCATTAGGTCTGAGTTAAAAGTTTTTGTTTTGGAAACCCAGATGTAGTTCGTGTTCTCTTTCCTGTTTGGTTCGATCTAAACTGCGTGACTTGATCCGGTCGGACTCTAAAGAAAATAGACTTGATCCGCAATTCTGTCGGAGAGCGGCGGAGTGGCGGAGCTGAGGCGAGACTCGCCGCTACGCCGGGATGTGGAACGGGCTTCATTCATTTCGATGGCTGCGTAAGTTCTGCGCAGTGCGTGGCGCAGCGCAGCGGAGCGGAGTCGCATGATGTGGAATTTACGGGTTAGGGACCAAATTTCGAGGCTGACGGCCGATAATGAGAGGCTGCGTTCAGAGCAGGCGTCTGCCCTGCCTAGCACCAGTGCAAGACTTCCAGTCACCCCTCAAACAGATAGGTTAGTGTTCATACCGCGTGACAGGCGTTGTCCTATGTTTAGGGGGCACACCGGTATAGGGCTGAATGAGTGGGTTGAGGAGGTTCGGGCTTGCATGAGGGCGCGACACCTGTCCCGGGCGGATCAGGCCTACTTCTTATTCGACCATCTTGAAGGAGAGGCCCGTAATGAAATCAAATTTCGCTCGGAGGAGGAACGCAGCGACCCAGATAAAATTATCGGCATTCTTGAAGAGTTGTATGGGTGCTCTGAGTCATATGTGGCCTTACAAGAACAGTTCTTTTCTCGGAGGCAACAAGAGGGAGAAACATTACAAGAGTTCTCCCTCTCCTTGTTAAACCTCATGAACAAAGTGAAGGCCTCTTCTCCCGCACCTTTGGCCAACTCTGAGTGTTTGCTGCGCGACCAATTCACCGAATATGTATTTGACGGTTCACTGCGCCGCATGTTAAAGCAATATGTCCGTCAGAACCCCGAGGCAACCTTGCTTGCGGTTAGGGGGGAGGCAATGAGGTGGGAGCGTGAGGGTCAGCCACCTGGCATGCGTGGGCGCAGTAATTCTGTACCTTCCGCATTTGGCCTCCAATATGCTGTGCAAGGGGGACCATCGCCCAGCGCTCGTACTGCCCCGAGCGAGGTAGGCGAGCTGAAAGAGCTCCTCCAGAAGCAGCAGGAGCAACTCAACCTCCTGACAGAGAGCATTACGCTCCTGCAGGCTGCCCACACTGACCGGCAGCGTGGCCGCTCACCCCGTCACCCCCCCGTTGTGTGCGATCGGTGCCAGCAGCCTGGCCACATCGCAAGAAATTGTGATGGCACCCGGGTCCTAAATCGCCAAGATGCTCGGCCTCCCCAGCATCGCTTCGGACAGCGTTCGGAAAACTAGTGCCCACCGGGCTGCAGAGCCAAAGCTCGGGTGGGGCATCCACAGGCTCAACTCACATTTTTAGCGGTCTGGCAGATGCACCCAAGTTAATTGCATCTTGCCCTCATATTGATGTGAACATGGCCGGGGTAAACGTGCCATGTTTAGTCGACACTGGATCAATGGTGTCGACAATGACCGAGAGTTTCTTCCGTAAACACTTCGAGCCATGGGGAGAGGAGCGCCTAAAGGTCTGCAATTGGCTGCAGCTCAAGGCTGCGAATGGCCTCGAAATTCCTTATATTGGTTATTTAGAGTTAACGGTTGAGCTCTGTGATAAAGTGATGCTCCATTGTGGTGTTTTAGTTGTTCGAGACCCACCTGGTAATATCGCTGCCCAGATCCCTGGAGTATTAGGAATGAACATTCTCCGGAAGTGCTACCAGGAACTATTTGGACAGTTTGGACCTGCTCTGTTTGACACTGTGCCCGTTACCGCATCTCAGACACTGGTTGATGCCTTGCAAAAGTGTCATGCTGCGAACGTGCGGCATGACACTGGTTGATGCCTTGCAAAAGTGTCATGCTGCGAACGTGCGGCCTACTGCGAGGAGACCAGGTAAGGTCAAGGTCCGAGGTAATCGGGCTGTTCGCATCCCTGGGGGTGCAATGAAAATTGTTGCCGCTACTTGTTCCGAGCAGTACTCCAGTACCACTGTATTGTTTGAACCCTTAGAGGCTGGTCTGCCAGCAGGCTTGCTGGCATCACCGGCCTTGGTTCCGGTGGTCCAGGGTACTGCTTATGTCCCGATTGTCAACATTGGTGACAACGACGTGCTGCTTTATCCACGTACCCTGGTAGGGACACTGGACGATGTCAATGTGGTGAGCCTTCCAGCAGGGGTGATAGAGGTTCCACCTGTGGCTGCGAGTGTCTCCTCACAAGGTGCTGCTCCCCCAGCTGCGGACCCGTTTGCAGCAATCGACCTATCCTCCCTGTCCACTGAGGAACAGGAGAAGGTGTGGTCATTGCTTAAAAAGTATAACTCTGTGTTTGCTGCACATGATCAGGATTTGGGCTGCACCAACCTGATCACTCATGACATTCCTCTTATAGATAATGTCCCGGTCCGGCAGCGATACCGCCGTATTCCTCCATCGGAATATGAGTTGGTTAAAGAGCATATCCATCAGCTCTTGGAAGCACAAGTGATCAGAGAGAGCTCCAGCCCATATGCTTCACCCATTGTGTTGGTCCGGAAAAAGGATGGCAGTATTCGTCTGTGCGTTGACTATCGTCAACTCAATCTCAAGACCCGGAAGGATGCGTTTCCACTTCCACGGATCGAAGAGTCACTTGATGCATTGACAGGGGCCCGCTGGTTCTCCACTATGGACTTGGCCAGCGGGTACAATCAAGTCCCTGTTGCAGAGAGTGACCGGCACGAAACGGCTTTCTGTACGCCTTTTGGTCTGTTTGAGTGGAACCGCATGCCTTTTGGGTTTTGCAATGCCCCCAGCACATTCCAACGCTTGATGCAACGCGTCTTTGGGGACCAGCAATGCCAGTCGCTCCTTCTTTACCTGGACGATATAGTTGTTTTTTCGTCCACGGTACTGCAACATTTGGAGAGACTGGACGTTGTACTGGGGAGATTGCAGAAGGAAGGTCTCAAAGCTAAATTGAGCAAGTGCCGCTTCTTCCAGCGGGAGGTGCACTACCTGGGCCATGTGATCTCTGATCAGGGGGTGGCCACGGACCCCGACAAAATTGAGGTAGTAGCCAATTGGCCTGTACCATCCACAGTGACGGAACTGCGTTCCTTCCTTGGGTTCGCTAGCTACTACCGACGTTTTGTTGAGGGTTTCGCTAAATTGGCTGCTCCCTTACATCGGAGAGTTGCTGAACTGACTGGGAAACGGTCCAGGAAGCGGCCTGTCCAGAGTGTGACTGGACCCTGGACCACAGAGTGTCAGCAAAGCTTTGAGGCTCTAAGAGCCAAGCTAACCACGGCCCCGGTACTTGCCTACGCTGACTTCTCCCTCCCATTCATCTTGGAGGTAGACGCAAGTCACGCTGGATTGGGGGCAGTGCTCTCCCAGGAGCAGGAAGGGAAGGTGCGGCCTATTGCCTACGCCAGTCGAGGGCTGCGTCCAACTGAGCGTAACATGTCAAACTATAGCTCGATGAAGCTTGAGTTGCTGGCCCTTAAGTGGGCCATGACAGAGAAATTCAGGGAGTACCTTCTAGGCCACAGATGTGTGGTCTATACTGACAACAATCCTCTGAGTTATCTCAACTCAGCCAAACTGGGAGCTGTTGAGCAGCGTTGGGCCGCCCAGTTGGCATCCTTTGATTTTGAGTTAAAATATCGTTCAGGTAAGTGCAACAAAAATGCTGACGCCTTGTCTCGCCAGCCTGGGATGTCCTCACGGGAATTGGCACCAGGAGCTTTGGGTACATGTGTGCCAGAGCAGTTGCAGCAGGCTCTGCAAGGAGTTGTTATGCGGGCAACACAGTCCTTGGTGACTGTTCTACCTCATGTTGCCCCTGCTGACCTCCATCAGCTTCAGCAGTCTGACCCCACCATGCAGGAGATCCTGCCCTTCTGGTGTCAGAATCGACAGCCCACTCGTGAAGAGCGACGAGCCCTCTCTCCAGCTGCCCTCTCAGTGCTGGCCCAGTGGGACCGCCTGGTAGAACTAGAGGGGCTGCTGTATCGGCAGGTGTTTCGTCCTGATGGTGGTGGGGCTATATATCAACTCCTCCTGCCCAAAGCCCTGGTCCAGAACGTCCTCACGCAGGTCCACCAGGAGCATGGACATCAGGGAATCGAGAGGACCCTGGCCCTGCTTCGTTCCCGATGCTACTGGCCAGGTATGTCCCGTGAGGTAGCCCAGTGGTGCCAGGCATGCGAGCGGTGTCAGCATGCCAAGGACAACCAGCCTGTTGCCCATGCCCTCATGGGCCACTTACTGGCGTCAAAGCCGAACGAGATCCTCGCTGTAGATTTTACCTTGTTAGAACAGACTCCAGGAGGGTTGGAGAACGTACTGATACTGACAGATGTATTTAGTAAGTACACCATAGCGGTCCCAACCCGCAATCAGTGCGCCTCCACTGTGGCGCAGGTGCTGGTCAATGAGTGGTTGGCGTCGGTTGGTGTACCAGCCCGCCTCCACTCTGACCAGGGCCGGAACTTTGAGAGCACTCTGGTCCAACAGTTGTGCAAGTTGTATGGTGTCACAAAGTCGCGTACCACCCCATACCACCCAGCAGGCAACGGACAGTGTGAGCGGTTCAACCGAACCCTCCACAATATGTTGCGTACGCTGCCTGTGTCCCGAAAGAGGGACTGGAGTGTTTGCCTGCCCCAAGTTCTGTACGCCTATAACACCACTCCTCACCAGTCCACAGGGGAGTCTCCTTTCTTCTTGATGTTTGGGCAAGAGCCACGGCTCCCACTTGACTTTTTGCTGGGTCGAGTGAAAGACCCAGTGGAAGGGAGCGTGCATGAGTGGGTGCAAGAGCACCAGGCACGACTTCAGCTGGCATTCGAAGGGGCTAGGGAGAAATTGCGCCTCGCTGCTTCACGCAGGAAGGCCAATCATGACAAACATGTTCGAGAGCTGCGCCTTAAGGAGGGCCAGCTTGTACTTCTGCGTGACCACAGTGCCAAGGGTCGGCGGAAGACCCAAGATCTGTGGGGTCCTGTAACATATGTGATCCTTCAAGCTCCGAGGGAAGATGGCGCAGTCTACACTGTGGCTCCAGCGGATCAACGGACCAAAGTGAGGAGGGTACACAGGTCCCAGCTGAAGGCCCTGCTCATCGAGGAACACTCTGTCCCGGCCCCTGGAGAGAGCTCTTCTGTTGGACCCGCAGCTCCAATCATGGAGGAATCGTCGTTTGAGGAGGATTTGTTCCTGCAGCCACCGCTGTTGCAGCCGGGAGTGTAGCTTCCAACAGCGGTAGCACCTCTACCGCCCACTCTCGTCCCAGCGGGTGTTTCTAGGGCTCCAGTGCAATTAGTGGCTCTCCCTGCTACTGGTGCTGACCAGGCTCCACTGCAAAGTGAGTCCATTGCCATCCCTGGCCCCAGTGGGGAACCTGTACGCAGGTCCACTCGGTCCACAGCTGGCCAACACATAAATCCCCATCGCCTTCCAATGTCTACAGCTGGACATCCACGAAGGGAAGGTGCTGCTTTGCCGTCATCCAGGCCTACGTATGCGGTATTTAGGCCATGGTGCTAGGGCACATTGCTCATCGTCGGGGCGACGATGCATTTGGAGGGGGTGGAATGTGGTGAGACGGCTGGAGGGTGCGCTTATCTGGCGCCCGCAGTGAGACGGCTATTGGCGCCTGTGCGGAAGGTGCGCTTACCTGGCGCCCAGCTGCGCGGGCTGGTGGGCTTTATAAGCGTCCCCTTTCTCGTTGCCTCCCCCTTTCACCCGCACGCATTTCCGGGCCTCTGTGTCGGCTGCTCGTCCTCCTGCTCCAGGTAGATATCGCGTACTCAATCGATCCATTCAGTTTAAATCTCTTATCTTCAATGTTTCCTGTAGTGCCGCTGTCTGGCTGCGCGCTCCGCGCCACACAACTCTAAAATCTCCTCATACGTCGTGTGAGCACCTCCGTGGCAACAACTCTCGGCGTAGTAACACCATTCACAAAGTTCATTCACAAAGTTGCAGCAAGGCGCGCTGCGCGCTCCCGTCGCACTTACAGGTAACTCCTCGCCCCTCAATCCCATTCATAAATTTGTAACTTTACACATGCGTTCCTTGTAGTTGGCCGCTTGGCGGTACACTCCCTGCATCAAATCGTACATTCGCCATGTTGCGCTCTCAATAGAACAGGTAAATTGAACACCATGAATGTTTGTCCATGCTCTGTTCAAAGACTAAATAGTATTTTTATTCTAGTTTGCTCACAACTGGCGCCACGCGCTTTGAGCAAACGTCACCGCTTCATTTGGCCTCCTGCTGCTGAGCGCCGCCTCCTGCTCGGCTTCCAGCCTGCATTAACTTTCAATTCCAATTTGGTAGGCTCTAGCTCCTAGTGTCTGGCTCTTTATTTTAGATTTGTGTGTAACCTTAATTCCTTTTTTAGGTTTCACCATTGCCAGCAGCGGCACGAGACACGCCGCCCTCTGCTGTTTTGTTCTTGGGCTTCCGTTTTGTACAGTTTTGTTCTTTGGCTTCTGTTTTGTACAGTTTTGTTCTTTTGTCCTCGTGTTTTATTTACTGTTTTGTTCTAGTTTTCCTGTTCTCCTGTTTTTCGTCTTTTTGTTTGTCGTCCCTGTTTATTTGCTCCCTACCCTTCTGTGTGAGGCGGTGCGCCTCAAGTGGGCGCTGTGTTGGGTGCGTATGCCCGTGCATCAGACGCTTTGCACCCAGTCTGAGGGACAGTCGCTGGGACATTTTAAATTGCAGTGTGTATGGGTGGGGTCCATTGGTTTTAAATTATTGTAGCTACTGTTAATTAAATTAAATGAAACTTGTTTTATTCGGTGATGTGAAGAATAAAGACAATGTAACTGGAATCTGGCTCCTGTGTTTTGAATACTTACCTGTGCGCCTTAGTTCTGTTTATTCTATTTTGGGTCCCAGAGCCCTCTCTCTGGGTGGCGTTGTTGGTTTTCTTTAGTTTTATTTAGTCACAAGGGTTAAATTTAATTTACATACATTTTACACCACGCACGCTCGGTTACAGTCAGATCAATAGGTAAAATAAAAGGTTACGTTTTGTCATCGTTGGGACACTCGAATGTGGGAACCCATTTGAACCCTTTTGACCTGGGGAGATTTACAACACTTTTTGTGATTTTTCACGCTAAAATTGGCCATAACTTATGTTCTAGTGATATTTTAATGACTTTTTGTAATAAGCTTTAAGTTTGACCCATATTTCCTGGAACTCAATTTGAAATTTTGAATCGGTCATTATTCCCTTCTGACTAAAAATAAAAAAAAATATTTTAATCCCAAGATTTTAATATTTTAATAGTCATTAGAAAAAGCAAAATTACAGAGGTACATTTCACCTCTTCTGAAAAAGGGAAACAACAACTGATTGGGAAATATTCATAATATAGTGCCATTGAAGAGCAATACAATACGTATAATGGAAGTACAAGTAGTACACGGTACAAGTGGGAGAAAAAAAAAGTCATTTTTTCATGTTTTTATTTCATAAAAAAAACAAAAAAAAAACAAACATATAAACATAGCATTTAAGACTAACAATCAATCTTTACCTGAAAGTATTCAAAAACTCTTTATTAGGACAGAAGGGGCTTTTAATTTGAGATAAACACTCAAATAAGTGAGAGTGATTAGGACCACACCTCAAAAAACAACCCCGAAATCCTCTCGAAAAATAAATCAAAGTCCGAAACATGAACGCCGTAACAAGAAGCTCTGCCGTTTTTGTTGATCATTTCAAAAATTTGCTGCAGCATGTTTGATGCAAGTGTTTCCAGGAGTGAGAGGGAACATTTCTCCAAGTGGTGCAGACGGCCTCATGAAGGGCATCTACTGTCTGGAACTGTTGTCCATTTTTGTAAACTCCCCTCTCCATCCATCCCCAAAGGTTCTCAGTTGGATTTAGATCAGGAGAACATGCAGGATGATGCAAAAGAGTGATATTCTCCTGAAGTCCTTTGTCCTGGGGCTTTGTGAACTGTAGCGTTGTCCTGTATTAAATCCAGTGGTTCCACAGATGAGGCCCTCAGTCATGAGGGATGCTCTCTGCAACATCTGCACCGAGCCAGGGGCCATTTGACCTGCACCACCTGGAGCTCCATTGTTCCACTGAAGGAAAAAGCACCCCAGACCATTATGGCGACCCCCTCCTGTGGTGCATAGAAAACATCTCAGGTGGATCTGCTTGTCTTCAATGAGATGGAAACCATCAGGATTATCAAGGTTACGTTTTTTTGTCATCAGAGAATAAAACTTTCTTTTACCTTTAAACGTCCCATGTTTGGTGTTTCTTGCAAAGTCCAAGCGGACAATTATGTGGCGCTCAAGGGGACGAGACCTTGTGGCATTAGCCACATATGTGTCTCATGGTTATTGGGCTGCAGTCACGCCAGTAACAGCCTTAATTTGGGTCAAGGGTGGTCCAGTGTCTTGACGGACAGTCAATCAGATCCTCCGGCTCAGTACTGGTGTCATTTTTTTGGTTCTTCCACTTGACTTTTTTGTTCCATAACCTTCAGGATCTTTCAAGAAATTCCAAGTTACTGTCGTACTGCGTCCCACCTCAGCAGCGATGGAGAGAGGCCCTGTTTAGCTCAACAACCCAACCCTGTTAAAAAAGAGAAAGTTTTTTGGTTTTGCCTTCGGAATGTCATGGCAGTGTGAATACCTAACAGATGATGACACTCAGCCCAAATATTTGCACCGAGTTACGCTTAAAATCTATATGGTCCTAAACGTTTTTTTTATGTCTCACTCCCACTTTTTTTTGCATAGTGAAGATCTACTTGAAACCTTGCAAAGCTCTAACCATACAAAACGTGACTTTTGCCATTTATTTAACTGGTCTTAAATTCACAACTTTCCAAGTAGAGCTAAAATATGCAACAAGAATGCCTTTAAAAGCCCAAAAATGCGTAAAAGGCCTAGACCATAATCGTTTCAAAGAGTGTAGCTCATCTAATAAGGCATCTGGCTGCCGTGTGGGGAAACCAGGTTCACTACCTGGTGTGGCAGGGCGTCTGAGTGCAATTAAGTGATCAACAATCGGCCTATTTGAACCTGCCACACCTGCTAGCTGTAAATCTCACCGCATCTCTCTGCTTCGCTGGCACGTTTCTGCACCATCGCGTGCCTATTGCAAAGACAACCATTTTAGTAGAATACAGCCTCGCTGACAGCACAAATGACTCAAATTTCTTAAGTGACTTCTTCAATTACCAGTGCTTATAATAATGCATCTCCTCTGCAGGATTGAACACTGCTCTTGGCTCTTGTTCTCAGGAATTTAAACGACTTATAAACAAGAACCCAGGTGCTGTGGAGGAGGAAGACTATTATCTGAAACACTTTAAAGGAGAAGTTTTCATTCTTATCATTAAAGCATTTTTTTTTTTTTTTTTTTACAGTTGTATAACTAAAGCAGTGTAAACTAGTTTGACTAAACATGAGGGGGTTTGTGCAGTAAGTGAACCAGGTCTGATAAGCAATTCCCCAAGCAAAGTCACACAAACAACTATTCAGCCTACTATTTTGTTTGAATATATTTCTAATGGCATTAAGACTGAAGTGACTCACGGCAGCTATAGACGTGTGTGTTGTCTGGCACAGGGCACTTCACCCAGGCATACCACATTCCACCATGTCAGTCACACGCAGGGGCACGCCTACACGCTCAACATGTTTGTGATTTTGAGGTGATTTTTATTGCCTGTGCCTTGCGAAAGAATAACTTCACCAGGTTGTTATGCAAACTTTTTTTTTTTTTTTTTACTTTTTACTTCATTTTTGTATCCTGCACAAGACCTTACTGGCATACTGTGTGAAGTATAAAAATATGATCAGCTAAGAGGCTTGTCACAATAAGTGACAACACAATAACAAGTGCAATATAGTATTACAGAAACGATCACGATAAACAATATCACTCATGGTACCCGACAAGCAGGATCAATTTGATGAAATCTTCTAAATGAACAATTTCCTTAAAAAAAAAAAAATCATTTGCAGAATTAATAAGTTAGTTTCAAAAGAGTCGTATGAGTTAATTATTCAATCCTCTTCAGCTAAAATGTTATAGAATAAAATAATAATAATAATAATAATAAGAAGAAAGTGTTTCCCGCTAATGCAAAGATCCGAAAGACCGAAAAAATTCTTTCAGCTTTCATTTATTGAACAATTAAGTTCATATAGTCATTATTGTGACAGCTCTAGCAAATCCGCCCTTCAGTTCAGCTGCATGTGCTTAAGATTTCATTAAGAGTTATTAATCAACAGCTATTTTTCCCAGAAAAGCGTAGTTGTGTGAGCTCCAATGATCAGCTGTGACTTGATGATTATAAGTGATACTGATACACTGATGATATATTGATGAATTCTTGCAAATGACCTGACCATCACCTGCAGATGCAACGTGCAGATGCAGGAGAGGTCTGACCCAGCGCTCCTCAGCTTTCTCATAGGACCGACAACCCTTAATCGTGGACTGGCGTGGGGCTGTCATGACAATGTTCTCTAACTATGGCACTGCTTACTTAGGACATAGAATGAATGATGTATGGTTGGCCCTGGAGAATATAACCCACATTTTAGATGATTTGTTAGTTCAGTTAGAAAATGAACAAAAACTGTCTGCTTTGAGAGCCATGACTATATAGAACTGTGTAGGCCTGGACCTGTTGTACGCTGCTGAAGGGGGACTTTGTGCTAAAGTTGGGAGTAGACCATTGTTGTACTTTTGTACCAGAGGACAAGGACAAATTTACCAGGATACAAGGTGAGGTTGCTCTTCTGCAGGACTATTTAGATGGTACGAAGGACAGACCTGTGACCGAGTGGGACCCTTGGGCTTGGTTCACTGGAGGTGCTTGGTGCGAAGTATTATTTAACGCCTTAATCGCAGTGATTGTTATTTTGGTGTTATTTTGTGTGTTTGCAATGTGTCTGAGCTCTCTCATGCAGAACACTGCTCAAAAGGGCATAAAGGCGGGACCTGAAACAGACAAAGAGAATGGAATAAAAACCGATCAGCACCCGAGAACGTGGACAGCTCCACCCATATATTTCTTTAATTATGATTTTGTGTAATCGCCTTGGAAGGGGCAGGCACTCCACGTCAGGAATTCCTGAGGGAGATGCATTAGCTTAGAGCCAGGGACAGATATTGAACCAGAGCCTTTTTGTATTCGACTCCTCCGTTAGGGTTTGATATTTTGTCATTAAAAACAACTTGACGTTTCTCGGACTTAGCCTAATTTTGAACACGCAATGAGTTGTCTCTATGGTTAACATGAAGAGGACGATCCTTTGAACACATCACAGTTAAAATGTTTCCACTGAGCTTCATTTTGGGTCACACCAGTACAGCAACTACAAGGAGAGCGTGTTCTTTGATTCAGAGCCGAGTGCATCTGTAAAGTCATTTAAAGATCCAAGCAGTTCACATACTTTTTCATAACTAGCATGTCACTGTCCTTTGGCGTAAGGTGCCAGGAATTCCCATCTGTTGCTAGGATAGCACAACACGCCAGCCGCTGCTCAAGGAACCTTTCCAACATTTGGTCAGTGGAGCTCCATCTTGTCAGGACATCATGGATTAGGGCCTTTTCTGGGATTTTCAAAATTGTTTTCTGAGTTCTCTTTTTTTCTCCAACTTCTACGCAAGCACTGCACAAGATACCAGCGGACTCAACCTTTTATTGGATATTCTCTTTGCAAAAGAGAAAACCATGTTATGGACTTGGACGGGGCTTGAGTCATGGGATCGCAGAACAAGAAGTTCAAACGCAGCATTAAGGAGGCGATTGAAATCCAAAAGCTGACAGCATCAACCGTGATGACAGAGCCTTCCTTCTGTCCCACACATGGGACACGCTACTCCAAAGATCACCAAAGCAGCAGGAGGCGTGGTCAGTCTGAGCGACCTGCCAGGTCCATCAGGCTCCCCACGCCTCTGGAAGTAACATCAACTGATAAGTGACATGTCACCACAAAGACTGGTGACAGTTGAAGATGGCTCGCAGTTAAGCAGCCGAAACATATCAACAAGATAAATACATTTCCTAATTTATTGTCTTTAAGAAGAATATAGGTGTGGCTATAACCAAAGAAGACATAATGAAGATTGTTGGAGTAATCTAAGAGCAAGTTTTTCTGTTCATTTCCTACGTAGTACTTGAGACTGCCCTACAAAATACAATGTTTGTAGCTCATTCTTCAATTTTTTTCTTCGAACAGTCTACGACACCCCTCCTCGTGCGGCTTAGAATTGAAAGGCAGATGTATAAACACTTAAAGTAGGCTGTAAGAAACTTTGCTCCTGTCCATGAATGCCTACAAGTTCCTTTTTTGTACAACCTTGTTTTTCAATACTGAATTCTGAAAACAAAATCCAAATACCCATAAATACACAACCATTTTTGTCCCTCTCCACACGAAGCTGTTGCTAGACTTCAGTGATAGAAGTCTAGCAGCAGCTTTGTTGTTTTTCCCACTTGCATTTTTTTTTTAATTTAAGCTTGATATGGTTTTGACAAAATTCCTCTGCCTCGTGAAAAAATAACAGCACCAGTTAGTTTAGTAGTAGTAGTATTTTATTTTTACCTTTGTGTCAGTTTTTCAACAGACCAATCACTTTAGGAATTTGTCTCCATAATTTGCCCAG
Source organism: Rhinogobius similis (assembly GCA_019453435.1). Lineage (NCBI taxonomy): Eukaryota > Metazoa > Chordata > Actinopteri > Gobiiformes > Gobiidae > Rhinogobius > Rhinogobius similis. The sequence goes on along the minus strand of CM033624.1, from coordinate 8,388,098 downwards.
ATTAACCCATTTAAATCAGCATTTGCCAAGTACAATATATATGTGTTGCCATTGCTCCATTTGAAGCAACATGAAGCAATTGATTCTCACAGGGCGAACAGCAGGTGCCCACTGAACGTGCTAAGGTGAGCTTGACTGTCATGGATGACATAACCCGAATATAGACGCAGATACACAACATTCCCAACATTTAGGAACACTGTGAGTGCATTGGCTGAAGCGCCGAATCCACCCGACTGCTGTTCATGAGCCGTAAAAGTAGGCTGTCCATTCACCACCAGCACAACCGCTGTACCGTACACAGCAGTCCCTAATGCACCACTGTAGTACTCGAAGTGGTACACCCCTCTCACCGGTGCAACGAAAAAGCCTGTGGGACATACAGATAATATGAATCTTGGTAACTTCCACATAGATCATTGTAACTTGTGAGTGCAGTTACCTGTGTTTGGATTGTAAGCACTCCCAAAGTTTGTGATCACGTATCTGAAGGGCAAAATGACATCAGTGGAATAGGGTCCGAAGGTACCGTAGCCTGAAGCCAATAAACCGGCAGAGAAAGCCACTTGTACCCCTGAAAAACAGAGACACTGAACTGTAAGTACTGTTGGAGGACTAAAAGAAGCGAAGAGTAGAATACTTCAATCCTGCACCAGAACTTACGGCGAGACACTGCAGGTGAATAGGAAAAATCTTAAATTTAAAGATATCAATTTGAAACTTCTCCAGTATTTTACTCGCAAAAATGTAAGTAAAAGAAGTATTACATTTTTTTCATCATGTAATGTTTTCCTGTAGAAAAAAAGGAATTTTATGTGTAAAAATGGCCAAAATGCATTGGTTCATTTTGTACACATATTAGTATTAGTTTAAAAAAAAAACAAAAAAAAAAAACAGATCTTAGAAGAAGAGGGTTTTTTGGATTCATCATTTAGTTTTTGAGTAAACTAGATCTGACTTTAATGGTCCTAAATATGTAAATTTAGAAACATTTGTTTGGATTCAAACTTTAATAAATCAGGATTTGAATTAGACATCAACAAATCCTTCAGTACATTCCATCAAAACCTTGTTAAGTGCAAGATTGTGAAGTTTGGTGTGTGTAGGAGCTACTTTAAGCACCAATCACTAGGACTTTTTATGCCTCTGATGGAGAAAAATGCATTTTAAGAAATCAGCCTTTAAAGTTACAATGTCCCAGAGAAATCTATGATTAAATGGATTTGATGAATAATAACAAATGATCACAATGAACGATAATAAAGTACTTTATGCCTCTGGTTTACTTCCTAGAATTTTTCAACTTTTCTTCACAAACTGACACTTGATTGGTGTAAAAATATCATTTAAATGTACAACTGGTTTTAATTCACCAAATAAAGTCAAAACTAGAAAATCATAAAAACCTATCATACGCACTTTAACATTCACAAATATTTTGAGATTCACCTTGTAGCTTTTCCTTCATTAACTCCACTTCACCAGTTTGATTCTCGAGCACTTTGAGTTGGGCTGCTTGGTCTAAAAAAAAACAAAAACAGATGCAGAAGTATTGTACTGTCTGACCATGGTTGAGAGTTTGCACGTGTGGATCGTCTTGTTAGCGCATGTGTCTGTTCCCTCTTGTCATACGACCCGTGACCCCCTCTCCTCCCCTTGTGTGTTGACAATCCACAGTTTGGATCTTGGATCATGATTTGTTTTAACACCAAAAATCTCCCAGTAGTTCAGTGACTTAGACGTAAGACGGAAACTAGAACAGCTACACTCTTAAGAAAGACGGGTCTTCAAAGATCGTCTGTGACTTTGTGACTGAGGACCTGCTCACGTTGGAAACAGTGAACAAATAGACCTAAATGTTCAACGGACTACAGTTTATTAACATCAGAAACGGCCTCCTTAAAAACCCACAAAATAAATCAAGTGTTATGACATAGAAATACAATTTAACAAGGTTCACATTTTATGCACAATGCAATTAGTATGATTAATTAGGGTCTGTTTTTATTGTGATTTTCAGAGCGGCAATTAATGCCTTGCATTTGCATTTGGTACCACTTTATAATAACCTAACGTATTCATGCCTTAATAAAGTATAAACAAAGACTTAATTCATAATGAACAAATAGTTTATTAAGAATGATTCAGGCTTAATTAATACCCAAAATAGTTACTAAGCCTTAATCATTCTTAATAAACTTTATTCATTATGAATTAAGTCTTTGTTCATGCTTTATTAAGGCATGAATACGTTAGGTTATTATAAAGTGGTACTGTTTACTTGTTGTTTTATTTTTATAGATTCCAGTCTTAATATATATGGATGACATGCCTTGACGTTGTTCCTAAATTGGCTCTGCCCCTTTTTCAGTTTGTGTTTTAGTTTGTCAGAGACGTCAGAGAAGTACATTATGTTATAGTCACTGAATACAAATATATCAGACTCACCTTGTAGCTGTATCTTCATTGACTTCACTTCATTGGTTTGCTCCTCAATCTCTTTGAGTTTGGCTGCTTGGGCTAAAAGGAAGACATTTAGTAAAGAGTAAATTGAGTAAATGTTCTTTAATTGTAGTGGTAAATCTGACCTTGGTTGAGAGTCTGCAGCTGCTCGATCTTCTCCTTGTATTCAACCAGAGCAGCACTCATGTCCTGCAGCACATCTTGGATGTCATCAGGCTGGGACTTGTCTTTAGTCAAGACAAGAGCCGAGGAGAAAGAGCAGAGCAGCAGCAGAAAGACCAGTGTGTTCTCCATCATGGACTGAACTGTCCTTTGTGCTGACGACTGACTTATATAGTGAAGTCTTCATCACGTTTATTGACATCTGATTTCTGCCAAGTTTCAAATCTGTCTTTGGCATCAAAGTACATTGTAATAATGCAGCAGATTATAAAAGTATGAGGTATTTCCCGCTTTCTGCTGCTGACGGGAATCTCAGCCATTTTTAGGAATGTTTTCGAGGTAATACTTCAATGGGTGGAGAGAATTCAAAGAAATGAAAAAGGAAATTAACATAACAATAATAAAATAAATAATAATAAGAAGACTAAAAAATTATGACATTTCATATAATAATATGGTAGTGTGTGGGTGTCTGGATGTGTTTGTCAATGCATTGGTAAATGGCAGAGAGGAAATAAAACACAGCAAAACAAATAAACAGAAAAAGAACCTGACCCCGGTCTCACTTGGCACGCAGTCCAGCTCCGGTTGCTGTGTCGGAGTGGTGTGGTTGCAGTGTATCACTCACACGGAGCGTGCAGCGCTGCGGTGCTGTTGCTGTGACCGCCGACAATGCAAGTCCACAAGTTCATGGGGGTTCATGCTCATTTTTGGAGATCAGATGATAACCAAGTTATTTGTTAAGATTATAAGTACACAAACTCACCATGCACTTCAAGAACTTCTTCTATTTAGTGCCAGGCAATTTCTTTTGGATGTTATCCTCCTATTATCCTCCTGAGGGTCTCCAATAACACATGTTATGAGTCACAATACACATGACCCCGTATCCCCCATGTGCTGCACCGTCACACATGACTCTGTATCACCGGTTATAACATATTATTTACATGTAAATTGTCTCCGCCCGTCCGCGCAGCGTAGGGCTGCGAAGTTCCGAAGAGCGGGACTCGCGGGATCCGTGAGAATGTGCGTTCAGAAAACGCTCCAAATGTAGCGGGAAGAAAACAAATGCAGATTCACTGAAAGTTTGTCGTTTGTGCAACCGTTTTTTCACCGTGTCAACACAGCGCATGAATAGAGCATTAATAAAATGACAGCCTAAAACTGTACCTAAGAGATTTACAACCATTTACATGTTTGGTGGTATTGATTGTAAACATTTGCCTTCTGGGTAACAAAAACTTTAATACATGTCATTAGGTCCACGTTAACTGTTTTTGTTTTGGAAACCCAGATGTAGTTTGTGTTCTCTTTCCTTTTTGGTGCGATCTAAACTGTGGGGCTTGATCCGGTCGGACTCTGGCGCAGAAGAAAATAGACTTCATCCGCAATTCTGTCAGAGAGCGGCGGAGCCGAGGCGCAGACCTGCGCAGCACTTACTTGGGCTTCATTCATTTCGATGGCTGCGTAAGTTCTGCGCAGTGCGTGGCACCGTAAAGCGGAGCAGAGACGCATGATGTGGAATTTGGGGGTAATGGGAACAAGCGGTAGAAAAAAATAGATAAAAATAATAATGAACAATTCAAATTTCAATTCATCTATAATTTCTTCTGAACCAATTTATGGTGCAAAAAAGTTAACATGTTAACTCCCGAAGGGTTAAATTTTTTTCCTATTATCAAAATATAGCATGTGAACATTTTATACTGGATACTCCAACAACTTTCATTATGTCCACTTTTGTTATATCCACGATGTGTTCTTCTTAAAGACAAATTAAATTGGAGATGTATTTACCTTGCTGACATGTTTTGGCTGCTTAACTGCGAGCCATCTTCAAGGACGCACAGGACACCACCAGTAACATTCAATTCACACACGAAGAAGAAAAGACAATAGCAAGAGCAATAGCCTTTCTGGACATCAAAATCCACCACGACGAAAACGGCAGCATCAAAATAACGGTATACAGGAAACCCACACACACTGATCATTACTTACTCTGGACATCCGAACACCCCTCCGCAAACAAACTTTCAGTCGTGAGAACACTAGCTTAACGGGCCACTAATCACAGATACAAAAGACAGGGAGGAAGAGGAGAAACACATAGAACACGCACTAACACAATGTCAATATCCATACTGGGCAATAGATGAAGGCAAAAAATAAGTCAGAGACAAGAAAAAACGGTAAAAGAAAAAAAAATATTCAACAGACCAGCAGAGGGCAGAATGAACACAAAAACATAGTCAGCCTATGGTACATCAGAGGCATAACCCATCCAGAGAGCCATAAAAAAGTACAACATCCACACAGTAGTCAAACCACACCAAAAACTTCGACAGTTATTAGTACATCCCAAGACAAAATTCCACAAGAACAAAAATGCAATGCAATATATGAAATTCAATGCAAATCACGCAAAAAGTCATACATAGGAGAAACAGGAAGGGCATTTCACATAAGAAAGAAAATATCAGAAAGAGTTTGAGAAGGAGACATCAGGGAGGCTCACAAGAACAAAAAAAAAAAAAAAGGAAAAGCAGAACAGGAGAACCTAAAATCAGCCATTTCCGACCACTGCAAAAGAGAAAACCAGTTATGGACTGGGATGGGGCTCGAGTCATTGGATCAGAGAACAACAGGTTCAAACGCAGAAAACGAGGCCCAGACAACATCAACCGAGACGACGGGGCCTTCCTTCTGTCCCACACATGGGACACGCTACTCCAGAGACCACCGGGCGGCAGGAGGCGTGGTCAGTATGAGCGACCTGCCAGGTCCATCAGGCTGACCACGCCTCAGGAAGTAACATCAGCTGATCAGAGACACGTCACGACCAAGACCGGTGACAGTTGAAGATGGCTCGCAGTTAAGCAGCCGAAACATGTCAACAAGGTAAATACATCTCCTTATTTGTCTTTAAGAAGAATATAGGTGTGGCTATAACCAAAGAAGACATAATGAAGATTGTTGGAGTAATGAATGCCTACAAGCTCCTTTTTTGTACAAACTTGTTTTTCAATACTGAATTCTGAAAACAAAATCCAAATACCATAAATACACTGACCATTTTTGTCCGTCTTTACACAGCAGTGACTTCAGTGATGGAGGTCTAGCAGCAGCTTTGTTGTTTTTCCCACTTGTGCGTTTTTATAACTAAAGCTTGATATGGTTCTGATGAAATTCAACCTCTGCCTCGTGAAAAAATAACAGCACCAGTTAGTTTAGTAGTAGTAGTATTTTATTGTTAGCTCTGTGGCATTTTTCAACAGACCACTCACATTAGGAATTTATCACTATAATTTGCTCAGATTAACCCATTTAAATCAGCATTTGCCAAGTACAATATATATGTGTTGCCATTGCTCCATTTGAAGCAACATGAAGCAATTGATTCTCACAGGGCGAACAGCAGGTGCCCACTGAACGTGCTAAGGTGAAATTGACTGTCATAGATGACATAACTCTTCAACAGACGCAGATACACAACATTCCCAACATTTAGGAACACTGTGAGTCCATTGGCTGAAGCGCCGAATCCACCCGACTGCTGTTCGTGAGCCGTAAAAGTAGGCTGTCCATTCACCACCAGCACAACCGCTGTACCGTACACACTCCCTACTGCACCACTGTAGTACTCGAAGTGGTACACCCCTCTCACCGGTGCAACGAAAAAGCCTGTGGGACGTACAGATAATATGAGTCTTGGTAACTTCCACATAGATCATTGTAACTTGTGAGTGCAGTTACCTGTGTTTGGATTGTAAGCACTCCCAATGTTTGTGATCACGTATCTGAATGGCAAAATTACATCAGTGGTATAGGGTCCGAAGGTTCCGGCGCCCGAAGCCAGTAAAGCGGCAGAGAAAGCCACTCCTACTGCTGAAAAACAGAGACACCGAACTATCAGCACTGCTGGAAGACCAAAAGAAGCGAAGAGTAGAATACTTAAATCCTGCACCAGAACTTAAGGTGAGCTGCTTCAGGTGAATAGGAAAAAATCTTTATCTTTAAAGATATCAATTTGAAACTTCTCCTGTAGTTTACTCGCAAAAATGTAGGTAAAAAGGAGTGTTACATGTTTTTCATTATGTCATGTTTTCATATAGAAATAAGGAATTGTATGTGTAAAAATTGCAAAAATGTCTTGGTTCATTTTGTACACATATTCATTTAAAAAAATCTTGATCTTTGAAGAGGAGATTTTGGATTTCTTATAGAGTTTGCCACATTTTTTGCAGATTAAAACTTAAAGGTCCCATATTCTGCTATTTTCCCCATTACATAGTCTATCCTAAGGGCTTTGTTGATAAAAATTTACATCGTGCAATATCCATAACAGTTTCCAAAAAACACCAATTTCTTGGTCTGGCTCACTCTGAGATCCGACGGTGCGTCGTGCTGAGTCCTACGTCCTGGATCTGACCTGAAGTTTGACGTGCTCCAGTACCTCAACGACGGACGTTGCCGTTTGGTAAATAACAAGCTAACTCTTCTATCTCTCGTATCTATCGTGTAATTACTGTGTAGCATTAGCATTAGCGTTTTTCATTCTTTTTAGGTATATTAGCCGGAGTTGTAGGACTGTGGCCACAGAAATGGAGAACGTGCTGTCGAGAAATTCTGAAGGCAAACGTGTGTATTGTGTCATTAATTAGAGACAGACAGAGGCAGACAAAACAGATCAGAACTCAGAAGTATGTGGGGATGGCTTATCCTTTTCGTACCATACCTCACAGTATGTAGGCCATTATGTTACACAGTATTTGTCGTTGAACTGGTTCAAAAATAAATTAAACACATTATTTTGAAGTGAACAATGAAGATTTAATAGTTCTGTTCATCCACTTTCCACGTACTGTTTCGTCTCTCGGCAAATAAAATAGTCTAGAGACGTATTTACAACCGAACACAGATTTTCTGAAAAACGACATGGCTAGTAACGAACTGTTGTGTTAGCAGCAGCTGCGCTGGAACTAAAGAAGTAGCATTCAAAGCGAAGAGATGCTAAACAGACGCGGTTACTCTAGCGCCAGAGGAGTTTGTTTACAGTGCGGCTGCGCGCTTCCTGGAGGCATGACTTGAGCGCCGCGTCATCCTGGTGAAGCCACGTCATCTCAGTGAGGAGCCCCCGTGTGCCTGCTCAGCCGAGGGGGGCGGAAAAGACAGTTCTCTAGCGAAAACATGCGGGAATCAATCATAAAAACCACTTTGGGCACACATACGATGCCCAAATAGCACTGTAGGAAGGTTAAAACCTCTGAAAAGTCGATTTTGTCGATTTATGGGACCTTTAAACAAATCAGGTTTTGAATTAGATATTAACAAATCCTTCAGTACGTTCCATCAAAATCTTGTTAAGTGCAAAATTGTGAAGTTTGGTGTGTGTAGGAGCTACTTTAAGCAGTGATTACTAGGACTCTTTATGCCTCTGATGAACAAAAATGCATTTTAACAAAACGGCCTTTGAAGTTACAACGTCCAAGAGAAATCTATGATTAAGTGGATTAAACGAATAATAAAACATCTTTAGGCGCTTTCATGCAGAGAGGTTTGTTGTTTGCACGTGAAAGCCCACATGTTGAGAGACCAAACTTATCACACAAAAAAAAAAAAAATTACATTTGCTTGTAGAGTCTTGCCTTAAAACAAAAAAAAGCAATAACATTCATTCATTCATTCATTTTCTACCGCTTATTCCCGTTAGGGGTCGCGGGTGACTGGAGACTATCCCAGTGACTTTGGGCCTTAGGCGGGGTACACCCTGGACAGTGGCCAACTTGTCGCAGGGCAATAACATTCATGTAGTATTAAAATGTTACTGGAAAGAGGACACGATAACAAGTGATATATTATTACAGAAATGATCATAATGAACAATAATAAAGTACTTAATACGTACATAATATCCCATAAGCAGGAAAATTATTTTTTATATTTATTATGTTACATTATATTTCTTTAAAATCATTACAAATTGATCTTCCTGAGCTCATATTTAATTACAGACAATAAGTCAAAGAAGAAGTGCACATAATGAATATTTATGCACAAAACAATGTTTTCAGCTTTAATTTATTAGTTAAATAGTTAAAGGCGCTGTACCTGATTTAGGTCGTACTTTTACTTGCTTGTTAGGTGTGACTTTGCGATGTCCACCAAGCACCCACCATTCTCACGTAAGTAAAATTAGGTACACTGACTTTAATATGTTGTTTATTTGTTTTGTTTTTTATTGATTCCCAGTCCTGATATATATGGCTGACATGCCTTCTAGTTGTACCTTGTTGGCTCTGCTTCTCAAGCTCTTTCAGTTTGTCAGGGAAGGAAGTACATTATCTTATTATCTGTCCAAACTACTGAATACATTAAAGTGCCAATGACACGTTGGAGTATTCATTTTACCAAAACACAGTTAAGTTATTTAAGTTATTTACGACTCTGCTAAAGAATTTACCATTTTTATCCCAGCTTGGTATTTTTTTCGGTTTAAATATTTACTTCCTGGTTGTAAATCATGACATCACAGTAGGAAATTCTGTAACTATTACTCCTCTAATGTCACAGAAATGATTATTTGACAAATAAAAATGTACAGGAACACCTGTATTTTGTTGAATTAATGGAATTAATGCTCTACTTGCTGTAAATTTCAGCATAATTTTCAGCACTTTTCTTCACAAACTGACACTTCATTGGAGTAAAACTAGCATTTATGTTTACAACAGGTTTTATTCCACCAAATAAATTTGAAAATCGTAAAAAACCTATCATACGCACTTTATCATTCACAAACACATTTTGAGATTCACCTTGTAGCTTCACCTCCACTTCACCAGTTTGATTCTCAAGCACTTTGAGTTGGGCTGCTTGCTCTAAAAACAAACAGATGCAGCAGAAATTAAGTGTATGTTATACCGTAGTTGTGTTGTAGTGTTAAATCTGACCATGGTTGAGAGTCTGCACGTGTGGATCGTCTTGTTAGCGCATGTGTCTGTTCCCGACCCATGCCCCCTCTCCTCCCCCTGTGTGTGCCTTCAGAGCTGCAATTAATGTGTTGCATTTGCATTTGGTACCACTTTATAATAACTCGACGTATTCATGCCTTAATAAAGTATGAACAAAGACTCATAATGAACAAATAGTTTATTAAGAATGTTTAAGGCTTAGTAACTATCTCGGGTATTAATTAAGTAGTTACTAAGCCTGAATCATTCTTAATAAACTTTGTTTATTATGAATTAAGTCTTTGTTTATGCTTTATTAAGGCATGAATATGTCTAGTTACTATAAAGCGGTACTGTTTACTATTTTTATCGATTCCAGTCTTAATATATATATGGCTGACATGCCTTGACGTTGTTCCTAAATTGGCTCTGCCCCTCTTTCAGTTTGTGTTTTAGTTTGTCAGAGACAGAAGTACATTATGTTATAGTCACTGAATACAAATATATCAGACTCACCTTGTAGCTGTATCTTCATTGACTTCACTTCATTGGTTTGCTCCTCGAGTTTGGCTGCTTGGGCTAAAAAGAAGATATAAGAGTAAATTAAGTATATATATATTAAAGTACTTTAATTGTAGTGGTAAATCTGACCTTGGTTGAGAGTCTGCAGCTGCTCGATCTTCTCCTTGTATTCAACCAGAGCAGCACTCATGTCCTGCAGCACATCTTGGATGTCATCAGGCCGGGACTTGTCTTTAGTCAAGACAAGAGCCGAGGAGAAAGAGCAGAGCAGCAGCAGAAAGACCAGTGTGTTCTCCATCATGGACTGAACTGTCCTTTGTGCTGACGACTGACTTATATAGTGAAGTCTTCATGTCAATCAAGTTTATTGACATCTGATTTCTGCCAAGTTTCAAATCTGTCTTTGGTTTCAAAATGCACTGTAACAATACAGCAGATTATATATTATTATATAAGTATTAAGTATTTCCCGCTTTCTGCTGCTGACAGGAATCTCAGCCATTTTAATGTTTTCTTGGTAATACTTCAATGGGTGGAGAGAATTCAAAGAAATGAAAAAGAAAATGAAAGTAATACTAAAAAAAAAGAAGAAGAAGAAAAATTATAGGGTATATCATCTGATAGTGTGTGAGTGTCTGGATGTGGATGTGAATGTCAATGCATTGGTAAATGGCAGTAAGAAAAAGACACAGAAACAAATAACCTGAGGGTATTTTATTAGACGTAACATCGTTCGACATCAGTGTACTGGAGCTACATGTTTCCACTGGTGTCACCACTTTTTGTGTGTGAGTGTGTGTGTGTGAGTGTGTGCTTGTGTGTGTGTGTGTGTGTGAGTGTGTGCTTGTGTGTGTGTGTGCGCGCGCTTGTGTCTGTGTGTGCGTGTATATGTGTGTGAATGAGTGTGTATGTGAGTGAGTGTGTGTGTGTGTGCGTGTGTGTGTGTGTGCGTGTGGGTGTGTGTGTGTGTGTGTGTGTGTGTGCGCTTGTGTCTGTGTGTGCGTGTATATGTGTGTGAATGAGTGTGTATGTGAGTGAGTGTGTGTGTGGTGCAAACACAAGAGGAGGAAGTTTAGTGCACATCAAAGCGGCGTTCACAGCTGTATTTTAGTCTGTCTGTGCTGCTTTCACTCGGCTTGAGCAGCACTTTGACTCTACAACTCATAACAAATTTGTCAGAAATCCCAGCGACCGTACGATTTGTTGTGAGTTTGCCATGGGCAGCTTGTAACTCCCCCAAACACACTGCACGACAAAACTGCACAGATGAGCTGAAGTTTGACAGGATTTTGAAATTGTTGTGCAAATACATTTTGTCAAAACTGCCCCAAAATTTACACAATTTAAGCCAGTCCAAACCAGGCCTGGGTCTGCATATTTCCGTGCATGTTCTGTCCACACCCATGGAACCACAATTATGTTAAAGTGCATAGGACCTTAAGGTCAGGGGTGTAGTCTACGTGATATGCAGGTACACGCAGGTATACCCACTAGAAGTGAAGCTGGATTCGTATACACTCACTACAAATTGATCACTGATGCGTAACAGTCAATACCCTTACGGTGCTTTAGTGCTTTCTCTCAGTTTAGAGACCAGTACAAACTTTACATCCTTCCACTTTCCCTGCAGTCACTTCTGAGCCTCTCCTTTTTTCTCTGTACCGTAGGGCGCAGACAGAGAGCAATGGAGTCTGGGTTTAGGAGCAGACTCAGACAGATATGCGCGCGGATCAGGTTGATTGGGGAAAATGGCCACTAAGCCTTGTTCTGCTGGTCTCATGCTACAGAATGTAGACTTTATTTGACGTTAATCGGCCTCTTATTCACGGAGAAATGTATACGGTATCACAGTATACCCACTAGAAAAATAGACACCACTGCTTAAGGTGAGACACTAGAGGTAAACAGGTAAAAATCTTAAATTTAAAGATATAAATTTGAATTTTTTTCATCATGTTATGTTTTCATGTAGAAGAAAGGCATTTTATGTGTAAAAGCAGCTAAAATTGCACATATTTGGGACATTTAAATCTGAAAAATGAACAGAACAAAGTTGAAAATTTCTTGGTTCATTTTGTAAAATCATTAGTTACAAAAAAATGTACAGAGGGGATTTAGTTTTTAAGTAAACTAGATTGGACCTAAAAATTCAAATTTCCTCTTTTTTTTTTTTTTACTTAAGTAGTTTGCTCTCTGATGGGGCTTGAGCGGGCCGGGACCACAACTTTACTGCGGGTACAATAATGTAATAAGGCACCTCCTCCACCACATACATAATCAACACATCAAATTAAAGCTTAAACTCTGGTCTTTCTTTTTCTGCAAACAATTAACACGTGCAACAGGGTGGAGGCATCTTGGACATGTTCCAGTAAACATACGGTTGCGCACGGCTGTGCGTGTGGGGAGAGGCGTGGACTAAAAGACTTCATTTTGTAAATATAGAATTTGATGTAATATATTGTGAGTGAGGCCTGATTAGGTATATAAATGGTAGAATGTTAAAATGAAATGTAATTGTGCGGTGTGAATTTTACCACTACAACAATGGATCATAATGCATAGAATAACTTTTTTGTTGTTTGCTCTTGTTTTCACTCTAGACCCGTGTTACTCATTGCGCGGCTTGCGAGCCACATGTGGCTCTCCAAGCCTAATTGGCGGCTCGTGTGATCGTGTAATATTTTCTAATAATATACAAAAATAGATTGATAAATCGTCTCCCTAAATATGGCGCAAATAACACTTATGAATACGCATTCCCGTCCTATTTTCTGTTTTATTCCATGTTGGCGAATGTTGCGCACTGTTGCAAATGTTTACGACAGAGTTACAGCGGCACTTGTGACTGCTGCGCATCCAGCGCTTCAACCATAGTTAGCGCGAGCTAGCCCAATAACAGCATCGAACCGAAAAAAGTGGATCTGGTGGACGGACACAGAGCTTGGGAAGGACAACTGAAGAAACAAATGCAGAAGCTCGACGAAAGTCTGCAGCAGTGGTGTAGTCTACGTGATGTGCAGGTATAGCATATATTCACTAGAAGTGCGGCTGGATTTGCGTGTACTCACTATAAATTTATCACTGATACGTAACAGTCATTGCCCTTGAGGTACTTTAAAGCTTTCTCTCTGTTTAGAGACCAGTACAAACTTTACATCCCTCCACTTTCCCCGAAGTCACTTTTGAGCGCTTCTCTGAGCGTCACTCCTTTTTTCTCTTTATGCAGGGCAGACAGCGCAGCAACGGAGTCTGGGTTTAGGAGCAGACTTGGACAGATGTGCGGGCGGCTCAGGTTTATTCGGGGGCCACTATATGACCACTAAACATTTTTATTCTGGTCTCAAGCTATAAAATGTTCTTTCTTTGACGTTAATCAGCTTCATATTCGTGGAGAAAGGAGGCAAAACGTTGAATGAATGAAAGAGCAAAAGACGCAAATGCAGCCGAGGCACGGAAGCACGCGCAGTGAAGTCAAACTCGTTCTTGCAAAAGACAAATGTTATAAATGTACATGCAAAAATATAGGTTTAGCTGTCCTGGATTAAACATTTGCAGACTGACAGTTTTGGAGGAGAAAGAAGAAGGGAATCTGCGTGTGAGGAGTGCAGGGCCTGTGCAGCAAAACTCAGGGGCTTGGGGTTAGGGGGGCTCAGGGTGCACTAAAAATAAAACCATACCATGTAACCTAGAATGGGCCAACTAGCTATAGTTGGCACCAGATCAGTATGTGGATATGTAATTACATATATATATACACGTTTGATTACATTATATATATATATATATATAATGTATATATATATATATATATATATATATATATATATATATATATATATATATATATATATATATATATATACACACATTTGAAATAATTTTACATACATATAAGTTTGAAAAATCACAGTTTACCCATTAGAAATGTGAACAACACCACTGGACTGCATGAAGATTCAGGTGAGGAGATGAGCCTGGGAAACGGAACACGCAAACAAAAGGTACTCAGAGCAAAAAAACGAAAAGTACAAGGAATACAAGAGTGGATGATGATGTTTTGCGGCTCGCTCCTTATCTTTGGTCTGCCAATGTGGCTCTCCTTTACAAAATAGTGAAGACCACTGCTCCAGACCTACATCAGAACCTGAGCTTGACCAAGAACCTGGTCCTTCCTCCTCAAAAAGGCCACAGATTGAGACAAGAGAAAGAAAAGACAGATGTGCCGCTACCTCCAGCCATCAAAGACTACAGCAAGTATGTACACATAATGTAATATAATATAATATGACTTTCTCCCGTGTTGATTTCATACTTGTTTCTTTCTAACATACTTGTGTTTTTCCTTTAGGTACATGGGTGGAGTTGATTTGTCTCATGAGCTGATTGGCTACTATGAAGTTTGTATGAGTGTTATTTTACTGAAATTCATAAATATACATATCTTTTTTACTCATACCACTTGTTTTGACTACTTTTTGTATAAAAATACATGTTTCATATTTTGTTTTATGAGGTAATATACATTTCCTTAGCTAATTACTGCCAGAAAGTGTGCAGCTGAAGAATCTCCTTGATGTAAGCTTTCTATAGAGCCCTCTTTGATGTCTGTAGGTTGAAGCATCCAAAGTTACTTAATTTTTTCCATACCTTTTCCAAACAGCTCCATTTGGATAGGGTTTGGATAAATCAAGGTCCCTCTGTAAAACGCCTAAATATATTTGCCTAAAAATTAGTAGTAAATGCTAATTTTTACAGATAACCTAATCAGATGTGAAATATGAGTAGTCAACAAGATTTCCCATTGAGACATAATATGTTTCAGGCCTCAGCTACATTCTGCTGCTTTCTTCACCCTCATAATCACAAAAGAAATTGGGCGAGAAAAAAAAAAAAACAACAACCCATTTTCAGAATCAGAATCAGAAGCGGTTTATTGCCATTGTCAGTGAAATTCACAAACATAGGAATTTGCTTCGGCGAAGGTGCAATATAAAGTGTGGGGTGTATATCTCCTTAAAAAACATATTTACTGTGATTCTGACAACTGTGACCTTCCAAAAAATCCCAAACTTGAGTGTATGATCCTTAGAATTCATTAATGGTAATCATTTTAATTTGCTGTGGAGGAACTGAACCAGAACAAGAATTCGGTCAGAGAAGTGGACCACAGCTGACAGATACGAGGCTTCGCTCGGCGCGCCATGAACAGAAAAGATAAGAAAACCTGTTGTATTAAATATACCAAAGTTCTGCAATTGGACAAAACTAAAATTGAGTGAAGCTAAGCTCTGCCTTGTGTGTTCCGTACATTTATTGCATTTTAATAATTGTTGTTAAAGGTTTAGTCCTTCGAGTGAGGAGATAAGAATCTTCCACCTGAGCGGGTGGTTAGAGGCCACGGCACTAAACCAACAGGTGGTTACAGTCCACGCCGTAAAAAAAAAGTGGTTAAAGTCCCCGAAAGATGGGATCAGCGTAGGGGTTAGAGTCCCAAAGCTTTAGCCTCCTGTGACTGGGTGAGGTCTGGACACAGATCTCAGTGTGACATTTCCATATACGTAGGGGATATATTGATGATCCCCTGAAACTCATTAATTGTTGAAGTGAGTAATTATTGTGACTTTTTTTTATTGTTGAGTGGGGTAAGTAGAGATGAGTGAGGTAAGCAGAGGCAACATGGAAGGTGAGTTTAATAGAGAATGCGAGGAATGTAGAGGTAGGGATGCTGAGGCGCCTGCCAGTGGCTCAAACAACCCGATGGAAGATATGTACGGGGCGATTGAGGAGCAAGTTTTAGGACAATTTGACAAGAAGAAGCAGGAAAAAGAACAAAAGACAATGGTAACAATTCCTGAAGCGATATCGGGGATTTAGAGCGGGCAATTCAATGCCGTGGAAAGACATGGGTCTGACATTGCATGTGTTGGAAAGGGACACGATAGAGGAGAAACGTGAATCAACGGAGGAACTAGGGGAGAGCGAGCTGTGTCAGAAGAAGACAAGCATATGAGAAATTAGAGACCGCACAGGAGCAGTTTCGGGTGGCACACCAGTTGTCACTAGCAGGAAACGCACTGGCGAATTTCAGAGCAGGTAGGAAAACAGAACAGGAAGTAGCACCCCCCAAGGAGGAGAAGGAATCAGGTAAGTCACGCCCCAAAAAGAACACACCCCTTAAAGTACTTAAGGGGTACCTGGAGGTCACAGCTTCGCCTTCCAGTGAGGCAGCCAGCTACACACCATCAACACAGGCTCCTGTCTTAAGAGTGGCAGGAAAACTAAACGCGGATATGGAGGATAATGAACGAGAGAGGAAAGAAAAATTGTAAGTTTAGTGATAAATGGACCAAAACCACAAGCAACAGGTAAAACAGACGCGATTTGGCCCAAAAGAGACAGACCGAACCAGGTAACTTCCATCCCCGGAGTGGATGGAGCCACCGGAGCCACTGGAAATCAACACTCCCAGTCGAAGGGGAGCCCATGGATTTACTTTTGGACAAAAGTCTGGATCCATGACACATGATGAGCTGAGAGACAGGCTTGACTTGCGAGCAGCACAGATTAATGCAGAAGAAGTAGGAAGGAGAGAAAGAGAGAGGAGAGAAGCTGAGCTAGAGAGCAAAGTGCTCCAAGAAGTGCGGAGATTATCAGAGATTTAGAAGGAAAAAGATCTAATGACAGACAATTACTAAAACTGGCAGCAGAAGTATTAAAGAGAAGCAGACGGACAGAAGACCGACAAAGGGAAGAGGAAAGCACGGGAAGTGAAAGAGGACACATGACGGACTCTGAGGACGAAGAAGGAGGCGACAATTTGACCGAGGAGAGAAGAACCTTTGGTCCTCGAGAACAAGGCAGGAGACGGTAGATCAGACACACAAATTGCAATGCAATGCATCCTATGAAAACTAGAAGCCAGGACAAACAACAATCTCAGATGGCCCAGGTCATGGCACCTCTGAGGGAAGTGGGAGGTCAGATGGTATATGAGCCTTACCTGTTGAGAGACAAAGAGGCCCTGAGTCGAACCCTCCCCAGGATGGATGAGAGTGGCCATTTGTGGATACAAGCTTTTATGAATCATCCTCATAGTATGGCATCTGTGTGGACTATTGGATTAGGTCCACCGGAGGCCATCCTGGAAAATCGCCAGTAACCACAGCTATGTTTAGACTTGCTGCTATGGTGTACAGACTGCACTAAAGAATGACCCTGACTTACTGGACAAGGACGATCGGGCTTTCAGAAGGCATGTGACTCATCACCTATCTAGATACCGAGATGAACAAAGCCAAAAAGACGACAAAGTGAAAGAAATGCAACTGGACCTGCTGAAAAGAGAAGGCAAGAAAGTAGCCCAAGAAAAACACGAAATCGCTCATGTTGAACTGACTCCAATGCAAATGTGGTCCAGTCCAACCTATCAAGGCCAAGGTGTTAATTGGTCCAATGGAGGGGGTGAGAGGGGACGCGGCAAGGGTGGAGTACGTGGCCGTAGTGGATACTATGGAGGGCGAGGACCGATTAAGTCAAGGCCTAACTCTTTCAACCCGTGCTACACGTGCGGTGGACCTGATCACTGAGATTGTCCCCAGGGAGGGACCTCCCAACACTTGAGGACTGCCTTCACCAAGGGGTGGGGGTCTTAGAGGCGGCCGAGGCCGCAGCACTTCGCCCTAGCAGCAACACACAGGTCTACCTCAAGGCGCGTTCTTCGAGGGGGTTCCCTGAGGGATTCTACGACTAGGGATGCCTAGTGAGTCATGGCGTTGGAGGGGCAGATCCAGTGCTACCAGTCCGCGTGGACAATGAACAACTGTCTATGCTAGTGGACACTGGAGCTACTTATTTATCCATTAATAAGAAGAAACCCCTCTCCAGTCGCACAGTACCTCTAGTAGGACTCACTAGGAACCTTGTACATCTGCCATTCACTCACTCAGCTGTTGGTTGTCACAGCCTTTGACAACCAACATAGCTGGACAGTCACACACACACTCTTTTATTTACTCCCCTCAGACACCTGTTTGTCTATTGGGGAGGGACTTGTTGATCCAAACTTGGTACAAGAGTACAAGAGACCTTCCCTAATGGTCTCAATCTATGTACTGCAAAGAACTTTTGAAAACACATGGACAGTGGCTTATGGGTCCCACGGAATTAACTGAATATGCTAATGATAATCGGGGAGCGTTTCGACCGGAATCGCCCTGTGAAAAGACTGACTGTTTTTGTTCTTCCATATATGGAAACCATGGATCACCTCACTGTCCCCTTACCGCCCCTCGACGGACCTCCTGCATTGTATTATGACAGACACCAAGATGTAATTTATCAGGACCACTTCCAGGAAATTGATGGAAGGACTGTTGAACTGACCAGCTCATTCGTCTGTGTATGCAAACAAGGTGTGGCCTCTTACTCAGTCATCCCAATGAATTTGTACCTTGGTATATGATGGGTGAGGTGGTTGTGCCACACGTTTCCCTGTTGTTGGCCCCTGAATATGAAGCCTGTGAATTGGGGCCTATGGTCAAGCAATTACACAATCTGACTGACTGGATGTTGACTGAACTACCTGACGTTAAGTACTCCCCCTCGGCTAAAGCCCACAGAATCAGGTGCAGCCGAACCGACACTATAGTGTGGGAACGCTCCACCATTCCAAGACTCACAGAGATGGTGTTGCGCAAGTTGGGTGAGTTAGGATTCAAAGTGTCAAAGAAAAAGCTGCAGTGCTGCAGAAAGGAAGTGAGTTTCCTGGGACGTGTGGTGAGTGGCAAAGGCTCCACCATGTCACCTGAACATAGGACCAACATTTTACATCACCCCAGACCTAGGACTGTGAAGGAAATGCAGGCCTTTTAGGGCCTGTGCGGCTACAGCCGCTCCTTCATCCCAAACTACACAACCAGAACCTTACTGCTCAGAGCATTAGTTAAAGAACAGGGAGCCAGGAATAGCTCAAGCATACTTCACTGGACAGGACAGTGATGCGCCGTTTACTTCTCTGAAGCAATATTTGTCATCGTCGGCTGCACTAGCTACACCTGACTATTCCCGTCCCTTCCATCTTCACATATTCATGACATCCACAGTGGCAAATGGTGTACTTTTTCAAAACAGTCCGGCTGGACGACAGGTTCTCATGTACGTAAGTATACCCCTTGACACTACTACGGCCAAACAACCACCCTGTACATCTTATGCAGTGAGCCTGGCCGCCTACATCACCAAAACCGCACACCTGGTGATGGGACACCCACTTCACATTTTAACTGGTCACTCCGTGACTTCTTATGTAGCCTCCCACACTTTCACAATGCCTTCTGTGCATCAAAACAGAACTCTGGACGTTATCACTCTACCACACATCACCATCACATCTCGCAGGATTAACATGGCAGACTCAATGGGTAGAGAGGGTGACCCTCACGTGTGTGAAGAGCATATACATCCTGAGCAGAAGGCACGCTCGGACCCTACCCTACCCACTGGGAGGGTTTTATTCACAGACAGAACTGTTATAGAACTACCTCAAGATTTTTATCAAGGCCCTCCCACCGTTTGACTCACCTACCTGCTTTGTTCTTTGCTCAGACGCTGTAAGCAACAAACCTCTGCCCAACTTTGTGAACTATTGGCATTAGCTACCTCTCTGGAGACATCTGCAGGTGATGTGGTCAACATCTATTGCGTTGTTAATGCTGTACACGCTGACCTTGCAGCCTGGCGTAGGATAGGCTTTTTAACTGGCAAAGGTGAACCCATAGATCTTCGGTCAGTCGTTGAACGTTTGGACCGCGCTCTTTCTTTGCCCTCTCAGGTGGCGATTGTGAAGAGTCCAGGCCACTCTAAAACTCTTTCCTTGGTTTATGAGGGCAACAACAAGGCAGATGTGGCTGCAAAATCGGCTGCTGGTTACACACTTCTAACACTGTGATAGACTTGTTACCACCTTTGACTAAAGACTTCGTTGCTGAGTCACAATCTTACGTGTCGGATGAGGAGAGAGACTTTTGGCCTTTTCACGGTGCGGAGTGTTATTCTAATGGGGTTTGGAGAGGCCCCACGGGACAAGTGGATCTTCCTGGTTCCTTGATAACTTCTGTTCTTAGCGAAGCACACTGGTTGGCACATGTTTCTGCGGGAACAAATGAGACACAAATTGTTTGGACACTGGTGGCACCCTAGGATGCACCAGTTGACCACCAGGTGCTGTAAGTGTCAGTCCCATAATCTTCATCCCACAACCAGAGTAGTCCAGCGTGAAATTGTCCGGGTCTCTTTTTCTAATCAGAGAATCATGATGGATTTTACGGACATGCTTACGGAAAAAGGTACCTTTTGTGCATCGTAGCCTGAGGCCTACCCGTACACTAGAGAAACCTCTGAGGAAGTTATCAAACATTTAGCTTTCGATTTTATCCCAAAACATGGCTTCCCTGAGGTCATTCATTCAGAAAATGGCACCCCTTTCAACAGTGGTGCTTTAAAGACTGCAAAGAAAATGCTAGGTTTGAACCATCACTTTGGGGCAGTTTATCATCCACAGAGCCAAGGGCAGGTCAAGAGATTGAACAGAACCTTGAAAAAATAAATTGGCTAAAATCATGCAGGACACTAATTTGTCCAAGGTGGATGCTTTGCTGCATGATTTGCTCTCTGTTCATCAGAGTGTGAACCGTATGACAGGCTACACTCCGTTTGAGTTGTTGACGGGACGAGTGATTCTTGGCCCTGGCCAGGTTGCACGCAATCCCTTTGCTGGCTACAGGCCATACTGGATAAACTTAACTCTCTTGTTTCCAGTTTGTCCACGCAGGTTTACGATGCTGCTCTACCTGTGACCACCCTGTGACTCATGTGTTCCTGAAAGTGCTATACAGACCTTACTATGAATAACACTGGGAGGGGCCCTTGGAGGTTATAGCACGCACATCCACGGCCGTACGTCTAAAAGGGAATTCTTTTTCTTTTTTCTCTTTCTCTGCTTTAACATAATTATAATGTTTAGCCAGTGGGAGTACTTGTGTTTTCCCAGAAGGGGGAATGCAGGTCCATCACCATTTCGCTATGGCTCAGTGGGTGTTTCACTCGTTTTATGCTTAGTTGGTATTATAACAGTGTCTTTTATTATGTTATTAATGTTATTAAACTGGACACCTTGGTGAACCAACTCCAACCCAACAAAAAGGGATTGACTGTAATCAATCTCTGACAGCTGAACTCAATGGGACATGGACGGAAGAGGACAGGAGACTGGCAGAGGAGACATGCAACGTCACCGTCCTTCACGGGAAAACAGACTCGTATAATTATGCAGAAAGACTGACACCTCAACTATTTTGTACACCTAAGGACCCTTGCGCACACGGCAAAATTGCACCACTGACCATACAAGAATTACTATACAGACGAGTGTCATGCCCCACAAAACACAAAACAACACGAGAAAAATTAGCATTAATGTCCACACATGACCCTACAGAAAACATGTGGTATAAAAAAAACTAACAGCACAAGCAAATAATGTGACTGGAAACTGCTATGTATGCTCCTTCGTTCTAATGAGGCTCCACACCTCATGCCCCACCCCGTAAGTTTGCTTGAGGTGACTTGCAACCTAATTCGCCGTTCTAAATACAAATACGGGTCACCTGAAAACATCACTAACCTTTGGGTACCTCAATGTGCAGGTGTCCCAGGGACCCTGGACAAATGGTTTCAAATGGCCACGAAACTTCTCAAAATTGACCCATGACACAATTCAGAAGGGTTAAGTGGTACCGAGACAGATGAAAAGGGCTAGCCTTTTATTAGACAAAAATATAAAAACGGTCGCCGCAACCTGGGTGCTTCCACAAGGCAGTGTGGATAAATGTTACCCAACTGATGGGATATAGTAATTCCAGTGATAATACTATGGCCTATAATATGCCCCCACAGTAGGTTGAGTGAATGACACTGAATGCCCAGCACGAAAGGGGTTGGCTTGCACTACCTTGAATATTTCTGTAGACCTCCCTGGAACTGGTGGTTATGGGGCTCTCCTGGGTATAGTGTGAGTGTGTGGTTATAAAGTCTCTATATACCTTCCCCCTGACTGGTGCGGGACCTGTTATTTAGCCAAACTTGGCCCGTCCTCCATGGTAATCACTAAAGATGAATTCACGCAAATGACCTGACCATCACCTGCAGATGCAACGTGCAGATGCAGGAGAGGTCTGACCCAGCGCTCCTCAGCTTTCTCATAGGACCGACAACCCTTAATCGTGGACTGGCGTGGGGCTGTCATGACAATGTTCTCTAACTATGGCACTGCTTACTTAGGACATAGAATGAATGATGTATGGTTGGCCCTGGAGAATATAACCCACATTTTAGATGATTTGTTAGTTCAGTTAGAAAATGAACAAAAACTGTCTGCTTTGAGAGCCATGACTATATAGAACTGTGTAGGCCTGGACCTGTTGTACGCTGCTGAAGGGGGACTTTGTGCTAAGTTGGGAGTAGACGATTGTTGTACTTTTGTAACAGAGGACAGGGACAACTTTCCCAGGAGGTTGCTCTTCTGTAGGACTATTTAGATGGTACGAAGGACAGACCTGTTTCCAAGTGGGACTCTTGGGCTTGGTTCACCTGAGGTGCTTGGTGGCAAGTATTATTCAAAGCCTTAATCCCAGTGAATTTGGTTTTATTGTTTTAATGTTTTATTATGTTTTTGGTTTTATTTTGTGTGTTTGCAATGTGTCTTCTCCCTTGTCTAAAATCTCTCATGCAGAAAATGCTTAACACCATGACTGGAGGATGCTTGTACCGTTGGAGAAAGGACATGAAGTAAATGTGAGAAAAACACATGTGGAGACTCCAGTTGAGTGAAGTCCCTCTTCATGAAGGGTTACATTTTTATTACTATTATCAAAATATTGCGCATAAACATTTTGTGCTGGAAATGCTTGTGTGCCATGTTTTTCGTTTTCAGCGTCAGGTCTGAGCAAAAGTAACCAGCAACTTCTTATCTAGCAACTCTGGTGAACTTGTGGAGCAGAGCAAAACTCAGTAAAAGCATCTCTGCACTGCTCATAAGTTTCGAGGCGGGACCCGAAACAGACAAAGAGAATGAATATAAACCAATCAGGGCTCGAGAATGTGGACAGCTCCACCCATATATTGCTTTATTCTTGATTTTGTAAAACCACTCTGGAAGGGGCAGGCACTCCACGTCAGGAATTCCTGAGGGAGATGCGTTAGCTTAGAGCCAGGGACAGATATTGAACCAGAGCCTTTTTGTATTAGACTCCTCCGTTAGGGTTTGATTATTTTGTCATTAAAAACAACTTAACGTTTCAGGGACTTAGCTCTTCCTTTAACCTAATTTTGAACACGCAATGAGTTGTCTCTATGGTTAACATGAAGAGGACGATCCTTTAAACAGTTAAACAGTTAGTTAAAATGTTTCCACTGAGCTTCATTTTGGGTCACACCAGTACAGCAACTACAAGGTGAGAGTGTTCTTTGATTCAGAGCCGAGTGCATCTGTAAAGTCATTTAAAGATCCAACCAGTTCACATACTTTTTCATAACTAGCATGTCACTGTCCTTTGGCGTAACATGCCAGGAATTCCCATCTGTGGCTAGGACAACACAACACGCCTGCTGCTGCTCAAGGAAACTTTCCAACATTTGGTCAGCGGAGCTCCATCTTGTCAGGACATCATGGATTAGGGCCTTTTCTGGGATTTTCAAAATTGTTTGCTGTTTTCAGAGTTCTCTTTTTTCTCCAACTTCTACGCAAGCACTGCACAAGATACCAGCGGACTCAACCTTTTATTGGATATTCTCTTTGCAAAAGAGAAAACCATGTTATGGACTTGGACGGGGCTTGAGTCATGGGATCGCAGAACAAGAAGTTCAAACGCAGCATTAAGGAGGCGATTGAAATCCAAAAGCTGACAGCATCAACCGTGATGACAGAGCCTTCCTTCTGTCCCACACATGGGACACGCTACTCCAAAGATCACCAAAGCAGCAGGAGGCGTGGTCAGTCTGAGCGACCTGCCAGGTCCATCAGGCTCCCCACGCCTCTGGAAGTAACATCAACTGATAAGTGACATGTCACCACAAAGACTGGTGACAGTTGAAGATGGCTCGCAGTTAAGCAGCCGAAACATATCAACAAGATAAATACATTTCCTAATTTATTGTCTTTAAGAAGAATATAGGTGTGGCTATAACCAAAGAAGACATAATGAAGATTGTTGGAGTAATCTAAGAGCAAGTTTTTCTGTTCATTTCCTACGTAGTACTTGAGACTGCCCTACAAAATACAATGTTTGTAGCTCATTCTTCAATTTTTTTCTTCGAACAGTCTACGACACCCCTCCTCGTGCGGCTTAGAATTGAAAGGCAGATGTATAAACACTTAAAGTAGGCTGTAAGAAACTTTGCTCCTGTCCATGAATGCCTACAAGTTCCTTTTTTGTACAACCTTGTTTTTCAATACTGAATTCTGAAAACAAAATCCAAATACCCATAAATACACAACCATTTTTGTCCCTCTCCACACGAAGCTGTTGCTAGACTTCAGTGATAGAAGTCTAGCAGCAGCTTTGTTGTTTTTCCCACTTGCATTTTTTTTTAAATTAAAGCTTGATATGGTTTTGACAAAATTCCTCTGCCTCGTGAAAAAATAACAGCACCAGTTAGTTTAGTAGTAGTAGTATTTTATTTTTACCTTTGTGTCAGTTTTTCAACAGACCAATCACTTTAGGAATTTGTCTCCATAATTTGCCCAGATTAACCCATTTAAATCAGCATTTGCCAAGTACAATATATATGTGTTGCCATTGCTCCATTTGAAGCAACATGAAGCAATTGATTCTCACAGGGCGAACAGCAGGTGCCCACTGAACGTGCTAAGGTGAGCTTGACTGTCATGGATGACATAACCCGAATATAGACGCAGATACACAACATTCCCAACATTTAGGAACACTGTGAGTGCATTGGCTGAAGCGCCGAATCCACCCGACTGCTGTTCATGAGCCGTAAAAGTAGGCTGTCCATTCACCACCAGCACAACCGCTGTACCGTACACAGCAGTCCCTAATGCACCACTGTAGTACTCGAAGTGGTACACCCCTCTCACCGGTGCAACGAAAAAGCCTGTGGGACATACAGATAATATGAATCTTGGTAACTTCCACATAGATCATTGTAAATTGTGAGTGCAGTTACCTGTGTTTGGATTGTAAGCACTCCCAAAGTTTGTGATCACGTATCTGAAGGGCAAAATGACATCAGTGGTATAGGGTCCGAAGGTACCGTAGCCTGAAGCCAATAAACCGGCAGAGAAAGCCACTTGTACCCCTGAAAAACAGAGACACTGAACTGTAAGTACTGTTGGACGACCAAAAGAAGCAAACAGTAGAATACTTCAATCCTGCACCAGAATTTACGGCGAGACACTGCATGTGAATAGGAAAAATCTTAAATTTAAAGATATCAATTTGAAACTTCTCCAGTAGTTTACGCGAAAAAATTTAAAAAAGAAAAGTATTACAAATTTATCTTTGAAGAAGAGATTTTGGATTTCTTTGGATTTAGTTTTTGAGTAAACTAGATCTGAAAATTGTCCAAAAAATTACATTTTGCCACAATTTTATGTAGATTAAAACAAGAAATCAATCAAAAATATTTTGAAGTGCAAGATTGTGAAGTTTGGTGTGTGTAGGAACCACTTTAAGCACTGATTACTAGGACTCTTTTGGAGAAAAATGCATTTTTGAAGTTACAATGTCCCAGAAAAATCTATGATTAAGTGGATTAAATGAAACATTTTTTAGGAGTTTTCATGCAGAGTTTTAATGTTTACGCATGAAAGCCTATGTGTTGAGAGGCCAAACTGACCAAAAAAAAAAAAAAAAGAAATTGAAAAAAAATTACTTTTGCTTGTAGAGTCTCCCCTTAAAAAAAAAAAAAAAAAAAAAAAAAATAAAAACGCAGTCTGTGTAGTATTAATGTGTTACTGGCAAGAGATTGACACAATAACAAGTGTGATATATTGTTACAGAAATGAACACAATGAACAATAATATACAAAGTAGTTTATGCCCCTGACATAATATCCCAAAAGCAGGATAATTCTTTTTTATATTTCATTAAAATTATTACAAATTGATCTTCCTGAACTCATATTTAACTACAGACAATGAGACAGAGAAAAAAAATGCACACAATAAATATTTAGCCACAAAACAATGTTTTCAGCTTTCATTCATTGAATTGTTAAAGGCGATGTTCCTGATTTAGGTCTTATTATTTAGGTACTTGTTTGGTGTGACTTTGTGGTGTCGACCAAGCACCCACCATTCTCACGTAAGTAAAATTAGGTACATTGCCTTTAATACATTGTTTAGGTTTAAATTTTGACTTCCTGGTTGTAAATCATGACGTCACATTAGGAAATTCTGTAACTATTACTCCTCTAATATCACAGAAAGTACTTACAGAAACACCTGTATTTTGTTGAATTAATGTTAATGTCAGAAAAATGTGTTTCTTGGTTGTAAATTGTCCCTAGTGTGACGGTTTGCAACTCTGCTCTACTTCCTGTAAATGTATTAGTATTTTTCAACTTTTCTTCACAAACTGACACTTGATTGGTGTAAAACTATCATTTAAATTTACAACTGTTTTTAATCCACCAAATAAAGTCAAAATTAGAAAATCATAAAAACCTATCATTCGCACTTTAACATTCACAAACACATTTTGAGATTCACCTTGTAGCTTTTCCTTCATGATCTCCACTTCACCAGTTTGATTCTCAAGCACTTTGAGTTGGGCTGCTTGCTCTAAAAAAAAAAAAAAACAGATGCAGAAAAAAGTGTACGTTATAAAGTAGTTGTGTTGTAGTGTTAAATCTGACCATGGTTGAGAGTTTGCACGTGTGGATCGTCTTGTTAGCGCATGTGTCTGTTCCCTCTTTGTCGTACGACCCATGACCCCTCTCCTCCCCCTGTGTGTGCGTGGAACTTTGACTGTCCACAGTTTGGATCTCTTATCATGATTTGTTTTAACAAGGAAAATCTCCTGGTCTTATCAAAAGGGTAGTTCAGTGACTTAGACGTAAGACGGAAACTAGAACAGCTACACTCTTAACAAAGACGGGTCTTCAAAGATCGTCTGTGACTTTGTGACTGAGGACCTGCTCACGTTGGAAACAGTGAACAAATAGACCTAAATGTTCAACAGACTACAGTTTATTAACATCAGAAACGGCCTCCTTAAAAACCCACAAAATAAATCAAGTGTTATGACATAGAAATACAATTTAACAAGGTTCACATTTTATGCACAATGCAATTAGTATGATTAATTAGGGTCTGTTTTAATTGTTGTTGTTTACTTGTTGTTTTACTTTTATCGATTCCAGTCTTAAAGTGGACATATCATGCTTTTATTTTCACCTTTTGAACATTTATAACATTTACCTGGGGTCTAAATTAACTATACCTGCAATCTACAGTCTGAATTCCTCCTAATTTTCTTTCTACATGCCTCTCTTTTACCCCTTTTGTAAGGAGCGCTTTTGAGCGCCTTGTTTTGGCACTGTCTCTTTAAATGCAAATGAGTTAGTTCGCACCCCACCCCCTCCCATGCGCATTGCATGCAGACTCCGCCCCGTTCAGCCATTGTTGTAGTCCCAAACACAGTCCGTCTGTCGGATCCAAAACTTCTCCAAAGTTAGAAAAAAACGTAATGACAATCGAAAAATGGAAACAAGCGAAGACATCAACATCCAGCCTTACATGTACGAGCCAGAGTCTGACACAGACCAAGAGGAAATCGAAGAAGATGATCCTCCGCAGCAAAGACTTCAAATGGCTGCATCTCAATGGTTTGTTTACTACTATGTAATTCGCTATGCGCTCCGTTAGCTTAACTGTGTGTGAAAGATATTAGCAGGTTGTCTAATGGACCCTCACTTTACCATCTTACTACAACAACAGACCGGGGAAAAAGGCTACTGTCAAGTCAGTCAGCGTAGTTACGGTGCTGCGGGCTACGCTTGCCTGGCGCTAATGCTAGTGACATGCTAACGCCAGCTATTAACAGTCTGATCTGAGTTCTGCCTTATGAAAACATCAAAAATAAATGTATTATATGTGTATATAAAGACATGTGCCCTAAGCAGCTGGAAAACAGCCGAGTAAAAGATGGGCAGCTACAGGTGTAATGCTAATCCCTCACAAATAGCCAGAACACAGGTAAAGAATGACTGGATAAAAAATAGGTCTAATAAACAGTGTTTCAGCGTTTCTTGACTTACCGCTCCACTATATCGTCATCTCCATAGACCGAAGGAACTGACTCTTCGATCAAATGCAATCTTTGAGCAAATCCCTCGTTGTACTGGCGGAGGTTACTGAAGCACTCCTCTTTGAAGTGCTTAGCACACAAACTGAACTTTCCCCACTGTCGGTGGTACATTACCACGAAAAATAAAACGTAACCAGCCGATCTCAGTTGTTCGGATGCAGGCGGTCGGTGTAATGAGTTGTGCTGGTAACACAACCAAGAACAGAGCATTTTAACTTCTACTCGCACCTTTGACATCTTTGCGCTTGGACTACAAAATCGCTACGAGGAAAATAAAGATGGCGGTCTCTGCCGGAAGCTCTTGACCTTGTTTAGTAGTTCCGCTGTGACGTGATAGATAAAAATACGTAACAGATAATGCGGATATTCGAACGAACTGAGAAATATGTTGCAAAATTTATATAAATATATCTCTGCAGCTACTTAAGTGATTAATTTCAACTTTTAGCCACTACCAGACACCCACAGTACACAATAAAAGGTATCTAAGGGCCAAAAAAGTAGATTTTGCATGATATGTCCCCTTTAATATATATGGCTGACATGGCTGACATGCCTTGACGTTGTTCCTAAATTGGCTCTGCCCCTCTTTCAGTTTGTGTTTTAGTTTGTCAGAGACAGAAGTACATTATGTTGTAGTCACTGAATACAAATATATCAGACTCACCTTGTAGCTGTATCTTCATTGACTTCACTTCATTGGTTTGCTCCTCAATCTCTTTGAGTTTGGCTGCTTGGGCTAAAAGGAAGACATTTAGTAAAGAGTAAATTGAGTAAATGTTCTTTAATTGTAGTGGTAAATCTGACCTTGGTTGAGAGTCTGCAGCTGCTCGATCTTCTCCTTGTATTC
The DNA here is from genome assembly GCA_019453435.1 of Rhinogobius similis. Classification (NCBI taxonomy): domain Eukaryota; kingdom Metazoa; phylum Chordata; class Actinopteri; order Gobiiformes; family Gobiidae; genus Rhinogobius; species Rhinogobius similis. The sequence goes on along the minus strand of CM033624.1, from coordinate 8,358,752 downwards.
AACCAGAGCAGCACTCATGTCCTGCAGCACATCTTGGATGTCATCAGGCTGGGACTTGTCTTTAGTCAAGACAAGAGCCGAGGAGAAAGAGCAGAGCAGCAGCAGAAAGACCAGTGTGTTCTCCATCATGGACTGACCTGTCCTTTGTGCTGACGACTGACTTATATAGTGAAGTCTTCATGTCAATCAAGTTTGTTGACATCTGATTTCTGCCAAGTTTCAAATCTGTCTTTGGCATCAAAATGCACTGTAACAATACAGCAGATTATAAAAGCATCGGGTATTTCCCGCTTTTTGCTGCTGACGGGAATCTCAGCCATTTTTAGGAATGTTTTCATGGTAATACTTCAAGTGGAGAGAATTCAAAGAAATGAAAAAGGAAAGGAAATTATTATATTACATGGTATATCATATAATAATAAGGTAGTGTGTGAGTGTCTGGATGTGGATGTGAATGTCAATGAATTGGTAAATGGCAGTAAGAAAAAGACACAGCAAAACAAATAACCTGAGGGTATTTTATTAGTCGTAACATTAACGTTCAGTGCACTGCAGCTGCATGTTTCCACTGGTGCCACTTTATATTGTGCAAGATGGTCAATGTAATGTATATGTATATGTATATGTATATGTATATGTATATGTTTGTTTTTAAAATTTTGTTATGTTATATATTCATACAAAAAAGAATTTATTTTAGAATGACAGATAGATAGATAGATAGATAGATAGATAGATAGATAGATAGATAGATAGATAGATAGGTATGAGTTCAAGTACATTTTACACTTTTAACACCATTTATTCGTTTTCACTTTTCAAGAGATTTAGAACTGGTCAGTACCTGTATCATAATATTAATATATCATAAATTAAATTAAATATTTGTAACAAGTTAAATCTGAATACTTTCAGCCACAGGTCTGTGGATGATGCCTTTGAAGTAGAGTTTAGATTCTTGGTCCGAGATCGAGGCCAGCCCCAACCTCATGTTTGGGCCCACATTTTGTCCGAGGTTGTCGGGCCAGGCTGGCTCCCAGATTTTTTTTAATTATTTTAAAAAATATATATATACATACATTTGTGATTTATTCTTAATGGTTTAAATTGCATTATTATTATTAAAATTATAATTTGGTATTAAACTGTAACATGTGCAGTGCGTGCACCATGCACATGCGCCTTCATTCTCTTCTTTGTCACCTTCACGAACATCACAAACAAACCACTACTAGTACAGCCAAAAAACCTATATGGGGTCAAATGGACCCGAAGATAGCGGAAGGGTTCATTTGGGTCGAGGATCATCCAGTGTCTTGATGGACGGCCAATCGGATCCTCTGGCTCAGTGCTTTTTTTGGGTCTTCCACTTGACTTTTTTGTTCTATAACCCTCAGGATCTTTTAAGAAATCCCAAATGACTGTCTTACTTCTTCCCGCCTCAGCAGCGATGGCACACTGTGAGAGGCCCTGCTTATGCAGCTCAACAACCCAACCCGTTCACGTTCAAAAAGATTTTTTTGCCTTTGCCATCAGAACGTCATGACAGTGTAAATACCTGACTCTGAATCCACATTACTGCACCGATTTGGGATTCTATTTGGTCCCAAACTTTTGATCAGCTGCAGAACAGCCTATTTCAGTTAATTGTTGTTTTCAATATAATGTTTATACTCACTCCCATTTCTTGTTTCTTACTGAAGCTCGACTTGGAACCTTGTTAAGATCCAACTATGCAAAATGTGACTTTTGCCATTTGTTCGACTGGTCTGGACTTCTGATCTGTACTGTTTTTACATCATTGTGCATGGTGACCCATTTCATTGCCTTTAATAAACAACAGACTAAGACAGCAGACGATAGAAAGTGTCACTAAATCATTTTAACAGAATCCAGTAATGAACAACAGTCAGGCACCTGTGGATAGAGGTCACCAGATGGTCCAACTGGTAGAACTTGTGGGGTAAGTTTCTGTGGCTGATGGGAATCTTATGGAATGTTATGAGGAAATACTGGAAAATATACAGCACAAAACTGCCTTGTCTCTGAGCTGAGAGTCAAGTGACACAGTAAACAATGTAGAAACACAACAGTGTAATGATCATGTGTTGCACTGAAGAGGTCTTAACTCTGCAGATGCAAATGAGCAACTATTGTAAACTTGACCCTCTTTGTGCAAAGATTTTCCCACAGTATCAAGTCCAATTTTTAAAATACCACCATGATTTTTAACTCACATGGTATGCCGCTAATCAACAGTAATGCTTTTTAATGCCATTATCTATGTCAAAACAAGACATTTACCTTTTTTGCGTTTCTTACGTTTTATGCTTTTATCATGTCAAAACTACTACCTTGTAAAGATCCGCGGAGACAGAGGGACGAGTCAGATCCAAAATGAATGAGCGCAAATCAAGTTCGTCAGCATGCAGGACTCATCCTGACAATTCAGGGTTGGGTTGATTAAATCTCAAAAAGTCCACAGCTTGACCCTGTATTAAGTGTGTAAATGTGATGGTTTGTCTCCAGAAGCAATCATTTCAGTGGGACTACTTTTCCGTGCATATGGTGGAGGAGCACCAAATCTTTTAGGGGTACGTCGTACCGGCATACTTTCACCCCTGCTTGTAACCATTCCATTGGGCAGCAGAATGATGACAATATACTACTTTATAATATTCATAAAGCTAATTTACATGAAATTTAAACCATGCACATGTATGTTTTTAACCACCTTTTACATTTAGATGATTAGATCAAAGCTATTAACATCTAGATTGAATAAATGCATGGATGTCATAGACACACACTGTTGACACAGACTGCAATAATGATATGGTCTTATTTCTATTGCGTTATTGTTCTGATGGACAAATCTTGTTTCAAAATGTTTGGTTTTTTTTAAGATTTAATGCCTGTGGCATTGCTTTTTAATGTATTATAAGGCCTTGTTATTTGCCAAATTCATTTAATGACTACTTAATACTTTTTAATGCCCCGCGGAAATCCCATAAAGGTGACGTTCGTCACCGTTGAGATACTCGAGTGTGCTCATTTTTAACTTTTGACTTGTTGGGGAGATTAACTCCACTTTTTGTCATTTTTTCAAATTTAAGCCATATTTTCTTTAACTCTACTTGAAATTTTGAATCGGCCGTTATTATCTATTTGCAAATTTGCAACCCATTTGTACTGTTGGAACCCTTTTACTTCACTTTTGAAAACAGCAAAAATTTAAATAATCGTCTCTTTTTCTTTTTTGTTTAAATCTGTTAATCCACTTCCCTTCTAACTATAAATACATAATTTGAATTTTCATCCCAATATTTTAATTAGAAAAAAACTAAATTAAAGAGATGCAGGAAATATCACACAAAATGGCAAATCATAGAAAACATGAGTGTAGACTGTACCTGTTATTACAGTCTTGAACAAGTCATTAGTAACAACATTGGCTTTGATGATTTTTTTTTTTTAACAGGTTTTAGTTTTTTGTCCCACTTGTTTTGTTGGCGCCATTGACTTTGATTACAATCACATTCTTTGAATACTCTGCAGTGCCACTGTAAAATTGGGAAATCCTGATTATTTGGTAATCGTGGTCATTTAAGAAGAGGTGAATGATGTGATTTTTGTAGTTTAATCTGAAATAACTCCATTTAACTTTGAAAACCAGTCTCTGAAATAACTCCATTTAACTTTGAAAACCAATCTCTGTAAAGATACAAAGTTTCCCCATGTTTTTTCTATGGGGGTTTCAGCCCCATGCTGGACTTGTTCTTCCGCCTTCTTCCCCTCTGAGCTGGTGGGTACTTCCTGGGCTCTGTGCTGTAGTGGGTGCTGCAGTGGGTGGCTAGAATCGAAGAATAAATTCTGATCTGACCACCCACACTGACCAGTATTTACTCTTTGATAAGCCAGAGTTCTCAGACCAGCTCACTGATTGACAATGACTTCTGGATAGAAGTCGAAACGTCTCGATCTTCAAAACAGCGTCCGGATGACTACCCCTGAAACCTTTTCTACGATGAAACACGCCTGGACGAATGAGGGATTACATCGACTAACTACAGTATATTACACACATACAATTACACGTCAGTGGCAGCTCCTGCTTATTGTCACTGAACTGGATTGCACTGACCACAGCACCCCCAAAGGATCAAAGCTCACAAGCAATTCGACGCAATACCACTTTAACCCACCAGATGGCATACACACAAATTAATAACAATCACACAAATAATCATGAATAACTGCATGACATGTATGCTACTTATCTGCTCTCCTCACCGGTAACACAAGAGGATGTTTTATGGCACACAAGATCAGAAATCTCAACTTAAAGATAGTTAGCCTTTAGCTCATATGCCAGTTTTACACACTAACTAAAGAATTTCCCCTTGGGGATAAATAAAAGTAATTCTGATTCTGATTCTGATAATGTACTCCGGCGCTGGTGAGAGCCGGCTGCTGGTTGCAACACGCTCCGTCTTTTTCCAACTTTTTTTCGCTCTCTTTCTATTGTAAATACTTTAACTTTTGCACACCTCTTCTGTGAAGTGAGGGTTAACACACACGCGTTGACTCTGCGTTTATTCAACTTTATTTTCGTTGTTTTATTGCGTGTTTTTGCCGCGATGTGTGTTGGCCCCCCTCCCCCCCGGCCCCCGCGTGTTTACTCCAGGGAGACGCTGCTGGAGCTGCGGAGCGCGGTGCGTCTCCCCCGGGACCGGCACGAGATCCCAGCGGAGGTGCTGCGGAAGACACGCAGAGGCCGGCGCGCGGGACGTAAACTCCGGGAAAAGAAGAGATGCTTCCGACCTGTTCTCCCCGTCATCATCACGGGAAACGTGAGATCTCCGCAACGGGATGGACGAGCTGGCGGGATCTACGCGGTACCAGCGGGAGTACAGAGACAGCAGCATCATGCTTTTCACGGAGACGTGGTTAACCCCCGAAATCCAGGACTCAACTGTCACTCTGGACCATTTTCATCTGCTGCGTGCGGACAGAACAGAGGAGAGCGGTAAGAGGAAAGGAGGAGGCCTGGCTGTGTTTGTGAATGAAAAGTGGTGCAAGTCTGGACACTGTACAGTGAAACAGCAGCTGTGTAACAAAGACATTGAACTGTTAGCTGTTAGCATGAGGCCATATTATCTGCCCTGGGAGTTTTCACATATTATTGTGATAGCAGTGTATGTGGCCCCCTCTGCTAATGCTGACAATGCTTGTGAAGCTCTGCTCTCCTGCACCAGCAGGTTACAAACACAGCACCCACAGGCCCTCTTCCTCATCTCTGGTGACTTCAACCACGCTTCTCCCTCTTCTGTTCTGCCAACATACACCCAGTATGTCACCTGCCCCACCAGAGACAAGAAAACCCTGGACTTGTTCTTTGCAAACACCAAGGACGCTTATTCTTCTTCTCCTCTTCCCCCCCTGGGCAAATCGGACCACAACCTTGTACATCTGCGGCCTGTGTATGAACCCATCGTGCACAGGCAGCCAGTGGTGCCCCGTGTGGTGAGGAGGTGGTCTGCTGAGAGCGAGGAGGCTCTGAGGGACTGCTTCAGCACCACTGTGTGGGCAGAACTTTATGACCCACATGGGGAGGACATCAACTCCATCACAGAGTGCATCACGGACTACATCAACTTCTGTTATGAAACCACTGTACCCTCCCGGACGGTGCGGTGTTTTCCAAACAACAAGCCGTGGATTAACCGTGACATTAAGGCTCTGCTGAAGGAGAAGAAGAGAGCGTTCAGGTCAGGGAACAAGGAGGAGCTGAGGACTGTGCAGAAGAAGCTGAGGAGGAAGATCAGGCAAGGGGAAGCCAGCTACAGGAGGAAGATGGAAGAGCAGCTGCAGCAGCAGAACATCCAGGGAGTGTGGAGGAGCCTGAAAACCATCTCAGGTTTCAAGTCCCCCCCTGTCCAGGCAGAGGGGACCTTCAGTGGGTTAACGATCTGAATTCTCACTTTCTGAGATTTGATCAATCACCCACCCCTCCCCCTGCACAGCTGCAAACCCACACCCCCACGGCTGGACAATGGCCCACACCTGATCCTCTTCACACCTCTGCTTCGGTCCATCAGCTCACCACTCATCCCCCCGCCACGAATCCCCCCAGTGCACAGTCACCCCACCCACCCCTGTCCTTCACTGCAGCACAGGTGAGGAGAGAGCTGAGGAGGATTAAAACCAGGAAGGCAGCAGGACCAGACGGCATCAGCTCCAGGCTCCTTAAGTCCTGCGCAGATGAACTGTGTGGAGTTATGGAGCATGTCTTCAACATGAGCCTAAAGCTGAGGGTGGTACCACAGGTCTGGAAGACCTCCTGTGTGGTACCAGTGCCAAAGACACCGCACGCTAAAGACCTCAGCAGCTTCAGGCCGGTGGCTCTCACGTCCCATCTGATGAAGACACTGGAGAGGCTGGTCCTGGACCACCTCCGCTCCGCCGTGAGCTCAGCCATGGATCCGCTGCAGTTTGCGTACCGGCCTGGCATTGGAGTGGAGGATGCCGTCATCTTCCTGCTGCACCGCTCTCTCTCTCACCTCGAGAACCCTGGCAGCGCTGTGAGAATTCTGTTCTTTGATTTCTCCAGCGCCTTCAACACCATCCAGCCGCTGCTGCTGAGGGACAAGCTGGAGACGGCTGGTGTGGACTGTGGCCTGGCAGAGTGGATCCTGGACTACCTCACGAACCGACCCCAGTTTGTGAGAGCCGGGATTGTGTGTCAGACACTCTGACCTGCAGTGTGGGTGCGCCGCAGGGCACTGTCCTCGCGCCCTTCCTCTTCACCCTCTACACCTCGGACTTCAGACACAACACGGACAGCTGTGTTCTGCAGAAGTTCTCTGACGACTCTGCCATCATCGGACTCATCACGGACGACGATGATGCAGAGTACAGAGGACTAACGCAGGACTTTGTGGACTGGTGTCAGCAGAACCACCTTCTCATCAACGCGGTAAAGACCAAGGAGATGCTGGTGGACTTCCGCAGACGCCACTCCACTGCCCCCTCACCAGTGAACATCCAGGTGAAGGGACATTGAGAGAGTGGACTCATACAAGTACCTGGGTGTTCATCTGAACCACAAACTGGACTGGACTCATAACACAGACGCACTGTACAGGAAGAGTCAGAGTCGGCTCTACCTCCTGAGGAGACTCAGGTCTTTTGGAGTGACAGGGCCGCTCCTGAGGACCTTCTACGACTCTGTGGTGGCATCAGCCGTCCTGTACGGTGTGGTCTGCTGGAGCAGCAGCATCACAGAGAGGGAGAGGAAGAAGCTGGACAAGGTCATCAAGAAGTCCAGCTCCGTCCTGGGCTGTACTCTGGACTCAGTGCGCAAGGTGGGGGACAGAAGGGTCCTGGCTAAACTCACGTCTATGCTGGACCATGAGTCCCACCCCCTGCAGGACGCTCTGTCTGCCCTGGAGAGCAGCTTCAGTGAAAGACTGATTCACCCTCGCTGTGTGAAGGAGAGGTTTCGCAGGTCTTTCCTTCCTGCTGCTGTCAGACTTTACAATGAACACTGTTAGCCCTGAACATGTGTCAGTCACCCGCTATAATCATGTGCAATACTGTAACATGTGTCAGTCACCTGTTATAATCATGTGCAATATAATTTAACATACTATTAATAGACTCTTACCTCACCATAGTCACTTACTGTATATAACATACACTTAAGCCACTTTAGTTACCATTTTTACTGTAAATAAGAGTGTGCACTTTATACCTCATACTTTATATTGTATTTTTTTATGACCATGTTTATTTATCCTATTTTTATTGCATGCACCTATTTCTTTCATTCCTGTCCTAAACTGTGTGTTGCAACAGTGGAATTTCCCCATTGTGGGACAAATAAAGGATCTCTTATCTTATCTTATCTTAATCATCATCTGTATGTAACGCCTGTTCCGCTTCACTGCTTATGAACAGCTCCCAAGTTCATTTACTTATACTCTAAACTAATTAGATAGGCTAATAAACCCCAATATGAAAGTGTAACAAATGTGTATAAATGTGTACTGCCTACAATATGTGTGCGGGACAGGCACTTGGGATAAATTGGAAAAGGGCGACCAATTTAAAGATTCGACTGGTCAGCAAACATTTTAACCAAAGGCAATAGGCTCAAAACAATAAGGCAATACCTTACCTTGAAATATCAAATATTAGAAGAAACGATAATAATCACTGTATTCTACCAATGACAACAGGTACGTTACAACAGTGTAGTAATCGTTCAAATCAATAATATCCATGAAATGACAAACAACTGAGAACCTTTGGCAATGGATGGCAAGGGAAGTTTACAAAAACGGACCACAGTTCCAGCCAGTAGAGGTCGTCTTCAACACTCACCTCCTGGAAACACTTGCATCAAACATGCTGCAACCAATTTCTGAAGTGATCAACAATAACGGTGGTGCTATTCTTTGAACTTTGATTTCTGTTTTGGGTGTTCTTGAGGTGTGGTCTTAAACTTTTGAGCACCTGCAGAACAACCTATTTCAGTTTAATTGTCATTTATTGAAGCTCTACTCTGAACCATGTTAAGATCCAACCATGCAAAATGTCACTTTTGCCATTTGTTTATTGTATTTATCATTCTCCTTTAATTAATCACAATTTTACTTTCATTTGTCATTTTATTGTTACTCTGACAATGCAGCCTTGTAAAGTTTTTACTTATACATCATAAATATAAAGTTTGCATGTGTAAAAGTAGAAGTAGATGGAGAGATCTGTGTGTTGAACGTAGAAAATAATATGAATCTTTTGATACCATGGCCAATTACAAATACAGATGTGACTTTTTGGAACAAAGCGCTCTCATTCAAAACACAGTAATGCACAATTTTAGGAAATGTATTTATTTTTTCATCATGTATTTTTGACATGTCCAGTGCCGGTGTTTCCCACAGGTTTACACAGAGACTACGGTGACACAGGATACCTTTACTGAATAGGAGTCTTGGTGTAAATACTGTATGTTACTCACTGCCTCCGCTAATCAAAAAAAGACAGATTAAAGATCAGATAAAGTTACTTCTACTTCTGACCCCATTCTAAAAACTGTTTTCCCTAATCCTCCACTGTTTTGTTTCAGACGGGCCCCCACGCTAAAAGACAGACTGGTGAGGAGCCATCTTCCCCCCGCCCGCTCCACTACCTGGCTTCAACAACTAAAGGGAACTTATCCATGTGGAAGATGTAAACATTGCTCCACCATTGACAAAGCTACCTCCTTTCAAGACACTCACAGAGGAAAAAGTCCACCAACTAAGACATTTTGCAAATTGCAATACAACACATAGTCTATCGTTTGCAATGTGAACGTGGATGATTTTATATTGGAAGAACAAAACCAGAATCAGAAACGGTTTATTGCCATTATCAGTGATCAAAAATTCACAAACATAGGAACTTACTTCGGCGTAAAGTGCAACATAAAACAATGAATAGAATAGAATAAAATAAAATATATAAAAGGGGCATGCATAAAATTAAGAATAAAATACACTAAGATAGATAGACTAAGACTATATACAGAAATGTACAGTTGGCAACTGTGCAAATGTGGTCGTGCAAATAGATAGTTCTTATTCACCTTATTCTGCCCCCCCACTTTTTGCCAGATACGCACTTTTGTTGTAAACGCACTTCCATTTGACGAGAACTCTGTTAAAGTTAATGAGGAACGAGGGAAAAGTCTTGCCGCTAAAATGTTACATAAAGTAGATTGATTTGTGTAAAATGTTTAATGAACACGAGCAACAACAAGTCAACGACGCAACGATTTCCTGGGCGGCCTGAAAACGGCTTTTTAGTCCGTGTAGAATTTTCTGTTGAGCTCGTCTGCTCTGTGTAAATGAATACAACGGACACAAGATAGCAGTGTGTACGGCAACTTCCGGAATAAGGTGAATATAATATATTGTTAAAGTGGCAGGTGTTACAAAGTGTTTATGAGTCCAACGGCAGAGGGAAAGAAACTGTTCTTGTGGCGAGAGGTTCTGGTCCGGATGGAAAATGCAGACTGAAGGACAGGCTGGCTGAACATGAGCTCGCAATCTGAAATAAAAATCTGCGATACCCGATGGCCATGCATTTTAATACAGCAGGACTCAACATCAACTCTCAATGATGGCAATGGAAGTTATTCCAAGTACAGTGAGAGGAGATCGGCTCAAACGTCTCTTACAAGGCGAGACATTTCGGATCGTAGCATTAAAGGCCGGGCGTGAACGATGACATAGACTTTTCACCATGTTTGTAAAAATGTCCTTCGTCAAAGTGTATATGTTCCAAAGATTTGGATTGTAAGGTTACTGTGGTCCAGTTGTGAATGTTGGTGGATGTGAATGTATGATGTTACAACTGTATTGCATTGTTCTATGCTTCTCTCGCTTTTTTCTTTACGCATTGTGAAATGGTGCACCGTTTTGTATCTTTTGTATATATTTATTATGGATTTCACATGATAATTATTGTGGATATTTATTTATGAGAGTAATTTTTAGTCTGTTTTTTACATCCTTGGCAGACTCCTATCCTCATTTCAGCACCAAAGTTACTTCTATGTTTTTGATAACACTACCAGCAAATAGTATTATTTCAGTACCAGTTTATTGCTCAGTTTAAGACTATGGGGGCAAAACTTAGACTATGGGGGCCACCGTAGTCTCCTCAATTAAAGGGAAACACAGTAGACTCTGTTCAAATAAATGTAGCATGAATTTTCTTTTGAATTTGGAGAGGTTATTTTTAGATTTTTAATACATTTTACTTTGTGTGAACTTTCATTGTAAAGCTACCTTATAATGTAAAAGTTCTGAGTCTGAACATGAATGAGTGGAGTAGAGGTAGACGAAGAGATAAGTTTTGAGCATTTTATTCATTTAAAATGGGGATCCTTGACCTAAATTTGAAGGTTTCGAGAGGATTAAATCCCAGTCATGAATGGTGTAGGATCGGTGGGCCCCCAATGACAAAGAGGCTCTTAAGGCTTCCAAACTCCTCTGCTTTTATCATCATTCTGAGCATTTTATCAACTGCGAAATAAAGGAATATATCATCGTTTTTGTAGTTAGAAAGTTTGCCATGTGCGTCCTTATTTTAAAGACAAAAAAACAAGAAGCTTTTCAATCTTAAATGACAGGAAGGCACGTTTCGTTTCGTTTCTTTTCAGTGCGTCTTAGGTTTGAGGGCATTTGGAACAAGCTGCATTGATAAGCGGGTTTGTTTGCTCTTACATACAAACACGGAAGATTTGTCTGGGCACGGCCTACTTTTGTTTTGGGTTTTTAGTTTTCAGAGTTTGTCCATCGCCCGCTAAACCTGTTGAACCAGTTATTTTATTCATTGAAATGCGTTTACTGTTTTAAAGCGAGACGCTGCAGGTGAATAGGAAATTATCTTAAATTTAAAGATATCAATTTGAAACTTCTCCTGTAGTTTATTCACATAAATGAAAGAAAAAGATGCATTACAAGTTTTTCATCATGTAATGTTTTCGTATAGAAATGAGGCATTTTATATGTAAAAACGGCCTAAATTGCACTTATTTGGGACATTTCCATAGAACTACATTTCCAAAGAACCAGGTTTAAATTTCTTAGTTCATTTTGTACGCATATTTGTTACAAAAGACTTTTCTAGAGGGTTTTTGGATTTCTTATTTAGTTTATGAGTAAACTAGATTTGACTGAAAATTCAAATTTCTTCTTAAAACTTCAATAAATCAGTTTTAGAATTAGATATCAAAAGATCCTTGTGCACTTTTCATCAAAATGCCTTTGAACTTACAATGTCCCAGAGAAATCTATGGATGAAGTTAAAAAAAATAATACATAAACCAATCAATTGTTTTTCCTGTAGTGCCTCGCCTTAACTCTCAGGCGCTCCTGGCACCATTTTCTGTTTTTGGTTTGCATTTCTTGCTGTAATTTTGGAAATCCTTGCACTGTAACATGTTTTTTACTCCCAGTCTCTTTTTCCCAGTATGTTTTAATATTTCAGTTTATTTAAGTCGATTCACTGTGATTTGCAGGATTTTAGACACTGTTGTTGGGCTTTATTTTACAGCTATCTAATTGCACTGTGAAAATCAGGAAATAGCTGTGTAGTATTTAACAATATGGCCCTGTACTCTTCATTTACAACAAGTGCCTTTTCTTAAACAGTTACAGAATTATTTTAAACCCAGTCAGAACTTTGAGTGCTTTTTTTTTCTGTCACCTTTCCTGATTTCTGGCTGACAACGCAGTCTTGGTACTGCACGAGGGATTCAGACCAACAAAACATCTGCACAAAAAAACCCCAATGACATTTATTTCAAATTAGTACAGTATTTACTTTTTTTTTTTTTATTCCTTTTCTAACTCTCGTCAGAATAGACACAATTGCCAATAAATCCAGCAAAGAAAAGGTATCAATCAGCTTATGTTGATTGAAAGACACGCTTATAGTTCATGGTTTTAGCTCATTCCACCTTTTCTTACCATTTCTTCCCATGATTATGCAGCTTTAAAATGGTGACGATTGAACATCAGGATTGTCACTAACAATTATTTTAGAAGGTGATTAGTCATTGAGTATTTTTTATTTAATATTGGGACTTAAAATGGCGTCAAGAGGAAGAATGTGATTTTTGTGCACTTTTTTAAAATGACACCAAAAATAAAAGATGATCCAAACACTTCCTGTGCATTGTTGTAATTAACTTTGCACAATTTTTAAGTGAACACAAGGACATGACTTGGACATAACCAAAAAAAAAAAAAAAAAAGATACCTTATTTTTATCATCAAAAAATTACTTCAAGAGGGAGAGTGTGACTTTTTCCCATTCAATTTTTAAAAGTTCAGAGATACAGTGTAAATGTTCAAAATTCCAGAAGGAGGCAACTGGAGACAAAATCAAGAAGACTAGAACACACTTTCAATAATATACTCACATCTGATCTAAAACCTCATGGTTTTGAGTCATTCTAACATAAAATTAGCAACAATTTTGAAGTTCCAAGGTAGAAATTCAGTTAGTTTGCGTCTTTATATAAAAGATAGAAAAGATATATTTTATAGCATCAAAACTGCATTTGAGCTTCACAATAAAAGTATAATTTGTGGCAAAGTATGTAATAAATGTAGAGAGAAAATTAAAATGAAAAACTCAAAATTTTCACCAGTAAAATCTAGTTGTTATTGTAATCTCCTTTCAAAGAAACAATGTAGAAGACAATTATAAATGTCTTTAAACCGGGCTCTAATATCACTTTGTATACATTTCAGTGGTTTTCATTTGCCAAAACCACCTGGATTTTTCATATTTTGTCATATTCTGTCGTTAAACCCAGTTGCTCCATTGAAATCCCATTACGTTCTTCTTTATATTTGCCTCCATTCCAGAATTTAGAATGTTTTTGTTTAACTTTTAAAGGAGCAATTGTTGTTTTCTTCTGCTGAATTGAACATTCAGCAGCTAGAAAACCGTTTTAAACTTGCCCTAACTAAGGTTTTGCTTATTCTTTTTTAGTGACATAAAACATAAATCACATTTTTTTTTTTTTAGACTTTAGTCCTCATCAAAAACACAAATGGGGTGGTGTTTAGCTTCATTCACGCTTGTGTCATTAATCCTCCGCTCATTCTCTGAGTCTCACAAAATACAAAAACAATTCTCTCCACATCGCCATAGTTAATAGACCTTCATAACTTAACATAAATCATCGAGAGACTTGTTCTGCGCATTGCAAAATGAGCTCTTACTTTAGCATGTAGGGGCAAGCTAGCTTTTGTTTTTTTGTTAGTCCCTCTACTGCATGTAGATGGTGTGCTAACGAGTGTGATTTACAATTTATATATTTAAATTCAAAAGTATGAAATGCCAAATCAAAATAACTCAAGAGCATGTTTATAGGCCAATAGTGTCATGTGTAATGTGATTATAATGTAAAATAATACAGGTGTCCTTTAAAATAATAATAGCATAATAATAATAATAATAATAATAAAAACAAACAAATAATTTACCTTTTTACAGATTTCAATTTAACTTATGGTTTATGTTTTATACCTAATGTGTCTTGGAATTGTGGGTATTTGTGACAAATTACCTTTAACCAGGAAGAACAGTTTGACAATGAAACGACAGAACGAATGCGATAAGAATAAAATATTAACATTGAAATAAACAAACAAGGACTTTTTTTTTTTTTCTCACAAAATAAGCTTCACTAAAATTACATGTTCAAGATTTACATCCAACTAATAGTAGAAAACATAAAAGCCTGTGAAAATTCGGAGGCGTATTTGTGAAATCTGAAATAAAAATCTTCCATACCCTAACTTTAAACATAACTTGTGCTGCTTGTGAAGAGCTGCCTCACATGGGGAACAGCAGATGACCACTGAACGTGCTGTAGTGAAGATCATCATCGTATATACTGTTACTTTCCCATAGACGCAAAAAGACTACATCTCCAGCTTCTAGGATCAGCGTGGCTCCGTTTGCTGCGCTGGAGTGTCCGTTGACTCCTCGTTCATGTGCAATGATCACATGTTCTCCATTCTTCACCAGACCAGCTGCTGCTCGATGGCCACCAGAACTATGACTACCAATGTAGAACTCAAAGTGGTAGGCTCCTTTCACTGGTGCGATGAAAAATCCTGAAAGAGATGGGATATTGCATAACATGAGAACAATACTGCTCATAAATGCAGGTGTTTATCTGTATTGTTATTGCGTCATCGCCATTGGCATAGGTGTTTAAAGTCTATATGACAGGTCTCATTATATTAAAATGATGACTTAGTTTGGTGAGATAGCACATGTTTATTATTATTAGCGTAGTTTAACATTTGTGGGGTTGCAATTTGTGAAGAAATTTTGAAAAATTAAAGTTTCAAATTACAGTACTGAGTTCTAAAACCAAAACCCCGGAGCGGTGGTCCGCTGTGGCTCCTGGGCCCTGGTGGAGGTTTGGTGTGTGCCTCATCTCTCCTCTGGGCCCTGAGTCTGTGTCCTGTGGCTGCAGGTGACTCTCTGCTCCTGGTGCAGACGGCTCTTCTGATGATGCTTCTTCTGCTGGTTTATCTGTACTCAGCTTCATGTATCTTAGAGAGAGCGTGTGTGTGTGTGTGTGTGTGTGTGCGTGTGTGTGTGTGTGTGTGTATTTAACTGTGGGTGGGTTGCTTGGCTGGTGGGGGGAGGCTTTATAAATAAAGTTTGATTTGATGATGTCATCAAAAAGCGATTGCCATTGTAAAAAAAAACATCACTCAACAAAATAAAGGTGTTATCAGGTATAATTATTTTACAAATCATAACTATTATGTAATTTCTATAGATTCTGGCCCTTGTTTTCAAAATGGTTGCTAGGTAACAATTGTACAAATACCTCTAACTGTGTCATATTTGCTGCTGATCTTCAAACAGGAAGTAACATTATTTAACTTATTCCTGAAGTTGCCGTACGCGCCGCCGTCTTGTTTCCGTTGTATTAGTTTACACGGGGCAGAAGAGCGCAACAGAAAATAAGTTCTACACGGACTAAAAAGACATTTTCAGGCCGCCCAGGAAATCAGTGCATTGTTGACTTGTTGTTGAAAATATACTGTGCTGCCTCTAGTGGTAAAAGTTGTTTCTGTTTTGAGTTAAGGTGTTTTGTCTGCTCAGAGCTACCATAGTTTCCACATTTCTCGTCTCCGCCCTTCTCTCACTCCTCACACCACAGCCACACTTGTCCACAGTCTAGTCACCTCCCGGATCGATTATGGTAACTCTCTCCTCTTTGGTCTCCCCAATAAATCCCTCCAGAAACTGCAGCTTCTCCAAAACTCTGCAGCCCGCATCATCACCAGGACGCCCTCCCACCATCACATCACCCCCATCCTTCAACAACTTCACTGGCTCCCCATGAAACAATGGATTCACTTCAAAATTCTCCTTACCACTTTCAAAGCTATCCATAACCTGGCTCCACCGTACATCTCTGACCTCCTCCACATCTCCACTCCCTCTCGCTCCCTCCGGTCCTCCTCCTCTCTCCAGCTCTCTGTCCCCTCTTTCCGTCTTGTTTCAATGGGGGGCAGAGCCTTCAGCCTCTCTGCTCCTCAGCTCTGGAACTCTCTCCCTCCTGACCTCCGCAATATAGACTCCCTTCCACTTTTCAAATCCAGACTCAAAACTCACCTGTTCAGACAATCCTACACCACATAACTCAGTCACTCCAACACCATCATCCAGTT
This sequence comes from Rhinogobius similis, assembly GCA_019453435.1. Taxonomy (NCBI): domain Eukaryota; kingdom Metazoa; phylum Chordata; class Actinopteri; order Gobiiformes; family Gobiidae; genus Rhinogobius; species Rhinogobius similis. The sequence goes on along the minus strand of CM033624.1, from coordinate 8,342,475 downwards.
CTGTTTGTGGGTTTTATTCTGTTTTTATTTCTTGTTGTCATGTACAGTGTCCTTGGGTGTTTTGAAAGGCGCTTATAAATAAAATGTATTATTATTACTATTATTGTCTACAGTTCAGTCACTTACCAGATTGTTTAAGCCCTGTAAACTGTCATTTGGCCCCATGCCAATATCTGTCTGGAAGTGTTGTAATGCTAGAAGGTGTCATTGTTCGCTGTTTACATATATGTTGGACTTTAAGTTCTTTTGCATGTGGAATTTGCGCTGTAAAATAAGACTCTATTGGCCTTAGCATGTCTATGGGAATTCCTATACATATTAGCATCAAGCTAAAGGTTAGTTCAACACACGTTTTTATGATGTTTAGTCAAATTTAAGCTAATGTTGTGCATTTATTATGGCACCTTGAGGCATATTGTGTTGTTTTATGTAGCTGTGTACATTTTATGTTAATTCAAGACGTTGTCATATGCATCTATTTTGTATGTTACAGTTTTACAGTCTACGCTTCAGTAAATTACCAAAACAGCAAGAGGCTTCCTGGGTGTTTATTGGAGCAACTGTTCGCTATCTGTGAAGGTAGTTTCCAAACACTAGTGGAGGCAGAATATATACATTAAATATTTTACACAAATCCATCTACTTCATGTAAGATTTTAGCGGTGAGAATTTTCCCTTGTTTGCCATTCGTTTTAACAGAGTTCTCGTCAATCCAGAAGTGTGTTTACAACAGAAGTGCGTATCTGTGGCAAAAAGAGGCAAAAGTAGGCGGAGCAGAATAAGGTGAATAAACTTTCCAAAAATTGTCAAACTGAGGACATATGTGCAAAATGTTTAATAATAATGCATTTGTTGGAAAAATCCCCTCCGTGGAAGCTGCTGGGTTCATGATGTACTCCAGGCAGACTACTTCATGTCACTTAATCAGTAAACTTTGGGGACTCTGGGGCAAAGTTAATGGGGACTAGAGTAAAAATGATGTAACGTTGGTCCTAATTTTGACAATATTTGACACATTTGTTTCTTGTTCTCTAAATGAGTTTATGTTTGAGCTTAAGTTGGTGATTATTATGGTCTTTCATTGGTAAAAAAGCCAGTAATTTGAAGTGCATATGACAAGTTTTTATGATTTTCTAATTTTGACTTCATCCAGTGTACTGATACCAAATAGTTTTACACCAATCAGGTAGCTTTTCATGGAGAAAAGTTGAAAATGACAGAAAGTAAACAAATGAATAACATCTCACTAGGTTAAGGTTACTAAGGTTATGCATAATTTACTCAAAGGAAACAACTTTTTTGACCTTTAAGACATTGATTCGACGAGATAAAGACGTTCATATGTATTTTTCTTTGTCAATTTTTTAAAGATCTGTGACATTAGAGGAGTTTTGGAGCACTGTACAGGATGGTTTCTTGGTATTGTCCTAGTGTGATTTACAACCAGGAAGTAAAATTAAAAGCCTAAATATACAAAATGTTTGGTAAAATCTTAAATCTGATCATGTTCACTATGTTTTAGTGAAACGTGTTGCCGAACTTGTCAGACAGACTTTAAAGTTGTGTTGGAAAAACTGGTGAGTTGCTACAAACAAACACATTTCTCGTTCATCACGTGGACTGAATATTTTGTTGTTTTCTCAGATCACGTCAATTCCTGCACTTAACTGTTAGAGGTCACTGGTAAAAACAGTTGGGATGAGCGTGATTGGTAAATAATTACACATAATATGGTAACACATAAATGCATTTCTATTAGTGTACCTCGGACACACACAGAGGGGCCAGGGACACAGCGTTTCAGGGCAGAATAGTTCAGAGAAGTTACAGTCTGTGTAGCTCGAGCTCATTCACCTGTGTTTGGGTTGTAGGCGTTTCCGATGTTTGAGACAACATGCCTGAAGACCAGAGGAGTGTGAGTGTTGAATGGTCCAAGGGTTCCCGACTCCGATGCTGACAGACCGGCTGAAAAAGCCACTTGTCCCACTGAAGAAACAAGGTTAATAAAAAGATAACAAGTTCACTAAAATACCCACAGGAAAAGGGCAAGTCTTGAGAAACTTGCAGATGAGAAAGTAGAATAGTGGGGTAAAACACAAATAGATCCAAGTTGAACAAAGTCACACTGTTGAGTAGTAAAGTAATTATCCTGAAAGCAGAAGGTTGGCACTCAGTTGTTCATTTTTTCCAAAACAAATGCATTAAAACAGGACTCACCTTCTCTGTCTCTCCTCAGGGCCTGCACATAGCCCTCAGTCACATTTGTCTGTGTCTTTATGCTCATCAGTTCAGCAACTTGTGCTAGAATTGACAAAAAGACATTTTAATTGGTTTCATTTACACACCTTTTATTGAATGGATTTTCACTTGTTGTAACATTGTATTGGTTTTGTCCTATTATTAGCTTATTCAGAGGTGTATTTATTTATTTATTTTGATTGATTGATTTATATTAGTTTCATTAATCCCACATTGTTCTGCGGGAACAAAAAGAAAATAAATGTTTTACCTGCCCACTATCCCCGCCCATAAAATTAATTGAGAAGTACAAACTTATACACAAACGTTCAAAATGTTGTGTCATAAGTGTAAACACGTCAATTAAAATCTGGCGGAGTCAGCAGCAGAGAATCAGTTCTACCGTTTTGAACAGGAAGACCATTTTTTCCCCCCATAGAATTTAGAATAGAATTCTTTAATCGAGAGAGAGAGAGAGAGAGAGAGAGAGAGAGAGAGAGAGAGAGAGAGAGAGAGAGAGAGAGAGAGAGAGAGAGAGAGAGAGAGAGAGAGAGAGAGAGAGAGAGAGAGAGAGAGAGAGAGAGAGAGAGAGAGAGAGAGAGATAGATAGATAGATAGATAGATAGATAGATAGATAGATAGATAGATAGATAGATAGATAGATAGATAGATAGATAGATATATTAAGATATTATAAAGAGTGGATCGTGCAATAATGTGAACTGTGCAATGAGTGGATTATGCAATCATTTTGATGTGCAGACTATCTACTTCCGAAACAAGTTTGAAACTAAAGTAGAGAGTAAAAAAAGTAAAAATCACCTTGTTGTTTTCGCCTTAATGGTCTCTATGCACAAAGCATTAGGTGGGCTGTTTATTTTTAAATTGTTATGCTTTAACATTAACACTGAGACACATTCCCTTTAATAAAAACACTCCTTTAGTATTCGAAGAATTCGCCTGTTTTGTAAAGTTACATGTAAACATGTTTCCAGAGACATCCAGTACCTTACTGTTCACTGCCTGATCTGTCAGTATTTATTCATTTTAGACTAACTTGGGGAATTAAACTGCAAGCACTCAGTGGTAATATGTGCTAACCATTTTGAAAATAAAGAGCCAACTGCAATTCTGTGCAAAGAGCCTATTTTATTATTCTGCTTTAGTCATGTTAATCATGTAGGTGGGGCATGCAGCAGGCCCATGTGAGCTGTTTACCTTTTATTTATACTTCAAACAGCTTGGTCTCAGCTCAACATGTGTAACGTTACTTATTCATGGGCTAATGACATCTACCTAACGCAGTACTACCACCTTCTGGACACTTGCTAGTGTAGCCATCAGTACATCAGTGTGTGCACTTCTCTCAGCTTATGCACCCTGTGCTTATTACACCAGCTGCATTAGAACAATCCAACAGTACAATTTATAATGACTCTAGTTTCAGTACCTTGCTGCAGTTGTTTCAGTGAGTCCACATCTCTGGTCTTCAACTCCAGCTCTCTCAGTTTGGCTGCTTGCTCTAAAACGTCAGATATAGTGCACATAAATAAATGACAAAACATAACATGAAATACTTTATATGAGTTGCAGAGAAGTACTGAATGTGACCTTGGTTGAGAGTTTGCAGCTGCTGGATCCTGACCCTGTGTTCAGCTAGAGCGGCGCTCATGTCTCGCAGCACAGCGTGGAGATCTGATGGACAGGGCTGAGGCTGCTCCAGCACATTCACACTCTCAGGACCCACTTGTCTTTGTTCACTGATCTCATTGTCCTGAAGTTCAGCTCCTGACAGAGAGCAGAGCAGCAGCAGAACACACGGCACACTCACTCTTTCCATTGTGTAAAGAACTATGACCCCAACAAAGAGTCTGACACTTATATACAGACTTTATCACTTCAACACCATGTTCTTTATTACAATGTTTTTTCTAAATTTACCACCTGATAAGATAATAGTGCTCTATGGCATGTTACCGCCAAAGCAAGTTCCTTGTTTGTGATTTTTGTTCACTGACAATGGCAATAAACCTTTTTCTGATTCTGATTCTGAAGTAGACAGACGTGGTCACGGTTGCCCAGTTCCACAGCTAACTGTAAACCAAAGTAAAGTTTTTTTTTAAAAATATTTTTAGTTCTCATGCTTGAGTAAGGTAACTTCAATTTTCCCTACCTCCAACCTACACTTTGGCATACTGGCAGTAGCACTGATCTCAGCCTCCATCTGTTGCTAATGCTATTTTGTTATATAGTACTTCTAAAGCAACACAGATCATAAACATGGGTGTATGTATAACTATATGACCTCTAATCTTACTCAAGTACTTTCATTTGGACCGATAAAAACAAAAAAGGCCGCTTGAATTCATAACTTTACGGCGTGTAAACTGACCTTCTCACTACAATTCCTGGAAATATTTAACCAAGAAACAATAACTGCTTTTACAGCGCATTTACACTAAAAAATGAAATGTCCTTTACCTCATATTGAAATGTGATAGATTTCTGACTTGTTCTTGTTGTTCTCATCCAACAAAATGCCTTACAAATGCACAAGGCACCCTCCATCCATCCTCTTCTGCTTTATCCGGTGTTGTACAGCGCTCGAGTCCGACACTTCCTCCGGTTAGGGGCTTTGCGAATTAATCGTATGTATAAGGGCTGCAACGATTAATCGACTAATCGTGACAAGTCGACTATAAAAATGTATGATAATCGACTAAATAATTGTTGAATCGTTGAACTATACAGACTCTAAAACATGACATTATTACATCAAAATGTATTTTAAAAAATGCATTATTGCTCATTTTCAGCAATATTACATTATTTTCTTGATAAACAAGCCTTCAGTCACCATATTTCAACCTTTATTTGGCTGATGATGTGTTTAAAAAGTTGAAATATACAATAGAAATTACCACTGACTGGTCGACTAATTGAAAAAATAACCGCTGACTAGTCGACTACTAAAATAATCATTAGTGACAGCCCAAGTGTATATAATAATGATTTCTATTATTACTTCATTCAATTACAAAAATGTTATCAAAAATACAATTAACTGTCAGTGGAGTAGAGCAAAGGCACTTTTCTAAAACGTTACAGAGAAAACATATTTGGTTCATACTTCCTCTACACAATCATTTTGGCAATATAGTATCGAGTATATACTGTCAAAAGAAGTAATTGTTCGTAATAATCAGGATTTCAATAATGCGCCATAATCGTGATCATATAATCGTGATCATAATTTTTGCCATAATCGAGCAGCCGTACCTCCTGCGCCGTAAGGGGATGCCAAGGTTTTCCCAGGCCAGTCGAGACATTGTCCACCTAGCATGTCCAAGGTCGTCATTGGAGCCAGATCCTGGTTGGACGTGACCAAAGCACCTCTCAGTGAGATGTCCAGGAGGTTTACGGGAGAAGTTTCTTGCTCTCACAGCTCAGCATTTTCACCGTTGTGACGTTTTTAAAAAGGTTTCGGTTATGGTCTTGTTGTAGGTGAAAGTTAGGATTAGCGCTAGTGCTTGGTTATGGCTGCATCAGTCATTTTACATTGTCAGAATATGTTTCATTGAAGTTTAGTATTTAGCCAGATGCTATTCTGGCATCCCATCGGCGGACGCTAGATTTGTTATTAATTTATTCCTTTTTATCCACCATCTGATATAATGAAACTGTCAAGCTGTTGGACATGGTCACTATGAAAAGAAAGCTGCAACCCACTTATTTTCAGTCAAATCAAGCATTCTGGGATGAATTAGAATCAGTTTCTACTCCAAAAGCACAAATTTAAAAATGACACTAAAAAAAAAAAAAAAAGTAATAGAACTTTTATATGGATTCCGCCTCGACTGTTTTTGATTTACTTACCTGTCTTTCCCGACAAAAGTGGTGCTTTCCAATCTCTGTCTGATTGCATTACTGACTTAAAGATGTGGTTAGGGTTAAAGTTTCTTCACTTGAACGATGACAAAACTGAGTATATTTTATTTGGTGACTCTGTGTTTTCTGATTGTTTGTCATCTAGGTAAAACAAAAAACACTGTAAAGAACCTCGGGGTCATTTTTGACAACATTTTCAAATTTGACAAACAGATCGACAGTGTGGTGAGACCTTTTTATCAATTTTGTCTTTTATCTAAGGTAAAGCCTTTTTTAAATCGCACCAACCTTGAAAGGACTATTCCTGCTTTTATCAGCTCAAGAACAGACTATTGTAATGCACTTTATGTCGGTGTCTCCCACTCTGCCCTCAGTCGACTCCAGCTCGTGCAAAATGCTGCTGCTCACTTTTTGACCAACACACCAGACGTCAGCACGTAAGCCCAGTCCCGTTTGCACTTCATTGGCTCCCAGTTTCTTTTAGAATTGATTTTAAAATATTGCAGTTTATGTTTAAAGCTCTTAATGGCCTTGCCCCTTATTATTTGACTGAGCTACTTTCAGTTCAGAACCCAAGCCGGGCTTTAAGGTCAACAAACCAACTTCTACTGGACGTCCCCAGAGCCAGCCTCAGACACTGGGGGGGCCGAGCTTTCTCTGTCTCTGGCCCCAGACTCTGAAATAAACTGATTCCTGATATAAGAACCATCACAGATTTTGGCCTTTTTAAATAAAGGCTTAAAACTTACTTTTTTCAGACTGGCTTTTAACACTCTGTAGTGTTGTGACACTTATCTTTATTTTTGTATAGTGAATGTATTATATTATGGTTTTATGCATGTTTATTTGTATTTTTCTGTATTTTATTGGAAAGCACTTTGATTGTTGTAAAGGGCTCTATAAATTGATTGATTGATTGATTGATTGATTGATTGATTGATTGGTGAGGCCGTTTTCACCACTTGGAGAAATGTTCCCGCTCACCGCCTGGAAACGCTTGCATCAAACATGCAGCAACCAATTTTTGAAGTGATCAACAATTATGGTGGTGCTACTCATTACTGAGTTCATGTTTGGGACTTTGAGTTCTGTTGTGAGGGGGTTTCGGGGTTGTTTTTAAGGTGTGGTCTTAAACTTTTGATCAGCTACAGAACGACCTATTTCAGTTTAATTGTTGTTGTTACTGTTTTCAATCAAATGTTTACTTGTTGTTTATTGAAGGTCTACTTGGAACCTTGTTAAGAAATCGGTGCATTGCTGACTTGTTGTTGCACGTGTACATTTTTCACAAATCAATCTACTTTATGTAACATTTTAGCGGTGAGACTTTTCCCTTGTTCATCATTCGCGTGAACAGGGTTCTCGTCAAAACGGAAGTTCTTTTACTACAGGAGTGCAGATCTGTGGCAAAAAGAGGCAAAAGTGGAATAAGGTGAATAGATTTCCATGAAAAATATGGTTGTTAGCGCAACCATCGTAGAAAGGGGTTCAGAGGTTGTCATCCGGACGCCGTTTAAAGATTGAGACGTTTCAGTCGCCGTTTAAAGATTGAGACGCGTTTCAGTCGAAACGTCTCGATCTTTAAAGCGGCGTCCGGATGACAACCTCTGAACCCTTTCTCGATGGACCACACCTGGGCGAATGAGGGTTTACATCAACGTTGTTAGCGCAAGTACAAAGCATTCACACTGAGTACACAATTTTCTCTTGGATTTTGGGACAGAAAGGGTCTCATTCTTGGGTCAATGCTTTTTTTTTATTTAGCTTAAGATTAACATTATTGTAATAAGTACCATCATGCCATGTTCCAGTTCTAAGGAAAGTCATATAGTACTGGTTAATATCAGGTACAGGCAGATAGTCAAAATGTAAGCTACTTTAAATCAAAATAAACTAAATTCTGTTTTCATCTGAATGGCAAACAAATCCAATGATACATGAGACAGTTCACAAGACCTTAACCATTGAAATTGCAGACATAATTGTCGAACTTCTTTTCTTCTTTTGTGGGTGGGAAGGTCCAACTTATTGAGAAACCAGAGCCAAGGTGACGTTTAAGCTGAATATAAATAATAGTTAGAAACAAAGCATTAATTTAGCAACCCAGTAAGTAAGAAGAGAGTTTGCACAGTACTCGAAGGAAACTTACCACTTTTTGGAAACTGTCATAAACAACAGGATCACACATATCAGCGGTGGTTTGGAGTCTTACTTTTGTTTTGACACTTGACTTTTTTATATCTAGATAAAAAATAAAAACAATAGAATGAATTAAATGAAAACAGCAGAATGAAAATCACGTCAAAATGCAATAGGGATCGGTGCAATGCAAGAGTGTGTGCAATAGGGATCAGTGCAATATAAGGGTGTGTGCAATAGGGATCAGTGCAATATAAGGGTGTGTGCAATAGGGATTAGTGCAATATGGGTATGTGCAATAGGGATCAGTGCAATGTAAGGATGTGTGCAATAGGGATCAGTGCAATTAAGGGTGTGTGTAATAGGACTCCGCAGTAGAAGGGCTTGTGCAATACAGATGTGTCTTAATTGTTGTCTGTGACTCTTTGACATGTTCTGTTGAATGTTTGTAGTTGTACTAACATGACTAAACCTTGTTTTCCTGTCACTGATTAACTGAAGTGTACTGTGTGTTCTTATCTTTCTGTTAACCTGCCAGGGGGTCTGCAGATGGAAATTAGCCTTGGGCTATAATCTGGCATATTTACGTTTGTGTAAATGCTCATTAATATGCATTGTTCCCCCTTTTCCTTAAATAAATAAATAAATAAAATAAAATAAAAATAATACATTATTTATTAGGTTAATTGTGCTGTATATGTTACCTTTTTGACAGACAAAATTTCCCAGACTTGCACAGGATCCATCATTCCAGGACAAGTCTGAATATTGACAAACACAGAATTCAGATCCCTGATTGTTTGGCTCGCTTTGTTTCCATTTCCTGTAGGTACTGGGGCTGCCGTTGGACCACCTCCAAGGGATCCGGTACAGGCCGATCCACACCCAGGTTGTTGTGGACGGAAGAAGGTTAGTCACAGCTTGGTTTTCAGCAGAGGTTTCAATCATGGCCAGGTCATGATAGTGCTGTCTGCAGTAGGACTGGGAGTCGGACCAGGTCTTCAGAGTGGTGATCAGAATATACTCTTTAAGGCCTGATGGTTGAACTGAATGAACAAAGAATGAAAATGTCAGAAGCAAGTGTAAGTTCTACAGCTAGTTTTACAAGGAAAACATTGCTTGAGTGTAGAGCTGAGAGCTACATTGGGATATGGATAATATCACAATTGTTGAGTTGGAAATATGCAAATTCAGAATATGAAGTAGATTATCTAAAATGTAAAGAATTAAAAATGACCTCAGAAAGAGAGACATTGCTATTATTGCTATTAATCTCCAGGAGGTGTCCAGGAGGCATCCGAAACAGATGCCCGAGCCACAACATGGGGCTCCTCTGTAAGGGAGCGCCCAGCCACCCTGTGGAAGAAGCTCATTACGACCGCTTCATTACCCAGAGCTCATGACCATAGGTGAGGGTAGGAACGTAGATTGAGCAGTAAATCGAGAAGTTTGCCTTTCGACTCAGCTCTTTTTTTTACCAAAACAGTCCGATACAGCAACACTGCACCAATCTGCCTGTCAATCTCACGCTCCATCCTAAAACAGAACCTAAAACAGAAACAGACAGCTTTTATCATGAAAGACCTGGGCATTGTACAGCCCCATGGCCACATACGGCCCGTTTAAGCTCATTTGGAATTCCAAAATAAACATATTTTATATTTGTATAAAATATTTCATAATTTCCAGCTCTATACTCTCCATCGGGTGCTTGAGGGTTCAGGGGGGAGTTTGCCCATCCAGTCCTGCTTTGTGGATCTGGAGAAGGCATTCGACTGAGTGCCCCGGGGCGCCTTGTGGGGGGTGCTCTGGGAGTATGGGGTCCAGGGCCCTTTGCTAAGGGCTGTCCGATTCCTGTACGAACGGAGCAGGACCTGTGTTCGCATTGCCGGCAGTAAGTCAGACCTGTTCCCAGTGCATGTTGGACTCCGCCAGGGCTGTACTTTGTCACCGGTTCTGTTCATCATTTTTATGGACAGAATTTCTAGGTGCAGTCAGGGCGTGGAGGGCGTCTGGTTTGGTAACCACAGGATCTCATCTCTACTGTTTGCAGATGATGTCGTCCTGATGGCTTCCTCAAACCAGGACCTACAGCATGCACTGGGACGGTTTGCAGCCGAGTGTGAGTGCTTGCCCTCTCCGGGTGGGTGGAGAGTCCTTGCCTCAAGTGGAGGAGTTTAAGTATCTCGGGGTCTTGTTCACGAGTGAGGGAAGGATGGAGTGTGAGATTGACAGGCGGATTGGTGAAGCATCTGCAGTGATGCAGTCGCTGTATCGGACCGTTGTGGTGAAGAGAGAGCTGAGTCAAAAGACAAAGCTTTCGATTTACTGGTCAATCTACGTTCCTACCCTCACCTATGGTCATGAGCTCTGGGTAATGACCGAAAGGACGAGATCGCGGATACAAGCGGTCGAAATGAGCTTCCTCCGCCGGGTGGCTGGGCGCTCCCTTAGTGAGGAGCTCAGTCACACGGGAGGAGCTCAGAGTAGAGCTGCTGCTCCTCCACGTTGAGAGGAGCCAGCTGAGGTGGCTTGGGCATCTGTTCCGGATACCTCCTGGACGCCTCCCTCGGGAGGTGTTCTCGGCATGTCCCATAGATCCAGTGGTAGATCCAGGACACGCTGGAGGGACTATGTCTCACAGCTGGCCTGGGAACGCCTTGGGATCCCCCCGGAGGAGCTGGAGGAAGTGTCTGGGGTGAAGGAAGTCTGGGAGTCCCCGCAAGACTGCTGCCCCCGCAACCCGGTCCCGGATAAGCCGAAGAAGATGGATGGATGGATGGATAGATTTCATCATTTCCGTCAGAGCCTCTAATGTTGATAGAATGATTGGACAAATAAACTAAATAAAGGGCCACTGACAAGATTAAAGCCACGGGGGACTGATCTGAATCAGTCAATCAAAAACGTAAATAAAGCACGTACACGCCGCTAAATATCAATACAAATTACGCAATAGTTTTGAGCAGGCACTCGTAGCACACCTCTCTGCCGGTGCGGGGGTCCTGCTTCATACACAGTTAACAGAGCAGTAGTATTGAATGCAGCTACACCATGACAAAATTAGACTGACGAAGACGAGGGGACCTGTACCAGGGGGGAACTGTTACAACTCAAACACTTTTAATCTGGGTCGGGCTGACACGAAGAAGTGGTGAGTAAACAAACATGTTGTAGTGAAAAGCTTCATACTAGCGGCCAAAACACCTGTTCATTACAGTCCTTTGGTACGTCTATAGAATGGAGTGTAGGCATGGATGAGGTGTTAATAGAGCTACAATGTCTTGACGTCATATTAAAGCCAGTGTGCACTGGGAGATGCTCCACTATAAGCGTGCATCCACCAGGCAGGCATGCGCCTATGCGCTGAATACACATACTTTTTATACCTCTATTTACAGACAGGTCTCTGCTCTGTGACAGAAGCACTGCTGTAAACTCGTCTCCCACTAAACTCCCTAAAAACCTCCATCAAACCCCATTTTTCCTCTCCTCACAGCCTCGCGCTTGCGGGGGTTTACCATTGTTTTGGAAAATTTGATTGAAGTGACATTTTTTGTAAGGCAATCTCACTTTTTCATTCATTAATTTCAAACAATGCTATTTACGGCTTTTTATAAAGAAATACAATTAATATTATGAAGAACTGAGTTAAGTCTTTTGGCCCGGCCCTCATTTGGCCACATGGAAAAAAATAATTGTCCACCCCTGTTCTAGAGTATCTTTATTTTGACATCTCATGTTTTAGAAAAAAAAAAAGAAATATAAATATATATATATATATATATAATATAATATATATATTAATCTGATTAATCACACTTTTGGAACTGTGATTAAAAAAAGTTAATTTTGCATAATATTTGATTAACTGCGATTAATGAGTGTCTGTTTTTGATGATAATAAATCTTTTACAGATTTGCAATTAATTATTATTTTTTTGATAGATTCCCGATCCTATTTTAAAGTATGATTTGAGCTAATTTGTTTCACCTAAACAAATCTGATTGCATGGTTCTGTTTGAGTTTGGCTCAAGGTGTGACGGAGGGCGTCGGTGACCAGACTCACTCTTCAGAAATGAAGAAGTGTGTATTTTCGATCCCAGGCAAACATTTTGGCACATTGTCGATGCACTGCAAAATATTGTGTGACTATTGTTATCAAGATACTCACAAAAAATATTGTAGTATTCATTCACCCCACGTAAGTGTCAGAAAGAAATTATTACTTTTAGTAACAACAAACTAGACTAACTTTGTATTAAAATAACTGTTAATCAGTTTTCTCTTAGCATAATTATAGTTGCGAGATTTATTTTATTAACATCAATTCTAAATGAGATCAGAAGCAATAACATCTTACCTGTGTAACAAAAGAAATGTAAAGCGCTGTCGCAGCTCTGATCAAGCCATCGACCATTTTGTATGAAGACACAAAACTGACGTGCTGAAATATTGTTTGGTTCACCCGAGGCCCAGTTCTGGTACCCTCTAGGGCTGGTGGTCCCAGTGGAAGACCATCTCCAGGAGTTTGAGTCAGAGGTCATCGCCCCTCTCCATGAAGCAGGGTCATCGAACAGTCCAATCCAGACCCAGGTGTTAGAAGGGATTTGTAACCTCTTCACATCTTCTTCATTTGTTAATGTTGCCAGATCTGTGTAGTGCTCTCTGCAGTACTGCCGAGCATTTCCCCAACTCATTTGTAAGTTGATATAGTGGTACTCGATCTGACATTGCACAAGGACGAACCCTGGTTATTTGGAACAAACAGGAGTTTGATGTAAATTAGAATATCAACATTTAATAATGGTGTGGTTTAGTTTAAAAGAAAGATAACACACCTTAACACAATTAGATATAGAGTTGTCAAAAGTGTTGAAAATCAAATACTAATCAATACTATAAATTATACTGAGACCAGTAGTATCAATACTTAAAAATCCCTTTTATAAGACAAAATAGAGTTTTAGAATGATCTTGCGTTTCATCAGAGCTAGTATAAGACCCCAATGTAAAAAAAGTGCTGTCTGTCAAGTCAAATTGTCTAAAACCTTGATCAAATAAAGAGCATTTGTAAATCTATCTAAAACCTATGGTATCGAAATCAGAATTGAGTTTGAAATTTCAGTATCGTGACAAAACTCATCAGATTTTTTTTTTCTTATGAAAACTGTGAATAAAATAGCATAAAATACAACAACACTAAGAAGAAACTGACTTTAAAAATATAGAACCAATTGTCTCAATTGACAACAATGATACTCTTCATGCAAAATGAACCATAATAATAAGGTTTTGGAATCTTACCATAAATCAGGTAGCATGAGATCATCCCAATATGCATGCTTAGCACAGTCAAGGCAGTATATATTTCTGTACAAAATATTTAAGTATTAATAAAAGTTATCGAATAATATGGTAAAATGGGCTATACTTACATTTGGAGAATCTTGAGTCAAAGAGCATATCTTCCTGATGTCAGCTCTCGGAACTGCAATGACTATTTTGCACATTTATTTGTTTGTTCATCGCATATCCAAATCCCTCTATGGAAATATGAAGCACTGGAATGGTTTCATTCATTTCACTAAAAGGGTGAGGTTAACGCAGAAAATCCCAGTAGAATCAGTAGAATCCCTGAACAGCGAACAGGGAACAAGTTGAGCTACTGTGTATTTTCCAATTTGACAGATACATTTGCAGGAATTGAAACACCGGCATAGAATTCCTTGTAAGTGACATCCAGGTCTGGACTGGCCATCTGGAGCACCAGGAGTTTTCCCGGTGGGCTGGTGTACTTTTGGGCCGGTCATTGTCAGACTAACATGACACGGCTCTGTCCTGATGTCCCGCATCAACGGCCCAATCTCAAACAGGTCCATGGCCAAGTCCGTTGTTACTGGGGTCGGCCCATCATAAAGCCAGTAGAGCAGTGCAGGATGCAGGAGCAACCCCTGTGCCGCGCGCGAATCTATTAATTTTACGGGATGGCAGAAAAAGCACAGCCTCTGATTGGCTGCCTCTCTATGTTTTTCTTCCACCGCTTGCTTGTAAAAAATAAATGTGCATGCCGCGTGGCAGCATGGACTCCAAGCTGTGGCTGGATATGAGCCTGGTCATTCTACATGACTCCAGTTTTTATTTCACATTAATAGACCTCATATGTCCGTAGTTCTGGTTATTTTAAGATCATTGAAAAAAGAAGTTCATTATTGCGCAGCGCAGTCAAAGTGATCACCGCAGACGCGCGATTCGAACTGACGTGATCTCAGCAAAGGAGCCAAGTCATTATCCTCAAAAGTTACACAAAACATGAGTTCTGATGAAAAGACGTCTGTGAAGGCTGGAGGGGTTATGGCCCACTTTAGATCACTGCTGTTCACTGCTGGGCCACATCCAGGGGTGTAAGAAGCTCACTCAATAAATATGTAATAACATTGGCATATACAGTAATGATCAAAAGAAAAATATCCTTAAAGCAGTTGGGTCAGTGCAGCAATAAATTGAGCCTAACAGGACAAGCCAAGAATTATTAGGCAATGCACCAAAACAGTACAGGAGTACTGCACCAAAACAGTACTCCTGTTTTGGACTAAATCCACTCAGATTCATTTGAATACACAAATATTAAGTTAGAAAGCTTATCCTATTGAAAAGCCGGTGCGGACCAAAAGGTCCGGGGCCAATTTTTTCTCCCAGTCCAGGTCTGGTGACATCACTATACAATGGGCTCTGTGTGACAGCAGTTGGCAAAGCTAACTGTTTCTCACAGCTAATGCTAACTTAATTAAAATGGAAAATATAAAGAAATAACCATTAAACCATACAATAAAGAATACCTGGTTGTTTTTATTTATAGCTTACTTCAGTTTTTATTTTATTTTAGTATGTATTATTTTTTATTTTCATTAAGCTTCAAAATTAGTATTAGTGTGTGCATTGACCCACAAACACCCCCAGTTATCAACGAGATCATAACTGGAATATTTCCCACCTCCGACTTGAAAAAATGCCTTGTAACATCGCTCGAATCAACAACAACAACAACAAATATAATCAACAAATACAATCGGCATAAATAGTGGATCTGAGTGGTTAACCACCACATAGACGATGTAAATATTTATTACAAGTTAAATCTGAAAATAGTATGTTATTTTGCATGTTTGTGATGTTTGTTTAATGTTTACATTTGTTTAGCTTATGGTTTGCATTAGCCAATTGAGCTGGGTTAATTGAGCTGGAAAACTTTGAGGCTGAAACTTGTATCTTTGTGAAAAATAATCGGCTTTCCAGTTGTCTTGAACGAAACATTAAACTATTGAGCTTGAAAAAAAGCAGCATTTTGAATTCACGGTGTTTCCATTAAATTATTATGAATTCAACTGGACAGCCAGACCAAAAATACGCACCGCCAAAGTTCAAAATAGGATAAGATGTCTCCAAAGAAAGACAAACAAGAGGGGACATCGGATTTGAAGGCTACCTCGACTCCAAAGCAAACTACGCTGCAGCAGTGCACACCACAAGGACGGATCTCGCCTCTGCCAAACGTTAGCATGCTAACACAAACAGATGCCGACAAGAACCTCTTAGACCTACTCACCGAGATGAGGAGAGAGTTCAGACACAAGATGGCTGAGATAAGACACGGCGTAGCATCTCTGAAAGCAGGAAGGCAGGATGAGACAGTGGCTTTAAGAGCGGTTCTGGACAGGACCAGGACCGCTGCCCTGGAGGAGCGAATGACAGAGCTCGTGAAAGATGTGGAGCAGCTCTGGACGGAGAACAAGACACTTAGAAACAGGGTCCTCAATCTGGAATCACGGTCGAGAAGGAACAATTTGCACTTAGTTGGAGTGCCAGAGAAAGTTGAAGGACGAGACATGGAAGGGTTTCTTGAGACAGTAATCCCCAATTTAGTATCCACCCCGGGGGACACGTTTTCCCCTCTGTTGGTGGAGCGCACACATCGATAGGGTCCACAGTGGGATGGCCCAGAGTGTCCGCGAGGCATTATCTTCCGTTTCTTCAGTGATCGTGACAAGATGCGTGTCTGGAGAGCAGCCAGACTTAAGCAAGACCTGCTTTACAAGAGGAAGAGGGTGTACTTCGCACAGGACATGCAGAAAAGGTCACGGTTTCGCCCATCCGGCAATACTGCTTTTCACATACAAAGGGCGCAAGTACACTTGAACATACACAAAACCCCTGAAGAGGCCGAGGGGATGGGCGAGAGGATGCAGCGCGACAACGAGGAGAGTGGAGTGGAGCGGACCGGCAGAAATCCCCTGCAGTGGACACCATGGCAGGGGAAGAGCGACACAACAGCGCAGCGGGGATGGGATGCGTGACCTGGAAAGGTGAAGGTCGGGAGAGCGGGAACAAATTGACAGCTCAGGTAGGGGGGACTGGCGTTCGAGGGATGGTGATGTTCGACCATTTTTTCCCTACCCCCAGTTGTAGGGGCGGACACGGGGTCTTTACAGGGAGAGCCCACCTTATGGAGTGGATTTCTCTCCATAGGGTGACTCAGTCAGGGTTCTGGATCCATTTTTCTATTTTTTATATGGATCCTTTTTGTTACTGTTTATTGTATTTTGAGTATTGTTCGTGTTATTCTTGTATTTGTGTGTTCACTTTGACCAGAGAGTGGTGACATTGATGTATGGATAATTGAGAAAATTAAACAAATTACATGATGGCCTTTGAAAAATTACGAATTGCCTCATTCAATGTAAACGGCATATCGGGTCCCATTAAACAATCGAAAATATTAACAAAGATGAGAAAGGAGAAAATTGACATTTATTTACATGTTTACAAGTTTATTTACAGGAAACACAAGTGACTCACTCAGAACACCAAAAACTGAACAAATCTGGTTAAAATAAGATATATTTTGCCTCATTTAGGGGAAAACATAAAAGGTGGGTTGCCATATTGGTCTCGAGTTGAGTAAAGTTTGAACAGAGTTTTGAATACAAATACAAGGACAGTAGATTTATACTAGGATCTGTAAATGGAAAATTGTTGACATTATTGAATGTACATGCACCCCCAGGTAGCGACCGTACTTTTTGTTACAGAACTTATTGTAAACCACTCTGGGGGAACCCTGCTATGTGGCGGTGACTGGAATCTCCGACTTCAATCAACGTTGGATGTGTCCAAGTACAGGTAAAACAATAAACAGCAAATTCTCCAAATTAATAAAAAATATAGGACTGATCGACATCTGGAGAGAAATGAATCCCAAGGCACTTCAATACACCCACTTTTCTAATCCACATAAGATATATACTAGAATAGACTATTTCCTGATTTTTAAATCACAAAACAAAAAGCTGAAAGGGCAATCCTTAAAATACGAGATAAACAAAAGAATGAATTATTAACAAAACAAGAACAAATTAATTCAGCATTTGAATCATTTTCCTTTTTTTTCCCTAAAAACACAGAAGACAAAGAAGAGGAAATATATGCCTTTCTCGAAGCTCTTAACTTACCAGCTATGACCGAGGAACAAAATAAAAAAAATTAAGGTCCGAAAGTACATTATTCAAAATAAAAGGTGCAATCAACATGCTACAGAACAAGTCTCCGGGAGTCGATGGTTTCACCTCAGAGTGGTACAAAGCTCTAAAAGAAACACTCACTCCTCTGCTCTTAACAGCTATTAACTGTTCAACAAGCTCAAACTCCTCCAAGTTGGAAAGAAACCATTATATCTCTAATACCCAAGGAAGGGAAAGATCAACTCGACTGTGGCTCATACAGACCAATCTCAATCTTAAATGTTGATTATCGCATATACACCTAGATTATGTCCAAAAGAATGGAGCAAATACTTCCAAATTGAATCCACAATGATTAAACGGGTTTTATTGGCAGTAGACAGACCCAAGACAAAATAAGACGATCCCTACACATAATGTACCATATAAAAAACCACCAAAACAAAGCAGTGATAATTAGCCTGGATGCAGAGAAAGCTTTCGACTCAGCAAGCTGGCCCTATTGTTCAAAGTATTACGCAAATTCCAATTAAATGACCTAATAATAAAAAACATTAGGGCGCTCTACAATGGCCCAACATCAAGAATAAAAATTCACAAACATTTGACAGACCCACTGACTCTGGAAAGGGGTGTAAAGACAGGGATGCGCGTCCCCCTAACTGTTTGCTTTGTACTTTGAACTATTGGCACAATATATAAGGCAATCACCTATAATTCATGGTGTTACAATCAATAGACAAGAACATAAAACTGCCTGCTATGCAGATGATGTTCTATTGTATCTGACCAAACCCGAAATCTCAATACCTGTGTTGTTTGTGTTTTACAGCGGCTTAACAAAGCTGGTTCATAAAAATCTAACCCCCTCAGCGTTGTCACAGAGCCGTAAGCTAACGTTTGAGACCAAAGCCATATTTTGAACCAGGCTCTAAAGTGGTTTTGAGACGTCTAACTTTCCATTGACTTCCATTATAAATTCCCACTTCCACATCCAGCCCATAGCGGTCCGCACCAGATTGCAAACATGGCAGCCTGCCATGAGCGCCTCCATCTGAGGGTGGCAGCCTTGCCCATTGTTTTGAATTGACTTTGAGCACCCTCTGGTGGTTATTTACAACAACACAGCCTTAACATTAGAAAAGGTTGGAAGTATAAATAAAGCTATGGTAACCACGCTTTGAACGTACAAAATTTGACAAAAAATGTACATTAGAGCAGTGGTTCCCAACCTTTTTCTCCCAGCGACCCATATTTTACCCGTTTACGTGGTTAGTGACCCAATCATCCTTCTCCTACCCAAGCTACTGTCTTTGAAGAAAAAAATATTTTGTTTTCTGGTTAATAAAGAATTCTTAAAATAATTAAGAAGTTAACATAACAATCATTATTATAAAATATTTTATATAAGCAATTAACATTCAATTCCCTAATTAGAATTTACAAAATCTAGTTCCGACCTCTTTTCTAAAAATTCCTAGGGACCCCCTCAGAATCTTTGGGGACCCAAATTGAGGTTAGGAATGACTGCATTAGAGGATACAGGATACAGATACAGGATACAGATACTTGAGCTTGCCTCATATTCACCTTGTTCCCAGAGGGTGCGGCAGGCACCGTATCTTCTTTCCATTGTACAGTCCCGATTAAAAGTTTAAGACCAGTTGAATAAATGTCACATTTTGCATGGTTAGATCTTAACAGGGATTCAAGTAGAGCTTCAATATTTAACAAGAAATGGGAGAGAGAAAAAAGTTCAAGTTAACATTTTATTGAAAACGTCGATGTAAACCCTCATTCGTCCAGGTGTGGTCCATCGTAGAAAGGGGTTCAGAGGTTGTCATCCAGGACGCCGTTTAAACGGCGTCCGGATGACAACCTCTGAACCCCTTTCTACGATTTTATTGAAAACAACAATTAAACTGAAATAGGCTGCAGCAGCTGATAAAAAAAAAAAAAAAAAAAAAAGGACCACGTGCCTTTAAAAGCCTGACTCTGTGCAAAAAAAAGTGTCATTTTCTGTCAGGTCACAATGTCATGACATTCCAATGGCGCAACAAAAAATGTTCTCTTTTTGAGCGTGTTGGGGTTGTTGAGCTGCATAAGCAGGGCCTCCCGCAGCACACCATCACTGCTGAGGTGGGACGCAGCAAGAATTTGGAATTTGGATTAGTAATTTCAATGGAACAAAAAAGTCAAATTGAAGACCCAAAAAAATGACACCAGCACTGAATCCTATTGGCTGTCTATCAGAACACTGGACGATAATGATCTGCACAGAGCCAGCGGCTGTTTAACGCCCTGCACCAGCTGAAGCTCCATTGTTCCACTGAAGGTAAAAGTTTTTCCTCATTAAGATCAGACCATGCAAAATGTGACTTTTGCCATTTATTCAGTCGGCCTTAAAAACGGGACTGTATTAGTTTACATGGGCTAGGTCAGCTCACAACAGAAAATAAGTTCTACATGGACTACAAAGCCGTTTTCAGGCCGCCCAGGAAATCGCCGCATTGCTGACTTGTTGTTGCACGTGTACATTTTACACAAATCAATCTACTTTATGTAACATTTAAGCGGCGAGACTTTCCCTTTAGATCGACATTTGCATGAACCGGGTTTTGTCAAACCAGAAGTCTGTTTACTACAGGAGTGCAGATCTGTGGCAAAAAGAGGCAAAAGTGGAATAAGGTGAATAGATTTACATGCAGAACATGGTTGTTAGCGCAAGTACAAAGCATTCACACTGAGTACACAATCTTCTCTTGGATTTTGAGACAGAAAGGGTCTTGTACTTGGGTCAATGCTGTTTCATTTAGCTTCATTTATATAAGATTAACATTATTGTAAAAAAAATATCTAGTTCTAAGGAAAGTCACATAGTACTGGTTTATATCAGGTACAGGCAGATAGTCAGAATGTAAGTAGACAGTTAAAAAAAAAAAGCTAGATCTCAGCATCCTGACCTTACACCACAATAAACTTTTTCTGTTCTGTTCTGTTCCAAATTCTGTTTTCATCTGAATGGCAAACAAATCCAATGATACATGAGACCTTAACCATTGAAATTGCAGACATCATTGTCGAACTTCTTTTCTTCTTTTGTGGGCGGGCAGGTCCAACTTATTGAGAAACCAGAGCCAAGGTGACGTTTAAGCTGAATATAAATAATAGTTAGAAACAAAGCATTAATTTAGCAACCCAGTAAGTAAGAAGAGAGTTTGCACAGTACTCGAAGGAAACTTACCACTTTTTGGAAATTGTCATAAACAACAGGATCACACATATCAGCGGTGGTTTGGAGTCTTACTTTTGTTTTGACACTTGACTTTTTTATATCTAGATAAAAAATAAAAACAATAGAAAGAATGAATTAAATGAAAACAGCAGAATGAAAATAATGCATTATTTATCAGGTTAAATGTGCTGCATCACCCAATCATACCTTTTAGTTTGAGCTTCTCTTCACTATAAGCCTAAGTAGGTCATAGATTTTGCCATACCTTTCACTATGTTGTGTGTGTGTGTGTGTGTGTGTGTGTGTGTGTGTGTGTGTGTGTGTGTGTGTGTGTGTGTGTGTGTGTGTGTGTGTGTGTGTGTGTGTGTGTGTGTGTGTGTGTGTGTGTGTGTGTGTGTGTGTGTGTGTGTGTGTGTGTGTGTGTGTTTTATATTACCTTTTTGACAGACAAATTTTCCCAGACTTGCACAGGATTCATCATTCCATAAAAAGTTTGAATATTGACAAACACAGAATTCAGATCCATAACTGTTGTTTGGTTCCCCTTGTTTCCATTTCCTGTAGGTACTGGGGCTGCCGTTGGACCACCTCCAAGGGATCCGGTACAGGCCGATCCACACCGACGTTGTTGTTGTGGAAAGAAGGTTAGTCACAGCTTGGTTTTCAGCAGAGGTTTCAATCATGGCCAGGTCATGGTAGTACTGTCTGCAGTAGGACTGGGAGTCGGACCAGGTCTTCAGAGTGGTGATCAGAATATACTCTTTAAGGCCTGATGGTTGAACTGAATTAACAAAGAATGAAAATGTCAGAAGTGTAAGTTCTAGATCTAGTTTTTAAATGGAAAACATTGCTTGAGTGTAGAGGTGAGAGATACATTGGAAAATGGATACTATCACAATTGTTGAGTTGGAAATATGCAAACTCAGAATATGAAGTAGATTAACTAAAATGTAAAGAATTAAAAATGACCTCAGAATGAGAGACATGTTTAATGTTATTAATCTCCAGGAGGTGTCCAGGAGGCATCCGGAACAGATGCCCGAGCCACAACATGGGGCTCCTCTGTAAGGGAGTGCCCAGCCACCCTGTGGAGGAAGCTCATTATGACCGCTTCATTACCCAGAGCTCATGACCATAGGTGAGGGTAGGAACGTAGATTGAGCAGTAAATCGAGAAGTTTGCCTTTCGACTCAGCTCTTTCTTTACCAAAACAGTCCGATGCAGCAACACTGCACCGATCTGCCTGTCAATCTCACGCTCCATCCTAAAACAGAACCTAGCAAATGAATCAAGTAGGTTTCAATATAAAAATGTTATTTACAGGCTAAGCTTATTTTATTTATTCTGGGGCTGTCAAGCTGAATGACAGACACACAGACAGCTTTGTCATGAAAGACATGTTTAAGTGTCTAAATTTATAATTTAGGTCATAGAGTTTTAAAGGACAAATATTATGCATTATTTGTATTGTTATTGGTCTTTAAACATGTTCTAGAGCAGTGGTTCTTAAACTAGGGGTCGCGACCCCAAGTGAGGTCGCCAAAAACTTTTGTGGGGTCGCCAAATTATTTTTCCAGTTGCGAATTAACGTGCTATTTTGTGAGGTGAAACTATGAAAAAAAAAAAAAAAAAAAAAATATATATATATATATATATATATATATATACAAATTCACAGCTGCTGTTTTCGCATTCCTAGGCGCTGTGTGTGCCGCTTAGAGCTTAAATTCTTGTCCCGAGCCGGAGCCGGCCCGAAACCGACCCGTCCGCTCTGCTGTCGGGCTGAGTCGGGCTCGGCCCCGGGGGCAGAGGCGCGCACGTGCGTAACATGCGCTCCACGGCGAAAGAGCGCGGTGTGCAGCCAGTGCTGTGTTCTTTTCCTCCTCATCCTTGAATAAAGGGGTCAATACACCTTACTGAAAGACCATGGCTGCTACACGGAGCGGAGGAGAGAGAAAAAGAGAGCGCAACAGAGGAGGAGAGCGAGAGTTAGCGCGCAGTGGAGAAAAAAGAGCAGGAGAGAGAGCCATGGATGCCTTCCCAAAAAGCTGAAGAAAGGAGCGAGGGAGAGAGATCATTGGGCCAGCGTCAGCGGAGGAACAGGCCCGTCTGGGACAGGAGACGTCCCGTTGGTGCAGGTAGGACACTAAACACTTGAAGCCCTGTCAGGCGCTTATTCTGCCAAAAAAACACTGCACGGAACTCAGTTTACGTAACTCCGGTTCTACACGTGCGCGGGCCCGGGTCGGGTTCGGCCGAATCGAAACTCTAGTGCTGCTCCTCCAAAATAAACAATGTAACGTTCTGCTCACACTACGCAAACTCAGCATTTTCCCGCAAAAACAAAGCAAAACATTATTAGCTAAATTTCTTGTGCTAGCTAGAAGGACTAAAAATGGAGAGGTGGCTGCTGCAAAAATCTAATAAAAGTTCAGAAGAGCCATCTACCAGGAGTAGTGGGTCTGCTGTCCCGAGATCTTCAGATGGAACCAGTGCAGCTGGTGAGGATAAAAAAGAAAGTTTATCAAGGCGTCGCCATTATCAGAAAGAATTCCTCAAGTATGGATTTACATGTCACGTTAAAAATGACGTTGACCACCCACAGTGTGTGCTTTGCGGCGATGTTCTGGCAAACGAAAGTTTAAAACCTGTAAAAATGAAACGGCATCTTGAAACTCGTCATGCCGATCACGTACCCATGCATTTTTTTCTAAGAAAAGAAGCTGCACTGCTTGGGCAAAAGGCTGTAGTGCATGGCCAAGCTACTGTGCCCTCCAAAGCCTTAGCAGCGTCATATGAAGTGGCCTACCTTATCGCCAAAGCACAAAAGCCACACACAATTGCTGAGAGCCTCATCCCTCCTGCAGCAATAGCCATGACCACCACTATGCATGGAGAAAAGATTGCAAGTGCGCTCAAGCACATCCCCCTCTCCAATGATACCATATCCAAGCGCATTAACGAGATCGCTAATGACATGAAATATCAACTCAGCGAGCGAGTGAAAAACTGTCGGTTTTCTTTGCAGTTAGACGAGTCAACTGACTTGACCAATGTTGCGCACTTAATAGTGTTTATTCGCTACCCTTATGAAAGGAAACTCCAGGAAGACATGCTGTTCTGCTCTGCGCTAGAAGGAAGGTGTACCGGTGCTGACATTTTTAACAGCCTTAATCGCTGGATGGAGGAAGCAGGGCTGTATTGGCAAAATTGCATAAGCGTATGCACTGATGGTGCAGGAGCTATGCTGGGGAAAAATAAAGGATTACAAGCAAAGGTTTTAAGTGTTGCACCACATGTCAAGTTCACTCACTGCATTATTCACAGGGAGGCCCTGGCATCCAAGACACTTGACCCCGAACTTAACGATGTTCTCCAAGCAGCAATTAAAATAGTGAATTACATTAAATCACGCCCACTAAATACCAGACTGTTTGCCCTTCTCTGTCAAGAAATGGGATCTGCACATGAATCCCTTCTTTTCCATTCAGAAGTAAGGTGGCTTTCACGGGGCAAGGTTCTCACACGCCTGTTTGAGATGAGAGGCGAGGTGCGCACCTTCCTCTCAGACGCGCACTCCCCTCTTGCGCACCATCTCACTGACTGAAAATGGATATCGCATCTTGCATACCTGGCATGCATATTTGACAAATTAAACACTCTCAACTTGTCACTACAAGGCCCCAACAGTAACATCCTGACCCTGTCAGATAAAGTCAAAGCTTTCACAAAAAAGCTGCACCGTTGGGCAGCCTGTGTGGAGAGTGAGGATTTTGAAATGTTTGCAGAGCTGCAGGACTTTTTGGAGGACAATGTCATGAATGTCAGTTCACTGAAATGTACAGTTACCACGCATCTCCAAAGTCTTCTTGACAATTTCAAATCAAATCAAATCAAATCAATTTATTTTTATAATGCCCAAAATCACAACAACAGTTGCCTCGATGGGCCACAGGTAAAATCAGTTCAGATAACTGTCCCAGAATGCCCCTGTCCTTTGACCCTCCTTCGCGGCGAGGAAAAACTACAAAAGACCCCATGGGAAAAAGTAGAAACCTCGGGGAGAACCACAGTGAAGGAGAGATCCTACTCCCACGGACGGACAGGCTGCAGATGAACTAGGACTGACATCCACTTGGACTGTGGAGCCAGAACCACTCAAGAGGGAGGTGGCTTTAAAGAGTTCCTCCAGGAGGACGATTTCAATCAATATTTTCCCACTGAAAATGTAGACAAATATGACTGGATACGCCAACCATTCACCGGCTTTTCCTCAAATGACCTACCATCTGAGCTCGAGGATGCGCTTCTTGAGCTGTCCAGTGACAGGACATTACAGACGTCGTTTGTCTCAAAAACACTAGATGAATTCTGGCTGTCAGTTGCGCAGGAATACCCCGGATTGTCCAAGGTTGCCATGGACATTCTTATGCCTTTTGGGTCTACCTATCTGTGTGAGAAAACATTCTCATCCTTGGCCTACATAAAAAATAAATACAGATGTCGGCTTAGCAGCGTGGAGGAAAATGTCCGTGTCGCTG
Source organism: Rhinogobius similis (assembly GCA_019453435.1). NCBI lineage: Eukaryota > Metazoa > Chordata > Actinopteri > Gobiiformes > Gobiidae > Rhinogobius > Rhinogobius similis. The sequence goes on along the minus strand of CM033624.1, from coordinate 8,316,915 downwards.
TGTGCAGCATTAACCCAAGAATTGACTTGCTATGTTCGCAAAAGCAGGCCCACCCTTCTCATTAAAATAGATGTGTAAAACAAAAATAAAGCAAGACAGCAGGGTATATACAGGTAATAGTTTACTCGCATAAATGTAAGAAAAACATTTTTCTTCATGTCATGTTTTCATGTAGAAATAAGGCATTTTCTATGAAAAAACATTTTGCACACATATTAGTTACAAAAAAATTTACAGAGGGGATTTTGGATTGCTTATTTAGTTTTTAAGTAAACTAGATCAGACTGAAAATTGTCCTAAAATTCAAATTTTGCCAATTTTTTTTTACTTAAAACTTGAATAAATCCATTTTAGGATTAGATATCAAAAAATAATTTTGTACATTTCGTGAAAATCTTGTTGAGTCCAGGACTGTAAAGTTTGGTGTGTGTAAGAGCTGCTTTAAGTGGTGATCCTTATATCTTTAGGGGAGAAAAATGCATTTTAAGAAAATGGCCTTTGAAGTTACAATGTCCCATAGATTTCTATGGATGAAGTGGATTAAATAAAACAATAAAGATATAAGCATTTAAAATGTGTTCTGTATTTTTGGCCAACCCTGTATTTTATAGACATAAATACAACATTATTTCGTGTATTATTTAATGTTATAATTATTCAGTGTTTATTTGTTCACGTTGTTAGCTTTGTTCCACTTCTTGTGAAATAAATTCTTGTACTTCTTACATTGCTAGTTGGTTTTTAGTTGATTTAGTTTGACGGAATGACAACAACCTTTTGAGGGAGTTGCAATAACTATAGGTCTGCCCAAAATCGGCATGGGAGTAATGTGGGGTCGCCAGACCTCACAAGGTTTTTTTGTGGGGTCCCCAGACAAAAAGTTTAAGAACCACTGTTCTAGAGCAGACCTGGGCATTGTACAGCCCCATGGCCACATACGGCCCTTTGGTTGACTCTGACCGGCCCCTTTAAGTATATTTGGAATTCCAAATTTTTATATTTTTATAAAATATTTCATCATTTCCGTCAGAGCCTCTAATGTTGATAGAATGATTCGGCAAATAAACTAAATAAAGGGCCCCTGACAAGATTAATGCCACAGGGGACTGATCTGAATCAATCAATCAAAAACTCAAAAAAAGCACGCACACGCCGTTAAATATTAATACAAATTACGCAATACTTTTGAGCAGGCACTCGTAGCACACCTCTCTGCCGGTGCAGGGGTCCTGCTTCACACACAGTTAACAGAGCAGTAGTATTGAATGCACTGAATGAAGACGAGGGGACCTGTACCAGGGCGGAACTGTTACAACTCAAACACTTTTAATCTGGGTCGGGCTGACATGAAGAAGTGGTGAGTAAATAAACATGTTGTAGTGAAAAGCTTCATACTAGCGACCAAAACACCTGTTCGTTACAGTCCTTTGGTACGTCTATAGAATGGAGTGTAGGCATGGATGAGGTGTTAATAGAGCTACAATGTCTTGACGTCATATTAAAGCCAGTGTGCACTGGGAGATGCTCCACTATAAGCGTGCATCCACCAGGCAGGCATGCGCCTATGCGCTGAATACACATACTTTTTATACTTCTATTTACAGACAGGTCTCTGCTCTGTGACAGACAGAAGCACTGCTGTAAACTCGTCTCCCACTAAACTCCCTAAAAACCTCCATCAAACCCCATTTTTCCTCTCCTCACAGCCTCGCGCTTGCGGGGGTTTACCATTGTTTTGGAATTTTTTTTTTAATAAGTGACATTTTTTGTAAGGCAATCTCCCTTTGTCATTCGTTAATTTCAAACTATGTTCTTTACGGCTTTTTATAAAGAAATACAATAATACGATAATATTATGAAGAATTGAGTCTTTTGGCCCGGCCCTCATTTGGCCACATTTATTTTGACATCTCATGTTTTAGAACAAAAATATATATATATATATATATATATATATATATATATATATATATATATATAAATATATATTAATTTGATTAATCACACTTTGGAACTGTGATTATTCATTCATTCATTCATTTTCTACCGCTTATTCCCGTTAGGGGTCGCGGGTGACTGGAGCCTATCCCAGTGACTTTGGGCCTTAGGCGGGGTACACCCTGGACAGTGGCCAACTCGTCACAGCTAACACAAAGAGACAGAGACAAGGACAGACAACCATTCACTCTCACATTCATTCACTACGGACAATTTAGAGTTGTCAATTAACCTACACAGTCATGTCTTTGGACGGTGGGAGGAGCCGGAGAACCTGGAGAGAACCCACGGTAACACGGGGAGGACATGCAGACTCCACCCAGAGAGATCGTGTGATGTTGGGGTGGTTCGGAATTCGAAACCACGATGTTGGGGTGGTCTGGGATTCGAACCCACGATCTCCTTATTGAGAGGCAGAAGCTCTAGCCGCTCTGCCACCGTGCACCCTAATCTGTGATTAATCACGATCAATCGCATCACAGGCTTTTTCAAGTGTCATAGTTTACATGTCTATTTTAAAGTATTTTTGCACATTTTCTTCTGAAAATTAAATCAAGTCTAAAGTCTGCACATTTTATATTGAATCTGTGGCACAAGTAAAGGTAAATTTAGGATACATGACCAAACACAGGTTTAATGGATTAAGGGCCCTTCATACACTCATAGAGCTATAGTTACAGAGGTTACTGACATTTAGGGAGACAGATGGAGCTCCACGGAGTGTTTGGTGTTGTTCTGCGCAGCTCTCCGCAGCTTCGCGCTCTTAAAGGTCCCATATCATGCAAAATCGACTTTTCAGAGGTTTTAACCTTCCTACAGTGCTATTTGGGCCTCGTATGTTGTGCCCAAAGTGGTTTTTTGATTGATTCCCGCATGCTTTTGCTAGAGAACTGTCTTTTCCGTCCCCCTCGGCTGAGCAGGCAGACGGGGGCTCCTCACTAAGATGACGCGGCTTCACCAGGATGACGCGGCGCTCAAGCCACGCCTCCAGGAAGCACACAGCAGGCTCAGCGCCGTAAACAAGCCGATCTGGCACTACCGTAACCGCGTCTGTTTAGCATCACTTCGCTTTGAATGCTACTTCTTTAGTTCCAGCGCTGCTACTGCTAACACAATGGTTCGTTACTAGCCATGCTGTCTTTCAGAAAATCTGTGTTCAGATGTAAATATGTCTCTAGATTATTATGTATGTGGAAAGTGGATGAACAGAACTATTAAATCTTCCTTGTTCACTTCAAAATATTGTGTTTAATTTATTTTAGAACCAGTTTAACAACAAATAGTCCAACTGTGTAACATAATGGCTTACACATGGCGACACAATACACACATTTGCCTTCGGAATTCCTCGACAGAATACGTTCTCCGTTTCTGTGGCCAAAGTCTGCAGACAACTGCAGCAAGTACACGTAAAACGAATGAAAATAGCTAATGCTAATGCTACACAGTAATTACACGATAGATATCACAGATAGAAGAGTTAGCTTGTTATTTACCAAACGGCAGCGTCCGTCGTTGAGGTACTGCGTGTACGTCAAACTCCAGGTCAGATCCAGGACTCAGCACGACGCACCGTCAGGACGGATAAAATGTTTATTCCAGTGTTCGCGTGTCGCTGTTTACCGGAGCGGAGAGCTGAGATGGTCCGCTCTAGGCTGCGTCACGGGTTGGGAGGGGGAGGCGCGCGGGTTGGGTGGAGGAGGCAGACTGCTCTCTGTTCGGGGGGGTCGGATCTCAGAGTGAGCCGTTTGCTTTTGCAAGGAGGAGGGCCAGTCCAAGAAATGGGTGTTTTTTGGAAACTGTTATGTTATGGATATTGCACAACGCAAAATTTTATCAACAAAGCCCTTAGGATAAACTGTGTAAAGGGGAAAATAGCAGAATATGGGTCCTTATTTATGGATTTATGGATTACATGTGTAAAATTAACAGCGTGATTACAGCGCTTCCCCTGTACCTTCTTCCTTCGTAAAGCCTCCTGCGTGATCTAAAAGAGCATGTTTTGTCAAATCAACCCGTGTCATTAATCTGCGTCAATTTGTGATTAATGCGATTGTGATTAATTTTAACTCAATTTTAACTTTTACAGGCCTAATATATCTTTACAAAGAATACTATAACTTTATCACAGGCCTGGGAGACGCTATATCAATTTGTCTGTGTCTCCATCTACTGGCTGCAGAGGCAATTATACATATTTGTGTATCCTGTATCCTGCTGTACAGAGATGTGACACAGTTGTAATGATCGTGATTAGAAGGCAGAAATCCTCAGAGAAAGTCTGGTGATCTTCTTGATTCTCGGATTGATGTCGGTTATTCAAAAAGTCACATATCAAAGGAATTCAATGTGTTTCTGACAGTCAAAGAGGGAGAAGATTTTCAAACCAGGGTTCATCAGACAAGGAGAATTAAGCTAGATGCTACTCCTGGTAAGTTTTTGATGACATGATTAGAACAAAAAAGTAAATTTTGCATAATATTTGTCCTTCAAGAAAATAATAAAATGAAATGAATTAATTGCCATTAATGAGGGTCTGTTTTTGATCATAATTAATCTTTTCCAGGTTTGCAATTAATTATTCTTTTTTGATAGATTCCCGATCCTATTTTAAAATATGACTTGAGCTCATTTGTTTCACCTCCGTCTCTGAAATAAACAAATCTGATTGTGCGGTTCTGTTTGAGTTTGGCTCAAGGTGTGACGGAGGGCGTGGGTGACCAGACTCACACTTCAGAAATGAAGAAGTGTGTATTTTGGATCCCAGGCAAACATTTTGGCACATTGCCGATGCACTGCAAAATATTGTGTGAATATTGTTATCAAGATACTCACAAAAAATATTGGAGTATTAATTCACCCCTACTTGAGTGTCAGAAAGAAATTATTACCTTTAATAACAAACAAACTAGACTAACTTTATGTTAAAATAACAATTTATCTATTTTCGGTTAGCATAATTATAGTTGCGAGATTTGTTAAATTCTAAATGAGATCAGGAGCAATAACATCTTACCTGTGTAACAAAAGAAATATAAAGCGCTGTCGCAGCTCTCATCAAGCCATCGACCATTTTGTATGAAGACACAAAACTGACGTGCAGAATAATTGTTTGGTTCACCCGAGGCCCAGTTCTGGTACCCTCTAGGGCTGGTGGTCCCAGTGGAAGACCATCTCCAGGAGTTTGAGTCAGAGGTCATCGCCCTCATCCATGAAGCAGAGTCATCGAACAGTCCGATCCAGACCCAGGTGTTAGAAGGGATTTGTAACCTCTTGACGTCCTCTTCATTTGTTAATGTTGCCAGATCTGTGTAGTGCTCTCTGCAGTACTGCCGAGCATTTCCCCAACTCATTTGTAAGTTGATATAGTGGTACTCGATCTGACATTGCACAAGGACGAACCCTGGTTATTTGGAACAACAGGAGTTTAATGTAAATTAGAATATCAACATTCAATAATCGTGTGGTTTAGTTTAAAAGGGAGATAACACACCTTAACACTATTAGATATAGAGTTGTCAAAAGTGTTGAAAATCAGATACTAATCAATACTATAAATTATATTGAGACCAGTTGTATCAATACTTAAAAATGGGACAAAATAGAATTTTAGAATGATCTTGCGTTTTATCAGAGCTAGTATAATACCACAATGCAAAGAAAGTGCTGTCTGTCAAGTCAAATTGTCTAAAACCTTGATCAAATAAAGAGCATTTGTAAATCCCTATGGTATCGAAATCAGAATCGAGTTTGAAATTTCAGTATCGTGACAAAACTCATCAGAAAACCGTGAATAAAATAGCATAAAATACAACAACACTAAGAAGAAACTGACTTTAAAAATATAGAACCAATTGTCTCTATTGACAACAATGATACTCTTCATGCAAAATGACCCATAATAATAAGGTTTTGGAATCTTACCATAAATCAGGTAGCATGAGATAATCCCAATATGCATGCTTAGCACAGTCAAGGCAGTATATATTTCTGTACAAAATGTTTAAGTATTAATAAATGTTATCGAATAATATGGTAAAATGGGCTATACTTACATTTGGTGAACCTTGAGTCAAAGAGCATATCGTCCTTATGTCAGTTCCTGGAACTGCAATGACTATTTTGCACATTTATTTGTTTGTTCATCGCATATCCAAATCCCTCTATGGAAATATGAAGCACTGGCATGGTTTCTTTCATTTCACTAAAAGGGTGAGGTTAACGCAGAAAATCCCAGTAGAATCAGTAGAAACTACTGAACGGCAAACAGGGAACAAGTTGTGCTACTGTGTATTTTCCATTTTGACAGATACATTTGCTGGAATTGAACGCCTGCAGGGAATTCCTTGTAAGTGACATCCAGGTCTGGACTGGCCATCTGGAGCACCAGGAGTTTTCCCGGTGGGCTGGTGTACTTTTGGGCCGGTTATTGTCAGACTAACATGACACGGCCCGGTCCTGATGTCCCGCATCAATGGCCCAATCTCAAACAGGTCCATGGCCAAGTCCATTGTTACCGGGGTCAGCCCATCATAAAGCCAATAGAGCAGTGCAGGATGCAGGAGCAACCCCTATGCTGCGCAAATCTATTTATTAAACTGGCAAAGGAAGCACATTCTCTGATTGGCTGCATCTCTATGTTTTTCTTCCGTCACCTGCTTGTAAAAAACAAATGTGCATGCCTAGTGGCAGCATGGACTCCAAGCTGTGGCTGGATATGAGCCTGGTCATTCTACATGACTCCAGTTTTTATTTCACATTAATAGACCTCATATGTGCGTAGTTCTGGTTATTCTGAGATAATTGAAAAAAGAAGGAGGGACATGGAACATGGGAGGACATGGAATGTCACCTCGCTGGGGGGGAAGGATCCTGAGCTTGTGCGGGAGGTCGAGCGCTACCGACTAGATATAGTCGGCCTTGCCTCCACGCAGAGCCTGGGCTCTGGAACCCGTCTCCTCAAGACGGTTTCGAGTTGGACGCTCCATTTCTCTGGCGTCTCCCGCAGGGAGAGGCGGCGGGTTGGTGTGGGCTCATAGCCCCACAGCTCAGCCATCACGTATTGGAGTTCACCGCGGTGAACGAGAGGGTCGCCTCCCTCCGCCTTCGGGTGGGGGACAGGTCTCTCACTGTCGTGGGACTCCGTTGTTCTTCTGGGGGACTTCAGCACCCATGTGGGTAACGACAGTGACACCTGGAGAGGGGTAATCGGGAGGAACGGCCCCCTGATCTGAATCCGAGTGGTGTTCAGTTATTGGACTTCTGTGCTAGTCACAGTTTGTCTGTAACGAACACCATGTTCAAGCACAAGGGTGTCCATCAGTGGCACATGGCACCAGGACACCCTAGGCCGGAGGTCGATGATCGACTTTGTTGTTGTGTCATCTGACCTTCGGCCGTGTGTCTTCAACACTCGGGTGAAGAGAGGGGCAGAGCTCTCAACCGATCACCGCCTGGTTGTGAGTTGGATCCGCTGGCGGCGGAGGACGCCGGACAGACTTGGCAGGCCCAAGCGTATCGTGAGGGTCTGCTGGGAACGTCTGGCAGAGCCCTCTATCAGCAAGGTCTTCAACTCACACCTCCGGGAGAACTTCTCCCAGATCTCGGGGGAGGCTGGGGACATGGAGTCCGTGTGGACCATGTTCTCCACCTCCATTGTCGATGCGGCAGCTCGTAGCTGTGGTCGCAAGGTCTCTGGTGCCTGTTGCGGCAATCCCCGAACCCAGTGGTGAACACCGGAAGTAAGGGATGCCGTCAGGCTGAAGAAGGAGTCCTATCGGGCCTTGTTGGCTTGTGGGACTCCTGAAGCAGCTGACAGGTACCGGCAGGCCAAGTGCGCTGCAGCCTGGGTTGTCGCAGAGGCAAAAACTCGGGATTGGGAGGAGTTTGGGGAGGCCATGAAGGAGGACTATCGGTCGGCCTCAAAAAAATTCTGGCAAACCATCCGACACCTCAGGAGGGGGAAGCAGTGCTTCACCGACACCGTGTACGGTGCGGGTGGTCTGGGACGGTACCTTTGGACTGGCAGACTGGGATGGTAGTCCCTCTGTATAAGAAGGCGAAGACGCCTTTGTTTCCTGTTTTTTCGATCGAATGTCACAGCCACACGCTTAGACTGAGAGAGCTGTAATTTCAGTCACAAGTGCGTAATTATGGCCTGGATGTAATGGATTAATAAAAATAAATTAAAAGTACTCGGTAGCGCCCCCTATCTATTAAGTCAAACATTGACATTGTCCGATATGTACGAAACTTGGGGACTATGTCCAGTGCAGGGCGCCATGAAAAAAACTGAAATAGTGATATGGTGCATTTATTACCATTGGCCACCAGGGGTGCAAAGAGCGCTCACAAAATCATTTAAATAGCTCCTGCACGCACATGCATGGTCTGATTGACATGAAATTGGAAACACTTGTCTATGTAAAGCTGCTGAATCCATTTATATGCGCACAATAACAATCAACCCTATGGCGCCACCTGTAGGAGCGCACTAAATTACAATGGAGAGAATGGAGAGAATGGAGCTTCCTGTCCAAAATTGCCATCATTTCCTGTTTATTTGAATCTTTCGCACACCCACAGGTATTGCCCCACAGAGACCAAACTGTAGTCACAGATGCAGAATCAAATAGAACAGACTCAGGAGCACATAAGCAGTTTTCTCTATAGCCCCCCCTGCTGGTCATGTAAAAGTGCCAACATTTTCTGATTGCCACAAAATCTTGCAAACTGATTTTAAGCGTCAAAAGCTGCAAATAAGTCAATTACACTGATGTCCTATTTTCGATCGTTTTGCCTGGGGGGCCACGCATATTCCCCATTCATTTCCTATGAGACATGTCATAAGTCTATGGAGAGGCCAAAATTATTTCGTGCAAAATCAGTGAAACTTGGCAAACGCATTATTTAGAACATTTTGATTGAAAAAGTCAATTACATCGAAGCCGTGTTTGGACGGTTTTGCCACTTTTGGAGAGCAGCACCTGCCAGTGCAGTTCCATGGGGACAGGGGGAGGAGGGGTCACAGGGGCCCGGGCGACGCTCAGAGGAGGACGCCGGCGCCCCGGAACGGTTTTGGACTGTCCAAGGCCGCGTGGGGAGGCGGTCGCGCGCGGGGAGAGGGCCACCATCGCCGCTTCGCGGCTTTAATTGTATTTGTTACTGTTTATTGTGTTTTGAGTATTGTTGTTGTAATTCAAGGGCAATCCTTAAAATACGAGATAAACAAAAGAGTGAAATATTAACAAAACAAGAACAAATTAATTCAGCAAGAATCATTTTACACTTTCTAAAAACACAGAAGACAAAGAAGAGGAAATATATGCCTTTCTTGAAGCTCTTAACTTACCAGCTATGACCGAGGAACAAAATTAAAAATTAAGGTCCGAAATTACATCATTGGAAATAAAAGGTGCAATCAAAAGGCTAAAGAACACGTCTCTGGGAGTCGATGGGTTCACCTCAGAGTGGTACAAAGCTCTAAAAGAAACACTTACTCCTCTGCTCTTAACATCTTTTAACTGGGTCCTTAAACAAGCCCAAAGTCCTCCAAAGAAACCATTATATCTCTAATACCCAAGGAAGAGAAAGATCAACTCGACTGTGGCTCATACAGACCAATCTCAATCTTAAATGTTGATTATCGCATATACACCTCGATTATGTCCAAAAGAATGGAGCAAATACTTCCACATTGAATCCACATTGATTAAACAGGTTTTATTGGCAGTAGACAGACCCAAGACAAAAAAAGAGGATCTCTACACATACTGTACCATATAAAAAAAAAAACACCAAAACAAAGCAGTGATAAATAGCCTGGATGCAGAGAAAGCTTTCGACTCAGCAAGCTGGCCCTATTTGTTCAAAGTATTACGCAAATTCCAATTAGATGACCTAATAATAAAAAACACAACTCTACAATGGCCCAACATCAAGAATAAAAATTTGACAGACCCGCTGACTCTGGAAAGGGTGTAAAGACAGGGATGCGCGAAGTCCCCCTAACTGTTTGCGTTGTACTTGGAACTATTGGCACAATATATAAAGCAATCACCTATAATTCATGGTATTACAATCAATAGACAAGAACATAAAATTGCCTGCTACGCAGATGATGTTCTGTTGTATCTGACCAAACACGGAATCTCAATACCTGTGTTGTTTGTGTTTTACAGCGGCTTAACAAGGCTGGTTCACAAAAATCCAACCTCCTCAGCGTTGTCACAGAGCCGTAAGCTAATGTTTGAGACCAAAGCCATATTTTGAACCAGGCTCTAAAGTGGGTTTTGAGACATGTAACTTGCCATGATCCACCTGATCCCCACGTACAGAAAGAGGCTGAAGCTCTCCAAACCTGTAGTGAGGACTTCTAAGAAGTGGACCAGCGAGGCAGTGGAGGAGCTACGCGTGTGTTTGGACATTACAGACTGGGATGTGTTCAAAACTGCCACGGATGGTTTCGATGAGTACACGGACACTGTGACGTCATACATCCAATTCAGTGAACAGTATCATTCCCACACGCACCAGGGTGATTTATAACAACGACAAGCCCTGGTTCACTCCCAAACTGAGGCAGCTCAGGCAGCAGAAGGAGGCAGCTTTCAGAGCCGGGGACAGAGAGAGCTACAAAGGCGCAAAGTACAGATTTAGCAGGGAGGTGTCAAGAGCTAGATCTCTGTACAACACACGCCTAAAGGAGTCTTTCTCTGCTAATAACCCTTAGGCGGTTGGTTGGGGACTTAGGCAGATCACCAACTACAAGCCCAAAGCCCCCCATGCTGCCGACGACCAGAAACTTGCTGAACAGCTAGCCTCCTTCTATTCATGGTTCGAAATCTCAACCCCCTCCCCCACCCATCTCACTACAATGGACATTTCTGCCAATCCCACCCCAGGTCCCCCCACCTCCCCCACCGACCTTTCACTACACAGGGACAATGTAAGAAAACAGTTTCGGAAGTCCAACCCCCGAAAAGCTGCTGGACCAGACGGTGTCTCCCCTGCCACCCTGAGACACTGTGCGGACGAGCTGACTCCTGTCTTCACAGACATTTTTAACACCTCCCTGGAGTCATGCCATGTCCCAGCCTGCTTCAAGTCGTCCATCATCGTCCCTGTCCCCAAGAAGCCACGGATCACTGGACTTAATGACTTCAGGCCTGTGGTACTGACGCCTGTTGTCATGAAGACTTTTGAGCGCCTGGTCCTGCCCCATCTTAAGTCCTTCACCTTCTCCGCCCTGGACCCACTGCAGTTCACCTACAGAGCCAACAGATCTGTAGACGACGCCATCAACCTGGCCCTCCACTTCATCCTGCAGCATCTGGACTCCCGGGAACCTACGCCAGGGTCCTGTTTGTGGACTTCAGCTCTGCATTAAAACACCATCCTCCCTGCTCTGCTCCAGGACAAGCTCTCTCAGCTCCACGTGCCTGACTCCATCTGCAGGTGGATCACTGACTTCCTGATGGACCGGAGGCAGTGCGTGCGGCTGGGGAAGAATGTCTCAGAGACTCGGTCTATCAACACAGGAACACCACAGGGCTGTGTACTTTCTCCTCTGTTCTTCTCCCTGTACACCAACTGCTGCAACTCCAGCCAAGGCTCTGTAAAACTGATCAAATTTGCAGACGACACCACCCTCATCGGACTCATCTCGGACGGCGATGAGTCTGTCTACAGGAGGGAGGTGGACAGTCTCTAGGACTCGGGGACGAGCAGGTCGGATCACAGCTGACCCTTCTTACCCTGGACACGGACTATTTAAGCCACTCCCCTCGGGCAGGAGACTACGGTCCATCCGGACCAGAACCTCCCGCCACAAGAACAGTTTCTTTCCCTCTGCCGTTGGACTTATGAACACTTTGTAACACCTGCCACTTTAACAATATATTATATAAGAACAATCTATTTGCACTACCACATTTGCACATTGAACTATCTGCCAACTGTACACTCTGTATATAGTCTTAGTCTATCTATCTTAGTCTATTTTATTCTTAATTTTATGCATTCCTTTTTTATATATTTAGGCCCAAGCCGATGGGGCGAGAATCGTCCCGGCGAGGGACTAATTGTTATTGTTACAGAATCAGAATCAGAATCAGAATTACTTTCATTTATCCCCAAGGGGAAATTCTTTTCATTACATGTGCAACCGACCAGTAGAGACAGTAAGTATTAAAACAATATAAGATATATATAAAATAAAAATAAAATACAATAGCTCTATATAATGTCTACCCCATTTAACTTAACTTATAAAGTATCTTTATTAATCAACTAAACCCCCGATATGAACTATACTCAACTAAATATGAACGATATGAACAATTTTACAATAAGCTTAACTCTACTATCCTTGTCTATTTACATATTCACATGATCATGTACAGTTTATAAGTATATAAGTGGACCTAATATTGCACCGTGGACTTAATATTGCACAATGACTTCACAAGCGGATTTACAGCACAGAGTTCAGTAGTTCAGGCGACAGGCAGGAATCATTTCCTGTGTCTCTCGGTGGAGCATTGTGGCAGTAACAGTCTGTTGCTAAATGAGCTCTTGACCAGCACTTTGTGGAGCGGGTGGGAGGGAAAGTCCAGAATATCCTCCTCTCCAACACAACAGTCAGAGAGTCCAGCTCCTCCCCCACAACATGTCCGGCCTTCTTGATGATCTTGTTGAGTCTATTAGTGTCCCTCACGTGCAGACTGCTGCCCCAGCAGGCCACAGCATACGTGATGGCACTTGCCACCATAGACTCGAAGAACATCCTGAGCATTGTCCTGCAGATGTCAAAGGACCTCAGCCGCCTCAGAAAGTAGAGACGGCTCTGGCCCTTCTTGTAGACAGTGTCTACGTTCTTGCCCCAGTCCAGTTTATTGTCCAAATACACCCCCAAGTACTTGTACTCCTCCACAATGTCCACACTGACCCCCTGGATGGATATGGGGGTCACGGCAGCTTTGGTCCTCCTCAGATCCACCACCAGTTCTTTGGTCTTCGTCACGTTGAAACGGGGAGATCGCGAAATACGCATAGTAAACGATGACGGATATGGCCGTGAGTGGTGTTGAAAATTAGAACTCGGTGAGCTCTAATTTTGAGTGAAGACCCCGCGAAAAAATATTGCACGACGGCTGAGTAGCGCCCCCTCAAAAATGGATTAACATTGGGCCAATGGGAGCCCAGCCATGAAAAATGTTACGCTAAAAATCCAACTCATAGCCATAGAACTATAATAAAACCTGGAAGATGAATCCAAAACGGCCGCCCTGTTTATCCCTATGGAGAGTGCTCATTGGCGCATGACCCCAAAAAGTTTCTTACTTCCGCATTTACTTTCTGATACGGAGGCTGACATCTTTGTTTTACTTCCTGATATGGAGGCTGACATCTTTGTTTTACTTCCTGATACAGAGGCTGCCATCTTTGCTTTAGGGCGCCACATGACGACAATCCCCCACTTCATATAAAAACTGTAATTTCTGTGATTTTAGAAACGGTAGAAAAGAACATTTCCTTCTATTTTATTTAAATACCGATAATAATTCAGTACTGTCTGCAATCATAATGTGCAATTTTAGAAAAAGGCTGGTTCCAAGAGGCTGCAGTACCTCACACGGCTACAAATCAATCTGGGACCACAGACAGAGGGGGCGTAACTTATCCAGTTCTTTTAATACATCCATGCTCATAGCCCAAAAAATAGAACAGGTCAGGACATGTAAAAAATCCTCTTATGACCCCCGCCCCGAACCCAACAGGTTTGGATCAAACCTGGGGCTGAGAAAAGCCATGGATGTATTAAAAGAACTGGATAAAGGTACGCCCCTCTGTTCCCTTCTTGGAAAATGCTAATAGAGCGTGATATGCAAATCAAGCAGCTATCTGATTAAATGGCTCTATAGCGCCCTCTTCAAAAAAAAAAAAAAAAAAAATTCATAACAGCCAGGCTGTTTGTCATGGACGGCTGAAAAAATGTGCAGAGGGTTGATTTGTGATGGGGCACAATGTGACAAAGTGCCATGACTCTAGCTATTGTCCTTATAGGAGAAAAATAATGGGGGGAAAATAATTTTCCGTTATTATTATTATTATTTTTTTAAATTATTATTATTATACTCTCCCAAACCGCCCTTGATTTGACCCCCTGAACATTAACGAAAACTCAATTTTATTTGACCCAAAATTCAGGGTCGGTGAAAAATTTGTTTTTTTGATATCCAAAAAAATTAATGACGCAAAATGACTCGCTAGCACCATCTCAAAAATCAAAATACATTACGGCAATGAGAGACCAACTTCATCGTAGACATATGAAATTTGGTACAAAGGTAGGTCATGTCAAGACGAGTATAAAATTCTATTATGACCCCGCCCTAAATCCTACAGGGCGTCAGCCATTGTGGTTGTGTTACGGGAGAATTGCAGTTGTGGATTTCTTTAAAACAAGTTAAACAATAAAAATGCAGAGAGAATGAGTCTGATCAATGAGTTGTTTATTCACTGGTACCAGAGTGAATAACGTCTGTCCCTTTACAGAGTAATCTCTCCCTGCACGACGCGTACAACACATTCAGAGTATAAGCGCTTTATACTCAGAGATAACACATCATGAGGACACAACATACAATAATAGTCAAAGCATAGTACATGAGAACAAGGAGGAAGGTTAACTTACGACATAGATGACATTTATCTAAATAAGCGAACTGGGTCAGATGGGCTCCGGCCAGGCGGAACAAACACCAGATACGACTAAGTTAAAGTTAAAGTTAACCTTAGCAATGTAGAATGAGTGAAACCCCAATTTCGGCTATTACAGTCCACCCCATGTCACAGATAAAAGCATTTTACTGTTACACCCAAAAATCTGTAATAGAATACATCATTAGAATAACATATCTTTATTTATTCATGTGTCAAACAATCAAGTTAATCAACCTGTAGTCAAAACTTAAAAACACTCAAAATGTAATGATGCCTTCGAATAAACATGTTGAAAACAACCCGGGCCTAATGGTTCAGTTCAGTCCAAGTCCAGGTCAAATTCACCAGACAAGTCCCAGTGAGCCGTCAGGCTTAAAGCCTCTGCTCGGTTCTGCAGAAACAAAAACTGGGATGACACTAGATAATTCACCATTCTAAGAATGCAGGGAACAAGACAGGAAACTAAGATAAAGAAGAATGCAATATTTATCAACAACTCTTTCCAGGATGAGAGAAACCAATCGAGAGTGAACAGCGAATAGCCCTTCGCAGTCTCACCCTCCATCAGGTCTCGTGAATTTAGTGAGATTAGCTATGCCCGTGCTATCGCCACCCCCTTTATCATTAGCAGGTCTGTAGGTCCAACAGGTGCTCCCCAAGGTCTGACAGACCCCCCCTTGGCTAGTGGTGATCTGATCTAACACCAGGCGATTTTGAGGAGCCACAGAGCGTAAGGCATGTTAACTCCTCCCTCGTAGAGGCTAAAACAGAGAGAGAGTGTTATTAACAAATGATGAGAACACTTAACTAAGAGTTTAAACCCTTAACATTAACTTGCCTATCCCCCATGCTGGGGAATAGGACCAGCATGACCTTTTGACCTGAAGTCCAGAGGCTGCGGTCGTCTGGCACAACAGATCCCCAAATCGGGTCATGTGGAGCCAATTCGCGTTTAGGTCTGTGATCAGAGTGTGGGTGTGGAGATATGATGTATGAATGCTCCGAGACATCCACACATTTGATATCCACACAGAAAAACATATTCACAGAACAATAAATGTCAGCAACAAATTAAAAAAACTTAGAACCGGGCTTGATGTGAACCGGCCCAAATCAAGGTTCACGACCGGCATTGTCGGGAACTTTAAACCAGGGTCCAATGTGTGGCAAGATTCTATGCTGCTGCTGTAGCTATGGGCAAACATGTACACAGATGACGATCAGATCAATTATGACTCTTTACATATTGATACCAGTAATTTAAAGTGTGGACAGTCGAGTGGTTGTAAGACTTAGTCAATGCTTCTAACCAGGCCGTCTCGTCAGAAGTCAGACTACAGGTGCTTTGTTTCACGCCATGTTTATTTGAGTAAATGAAACCAGGCATCAAACTTAACCATATTATCAAAATTGTCAGAAATAAGGCACACATGAAAATTTAAATCTGGAGATTCAATTCCTTCACCATAAGCTCACCCTGGTCCTCCAGCAGTGGGTTGCTTACTCTCTGAGTTCTCTCCTCCCCCCTTCCAGGGGAAGAGCAGATGTGGTTCCAGCGGTGGGAGCTGTCTCCCCACACGCTCCGTGCGGCTCAGGAAGTTGCTTTGTTTCGTGAGCGTTGGGTCCATTGCCACAGTGTGAAGCATGAATCCATGTGCCCCCTTGGCTGTCCCACAGCGATGTCGGGTGACAACCAGCGTTGCCTCCTATGTTCAAAACCAGGTCTAGCTCCAGCTCTGCAGCTTCAGCCGTGTTTTGACCTGTACAGAAACAAAAACAAAGTGCACTCCCTTTAATTTTATTAGATTGTGATAGGACTATTTTAGGGCTCTAAACGCCTATGCATCTAATAAAAACTTAAAGATGCAGACTCACTCACCACAACAAAGTAGGATGTTTGGTTCGAAAACCTTGCGCCGGTGGTCCTCGTCCCCGTGAGACAGCCCTCCGTCTCAGAAAGCAGATGAGGTTAGAGGCTGGAAGATCCAGGTGGCCTGACGCTGACTCACGCCGGGAGAGAACCCAGACCGGGCGAAGGCCGCTGTTCGTTGATGCCAACTGTTACGGGAGAATTGCAGTTGTGGATTTCTTTAAAACAAGTTAAACAATAAAAATGCAGAGAGAATGAGTCTGATCAATGAGTTGTTTATTCACTGGTACCAGAGTGAATAACGTCTGTCCCTTTACAGAGTAATCTCTCCCTGCACGACGCGTACAACACATTCAGAGTATAAGCGCTTTATACTCAGAGATAACACATCATGAGGACACAACATACAATAATAGTCAAAGCATAGTACATGAGAACAAGGAGGAAGGTTAACTTACGACATAGATGACATTTATCTAAATAAGCGAACTGGGTCAGATGGGCTCCGGCCAGGCGGAACAAACACCAGATACGACTAAGTTAAAGTTAAAGTTAACCTTAGCAATGTAGAATGAGTGAAACCCCAATTTCGGCTATTACAGTTGGAACCTGCTTTTTTCACAAATTTACAATTCACTTTTTTTTTTACAGCGTGGATTGTCGAGCTATGTGCTTGAAACTTTGGAACAATGACCTACACCCTCTTGCGTTTACAGATGTTTCATGTGATTTTTGATATCTTGAAAAATGTGGGTGTGGCCAACCTGCAAATTAAAACACTCAGTCTTTAAACTTGTGTATCTCTGGCCAGGAGCGTCCTATTTTCCGGCATTAATATACATTTTGTTCAAAATCACAAGCTGAACACAAGCTGAACGTAATGGTATACATACATGTATGTTTTATAATTGCTCTACAGCACCCCCTTGAAATTTTGAATTGGACAAAAAAAATTTGTTTGCCGGAAACGCACGGAATTCGGGAAGCAGATCCTTCTTACCATTCTGAAAAAAAAGCCAATGATATCACACCTTTATCTGCAAGCATGTTACTGTGGCAATGCAATATATGTGCCATTGAAATACATGGGATTTGGTAAACAGGACCCAGATTCCCCAAACACAGTCTGAGGGCTTTGGTGATGACACTCGTTCCCTGCACTGGCCCCTCCTCCTTGTAAAAGGTGAGGAGGGAAGAGGAGAGAAGGGCAGCAGCGGCAGTGGCTCAGCTGTCAGAGAGACTGTCTTCGGATCCGAAGATCAGCGGTTCAAATCCCGCTCCTCACATAAACATTCTCGGTTGAGCGGTCAGATCCACTGACCAATAAGTAGTGTCTTTGGGCAAGACACTTAACCCGCCTTGCCCCCAGTGTCTGCGTACTCTGGTGTGGTGTGGTATATAAATATGTGAAAGTTTACCGAGAGGGGAGAGAAATGAAGAGAACAAAGAGCAGTCTGCCCCCTACTGGCCAACCCGCGCGGCTGCCCCGTCCAACCCTTTACGTGCCTGAGCGTGAACGCGCCTCCACCTCCCAACCAGTGGGCGAGGCTACCGCGCTCAAATTGAGCCGCCGACTGTAGGCTGCCATGTTTGCAATCTCCTGCTGACCGCTAGGGGCTGGCTGCGGAAGTAGAATTATTCAATGCAAGTCAATGGGGAGTTAGACGTTTCAAAACCTACTTTAGAGCCTGGCTCAAAATACGGCATTGGTCTCAAACGTTAGCTTACGGCTCTGTGACAACGCTGAGGGGGGTGAATATTTTTGAACCAGGCTGGTTTAGCCGCTGTGATTTTTTAAAGTTCGTGCATATCTAATGAAGAAGGCGGGCTTTACGCGCCGGAAATGTCAGGGCGCAGCCATACACCTACGAGTGGGCGGTAACCATAGAGGCAACGACGGCAGTATGTCAGCAAAAGGCCGCCCCAAAGTCGCCCTCCCCCCGCCTCCCCACCGAGGGAGGAGTGGTGGGGGCTAACCCGCAGCCATTTTGAATTCCGCATTATCATGAATGGGGCGGAGCGACAACCGTCTGTCCACTATTTTTATGTCTATGCGCCCAACCCGTGACGAAGCCTAGAGCAGAGCGGAGCGGAGCACCGCGTGCTCCGGTAAACAGCGATACACTGGAATAAACTTTTTATCTGTCATGGCAGTGCGTCGTGCTGAGTCCTACGCCCCGGATCTGAACCGGAGTTTGGTAAATAACAAGCTAACTCTTCTATCTGTCTTTCGTGTAATTACTGTGTAGCATTAGCATTAGCTATTTGCACTCGTTTTAGGTGCACTTGCTACAGGTGTAAGACTTTGGCCACAGAAACGGAGAACGTGTGCTGTAGAAAAAGCCCGAAGGCAAATGTGTGTATTGTGTCATGAATTACAGTTGCAAACTGGGGGAAAACAGATCAGATGTTCTGACAGATGACGTGGCTAGTACCGACCCGTTGTGTTAACAGCAGCAGCGCTGGAACTAAAGAAGTGGCGTTCAAAGCGAAGTGACACTAAACAGACGCGGTTACGGTCGCGCCAGAGGGCTTTACGCCGCTGCGCGCTTCACTGAGCCACGACTTAAGCTCCGCGTCATCCGAGTGAAGCCGCGTCATCTTAGTGAGGAGCCCCGTCTGCTGCTCACCCGAGGGGGAGGTGTTCTTTACCTGCTCAGCTGTTTGTCCCGTCAGCTGAGACGGGCTGTTCATGGGATATACGGGCAGTGTGTGCGTGCCGCTCTCTCTTTTTCTCTCTCACGCGGCGGAGCGGCTGGCGCTGGATCGGAGGAAGAGCGCGGTCACCGGGCCTGACACACGGACTGTGGACTGGGTTTGGAGCAGGGACCGCGCGCCTCGACTCATGGACCGACAGCACCCAGCTCTTCTTGTCCGGTGAAGGCGTTCCATTTCCTTAACCTTGCGCGGAGGTGCCGCCGCAGGAGTGTGCTTCGCAGTGGCCCAGATTTGGTCTTCGTTTTGGTCTTTTGAGATCTCAAAAACGACTTTTTTTTTTTTTTTTTTTGATTGTTGAGGAGCCCGCATCTTGGCGTATTTTTTGTTCAGCGCAATGAAGTGGAGGAATCTGTTCATGGCCCGGGGGAGACGGGCGCGCGGGCGATGGATGAAGAGACATTAATGGGGATGTATGAACTTTCGTGGATTTTTATGTTTGTTTGTGGAAAAGGACAAATTATACTTTGTACTTCAAACAGCTTGATTTTTGTCATTGTTTTGTTGGCTTTGAGATTCACAGGACATTAGAGGCTATAAAAAAGTAATTTACTTGGATTAATCTTTGTGTTGGTATCATCACTCTTTACGGGTGAGTGTTACAATGTCATATCAAGATAAGTAAAAAATTACCTCACCGTAAACCCTAAAGGGTGTTGGCCATTATGGGCGCAACTTGATTTTAGCCTAATTTTACAGAGTTAATTTTTGATATCTTGGATTTTCATTCAGTCGCCTGGTAAATGACTTTTTGAATGACTTTTTGATATATTGAAAAATGTGGGAGTGGACAACCCACAAATCAAAACAGCCATTTTTCAAAGTATCTAAACTTGTGTATCTCTGGCCTGGAGTGTCCTAGTTTCTGACACAAATATACGTTTTGTTCCGAATGATGAGCTGAATGTAACGGTATACAATATATCTAGCTATGTTGTCCAGTTCCTCTACAGCGCCACCTTGAACTTTTATATTGGACCAAAAATGAAGTTTGTCTGTGTGTCGTGTGACACAAAAACATTTCTACCAACGCAACTTTAAATACTTTGAAAAATTACTGTTTTTATTTGCAGGTTGCCCACACCCACATTTTTCGAGATATCACAAATCAAATGAATCATCTGTAATCACACAAGGGTGTAGGTTACTCTGACACATATGGTGGCTATGCAATTTATCATACATCAATAATTAAGATAAGATAAGAGATCCTTTATTTGTCCCACAATGGGGAAATTCCACTGTTGCAACACACAGTTTAGGACAGAAATGAATGAAATAGGCGCATGCAATAAAAAATAGGATAAATAAACATGGTCATAAAAAATACAATATAAAGTATAAAGTGCACACTCTTATTTACAGTAAAAATGGTAGCTAAAGTGGCTTAAGTGTATTGTTATATACAGTAAGTGACTATGGTGAGGTAAAAGTCTATTAATAGTATGTTAAATTATATTGCACATGATTGTAGCGGGTGAATGGCACATGTTCAGGGCTAACAGTGTTCATTGTAAAGTCTGACAGCAGCAGGAAGGAAAGACCTGCGAAACCTCTCCTTCACACAGCGAGGGTGAATCAGTCTGTCACTGAAGCTGCTCTCCAGGGCAGACAGAGCGTCCTGCAGGGGGTGGGACTCATGGTCCAGCATAGACGTGAGTTTAGCCAGGACCCTTCTGTCCCCCACCTCGCTCACTGAGTCCAGAGCACAGCCCAGGACGGAGCTGGACTTCTTGATGACCTTGTCCAGCTTCTTCCTCTCCCTCTCTGTGATGCTGCTGCTCCAGCAGACCACACCGCACAGGACGGCTGATGCCACCACAGAGTCGTAGAAGGTCCTCAGGAGAGGCCCTGACACTCCAAAAGACCTGAGTCTCCTCAGGAGGTAGAGCCGACTCTGACTCTTCCTGTACAGTGTGTCTGTGTTATGAGTCCAGTCCAGTTTGTGGTTCAGATGAACACCCAGGTACTTGTATGAGTCCACTCTCTCAATGTCCCTTCCCTGGATGTTCACTGGTGAGAGGCAGTGGAGTGGCGTCTGCGGAAGTCCACCAGCATCTCCTTGGTCTTTCCCGCGTTGATGAGGAGGTGGTTCTGCTGACACCAGTCCACAAAGTCCTGCGTTACTCCTCTGTACGCGGCGCCAGCGGCGTCCGTGATGAGTCCGATGATGGCAGAGTCGCCAGAGAACTTCTGCAGAACACAGCTGTCCGTGGTTGTGTCTGAAGTCCGAGGTGTAGAGGGTGAAGAGGAAGGGCGCGAGGACAGTGCCCTGCGGCGCCCCCACACTGCAGGTCAGAGTGTCAGACACACAATCCCGGGCTCTCACAAACTGGGGTCTGTTCGTGAGGTAGTCCAGGATCCACTCTGCCAGGTCACAGTCCACACCAGCCGTCTCCAGCTTGTGCCTCAGCAGCAGTGGCTGGATGGTGTTGAAGGCGCTGGAGAAATCAAAGAACAGAATTCTCACAGCGCTGCCAGGGTTCTCGAGGTGAGAGAGAGCGGTGCAGCAGGAAGATGACGGCATCCTCCACTCCAATGCCAGGCCGGTACGCAAACTGCAGCGGATCCATGGCTGAGCTCACGGTGGAGCGGAGGTGGTCCAGGACCAGCCTCTCCAGTGTCTTCATCAGATGGGACGTGAGAGCCACCGGCCTGAAGCTGCTGGAGGTCTTTAGCGCCAAGGTGTCTTTGGCACTGGTACCACACAGGAGGTCTTCCAAATCTGTGGTACCACCCTCAGCTTTAGGCTCATGTTGAAGACATGCTCCATAACTCCACACAGTTCATCTGCGCAGGACTTAAGGAGCCTGGAGCTGATGCCGTCTGGTCCTGCTGCCTTCCTGGTTTTAATCCTCCTCAGCTCTCTCCTCACCTGTGCTGCTGTGAAGGACAGGGGTGGGTGGGGTGACTGTGCGCTGGGGGGATTGGTGGTGAGCTGATGGACTGAAGCAGAGGTGTGAAGAGGATCGGGTGTGGGCCATTGTCCAGCCGTGGGGGTGTGGGTTTGCAGCTGTGCGGGGGGAGGGGTGGGTGATTGATCAAATCTCAGAAAGTGAGAATTCAGATCGTTAACCCACTGAAGGTCCCCCTCTGCCTGGACAGGGGGGGGCTTGAAACCTGAGATGGTTTTCAGGCTCCTCCACACTCCCTGGATGTTCTGCTGCTGCAGCTGCTCTTGCATCTTCCTCCTGTAGCTGGCTTCCCCTTGCCTGATCTTCCTCCTCAGCTTCTTCTGCACAGTCCTCAGCTCCTCCTTGTTCCCTGACCTGAACGCTCTCTTCTTCTCCTTCAGCAGAGCCTTAATGTCACGGTTAATCCACGGCTTGATCCACGGCCTCAATTATTACTTTACTGTAATGTAATGTAATTTTGACAGAATAGAAGAAATTGTTCTGATATAACCATGATTTCCATTATTACTGAATAATCGTGATTCTCAAAACGACTTTTAGTTTATGTACAACTTAGTTTTTTATGTAGCTCAACAGCCGTATGTAAACTAATACAACAGCGAAAGGTGTTCACTGCAATTTCTGGAATAAGGTGAATATGTGCCAAATCACACTTTTATTAAAAAACTCAGTATAAAAACATTGAACTTCTGCAATTAGTTAAAATACGTTTGGCTTGTGGGGTGATTCTCACTGGAGATGGTCTACTCAGGTGCTGCCTATGTTTTTGGTGCAGCAGATGATTCTCACAAATCTGATGTGTAAGGACATGCATGTTTTCTCCTTCTTTCTTTCTTGACGCTATAATGTGGGACACCAAAGAGTAATTAATAACAATTTAAAACTTTCTACCCCGTTTGTTCAACATCAGTAAAGACTATGTTTGTAGCTTCTGTTCATCACTGTCCTTCTGCTGTTGCACTTATCTCCTTTAAACAATGGACCTTTTTTTTTTTTGTAAACTGACAATGTTCAATACATGTCTAAACTCAAATCATTGTGCTCAGTACATTGTAATATTTTGCTTAGCAATTTTAGACATGTCCAAGACTGACATGAAAAGTCAAAAGAATTTTGCTCTATGTGTTTATTTTTGATGGAAAATGGGCCTGTGTGTGTGTGTGTGTGTGTGTGTGTGTGTGTGTGTGTGTGTGCGTGCGTGCGTGCGTGCGTGCGTGCGTGCGTGCGTGTGTGTGTGTGTGCAAAAACCTTAGACAAATGTCTTGCTTATTAATTTTTTGCAGCACATGAAAGTGGCATAAAATGGCAGAACAAGTGTGAGAACAAGCTAAATCCTGCTCTTTCCAAAAAGAAGCACTAGCACAAATGAAACATCAAAACACACAAGTGAGCTGTGTTGTGTTCAAGACAGTACAAACTCTGCAGACAAAAGCATCAAGGCAATCAATATCATGCTCTAAGGTGATATCAAGTAATATAACATAAATACAAAGCAGGCAATAAGTACAAAAATACAATTTAAAACTGAGCTCATCAAAATCAAGTTGCAAAGTAATTTCAGTTTTAAGACTCAAGGCACAATTCACATATCAGACACGTGTGCTCTCAGTGCCGCCATGAGCACAGACCTATGTGCATGTCCTTCCCGTGTTCTGCCCCGTGTCAATGTGCTCGCAGTGCCACCATGAGTTCCTCCACGTTACGCCTGCATGTCTGTGTCCATGCTCTGCCATATCAACCTGCTCACGTTGTCGCCGTGAGTTCCTTCACTCCACACCTTTTTGCCTGTCTCCATGCTCAGTTGTTTCATTCTGTACATGTGCTGGCAGTGCCATTATGAGGCCAATGTCTCTTCCTTCCCTTGCTCCCAGCAAACACGCAGCTGCCATTGTGCGCCACACGCTCCTGGTGCAGTAAATTCGCCTTTGCACGCAGCTCACAGTTTGGATTTTGACTCTTGGTTTTCACATTCTACAGTCTCCCATGTCTGCAATTTATCTAACAGGTGATTCTGTGCATCAAATGCTAATCAGAAGCTCCATTTACGTACAGTTAGAGCTGCGCTCTCACTGCGCATTGACTTTTAGCGCAAAATATCCTGCTTGTTTTATGTCGTAGAAAAAACAGATTTAATAAGAACTGAACTTTACTAGAATTATTTTCCATACAATATGTGTACCATTCACCCATTCTCTCACACATTCACACACACCAGAGACATTGGGGGTGAGGCAGGCTAAATATCTTGCCCAAGAACACAACAGCAGTATTCACCTGTATAACATACTTCTGTCTCCATAACTGCAATTGCACAGAACTTCACATATCTCATACACCATTTACCTTGTGCAACATACAGTTTCCCAACCAACTAAAAACACGAACAACAGGTGTGTAAATGCCACTGTGTTTTTAAGTGAATGCAAGACACCTGATAAAAACTAATTCTACATCTGCACATCTGCACAAGTATTCTTATGTGCTTGAGCTCACAAAGCCCAAAAGACAACCCCCCCAAAGTTCCTTTCTTACTTATTTTCACTTTAATTCTGAATGTTTACTGATATCATACATAATAATCTAAACAAACATTGATATGTCCAATCATGTGATCTAGTACATCTGTCATCAAATAACATCACACAAGTTTAAGTAAATAAAAGTCTTTACTCTTTGTTCAATATTGTACTTGTATAGCCACATACATGAATTAGAATATATTTTAGGAACCAGATGAACATGAGATTGAGCAAACAACATTAGAACACTAAAGAAAAATTACGTATCAGGATTATCCTATAAACAATTAGATGAAGGAATAAATTGCTTTTAATAAGATTGGGTATATGTAACCTACAGTTAAGAGCACAAACAAGAAGAAAATCAGAACATTTATATATTGGATATACAACACTAAACAATTATTATACAAAAACACGTAAATTCTACACTAATCAAACCTCAAGGATACTTTAATTTAAATTAACCATTCAAAGTTTTAGGAAATACTATGTTTCCACAGCAAAATTCCTAGACTCTTCAGTGGACCTTAAACAGGATCTTCACTTAAGACATGCATGTCTTCTGGCTGTAGCTCTTCACTTAACACACACTTGTCTGACCCACAGGTGGCTGGCTGGTGCTTGGTAGTGGAACATCTAGAACAAGAAAATATATAATGATTTAATTTTCAATGGCCTCAATATCTGTGAAAGCATATTACTCCATTTACAATTGTACAATATTTACCTGAGACATCCCACTCCCCCTCATATTCATCTAGACGTTCTTGCACATCTTTGAGCTTGGCCATCATTTCCTTTAATTTGACATCTTTGCGAGCAAGTTCTGCCATCAGATATTTATTCTGCTCTTGCGCAGACTTAAGCTGTCTGGTTAACTTCATCATAGAAGTTGCATAAGACTGTAAGTTCTGCGCAAGCTCTTTTCTTGAACATGCACTGTCTTGTGCCTGATACTAGAAACAATACAGCACAATTAATAACAGTACACAAGCAAAATATTTGTTTACTTCAACACAATACAATGTTGACACTACCTTCTTCACACAATAAAAACTCATGTTTGTGTGGTAAAATCTACTTTAAATGGACCATTAGTTAGAAAACATGTCTGTAACTTAATGTTGCAATTTCTTGCCCAGGTTAATTATACATGGCAAAATCTATCACCTGTATTTGTATTTAGCATCACACTACAGTAAACAAAACCTAGTCAGAACAGCTCAATTGTATTCATCCTCTAATAAGTAATATAGTAATAATAGTAATATATGGACTATTTAAAGACAACAACTTACAACAACAAAACTTGCACCAGTAATTACTAAAGGGCAAGAACATGACAAATAAGGATGTACAACTCATATTTCTAACTAATGCTTTTTAAGTGACCAGATTAAACATCAATGGGTTTCTCTTAAAATGATACAGTTAAAAACATTCAAACCCTGATGTAGTGCATGCACTGATTTACCACATCTCTTCTTTCCAGACTCAAACAGAATATCCTCATACTGGACACACTAATTGGCACAACTCACACTACATCACTACATTGCATCCAGGCTGTACAATACACCATTGCACAGAATAGCACTAGCATAAATGTCCATGCCTTCTTACCACATCACATCCACAAATCACACACACTCTGACTTTGGCTGTATCTCGATTGCACAGCAGCAAAACTAAAATATATGGTTCCAATACAATATCATCATGCAGACTTACACATAACAGCTGCAAGTTTGCCCTATGAAAGCGTCCTTCTTCTGAATTCACCACTGCTAATTTAGAAGGGGATGATACATTTGACGCCATTCTGTAACAAAACAATAGGTTACATGAAACATTAAAAGCAAAGATTATTATGCTATAAACAACATTTTTGCACTTACCTGTCAGTTGCAATGTCTCCTAAAGCAAAAGAAATGAAACAACTGGAATAAATGTTGTAGATAAAGTGTTTCCCGATGGTGGAATTTGTATCTTAAAATGAGTATATAAATACACCAATGATCAGAAGTCAGTCTGGCAAAAATGTATTTGGTGAATGTACCTGACCGGACATAATTGCCATCTAAGACATCAGCATTGTATATTACTTGTGTATAAAGTTAACAATATGTTAACGCCATGTATATTCATTCTCCGCTACAATAAAACATTGAACCACTTTTTTAATATTACTTTCCTACTTAATTATTGGATGCATGGCCATTGCAACAAAATGCTAATATATTTCATATGTAAATAAACTGCATTAGTTCATGGCATTCTTCTTAACACAGATATAATATAGTACAGTACATAGCCCAGTGTGTCAAAAAATATACAATAGCAAGCAATGACTACATGCAAATACACACATATAAAGGACAACTAGACAAAATAGTACAGAACATATTATACATCAGCACACACTAAAATAGCTCATAAACTCAGGAACCCAATGTATCTATTAAAAAAAAAGTAGAATGACTGTAAGCTTGTGGACATTTAAACTACATATTATCCACAATCTGCAATGGTAACGTACAGAGTAAAATCTTGAAATGCTAAAATAAGTTATAACATACTTTAACAACCTAATCAAATATTACACACACATTTCTGGTCATTACATGACACACACACAACTAATGTATACATTTTATACAACACAGATCTCTGCAACTATACACCTCATTCTTGCTAAAATTACTTTCATCACTAACTCATTTACATTCAGTTATGTCCTCTCAATTACATTTACATCTCTACTTTTTGCTGTAGTATATCACTGTTTCTTTCACAAAAAACCATCAACTTGTCCACTTGTCTTATTGTTTTTTATTACTTCATTTAATCCACTTCCTCAATTGTCTGTCCTATGACACTTTGCTACTTCACACACACTTTTGTAAAAAATGCCTTCTTCTCCCCTTTAAAAATAAAGATTACCTCTTCAAATGGGTCACACACAAGTCAGCCTTCACAATCTCAACCTAACCAACAATTTAGCATATTATACAAAAGACTTTGATATCTGATTTGGCATTTCTAACACAACATTCAGTAAAATCAAGTCTACTCATAAATAGATAACCAATCCACATTCCCTCTGTACATTTTTTATCATAAATATATGGACAACATTAACACACACATAATAACTTGATCTATCTATGTGTCAAATTTAAAATCCAAACTATTTCACATTTCACTTGTTCACATCCATGTCTCTCCATAAAGCTATTTTTAACAAAAACAATACTTAACACTGCTATTTCTGGTTAAACAACAGGGACACTCCACCGTAAGGTCCTACAAGCCAGCCATTTTTCCCAATGGCCTTACACAGTAATACAAGAGTATCAAAATACATGTATAAAATATAACTAGACCTTCCTCAAAAGCAAGCAACAAATACAACACCACACAGACTAAATAGAAACATTGCTGAAGATTCATAAAGTATTAATTGAACCTAAACAAACAAAAGAAACACTTTCACATATGATCAACATCCCATTTACCCATATGTATTCATTTACACCAACTCAAATGAAACTATATATCAAAATGCCTAATATAAGACACATTGCCATGACATGAAATAAATACGAATACACTCTTCCTGTACTATTCTCGGAACCCATATTACAAAGTTCACAGGGACAACATATCTATTTAATTTCAAAAGTCACATAGTAACACTTGTTCTGCTACAGGTTTAACTAGATATTCATACATCAAGAATAGTCAAGTTGAACATAACACATTATATTTGCAACAATACAACATTCCACTCTATTCAAATGAATAGAGACAAAAATATCCCATAATAATTTCATAATCATTGCTGCTTATTTTCTCTTTACTATTGTATATTCTTGACCTTTACCTGTAGCAATTACTTCAAAAACTTTTGATAAAAATTAATCACAAGGAAACAGAAAACTTCAGATTTCCTCCAATAAACATATTTTCTAGATCAGGAAACACATTTCTCACAGTGAATATAACCATATCTAAAACACATACAATCAAATGTCACACTACATCAAATTACATAAATAGACCCATGCAAATCTATTTCAATAATTTACATATAATTTCTTAAGCAGCACTTTATCCATTCTTTGCTAATGTTCCGCTTACAACGGTTGTTTACTCTGAGAAAAACAAATTCATACACCAAAACCACACTATTGTAAGCATTTCTGATTTGCTGTTAAAGTATTTCTTCTTTTTAGGGATTGGAGGTCATTCAAAAGTCAAAAAAATTCCACTTTGTCAACTTCACAATACAATGTGATTAGTTAGAGCTGTTTTCATAATAATGATAATGATGTTACAAAAAATTGCACTACTTTCCACAAATTATCTTCTCACTTCAAACTTCTAACCACATATTCAAATGCGTCAGAACATTAATTGAGTCATTATTGTAAAACCAAGCAAGCCATTAGTATTGTTCATCAACATTCCTATGCTAATATAAACGCACATCTGATTAATACTTCATTCACACAGCAAATCTCAAAAAGGTCCACACAATTTTCTTATATGACACTATAGACAACGCTCAATATCAGTAGAACAACACAATACATATATAATGAAAATGTTACCATAACACCTGCACATTATAATCCACAGACAACAATGCTTCAGGTCTTCACATACATAGGTACCACATTTAGTAATATAACAACATAACAACATAAGTTTAATATCGCACATGGACAACTTTCATCAACTTTCACATTCAAGTACACAGCAACACTCAAACATTTGCACAATATCGTCATTGTACTACAAATGTCAATTACGCTACCTCTGATGCAATGCATCAAACAGTTACTATTTTGTTCTAATCATACATGCTCTATTATATAATAATCAAATCAATACATTAATATCCTCAAATTAATTACATATGGCACTAAACTATGCAAAACATGAAAAAGCACTGCAGCTACCATGCAGTACAGATCACATGCACAGCTTCAGTTAGACACGTACAGCCAAATAGTATACTTTACTTGTCAAATGTCTACAGATATACTAAAGCACACAAAACATAGGGTTTACTGAAAATCTGGAATAATATAATGCTTCTTTAAAGTAACAGTAACATTTACTACACTTCTGTAAGTAAGGTTACTCATTAAGTGTAAACATGAGTCTAACTTTCCTTTGGACAGATATTACTTATCAAAACAAAATGCTCTACTAAATAACCCCAGGTGATAAACTAGGACTAACCCAGGAACAAACTAGGATAAACAAGGACTAAAGCAGGACCAAACCAGTGCTAAAACAGGACCAAAACAGGATCAAACCAGAACTAAAATGCAGCCAAACCATGACCAACCAGGACTAATGCAGGTCTAATCCAGGACTATAACCCAGGACTAAACCATGACAAGACCTGAACTAGTCTAGGAGCCAAAGCAGTGATCAACCAGATAACATGGACCAAACCAGATTCTAAAGCCCTGTTCAGACCGCAGTGACAAAATCGCGCCTGTCACCCCTAGTTTGTCGCCTGTGCATTTAAGGACAGTCGCTTTAGTCAAAAAAAAACGCGGCACGACCAGCACAGCTGACCTGCTACTAGAGTTTAGATTCCTGGGAGCGGGGCGTTCGGGCCCACATTTTCCACTCTGT
Organism: Rhinogobius similis; assembly: GCA_019453435.1. Classification (NCBI taxonomy): domain Eukaryota; kingdom Metazoa; phylum Chordata; class Actinopteri; order Gobiiformes; family Gobiidae; genus Rhinogobius; species Rhinogobius similis. The sequence goes on along the minus strand of CM033624.1, from coordinate 8,286,511 downwards.
TGTCGGGCTGGGCCGCGGACCTGGGCCGTGTGGGCTCGGTCTCAGGGGGCAGAGACGAGCACGTGTGGTGTCACGTGTGGTGTCACGTGTGGTGTCACGTGTGGTGTCACGTGTGTAACATGCGCTTCACGGCGAAAGAGCACAGTGTGCAGCCAGCGCTGTGTTGTTTTCCTCCTCATCCTCCGATAAAGTGGTCAAAATATGTGACGGCACCATAATAAAAGTGCGCGGCTGCTACACAGAGCAGAGGAGAGAGAGGGAGAGAGAGCCACGGATGCCCTCCCAAAAAGCTGAAGAAAAGAGCGAGGGAGAGAGATCATTGGGCCAGCGTCAGCGGGGGGACAGGCACTTCTGGAACAGGTGACATCCCGTTGGTGCAGGTAGAACACTAAACACTTGAAGCCCTGTCAGGCGCTTATTCTGCCAATAAAACTCTGCACGGAACTCAGTTTACGGTTCTACACGTGCGGCTCGGGTCTGTTCGGTCAATCATGCGTTTGGTTTGTTTACGTCCTTCTTCCCGATAATGAAATACGTAGTTACGTCACTCAAGCGTGGTCTCTGATTGGTTGCCATCCGTGGCGGACGCTGCGTTGGCCGGAGAAAGTTCAGCTTTGTTTATCTTCGCTCTTGTCGCGTCACGCCGCACGACAGAATCGCAGGATTCACGCCGCGCCGGTCGCGCCGCAAAATCGCAGGAGGCTTTTGTCACGCGACACCATAGACTTTACATGTAAACTGGTCGCGTTGGTCGCTGCGGTCTGAACACACCTTAAGTCAGATTTAAACCATCACGACACCAAGAACTAAATGATCATCTCTTACTGGACATTTTTGCATTATATATTATATTTTGAATCAGGAGTAATGTGACAACCTGAAACATAGCCATCTTACTCACAAAGTCAACTGTTATGAAAAGTTACCAATAACTAACATTAGGTGCCTACAAGTAGTAAACTGACCTCATGGAAAGGACAATTGGACATGAACACTCAGTCCCCCTCTTTTCCCGCCTGTGGACATCCCGACAGACAGAGCACTGAGTCTATGTCAAAAGGAAGGAAGTAACTTTGTCTAGTGTAAGGTAATTATTTGGTTTATTTGATATTTGTTATCTCAGTTAGTGATATTATGATTAACAGTTATTGCATATGTTTATTACAAGCTACAATACAGGAGAAATATTTGAAAATTGTGGCTTCCCTACTTAAAATGGCAGAGCTAGCTAGCTAGCTCCAATTTAGCAATAATAGGCTCCTGACACGGAATGCTAATGAAGCTGTTTTGCATATCATATATCAAAGTGGCTTCCACCTTTTCACTTGTGGTTATGGTCGTTCAAAGCCTTACTAAAACAGCTTCTTTGTGAATTTTAGTTTTAGTTCCGTCATTACTTTAGCTGCCGTCACCATGACAGGTGCGTATAACATTAGCATTATGGTAACCTGATGTTCATGAACCTTAGAACTGTTTTCTAACACTTTCAGGCACTTGACACGGAGAGCATACTACTACCTTTACTATATCACTCAATTCCACAATGTTTCATGTCAGGATACATAAAATTTGTCTACAATTTGTCACAGTTCAGGCTGGGACCCAAATAACAGACCAAGCAGACGTAGACACAACAAGAGAGAGTTTATTCGGGAAAGGAGGAGGAGAGCCTGGGAATGAGGTAGCGGGATCGATGACGTGCTGGAGCCAGGAGAGGGGGAGCCAAGCAGGAACGGGGTTGGAGCGAGACAGAGCAGGACGGGTGTCGGACAGGAACGGGTCAGGGAAGGAGCGGGTACGATACCGGAACGGCGCAGGGGTGAGGCGAAGACACGCTGAGGATCAGACGGGACAAGGCTGGAACGGGCAGGAACGGGTCGTGGATCAGGCTGGAAAAACAGGAGTCCGGGTAAGTACAAAAATCAAGCTGAATAACACTGAGCAAAACAGGCTGGAGAGTCACCAAAAGCGATGCCACAATCTGGCGGAGAACAGGTGCTGCATCAGACTACTTGTACTCCGCTTAATTGCAGTCAAGCCTCAGCTGCGGGACCAGCGGGAGGAGGAGCAGCGAGGGAACAGGAGGGAGGGGGCCGAGGAGCACGGTCAGGGGAAGTCCTGACACAATTTCTCTTAAATGTGATGACTTAGAAAACAGAATATGCACGAAAGACGAGTGACGCAGAATTGGCTCGCGGTAAAATTCGTATTAATCAATGGTAGCAACGTACTAACACGTACCGCGGCTTTTCAAAGCGGTATATGAGGCACTCGGACTCGCTCCTCACATTAATATGTACATGCATAACCAGTCCTACCTTTGGCTGCAGGGCTCAATCGCTCCTAGTCCACACCTTTTTCCTCTCCCAACACCTCGCATGCAGTGTTGTTGTTACTGTCGCCTGCTATGATCGAGCACTCGCGAGACAACGTACTCACTAGTCATTCATCAACACAAGGAATACATTTGCAGTGAGCTTTGGTTTGCTGCTATTAATTTCAATCCATCGTAAATCCGGATCATCACGGCACCTCCGCCAGCACCCCTGCACTGCACGGTGCACGATCTGAGCTCCTCTCGCAATTTTAAAGTTACAGAAAAGCTGCGGTCACATCACCAATGTTGTACCGCGTGCAATGTCACTGGGCAACATCACTCAGATGTATGTAGGCCGGGTTTATGCTTTTCATACCGTAACGTAAGCCATTATGTTACACAGTTGGACTATTTGTCGTTGCCCTGGTTCAAACACAATATTCTGAAGTGAACAATGACGATTTAATAGTTCTGTTCATCCACTTTCCACGTCCTTTCTCGTCTCTCGGCAAATACAATAGTCTAGAGACGTATTTACAACCGAACACAGCTTTTCTGACAGATGACATGGCTAGTACTGACCCGTTGTGTTAACAGCAGCAGCGCTGGAACTAAAGAAGTGGCGTTCAAAGCGAAGTGACACTAAACAGACGTGATTACGGTTGCGCCAGAGGGCTTTACGGTTCTGCCGCGCGCTTCACGGAGCCGCGGCTTAAGCTCCGGGTCATCCGAGTGAAGCCGCGTCATCTTAGTGAAGAGCCCCGTCTGTTTGGTGTTATTTACCTGCTCAGTTGTCAGCTAAGACGGGCTGTTAATGGGATATACGGAGCCCACGTCTTGGCCCCGGCGTATTTTTTGTTCAGCGCCATGAGGTGGAGGAATCTGTTCATGTTTTTATGTTTGTTTGTGGAAAAGGACAACTTATACTTTGTACTTTAAACAGATTGCATTTTGTCATTGTTTCGTTGGCTTTGAGACTCACAGGACATTAGAGGCCATAAAAAAGTGAAGTCATTTACTCAGATGAAACCTGCTTTTTTCGCAAATTTACAATTCGTGTTGTATTTTTAATTTTTAAATTTTTTTTAATCAACGTGCTTGAAACTTTGGAACAATGACCTACACCCTCTTGCGTTTACAGATGATTAATGTGATTTTTGATATCTTGAAAAATGTGGGTGTGGCCAACCCGCAAATCAAAACACTCAATTTTCTAAGTCTTTAAACTTGTGTATCTCTGGCCAGGAGCGTCCTATTTTCCGGCATTAATATACATTTTGTTCAAAATCACGAGCTGAACGTAATGGTATACAATACATACGTGTATGTTCTATAATTGTTCTACAGCGCCCCCTTGAAATTTTGAATTGGACAAAAAATTTTTGTTTGCCGGAAACACACGAAATTCGGGAAACAGATCCTTCTTACCATTCTGAACAAAAAAGCCAATGATATCACACCTTTATCTGCAACCATGTTACCATGGCAATGCAAAATATGTGCCATTGAAATACATGGAATTTGGTAAACAGGACCCAGATTCTGCTGTTCTCCCCAAACACAGTCTGAGGGCTTTGGTGATGACACCCATTCCCTGCACTGGCCCCGCTCCTTGTAAAAGGTGTGGAGGGAAGAGAATGGCGGCAGTGGCTCAGTTGGCAGAGCGATTGTCTTCGGATCTGAAGGTCAGCGGTTCGAATCCCGCTCCTGACATAAACATCCTCGGTTGAGTGGTCAGATCCACTGACCTATAAGTAGTCTCTTTGGGCACTTAACCTGCCTTGCCCCCAGTGTCTGCGTACTCTGGTGTGTCAATCATTAATACATATGTGACCGTTTACCGAGAGGGGAGAGAAATTAAATGAGGAGAACAGAGAGCAGTCTGCCCCCTACTGGCCAACCCGCGCGCCTACCCCGCCCAACCCGTGACGAAGCCTAGAGCGGAGCGGAGCACAGCGACACACTGGAATAAACTTTTTATCCGTCATGGCGGTGCGTCGTGCTGAGTTCTACGGCGCCCCCCAAGGGTCATATTGAGATTTTTTTTTTTTTTACATATATATTTGAGAGGGGACGCATAATTTTTGCGAGGGAACGCAATATTTTTTGCAAGGGAACGCAATATTTTTTGCGAGGGAACGCAATCCTTTTTGCGAGGGAACGTGTTATTTTGCAAGAGAACGCAAAAATATGTTGGATAAGTTCCACTTCCGGGTCATAGTGATATCAACAATGGAGGACGAATGGGGGAATTACATTGAGTTTTATTTTGACTTAGGCTCTAAAATACAGAGATATAACATCGGTGATGGCCAGTAAACATGGTGTCACACTGAGTGAGAGACATCTCAAGAGAATTTTGCGGAATAGGAGGCTCTCAAGGCGCAAGGATTTCTCTGAACTGGGCATCCTTGTCGAATTCATAACCACCCAACTGCGAGGCTCGAGACAACTTCATGGTTACAGGTGGATGTATGCCAAGTGTAGAGAGAACTGTCTACGTGTCCGAAAAGAGGATGTTCGCATTGTTTTAAGGGAGTTGGATAACAACGGTGTGTCCCAAAGACAAGCCAGCAGACTCCGAAGACGGAGCTACTTTTCAAGAGGCCCTAACTTTATTTGGCACCTTGATTCATATGACAAGTTAAAGCCCTTTGGCATTTGCATCAATGGGTGTATCGATGGATTTTCGAGGAAAATGATATGGCTCAATGCCCACACAACTAGCAGCGACCCGAAGTTGATTGGGGGGTACTATGTGGAAGCTGTACAGCGTTTTGGAGGGTGCCCTAGAGTACTGAGAGGCGATCTTGGGACAGAGAATTGTTATGTACGAGAATTTCAGTTCCAGAAGGGGACACACTGGTCAGCTATTTGGAAGAAGCTAGCACTGCCAACCAAAGAATAGAGTACTGGTGGGGATTTCAACGAAGGCAGTGTGCAAAATTCTGGATGGCGTTGTTTGGGGATCTTCAGCAATATTATGTTTTCTCTTTATGATTTAAATAAGATAAGTAATCCGTGCACCTGTGCCTATTCCGATAACTGAGCAGCTCTACGCGCTATGACACAAACGGTTCCTACAGTGTTTGTAAGCTCTCTATGTTGTAATGAAAAGAATCCATACTAAGACTATGCAGTTCAGTCCCCGCTATCCGGAACGATGCTGCCGCGACCACGAGCCAGTTACTCCAAGTCTTCCCCGAGGTCTGGTGGTTACTTCTCCCACCAAACCCCGGAGACACTGTGTCAGCGTGCCAGGGGCGCGGCACGCTGGCACAGTGGAACTGAACGAGCGCCTGGATTTGCTTTACCAGTGCGTAATCATTGTCTTTGTGAAAGGCCAGCGCCCGGTGTGCCTTAATAATCAGGGGGAGCTGCTGTAATGTTGGCTTACAAAGAACTAGCGATCATTTCACTAGAAGACAGGCAGGCTGTGAATTAGGCATACGCTGCGTCCTCTGTTTCAGAGTTGCTATAATCTGCGTGCGTAATAATTATTGGTCAGTGATAATACCCTGCACGCTTTTGCATAAATTGGGTACAGGTAAACCCCCTGTGCGCTCTTGTTATTCTAAAATGCACGCAAACCAGTATAAAGTTATCCTGTGGCTCTAGTGCGTAAAAATATCATGACGTCATTCATTCAACGAAGCCTTCTGACAGATCCGACGCGGCTTCGGTGTCAAGCCCACGTTTGATTTGTGTGAGTGGGGTCACTGGAATAGGGGGTTTATTAGTCCCTTGAACTGTCCTCGTGCGCTGGCACAACAATAAAACCAAAACGAAGCCTTGCTATAAAATCTTTCATGTTGGTGGCACGAACGCAAAACCAAAGCCTGTGGGTGCACTGCCCCCTAAAGTAAACCATACTACCTTTGAACCCCATTCTCGTTTCAAAATGTTACTGCACAGTTGTAATGCAGCAGAAGAGTTATTAACAATGGCAGAATTTACCAAATTTTCCTTAATCACACATGTTTCTTTCCAAAGGATGAGTTGGACGACACTGCCCAAGTCTGGAATGTGCACAACATCAGGCCATCAAAAAACCCAAACGTTCCCAGTGGTCAGCCTAATGTTATGTATTCACTCCCGGAAATGTATGGTGCGCATGATCATCTTTCTTCTGTTCAAGATGATGATCTTCAACAATGCAAAAGGAGATGTATCTTTCGCCAAGCAGTGCTTTGTGATACAGATGTCTATGAACAGTGCAACATCCTGATGAAAAAGCTCAACTTATCCATACCAACTGAGCCATATCAGGCCCTGGATCTGTATATGTGCCTGAGAGATAAGATCAATGTTTTAATGTAATTTGGATGTTTGTTTGTTTTTACATTTCAAGATGCAAATTGTGTTTAAGGCAATGGCTGGAACATGAGGTTCTACTTTTTTTAATTCAATTTAACACATCACAATTGGATGTAATACTGAGCCTTTTGGGATTATTGGTAACTGGTTTTGATCACAGGTCCCTTAGTGAAGAGCTCATTCTGCTAACTGATTGTATAAGGAGATTAAGAACTCAACTGTTATATTTCAAGCATTTATGTAATTGTCAATAAATCAAGACTGTTACTGGTTAACCCTGTATTTAATTAACACAATTCCTTTAAATCATAGAACAGAAATGGGTCACATTTATGACAATTAGGAACAAGTAATGATTTGTTTTTACAAAACATGTTTAATATGTTCAATATGTTTTAATGCCACATAGAACCTAGCCTAAGGTTTTAAAATGTACAAAATCCCTGAGTGCCAAACTGCAACAAATTCAAATACATAAAAGATTTAATTCTAAGATAATGGTGATTGACATCAATGCATACTGAAATCTTGGGTAATAACATCCTCCTTCAGTTTTTGAACTTTGTTTGGTAGCAATAGTTTCTCTTCTCTCATTCAACTATTATAGAACAAAAAAAAAAGTGGTTGGCAATAGCTGCTTTCACAAGATAAAATGATCAACATTAACTGATTACATAATATCCATCTCCAAATAGTTAGGCCAAAACATTATCAAATTCTGCACGGAAATCAGGGTAGGAACAATAGGTGTAGGGAAGTTCAAGAACAGCTCCACAAGTGTCACTTACTGGCCTTCTGTTAAGACCAGTTTCTCCATTAAATGATAGAGTTATTTTGTCAACAGCTATTACTGAAGAACCTGTACAGAAGCGCAGTATCTTTTCTGCCTTGGTTTGGTCAGCATTTTTGACATATCTCAGCAGATAACAAAATGTAGCCTGTTCTGCCTGAGAAAGGACTGCCTTTGTGGTTTTGAACAGCTGGGAGACCGTCTTTCCTGATGCCTTTTTTGCTTTGTACAAAGCCATTACACTTTCTTTATCAGGTAATAGTGGCTTCAAGTGAGCCATTTGTGTAGAAAAGCTATCAGTTACATAATTGGCTTCTTGAAGAATGGCTTTATGAGCCATTATTTGAATGACCTGCTGCATATTATTTTAAGATAAGATAAGATAAGATAAGAGATCCTTTATTTGTCCCACAATGGGGAAATTCCACTGTTGCAACACACAGTTTAGGACAGGAATGAAAGAAATAGGCGCATGCAATAAAAATAGGATAAATAAACATGGTAATAAAAAATACAATATAAAGTATAAGGTATAAAGTGCACACTCTTGTTTACAGAAAAAATGGTAACTAAAGTGGCTTAAGTGTATTGTTATATACAGTAAGTGACTATGGTGAGGTAAAAGTGTATTAATAGTATGTTAAATTATATTGCACATGATTATCACAGGTGAATGACACATGTTACAGTATTGCACATGATTATAGCGGGTGACTGACACATGTTCAGGGCTAACAGTGTTCATTGGAAAGTCTGACAGCAGCAGGAAGGAAAGACCTGCGAAACCTCTCCTTCACACAGCGAGGGTGAATCAGCGAGGGTGAATCAGGGTGAATTTTTTGCAGGCAACTTGTGCGAGCCCACCCTTGTAAATATTTCTAGCAAGTCCTCTTCATCGGACTCCTCAGAAGTGCCCTGCAAGGCCTTCTCTAGTACAGACTTTTCGACTGGAGATACAAAATTGAGAAATGATGTGATGAGGTCATTGGCATCAACAGACTCAATCCCATGGATACATGCCACAACAAATGACTGACAGCATAGCTGGCATAACCCCATGATCCAGCAAACCCTTAACCCAAATCAGGCCTACTGCTCGCCATTCAACTTCACCAAAATCCGGTCTCAATCTAGGTATTCGCTCAGTTTCACCTTCACACTGTTCAAGAAATTGCTCCCAGAAGGCAGTGTAAACATTACGTGACACTCCAGCATCATCCACTGCATTTTCATTTACAAATTTCATTTTGACAGTGGAATGTAGTATGCTGTTGTCCATAAATGCTTGCACAAGATCTTGGACCACCACCACTCTTTGAACAGATACTCTTCTTCTTTCCTCTTCATTCACTGAGCCACTTGGTGACTGTGATGGGAAGACCTGAAGTCCAGAATTCAAAGGCTGGATATCTTCTGGTGAGGAATCAAATCCACTGTTCTGGAGAAATTATAAAATACAAGTCTACATTAAAAAAAGGATACACCTGTGAATCATCCTATGGACAAGATTGCACATAAAACTTACCTGAGTACTTGGCTGGTGTTCCCCAGATGTGAGGTGCTCATGTGCTTGAGATGGGACTGGAGACTGGAGGGACGTGTCACTACTCACAGCTACCTAAAATATGAAATAGTAAATGGATTTTTCACGCAAAAAAAACAAAAACAAACAAGAACCCACATTGTCAGTAAAGCTCTTAAGAGTATAGTATAGCATCGCAACATGAATTTAACTAAGGCATCAGATAATACAACATACAACAACTTACATTCAAGAAATGTTTATAGATAATTAAAAGTACGACATTGTGACATTATTATTATACATTATACCTGTCCATCTTGCAGAACCTCATTCATGGTATTGGAAGCCCCAGCTGCAGGGAGATGAACCTCAATCAAGTCAGGACTCTCAAAACAAAAATGTGATTGCATTACCCACAAACATAGCTTTATCTTGAAATTCTTTACACAAGTGTACATGTACGTATAGTAAGTGTGCTGATACACAAAGCTTTCAATGTTACAAAAAAGATTGCCGATATCAGCAATGTGGGACGCGAATAAATAATGCTAACATGAGTAAACACGTCATTACTGCCCTGGGAAACTAACAAGTTACTATTAAAAGGAATGCTACCCAACATTACTTATTATTCCTAAAATAACGCACCAAGTTCCATTAATCTTACCAGTGTAGCATCTTCACTGTAGTTAATTACTATCCCACTCAACTGTTTTTTTCTCCATCTGAATAAATACACAATGCTGATGTTAAGTCAATTATTTCAGATTTAACCCAACATCTGTACATTGGTTTCATTACCATAATCACAGCCATCACTACAGATTTGCTCATCAATATCTGGAGATCCTTGACAGTCTTTTCGAGTCTTTCTTTTTCTTTTAATATGGAACTCCTCACCCAGCAATTAATATTGCAACAAAGAAAATAAACAATAATGCAACAAAAACACTATTGATAAAGTCAACTGTGTGATTTAATGTACATCAGTTTCAATAATATCTGGCTTGGATTTATATTCCACTTAATAAGCTGGTAGTTCTGTTGTAACAGCAACTCTGGAGTTGGCTGGCATATGACAACCAGCCTGCTCCAAAAAGCTCTCCAAACACCAAAAATCACATAAAGGAGAGGTAAATGCTCCAATAACACACCCAATTAATGAAATTGCACCATTTTCAACTATGAGGTGTTATTTTAATTATACCACTTAATTTCTATACAAACCTGGTCAGTGTCTGATGAATGTCCATCATCTAGCAGATGGACGGGTGAAGATGCCATCGCTGAAGTACTAGGAGTTGGAGTACGAGTCTGAACCTGATCAGATGCTTCTTTTGTGCAAATATAGAAGCGAAGCAATTTAATATTTGTCTTATCATACAGTTGCTCCACAGTGTCACCTAGATTAAGGTTTTGTCTTTTAAAATCACAAATGCCAAAAGTAAAGTCCTCTGCCCTGCCTTTTGTTGAGGTATTTTGAGGGAAAAATAATTCTTTCCCCATGTTGAGAATCTGTTCTACTGTTGCCGATTTATCTACAACAGCATGTCTGGTTCCTCCACCACTTTTGGCCCTAACTTGATGATAATCCTTCTCCATGAAATGGAGCCATCCTATTTCAACCCTTCTTTTTTGTTTAACTGCTGATGTGTTCCCAACCCTAGCCATCTGCCCTCTTCCACGTGCACTACTTCCACTTGTGCTACTTGCATGTGATTTGTCATTTTTGTCATTTTTGTCTTTTTTTTTCTTTGATGATCCAATCTTTTGTCTTAGTTTTTCCAAGAGAGATTCCTTGCTTGTATTGCTGTTTGCCTGTCTACAGTAGGAAAGCACAGCAATTCTGTCTCCATATGACGAGACATATTTAGAGATTTCTTCATCCTTTAGTAGAACTGCCATGTCAATCTGGAAAGACAGGAAGGCAGAAGTACATTAACTGAAATGTTGCCATTTTGAAATTCTGTGCAACACATTTACAATATGTGAAAAATTATGTTATACATCACAAAATATATAATGACCTAATGTTCTATAGTACACAATTATAGTTATTGTCACATTTTATGATCCCTTGTGTTGGCCAATGAATAATAGTAGTAGTAGTAGTATTGTTCTAGTAGTAATGCTAGTTGCTCAATCTGATTGGAAAAATAAAGAAGCATAAATAGTTGATGAGTCAATTCCAGTGTCCAGATAACTACCTTTGAAACCTTTTCTACATTGGATTACTCCCGGAGGACTGAGGGAGTTAATTACCCTGACTCGTTATCTACTTTAGAATAACATTTGTTTACATTAGCAATATTGTAATCTGGGTTGACTTTTAGACACGTGACAGGCAAAGACTGATTGACAATGGTGCTTATTGATTGGGCCATATAGCATTATTAACATACACATTAACAGACACGACATTACATTTCTGTCTGTCAAACATTCATTCACATACAAATTAAATTAATGTATATAGCAAATATATTTATATCATGATATTTATGTCATTTATCTGTTCTTATCACCATTAACACTAAAAAGAGCATGTTTGTAGTCACTTGATTCCCATGAAAAGCGCAACATCTCAAGTCAGTATTTAGCTAGGTTAAATGGCAGTTTTACAGGTTGATTATTATACTAAAACACGAACATGTTTACGTAGCCAACAATAACTTTTAACGAGGCTTTGGCCTCATCTCAATGTGCTTGATGGGTTTATACTTGCTGACACCCTTTTGATTTTTCATAATTTTCAGTTTTTTTGCAGATTTAAGCAAACGGCAAAATACTTGCGTCCTTTAAATTTTACCAGACCAGCCGAAGTGCTAAATGGTCAATAGCAAGAGCACATAACTGTTAGAGTCTGCTACTTTATATATTTATGGGATAAACAATCCAATTTAAATCTTGGTTAAACAGGGGTTCAACCACGCCCTGCATACAGGCTTAGCTAACACATTAGCATAGGCTTTGACTTGAACGTAACTAATTTGTAACACTTTGTTTAATCAGCTTGTTAAACACGTATTCCTTCTTACCTTATCATTGCGCATCCGAAGTATATCTTCTGCTGGGACATTTCTAGACTGTAAAAAGTGTTCCAAACCTTCATTCATTGCTGAACCTGAGCCCCTTATCGCCGTGTTTTGACCCGGAAGTACATGACTTCTAGCGGCAACAAAAAATATTGCGTTCCCTCGCAAAAAAATATTGCGTTCCCTCGCAAAACAATATTGCGTTCCTCGCAAAAATAATGCGTCCCCTCGCAAATATATATGTAACAAAAAAATCTCACTGTGACCCTTGGGGTAGAGTCTTACGCCCCGGCTCTGACCCGGAGTTTGGTAAATAACAAGCTAACTCTTCTATCTGTCGTTTCTTTTGTGTAATTACTGTGTAGCATTAGCATTAGCTATTTTCTATCGTTTTACGTGTACTTGCTGCAGTTGGAAGACTTTGGCCACAGAAACGGAGAACGTATGCTGTCGAGAAAGTCCGAAGGTGAATGTGTGTATTGTGTCATGAATTAGAGTTGCAAACTGGGGGAAAACAGATCGTCACTCAGATGTATGTAGGCAGGATTTATGCTTTTCGTAGCGCTGGAACTAAAGAAGTGGCGTTCAAAGCGAAGTGACACTAAACAGACGTGGTTACGGTTGAGCCAGAGGGCTTTACGCCGCTGCGCGCTCCCGGAGCCGCGGCTTAAAGGTTGAATGGAGGATTTCTCACTGATTTGAAAATCTGCGACTGTTAGTCCTTTTTTTGAAAAAGCGCATGCGCAGGTTCCCCCTCCCTCCCTCCCCGTTTCTCCTGACTGAACGCCTACCAAACCTCGTGAACGAGCACGTCCAGCAGCACTGCTCCATGCGCATTTGTTTACAAGACGATTGGTGTCGCTTTCTCACGACAACCTCCGCGAAGAAGATTTAAAAACTGTACCATTATAAATAAAAATTTACCATTACAAACTACTTTGAGTAACACATTAAAAAAAAAACAAAAAAACTTATGTTTTACTTCGTGTCTGCTAACCCATAAAAGTGCACGTTCCAATTAGTCTACAATAATACATTCCACATACAATAAGCTAAAAAAAAAAAGAGTCAGATAAACAGTTACCTGTCCAGCAGAAAGTCTGCAACGGAGGCATCAGTTGGAAGCCTGTTTTGCGCTTTCAATACTCGCCAGCGCGTAAACGATTCCCCCAGAATAACACGCGTTTTGTTTCTTTCCTCTGCAGACTTTCGTCTCTTCTGTGAAAGCTCGAAAACAGTCTTTCTCTTTCGTCCCTCAGCCATTTCGGTACTTCGCGGATGAAAGTTTAGACTTACAATGACGGAACGATTGCCGCTAACCTCCTGCTACATAAACACACTAGCATATCAACCACGCATGCGCGGCCAAGGGAGCGAGAGTTTCCCCTGGACAAGCCTGCGGGCGTGCACTAGCACGCAGAGAATGATTGACACCTGAGCGGACCAGTTATTTGTGCTACCCACGAGGAAATGAGATTCTGATTTGTTGCCCGAAATCCTCCATTCCACCTTTAAGTTCCGGGTCATCCGAGTGATGCCGCGTCATCTTAGTGAGGAGCCCCGTCTGCTGCTCACCCGAGGGGGAGGTGTTATTTACCTGCTCAGCTGTTTGCCCCGTCAGCTGAGACGGGCTCCGCTCTCTCTTTTTCTCTCTCACGCGGCGGAGCGGCTGGCACTGGATCGGAGGAAGAGCGCGGTCACCGGGCCTGACACACGGACTGTGGACCGGGTTTGGAGCAGGGACCGAGCGCCTCAACTCATGGACCGACAGCGCCCAGCTCTTCTTGTCCGGTGAAGGCGTTCCATTACCTTGCGCGGAGGTGCTGCCCCGGGAGCGCGCTTCGCAGCAGCTCAGCTTTGGTCTTCGTTTTGGGATTTTGAGATCTCAAAAACTATTTTTTCTTTTTTGGATTGTTGTGGAGCCCACGTCTTGGCCCCGGCGTATTTTTTGTTCAGCGCCATGAGGCAGAGGAATATGTCCATGGCCCGGGGGAGACGGGCGCGCGGCCGATGGACTAGGAGACATTAAAAGGGATGTATGAACTTTCGTGGATTTTTATGTTTGTTTGTGGAAAAGGACAAATTATACTTTGTGCTTTAAACAGATTGCATTTTGTCATTTTTTTGTTGGCTTTGAGATTCACAGGACATTACAGGCCATAAAAAAGTGAAGTCATTTACTCAGATGAATATTTGTGTTGGTAACATCACTCATTATGGGTGAGTGTTACAACCCCATATCAAGATAACAACAAAATTATATTATGACCCCGCCCTAAACCCTACTGTACAGCCGTGACAACGTCTGAACTTCACTCATTGCACTGAATGGAGTAGCAGTATATAGAGGTTGTTTGTGTGGGAGGGGTGATGCAGGGGGAAAAGCAGGAGGGTGAGAGGCGGGCTCTTCGTGTTGGCATGGGGCTTTATGTTGCACCTTACGCCGAAGCAAGTTCCTATGTTTGTGAATTTTTGATCACTGACAATGGCAATAAAGCGTTTCTGATTCTGACTTCCATTGTAAATCCCACTTCCACATCCAGCCCATAGCGGTCAGCACCAGATTGCAAACATGGCAGCCTGCCATGAGCACCTCCATCTGAGGGTGGCAGCCTTGCCCATTGTTTTGAACTGACTTTGAGCACCCTCTGGTGGTTATTTACAAGAACACAGCCTTTACATTAGAAAAGGTTGGAAGTACAAATAAAGCTATGGTAACCACGCTTTGAACGTACAAAATTTGACAAAAAATGTACATTACAGCAGTGGTTCCCAACCTTTTTCTCCCAGCGACCCATATTTTACCTGTTTACGTGGTTAGTGACCCAATCATCCTTCTCCTACCCAAGCTACTGTCTTTGAAGAAAAAATAGTTTGTTTTCTGGTTAATAAAGAATTCTTAAAATAATTAAGAAGTTAACATAACAATAATTATTATAAAATACTTTATATAAGCAATTAACATTCAATTCCCTAATTAGAATTTACAAAATCTAGTTCCGACCTCTTTTCTAAAAATTCCTAGGGACCCCCTCAGAATCTTTGGGGACCCAAATTGAGGTTAGGAATGACTGCATTAGAGGATACAGGATACAGATACAGGATTCAGATACTTGAGCTTGCCTCATATTCACCTTATTCCCAGAAGGTGCGGCAGGCGCCGCATCTTCTTTCCATTGTACAGTCCCGATTAAAAGTTAAAGACCAGTTAAATAAATGTCACATTTTGCATGGTTGGATCTTAAGAGGGATCCAAGTAGAGCTTCAATATTCAACAAGAAATGGGAGAGAGAAAAAAGTTTCAGTTAACATTTTATTGAAAACAACAATTAAACCGAAATAGGCTGCAGCAACTGATAAAAAAAATAAAAAAAATAGGACCACGTGCCTTTAAAAGTCTGACTCTGTGTAAAAATTTTGATTCAGTGTAATTTTCTGTCAGGTCACACTGTCATGACATTGCAACGGTGCAACAAAAAAACGTTCTCTTTTTGAGTGTGGCCTGGTTGAGCTTCATAAGCAGGGCTTCCCGCAGCACACCACCACTGCTGAGGTGGGACGCAGCAAGAATTTGGAATTTGGATTTCTAATTTCAATAGAACAAAAAAGTCAAATTGAAGACCCAAAAAAATGACACCAGCACTGAATCTTATTGGCTGTCCATCAGAACACTGGACGATCCTCGACCCAAATTAAGGCTGTTCCTGGTGCTGACTGGAGCCCAATAACCATCAGACGTCATCTGCAACTGAAGGGCTTTAAAAATAAAAATAAAAGGTCTTCAAAGGCCTCCTCTCCTTGAACGCCACAGAACTGCAGCTTGGACTTTACAAGAGACACCAAACATGGAACACTGAAAGGTGCAAGAAAGCTTTATTCTCTGATGAGAAAATATGGAAACCTTTATGGTCCTGATGATTTCCAATGTTACTGGCACGACAAGCAGATCTACCTGAGATGTTTTCTAAGTGCCACAGGGAGGGGGCGCCATAATGGTGTGCACAGAGCCAGCGGCTGTTTAACGCCCTGCACCACCTGAAGCTCCATTGTTCCACTGAAGGTAAAGGTTTTTCCTTAAGATCAGACCATGCAAAATGTGACTTTTGCCATTTATTCAACTGGTCTTAAACTTTTGATCGGGACTGTATCTACATGTATGAACAAATGTTCAAACTATTTTTTACAGGATAATAGTTCAGTTTTACACTAAATAATGTACTGTTTCTGAGCTAAAACTGCTGCGTTTCTGCTGGGGGCGGACAGCCTGTGCATACAAGGACCAAGACCTGCCTTATGTCCAGTAATACACTACAATCTACTTTATGTAACATTTAAGCGGCGAGACATTTTCCTAGTTCGCCATTTGCGTGAACCGTGTTTTTGGTCAAACCAGAAGTTTGTTTACTACAGGAGTGCAGATCTGTGGTAAAAAGAGGCAAAAGTGGAATAAGGTGAATAGATTTACATGCAAAACATGGTTGTTAGCGCAAGTACAAAGCATTCACACTGAATACACAATTTTCTCTTGAATTTTGAGACAGAAAGGGTCTTGTACTTGGGTCAATGCTGTTTCATTTTGCTTTATTTATATAAGATTAACATTATTGTAAAATATTTTCATGACATGTTCTAGTTCTAAGGAAAGTCACATAGTACTGGTTAATATCAGGTACAGGCAGATTGTCAAAATGTAAGTAGACAGTTAAAAAAAAAGCTAGAACTCTGCATCCCGACCTTACATCAAAATAAACTATTTCTGTTCTATTGTGTTCCAAATTCTGTTTTCATCTGAATGGCAAACAAATCCAATGATACATGAGACAGTTCACAAGACCTTAACCATTGAAATTGCAGACATAATTGTCGAACTTCTTTTCTTCTTTTGTGGGCGGGCAGGTCCAGTTTATTGAGAAATCAGAGCCAAGGTGACGTTTAAGCTGAATATAAATAATAGTTAGAAACAAAGCATTAATTTAGCAACCCAGTAAGTAAGAAGAGAGTTTGCACAGTACTCGAAGGAAACTTACCACTTTTTGGAAATCGTCATAAACAACAGGATCACACATATCAGCGGTAGTTTGGAGTCTTACTTTTGTCCTGACGTATGTTTTTATATCTAGATAAAAATGAAAACAGCTGAATTAATTATTTATTAGGTTAATTGTGCTGCATTACCCATCATACCTTCTAGTTTGAGCTTCTCTTTGCTGTTTGACTAAGCAAAAGGGCCTCTGAAATGTATACCGGACATTATACAATTGTGTGGTGACGGTGCAGATTTTACCATACCCATCACTATGGAGCTTGCCAGTCCGTCCCGCCCAAATGTAAGCCGTGGTTCCGTAAGTAAATTAGACATTAATTTTTGCAATAGGGATTTATAAGTTTAATGGCATGACGAAGGCTAAGGTATGTGGTAACTAATGTCCATAATGCGGTTGTTTTCAGGCCAAAAAATCCATGTAAAACTTAAAATTCGGCATAATGTTTTAATAACTTAGCAGTTTATAAGGTTTCAGAAACAGATTTTAAATAAAATTATAAGACTTATGCTCATTACTCACCACATTGCTAATTAGCTTTGAGTAAGCTTTCAAACATTTTAAATATATATATTTTTTGGAATCCCTATGGGAAAAAATTATGAAAAATTTACATCCAGAATCAAGGGGAGCCGGTCACTGGTAAGCTCCATTGGTACTTTAACAATAAACCACACACTATTTTCTAGTATAATTAACACCCTAACTCTGCCCATATCCCTGAACTTATTTGTGGTTTTAAAAAATAATGAAATCTCAGAGTGATACATAAAATGTCACATAGCCACTTTTAAAAAATACAAATATGTAAATGACAATCTGCTGCTTGTTATGGAAAAATGCCATTATGAAGAGGCGGGGCTTATCAGTTCTGCAGTTTTGAATAGAAAGTAAATAAACTTGTTTTTATTACTAAACTGCTTTAGATCAACAATGCAGTTTACAATGAACAAACTATAAAACTATGATCAAATTATGTTGTAGCTAAATATAACAATGTACCTGGAAAAACAATAAATACAGACAAAAAAAAAAAATCATAAAAAAAAGGAGTGCTGGTGAAAAAAAAAAACATTGATTCAAGCTTCTCTTTGGGAAATATGCTGAACCGCCACAGTAAACAATGTCAAAATTAATGCTTTTTATTTGGTTCCCATATTAAAATGATTGGGATAATATGTTTATTTCCAGGCTCTCAAGTTTTGATTAGGGATTAGAGCGAGATCATGTATCAAACGTATGTGAAAATCAGACTTATTCATGTATCATTTTAAATGGAAATCCTTGTGTCAAGGAGTAGGGGGTCAGGGGATTCCCCTCAGAAGCATTTTTTTTTCCCTGATATGAAACGTATATTGCTCTTTAACCAAATGTGCATGGCTCAAATGAAGAGGGCACGAGTATTAAAACGCCCATTTTCAGTTGCCAGCCAAAGGGCTGTCTACACGATACATTCCTTAATACATATAGAACCTGCCATGAATCCTTTTTTAAAATCTTATTATTATTATTTTACTTGGCGCGGTCCATGGCTGAGTAGAGCAACAGCCAACGTTTTTTTTTTTTTGCTTTTAACAGGCTGAAAGGTTATTTGTGAACATATGCTCAGAGTTAATACAAGCTGCCAAAAAAAACACCCTAAAGACACTAAATCCTTTACATTTGTGACAATAATAAGCGCATTCATTCATTCATTTTCTACCGCTTATTCCCGTAATAAGCGCAAATGTTTCAAAATTTGAGAAGATTTTTCATGTGTGCCGTGTGGAGGTGAAATATATGTGTCCCCGGTCAATATATGAGACTTGAGAGCCTTGTTTATTGCAGGCCCAGGCTGTGTGTGCAACTATTCTAAACCAGCCTCTCTTGGAAGGGTATATTTTACAAAGAGCTATGGTCAGAACAATCCACCTCAGATTTTACCTTTTTGACAGACAAATTTTCCCAGAAGTTCACAGGGTCCATCATTCCAGAAAAAGTTTGACAATTGAAAAGCACAGAATTCAGATCCCTGATTGTTTGGCTCCCCTTGATTCCATTTCCTGTAGGTACTGGGGCTGCCATTGGACCACCTCCAAGGGATCCGGTACAGGCCGATCCACACCCAGGTTGTTGTGGTCGGAAGAAGGTTAGTCACATTCTGGTTTTCAGCAGAAGTCTCGATCATGGCCAGGTCATGATAGTGCTGTCTGCAGTAGGACTGGGAGTCGGACCAGGTCTTCGGAGTGGTGATCAGAACATACTCTTTAAGGCCTGATGGTTGAACTGAGTTTACAAAGAATGAAAATGTTAGAAGCAAGATAAGTTCTAGTATTGTAAGATATAAAATACTGCATATCACAGTATCACAGTTGTTGATTTGGAGATATGCAAATGTTGAATATCAAGGATATTGCCTAAAATTTAAAAAAATAACCTTTACCTCAGAAAGAGACATATCTAAAGTAATTTATCTCCCAAATAAGTGTATAGTTTTATGTATTGTGTGATACCTCAACCTCAGCCAAGAGGCCTACAACACATTTTGGTTTGCCTGATAAGTCCAGAATGATAGCTCTCTATTTTTAAACAGATCGATATCTGGAGTCTGGTCACCGGTTTCATCTCCCCGAGTTCAGATTATCTGTCCATATTAAAACTAGCGTTGCTGTTTGCAACGAAATTATAAAGTACTGTAAGACACAATTCACTTTTATTTTAATCACATTATGATATTGTCACATTCCTTGATAAATCTGACCTCCTGTGTGTTTGTGCACACTGTGGTTACAGTTACTTTCCTCCTGCTCTGAAAAACAGACCGTTCTCCTTCTGAACTTTAAAAGTTTCCCTGCTTACAGCTCTGTGGACCCATGGGTTAGCATGCTTACACATGGGTCCGCAGAGCTTTATGCAGGAAAACTTTCAAAGTCCGATGCTTGGGTTTTGATTCGAGGTTCATTTTCAGTCAAATACCACCCGTAGCAGTCGAGCCTATGTGATATGCTTTACTGTGAATGATGTGGTGTGACTTTATGGCTTAAAGTCTATATGACAGGTTCTCATGTTTATCTAATTATGATTTAATTTGGTGCGAGGGCACCAGTGGGAAATATTTATCATAGTTTTACATCAGTCAAGTTTTAGTTTGTGAAGAAATTTAGCAAAATAAAAGTTTAAAATTAGAGAAGATAGTGCTGAGTTCTGAAGTGGAATCCCTCTGTGATGTACTCAGCCTCTTGTACCTCAGGGAGAGAGAGAGAGCGTGCGTGTGTGTAAGTGTGTGTGTGGGTGTGGGTGTGTGTGTGTGTGCGTGCGCGCGAATGTACGGGTATGTATTGGTGACTATCTGTGGGGTTTGGTTGTGTGGGGTCTGGTGGTTGTGGGGGAGGTTGGGAGGGAAACGACATGTGGGAATGTTTTTAATGCACTGTAAAGCACTTTGTGTTACATTTTATGTATGAAAAGCGCTATATAAATAAAATTTGATTGATTGATGATGTCATCAAAAAGCGACATACCATTAAAAACAGAGACAGTTAACACTCAACTGACACATTTTTCTGACAGTTTGAACAGTCATTCAACATAATAAAGGTATTATTCTTTGTCAGATACTGTGTAATTTAAATGGGTTCTGGCCCTTGTTTACACTGTGCTTGATAGGTGACAGTTGTGGAATTACCTCTAACTATGTCATATTTGCTGCCCGTGTCCAACCAGGAAGTTAACTTTGTAAACATTACCAAAAATGTCAAACTGGGAAGAAATGGGTAAAATGTTTAGTCAAATCTTTAATATAACGCTATCTACATTTTAGTTGAGTCATCAGCTAAAATGAGTCATCTAACCTGTCGTATTAACCTGACTTTAGCACCTGCAGCACAGGCTTGTGTTGAACAGACAGGCTAATGTTAAAGGACTTATTTCAATAGGTCTAATTACAAATCTAAAACAGAACCTAGTAACTTAATCAAGTGATTAAATGAAAATATATATATACCGTCGTATGAAAAAGTTTGGGCACCCCTGATCATTGTCAAGATTTTCCTTTATAAATCATTCGTTGTTCGGATCAGCAATTTCAGTTAAATATATCATATAGTAAACAAACACAGTGATATTTTAGAAGTGAAATTAAGTTTATAGGATTTCCCGAAAGTGTGCAATAATTACTTAAACAAAAGTAGGCAGGTGCATAAATGTGGGCACCCCAACAGAAATATGACATCAGTATTTAGTAGATCCTCCATTTGCAGAAATAACCACCTCTAAACGCTTCCTGTAGCTTTCAATGAGGGTATGAATTCTGGTTGAAGGTATTTTTGACCATTCTTCTTTACAAAACCTCTCCAGTTCAGTCAGGTTTGATGGTTTCCGAGCATGGACAGCCCGCTTTAAATCGCACCACAGGTTTTCAATAATATTCAGGTCTGGGGACTGAGATGGCCATTCCAGAATGTTGTACTTGTTCCTCTGCATAAATGCTTTAGTAGAATTTGAGCAGAGTTTAGGGCCATTGTCTTGTTGAAGTATCCAGCCCCGACGCAACTTCAACTTTGTCACTGATTCTTGAACATTGTATGCAAGAATCTGCTGATACTGACTGGAATCCGTTCGACCGTCAACTTTAAAAAGACTTCCAGTACCTGCACTGGCCACACAGGCCCACAGCAGGATCCATACAGGCCTACAGCATGATGGAATCTTGGAATGCTGTGTTCTTCTTCCGCCATGCATACCGTCCAAATAGCTCAATTTTAGTTTCATCAGTCCACAGCACCTTATTCCAAAATGAAGCTGGCTTGTCCAAATGTGCTTTAGCGTACCTCAAGCGACTGTTTGTGGCATTTGCGCAGAAAAGGCTTCTGTCGCATTACTCTCCCATACAGCATCTCCTGGTGCAAAGTGCGTTGAATGGTTGATCGATGCACAGTGACACCATCGTCCACCAGCGTCTGTGGAGCTGTCTGTAGGATGAGTTTGACTGTTCTCACCATCCTTCGCCACTGCTTATCTGAGATTTTTCTTGGCCTGCCACTCCGGGCCATAACTAGAACTGTGCCTGTGGTCTTCACTGTGTTCCTCACAGTGGAAACTGACAGCTGAAAACTCTGAGCTAGCTTTTTGTATCCTTCCTCTAAACCATGATGTTGAACAATCTTTGTTTTCAGGTCATTTGACAGCTCCCATGTTGCCACTCTTCAGAGAAGATGCAAAGAGGAGAACAACTTGCAACTGGCCACCTTGAATACCCTTTCTCATGATTGGCTTCACCCATGTATGTAGGTCATGGGTCAATGAGCTTACCAAACAAATGTTGTGTTCCAATAATTAGTACTAAAGGCATTAAAATCAATAAAACAAGGGTGCCCAAATGTATGCACCTGCCTACTTTTGTTTAAGTAATTATTGCACACTTTCTGTAAATCCTATAAACTTCAATTCACGTCTCAAAGTTCACTGTGTTTGTCTACTATATGACATATTTAACTGAAATTGCTGATTCGAACAACCAATGATTTATAGAGGAAAATCTTGAAAATGATCAGGCGTGCCCAAACTTTTTCACACGTCTGTATATATTAATTAAGTAAAGTATTACAGGCTAGGGATGTGCGATATACCATCATCGTGATAATATCTTAATAGTTGTTTTGGCGATATTCAAAATTAGTATAAGTAGTAATCTATTTTTTTGAATCTGATGCAGAAACTTTGAGCTGATGAAAATCAAAGAGAAAGAAAGGATTACAATGCTAACTTTTAAACAAATGTTCAAACTATTTTTACAGGATAATAGTTCAGTTTTGCACTAAACGATGTACTGTTTCTGAGGTAAAACTGATGCGTTTCTGCTGGGGTCGGAGATTCAGCCTATGCATACAATCTTCCTACCTACCTTATGTCCAGTAATACACTCACGGTAAAGAACAAATACAACCTTAAGTATGCTTTTGCTGTAAGCAAAAAGCAAGCAATGAAAATGTTACATAAATGGTCTAATAAAAGCCATGTGCAGTCCACAAACATCCTCCAAAGCATAATCCAACCTGCACGTCGTGCACAGAGCACGTATGGAGGTTAACAGTAGAGGAGGCAACATGAGGGAAGAAAGGGAAGAAAGCCATAAACCAGTGACTGTCAAACTTTGGTCCCTAGTGGTTCATGAGAAAATTACGAAATAATATTACATTATATTTCATTGTCCCTTAAATCAATACTTTTTGCATTTTGTTGAACTTTATTTGACATAGACATATAGTATAGAAATGAATTCTAGTAATTTCAACTCTTAATGAATCTGTTTCAGTACACAAGCAGGATATCCCGCTCATAAAATCCCTGCGCATCAATAATGCAGCTCTAACTTTGCTCATCCATCTCTAGAGAACGCTACAGGTGGCAAACTATAGAGGTTTTCTGTTGCATTTGTAAAAAACATGATTTAGACATTCGTAAGAAGTTGAAGCACTTTGACTTTGTCAGCTCAACAGTTTATAGCGTCAGCTGAATGGAGCTGGTGCTTTTCACTTTGAATGAGGCCGATTTTCGATTTGGTCCATGTGGAACCTGCTCCACACTTTGCCCCTCCCTTCTCCAAGTCTTTTTAAACTGTGGCGTGTACATTAGAGCTGCTCGTGCGCATCTCAAACTCGCTTTGGAGCGAGAGAGAGAGAGCAAGAGTGAGGAGTGAGTGACAACACAAGAGTCCTATTTGTTTCGAAATGAAAAAGGATTACTGTAAAGCCTACTGTAGGCAGCCTGTTTGTTTGCAGTTTAGCTGCTACACATATAGTTAATTCTGTCATTCAATCCAAACTGCCTGGTCAAGCTGGTGCCCCTCAGAACACGTGGGAGCGGCGGCCCTGTTGATCCGGCAGAGCTCAGATAGGCCTCGTGCTCATGGCAACAATGAGAGCACACGGGATGAGACTGTAGAGCACAGAGACAGACAAGGAGACACCAGGTGCACAGAGGAGTACACAGAGGAGGGAGAGGAGCAGGAGGAGGGGCAGGTGAGACACAGAGGAGGGAGACGAGGAGGAGCAGGTGAGACACAGAGGAGGGAGAGGAGCAGGAGGAGGGGCAGGTGAGACACAGAGGAGGGAGAGGAGCAGGAGGAGGAGCAGGTGAGACACAGAGGAGGGAGAGGAGCAGGAGGAGGTGCAGGTGAGACACAGAGGAGGGAGAGGAGCAGGAGGAGCAGGTAAGACACAGAGGAGGGAGAGGAGCAGGAGGAGGTGCAGGTGAGACACAGAGGAGGGAGAGGAGCAGGAGGAGGAGCAGGTGAGACACAGAGGAGGGAGAGGAGCAGGTAAAACAGAGGAGGGAGAGGAGCAGGAGGAGGAGCAGGTGAGACACAGAGGGAGAGAGAGGAGCAGGAGGAGGAGCAGGTGAGACACAGAGGAGGGAGAGGAGCAGGAGGAGGAGCAGGTGAGACACAGAGGAGGGAGAGGAGCAGAGGAGGGAGAGGAGCAGGTGAGACACAGAGGAGGGAGAGGAGCAGGAGGAGGAGCAGGTGAGACACAGAGGAGGGGGAGGAGCAGGTGAGACAGAGGAGGGAGAGGAGCAGGAGGAGGAGCAGGTGAGACACAGGAGGGAGAGGAGCAGGAGGAGGAGCAGGTGAGTCACAGAGGAGGCAGAGGAGGTGAGACAGAGAGTGTGTGGAATGATGTCTCCTGCCAGTGTTAGCTCTGTCTACAATTTACAATTTAATGCATCACAATTAGGAGAATAATGTTACTATTTGCAATTAAGTGCAATTAATGAGGGTCTGTTTTTAATGGTGATTCATCTTTTTTTACCAGATTCCCGCCACTATTCTAAATGATATCCAGTGGCGTGCGATCAGGTCAAGCAAGGCAAGCAGTGATTGACCAATAAAATATAAAATCACTGTATGTCAAAACTATGATTTAATTGTTCCAACAAATATTTAAATAAGCCCATGAAGCTTGGGTGGAAGCTACGGTGGGGCATCTGGAAGCTGCTGAGCGGTACTGCAGGTGGAAGCATGATTCCCACCAGTGCGCTCTCTGACCCTGTAACACTGAGGCCCAACCACACTCTCTGACATGGGCTTTTACAAGCGCAGAGGAGAGCAGCATGTTGTGCATGAGTACTGAGGATAAAGGATGGAATAAAACAACCAGAGACGTCTGCTGCTTGTCTGAGCGCGAACTGTACTTGTGCAGCAAGACGTCAACAACAGTACAAACTTTCAACAACTATCTTTTAGCGTCAAGTCATTGTTTGTAGCTGAGGCTATGTTCATGTTTGTAATGATTAGATGTTAGTTAGAAATACAGACATTCTTGTAATAACTTTGTGAGTTTGTGTGTCATGGAGGATCCAGACGAAGCGGTAGAACAGTGGAGTTAGCAGAGGAGCTTCTTCTCGGAGTGTTCGTCTATGACCGGAGGTTTTTTGAAGCTACAACAGCAATAAAGGAATAACGGGACTTTTACAGAGGAATGAGAGGATCTGTGGCTGTTTTGGACAAACTGCACTTCAGAGAAATAACAATGTTTCTTCAAGGAAGACAAAGCTTTGATCTGCATCATCTGGGAGTGACAGGTGAGTTTTATCACGGCTGGTTTAACGCAGGGCTGTTTTTAAAGTGACGTTTGAGGCACCTGATTCTTTACCATTGGTGTACCTGTCTGACCAGTGCACTTCTGTTGTGAGAATCTCTGCATAAATGTGCGTTTTGTGTTGTAAGAGCATTACGCACCTGTAATAGAGGTGTCACATATCATTTCTTTAAATGTTTTTAGTGCACAAAAAGACAATATTTGCCTACCGCAGGCTCAACTGCATATATAAGGCAAACAGGAGACATTTGTGATAGAGTTAGAGTTTACTCTGACAGTGTGTCAAATACATGTAAAATATTAATAATTTATGTAGGTTTAGGCTTGTTTCATTACAAAATTGTTTAGTTAGTAACTATATGTGTTTTGGCATTTGTCAGTAAATACACCTACAAAATTGCAATACAATTTGTAATATTTTTTTTTCTTTTTCTTTTTTTTTTTTTTCTTAACGGTAGCTTCCGCCTGGGCTCTCGCAGGGAGTAGACGCGAGTGTCTGCGCTCCCCGACTTTATAACTTCTACTGGGTAAACTGACCGAGAAATTTACCTCTGCTTAGTGACATTTGGCTCTGAAGTGTATGGTACACATTCAGCAGTAAATCATGTCGAAGAAAGGAAAGAAAGACGAGCAGGAGAGGGATGATGCGGCTAGCATTAGCACACTCACAGCTGTGCTAACGACTAAGCTAGCGGAATCTTAACTGTTGGCTGATATTAAAGAAACATACTCCAAATATGAGGCCAAACTGATCACTGTACAAGCCACTGTCGAGGACCATACAGAACGCATAGTTCAGCTGGAGCAGTCAGCGAACTCTACAAGTGTTGAGTTAGCCAAAATTCAAACCACGCTCTCGGCAGTAGTAGAGGACAATGCTAAGCTAAAGACTAGGCTAAAGGATCTTGAAGGCAGGAGCCGTCGCAACAATGTCCGAATTGTTGGGCTACCCGAAAACATTGAAGGCACTACGGCAACTGCTTTCCTTGTCATCATTACCCAACCCATTTGAGTGTCAGAAAGAAGCTTTTACCTTTATTAACTAACAAACTAGACTAACTTTATATTAAAATAACCGTTTACCAATTTTCGGTTAGCATAATTACAGTTGCAAGATTTTTTTTTTTTGTTAACGTCAATTCTAAATGAAACCAGGAGCAAAAACATCTTACCTGTGTAACAAAAGAAATGTAAAGTGTTGTCGCAGCTCTGATCAAGCCATCGCCCATTTTGTATAAAGACACACAATTGATTTCCATAATAATTGTTTGGTTCACCCGAGGCCCAGTTCTGGTACCCTCCAGGGCTGGTGATCCCAGTGGAAGACCATCTCCAGGAGTTTGAGTCAGAGGTCATCGCCCTCATCCATGAAGCAGAGTCATCGAACAGTCCGATCCAGGCCCAGGTGTTAGAAGGGATTTGTAACCTCTTGACATCCTCTTCATTTGTTAATGTTGCCAGATCTGTGTAGTGCTCTCTGCAGTACTGCCGAGCATTTCCCCAACTCATTTGTAAGTTGATATAGTGGTACTCAATCTCACATTGCACAAGGACGAACCCTGGTTATTTGGAACAAGCAGGAGTTTGATGTAAATTAGAATATCAACATTCAATAATCGTGTGGTTTAGTTTAAAAGAGAGATAACACACCTTAACACTATTAGATATGGAGTTGTCAAAAGTATTATAAATCAGATACTAATCAAAACTATAAATTATATTCTAACTAGATATTCATTTAAGCAAGTATCAACAGTTAAAAATCCCTTTTGTAGGAGTTTTAGAATGATCTTGAGCTTCATCAGCGCTAGTATAAGACCACAATGTAAAGAAAGTGCTCTTTAGTGTTGAAAATGTCAGTCTATCTAAAACTAAAAAGAATTTGTAAATCAAAATCAGAATTGAGAATTGAGTTAGAAATTTCAGTAACATGACAACGCTAATCAGTAATCAGATTTTTCTTTGTTTCTTATGAAAAGCAAAATAGCATGAATTGCAGCAACACTAAGAAGAAACTAGCTTTAAAAACACAGACTCAATAGTCTCAATTGACAATATTGATACTCTTTAGTTACGCAAAAATGAACCATAATAATAAGGTTTTGGAATCTTACCATAAATCAGGTAGCATGAGATAATCCCAGTATGCATGCTTAGCACAGTCAACACAGTATCAATTTCTGTACAAAATGTTAAAGTATTAATAAAGGTTATCAAATAATATGGTAAAATTGGCTATACTTACAATTAGAGAACCTTGAGTCAAAGAGTATATCTTCCTTATGTTAGATCTCGGAACTGCAGTGGCTGTTTTGTCCTTGTATTTGTTTGTTCATCGCATAAATCACTCTATGGAAACAGGCAGAACTGAGGTGGAACGCCTTCATTTATTTTAGTAAAAGGGTGAGGTTAATGCAGATAATCCCAGTACATCACTTTCGTAGAATCAGCCTATTACAAGTGGAACAAGTTGCAAATAGGGAACAAGCTGTGCTACCGTGTATTTTCCAATTTGACAGACGCATTTGCAGGAATTGAAATGTCTGCATGGAATTTCGTGTTAGTGACATTCTCTGTGAGGCAGCAGTTGGCAAAGCTAACCATTTCTCACAGTTAATACTTAATTAAACGGAAAATATAAAGAAATAACCAATTAAAATGTAAAATAAAGACGACCCTGTTATTTTTATTTATAGCTTTTTTTTTTACTTATTTTTTTATTTTACTTTGCATTGTTTTTATCTTCATTAATCTTCAAAATTATTATTAGTGTTATCATTAACCCACAAACACCCTCAGTTATAAACGAGATCATATTCAACAATCTCCAACTTGAAAAAATGCCCAGGAACGTCGTTCCAACTGGTAAATCATTCTTGTGAACTGGGAGCTGGTGTTTTTTCTGCGGAACGGAGACATGACGCAGTGGTGTACACATGCTCATTTACTTTTAATACATTCTACACCTCGCGGAAGACGTGCAGGTGATGCATTGGACGGAGTTGGTGTAAATGAGTCGTAAGAAGAGCAAAATTGTAATAGAGTAAAAAGCTCTATTCACATAGTACTATCGAACATCTGTCAAAAGTCAATTACTCCACTTTTTCTGTGTTTTAATTTGAGCATTTACGTGGGATAAGAAATATCGGTAATTAACTTGTTTGTACGGCCACGTTTATATGTTATGTAAGTTATAAAAAAAATAGTCTGAAATTAGCTTGGCTACATAGAAAGACATCATCCAGTGACAGAGTGAGGAGTTTAACAGTTGTGTGTTTATTTTTAATCTATAATTGCTTTCTAAACTGAGCCACATCTCTCCCTTGCCTCGTTTGACACTGACGCCGTCACCTGTCGCAGTCATTTAAATAAATGTAAAGCACACAGACCTTCATCACAAACAACTGCAGAGAATTCTTTCTACGACAATGACAATTATATGAGTTTATCAGTTTAGTTTGACATAGCCTCACATTGGCCCATTTTGGCTTAACTTTCAGCAGATTTAGCCTATTTTGAGACCTCGCGCACTCACACACCGTGTCCGCTTACAGATGTCTTTTAATGAAACACAACACTGTGTTTCTTTGAGATTTGGAGCAGATAGATACAGTTTAGCGCTGAAGCACAATGGAAACTCAACTTGTGAGCACTAGTTTGGTTGTTGATCAGCTGGAAGTGTGTGGACAGATTACAGTGAATCAAAAGACTGTAGTTTAACTTCTGGGTGAAGTTCTGTACAACAGCAGTTGTGGACAGCGCGGTGGAAACATTGGAAACATTGGAAACTGGTTTGTTGGCCCTGTCTCCAGCGCAGTATAATGGCCCAGGTCCCATGAGCACGGTTCACCACTGGCTCTTGCTTTAAAACTTCAGAATAAGCGAGCAAGCGAACTGTACTTCGTCCATCTTCGATTTACTGTATAATGTTATTTATGACATTTCATGAGTTATATCTGATTTATATTTGAAATAAGTTGGGAAAAGATCATTTCATTGCAATGGCAGTTTCCTCTGTAAAGAAAGTTTACAATCTCCCAGTTTTAGGCTGACCCTGAATGCACCATCTAGGCGTGGATCAGATCTGTGTAAAGATCGTGTCAAAAGTCTGTGTGTGCAGCTGAAAGTGTGTCCATGTGTAACTACTGATCTGTAAGTGAGAAATCAGTGTTGTGCATCTGTAGAGCCAGATTCTGTGTCCGTAGATCCAGTCGTCGAGGCCCCTGCCTTTGACTGCCGCCCAGATGTCTTTGCACTGGCCCCTTACGGCTCCTCTTGCAGGTGGGTCCATGGGAGGACAGCCCCACGTTGCTCCTTCAGGCTGTCCCCAGCCAGGCCCCGTGGGGAAAAGCCCAGCCACTAGGCGCTCGCCGTCGAGCACCCACCCCAGGTCTGGCTCCGGGGTGGGGCCCCGGTGACGCCAATCCGAGCAATGTACTCGACCTCATTGGCAAACTGTTCATAAGGGGCTTCTGAACCGCTCTTGGTCTGATCCATCACCCAGGACCTGTTTGCCATGGGTGACCTACCAGGGGCATGAAACGCTGAACAACATACGGGTACTCAAACCCCTCCACCACGTTAAGGTGGCTGTTCAAGGAGGGGGTTGTTCTACTGGGGTGACTTCAACGCCAACGTGGGCAACGACAATGAGGAGGAACGGTCCCCCTGATCTGAACACCAGCGGTGTTCCAGATAGGAAAAAAAAGTGCCGCTCTCTTCCATGCCTGGGTTCACTTTGTACAGGTGAAGAGAAAGGATTTCATCACCTCCTCCGTGACCACCAGTTCCATGATCTGTGGTGCCCATTACAGGACAGAGTATTATCTAAGCAGCAATTTGATGGCCATGGAGATGGGCTTCAAAAGCCGAAAAAACGTGAGGTTAATCAACGGCACCATACCCTCCGTTAATACTGCGTCTTTGACTGCTAGCGCTGGTGCTGCTGCTACCGCTGGGAGATAAACATCATTTTCAAAAAAACTCTTTCAGTAAGTAGTGTGTTTCTAGATACCATTTCAACTATATCTTTGGCATGCTAGAAAGCATTGTGTTGGAGCGATATTTTTTTTTTCACTATTAGCTGGCTTTGGCTGCTCTTTGCAAGCTAACAAAAAAGTTAGCATTTTGATTAGCTGCAGCTAGCTTGTATTTCAGCCTCTTTCTAGTGACAGCTGTGGTGTCTGAATCAACCCCCCTTTGCTGCTCCTGAGTCTCTGCTACAGGACAGCGTCAGTGTATGATCTGGGGGTTTTCTGT
This sequence comes from Rhinogobius similis, assembly GCA_019453435.1. Lineage (NCBI taxonomy): Eukaryota > Metazoa > Chordata > Actinopteri > Gobiiformes > Gobiidae > Rhinogobius > Rhinogobius similis. The sequence goes on along the minus strand of CM033624.1, from coordinate 8,255,650 downwards.
ATACTGATATTTTTATGCAGATATTTTTATGTCCGACCTGCCAGGTCCATTAGGCTGAAGTAACAACTATTTATATGAATTAAAGTCACGGTCTTTGTTGTGAAAGGCCTTTTGACTTGTGTTATAGAGTCTGTATAGTTGACATAGTCAACAAGTCATGATTAGTCGATTTATCGTTGCAGCCCTAATTATTCTTCCAGTAACGTGACCTTTCAGCAGTGTGTTTCTGTAGTGCATGGTTGTTATTCTGTCTCAGGCATTGTGCATAAACATTTTTGAAAGATCACTCGAGTAATTATTTATATGAGCTATCTCTCCAGCAGGAACATCCATATTGACGAGAGAATAATCTTGTTGCGCACAATAACTGTGCTCTCAGCCAATCATAACGGAAAAAACACAGCCCTTCTCAATGCTTTTTACAAGGTATTTATCATCCTGCTCACGGGAAAAGTAATGAAAATGACACGTGGGACTCATGTAACATTGTCAGTCTGTACCCCAGACCCCTTTTATGTGTCTGCAGTGATGACCCGCAGCCGTCCCGGTACGAGGCCTTTGAGCCCTCAGCGATCTCACACGATCTGTAGGTCAGAGCCAATTTCCACGTAGCGCAAAACAAATAAAGGGGAATTAAATCATGAAACCATGCTCAGAGGCTGTATTTCAAAATTTGTTGATAGCCCAACTTGAAAAAAAAAAAAAAACATCACATGATGTTATTCTGGTCTGAGAATTTGAACCCATGACCTCCTTATTGAGAAGCAAGAGCTCTAGCTGCTATGCCATCACGCACCTTCATTCATTCATTCATTCATTCATTTTCTACCACTTATTCCCGTTCCCGGTCACAGGTGACTGGAGCCTATCCCAGTGACTTTGGGCCTTAGGCGGGGTACACCCAGGACAGTGGGCAACTCGTCGCAGGGCTGACACAGAGAGACAGAGACAAGGACAGACAACCATTCACTCTCACATTCATTCATTATGGGCAATATAGAGTTTCCAATTAACCTGAACACAGTCATGTCTTTGGACGGTGGGAGGAAGCCGGAGAACAAGGAGAGAATCCACGGTAACACGGGGAGGACATGCAGACTCCACCCAGAGAGATCGTGTGATGTTGGGGTGGTCCGGGATTCGAACCCACGATCTCCTTAATGGGAGGCAGAAGCTCTAGCCGCTCTTTTTTCATGAAGAAATCAGGTCTTCCAACGTATCAAATTTCTTGCCCAACTTGAAGCTTCCTTTTTAGGCAAAATATTGGAGATTTTTTTAAATCAATTATATCCTTTTTTTAATGCTCAGGCAATTGTGAAGTTTTTGAGATTTTTCCTTTTTTGGCTAAAATATTAGGTGGACAAGAGGTCTTTGTCAATCGCATCCTTTTCTTAAATGCACAGCCAAAAATTGGGGGAAAAGTGTTTTTTTGTTTTTTTTTAATGCACATGGTATTTTATAAAGTCAATTTAAAATTATTTTTAGCCAATTTTTTTTTACTTTTTTTTTATTACAATGAAATCAGTTCAAAGCCAGATCAAAAAGATGCATTTTAGCAAGGATTTAGAGTATAAGTAGCATAAAGACTGAAAACTAATGAGAGACTGAGACTGCATCTCCAAGAGGCAGGACTTATTTGGTTTAAGCAAATAAGAAAGTCATCACTCAACGTGACGGACAAAACAGGAAGTCAAAGAAAAGAGAGGATTCACTCCTCCCTGTATCCAAGTGAATGTTTTTCAAAATAAAGCATGCATTCAAATGAGGAGAGAAAAAAAGAAGAGAAAAATAGGAAAAATAAGACACATTTTCCCTGCTGGGTTACATATGGGTTTAGTTATACTTTATTGAACAAAAGAAAAGTGACAAAATTCACTGCAAAAAATAAATATCTAGATGAATTAAAATGTCTTGCTTTCAGGATATTAATCTTAATTTCAGATGTTTTTACTAGCTGAGATTAGTTGTTTTTTTATGGAACTAGATTATTTTACTTGTTACAAAACATTACTGACTTGTTTCAATACATACTTACTTCAAGTCAAATCATCTGCCAGTGGGTTAAGATTATTTTTCTTACCCCATTGGCAAATTAATTTTCTTACTTAAATATAAATTATTGCATTATCAGTCAGAAACACCTTGAAACCAGTGAAATATTCTGCATCACATAAGAAATTAAATCTCATTGAGTAAAATATTCTCAAATCCAGATAAAAATTTGCTTGGCCTCCATTCTATTCTCCATGTATTATCCAGTACTGTTGATTAGTCTGAAGATGCCGCCACATAATTTGACTTCAGCGGGGCGGGACAATCATGCGTCAATCAGACAAATGGCGGACGTGACGACAGCACCACGAAAGTACGGTTTATGCACGAAAGGCAGCAGAGAGCTGTGGCTGTCAGTCCAAATGTCGCTTCCTCTGGCTGTGGTTTTAACAACATGTCCTGGTCTTTTAAAACAGAGAAGCCCCAAACATCTTCTCTGTCGTGGACGCCATCTTGCTTGTTATTGCTCGTAATCGCGGTACACGGATGTGACGTTCTCCTCTCACGGCTCTGATTGGCTTGGTTGCCGCAAAATAGAGGAAGTAGGGGGTTTAGCGATCATGCCCATACCCACTTTCTTTTGAAGGATATTGAAAGATAGTGGGAATGGCTGTTCAGGCTAAATAAAACTAGTCAATTCAAGTCATTTTAAGCAAGGCTAGTGCTACACTTTTTGCTTGGTCCCTCCATTAGCACAAAGTAAAGATAGATATATACTGAACAATGAAGAGTTAGTTAGTTAGTTAGTTAGTTAGTTAGTTAGTTAGTTAGTTAGTTAGTTAGTTAGTTAGTTAGTTAGTTAGTTAGTTAGTTAGTTAGTTAGTTAGTTAGTATCATGACAGGCGTATTTCACACACATTGACACAATCCTATTAAAACTGTAAACACACCAACCTCTGGGCTTTCTCCCTGTCCTTCCTGCAGAGCCCTTAGCGTCACTGATCACTTTGCCTCAATAAACCCTTTTGACTTAATATTTCAGATTCATTGTCCTCTTTGACGTTTACATCAGAAATGAACATCTTCACAATAATATGTCACAGAAGTAAATCTAGTCAGCACAGTTGTACATTTTGCTTTCATCTTGTCACACCCTGATACTACAGTAAATTACAGTAAATTAAATGCCAAAAAAAAAAAATCAAACATTATTGACAAACATGAATATTTCCAGTGATGTCCAGATGTTAACAATTCACTGCTGTGACTCTCTTCCGACTTGTTTTACTGGTGACTTTTTCCAACTGACTTTTACATCAGAAGGTCCAAGGGTTCTGAACATTGCGGTGACCTGAAATAGAAAGATTTAAAAAAAAGTGTTATTTTAAAATGTGAAACTAGAATAATAGGCGTGTAATAGCTAATCCAATCTCAGTCTTAAGTTTTAGCAAAAGTGCAGTTTCAGGGCAGTGCTATACTATATTTGAGTCTACTTCTACTGAGTGACTGAATATGTTGTGCTACGTAGCACACACATCCTTACCAGGGCTATGAAACATATATAAATACACTGTATATGTGTATTTTAAATTATACTTAAAGGGATTGTACTTTTTTTTGGGGGGGGGGGGATGAAATAAAATCTGTATTGTCCCATTACAGCTATTCGGCAGGCTGCAGTGACCACAAAATACTAACATGTTGCATCACTAATTTTGGGCTGGTTTTATTTGGTGGACCTGGCAACACTGGCTGTTAGCATGCTAATGTTTGTTAGCTTAACCAAAAGTCACTCTTACCTCAGAGAGAGAAACTCATTATGGTGAATATTTAGGATGCTCAGAATGCATTGAATAAGTGAGCAATACATGTGGAGTTTATTATTAACTGGTTCTGTTTTTCACATTTTTAAAACAGGTACAACACTTTAAAATTACAATACAAGTCAACCAACCACTCATATTAAAGAAATTTTACTGCAAACACTGGGTTGCCATGGAGCATTAAAAAGCATTCAATTCAATCCCCACAGGCATTTGATCTAAAACTATATATATTAAAAAAAAACCATCAGAACAATAAAATAAAAATAGGAGCAAATCAATATCACAGTCCGTGTCTCCCAGAGCCTCTGTATGAGCCAATCAGAAGTGTGTGTCTGTGACATCCAAATTGAATCTCAGATGTACTGGATTTATTGAATTTAGATGTTAATAGCTTTGATCAAATCATCTAAAAAGTAAAAGCTAGGGTTCAAAATATACGTTTGCATGCTCTATATTTTATGTAAATTTTCTTTTTTAACATTACACAGTAGTTTATTATATTCTGCTCATTCTGCTGCTAAATAGAATGGTTATAGGCTAGTAGTTTTGACATGATAAAAGCATAAATTGTTTTGACGTTGATTATGGCATTAAAAATGTTGAAATGCAGTAAAAAGCATTATATTTGATTTGCTAAAACCTGCATAAATCCTGAAACAAAAAAGGGACTGAAAAGTGTGAGTAACTGTACCTTGTCTGGAACTTGAGCATTAGTGGCTGCATTGGTGAGGTTTCAGTTTACCACAGTTGTTTGTGTTTTTAATGCTGGATGTAAATTAAATGGGTTATTATATTGAAATACGTCAAATTGCACTTTTTACCTTTTTGGCAGATAACTTGATGCACATGGTGCATCCAACCAATTATGTGCCGTATTAGAATATTCCATAACACAGTGCTCAATATTTAGCTTGTTGTCTGGTTCTTCACTGATCCAGATTTTGAAGAGGCTGATGCGGTTGTCGGACCACCTGAAGGGCTCTCTGTAGAGGCCGATCCACACCCAGAATGTACCGATCATATTTGCGATTGTGGTGAGTTCAGACAAATTTTCTATGACGGCAAGGTCTACATGATACGTCCTGCAGTAGTTTCTTGCTTCACTCCAATTTCGAAAAGAATCCACCAAAATGTATTGTTTGGATCCTGGTTGAAGTGAACCTGAATTTAAAACCATAACAAGATTGTCATTAGAAACAAATCATTTCTTGTTTGGAATCTGCAGTGGTGATTGTAGAAGACAATGGCTCCTCTCGACGTGGAGGAGCAGCGGCTCTACTCCGAGTTTCTCCCGTGTGACTGAGCTCCTCACCCTATCTCTAACGCCTAGTGTACACTGAGTCCAGTCCGGTCGTGGTCCGGGACCCACGCGGGTCTCTTGCAGACGCCTGTCACACCAGCTCCGGTTAACTGCGGTCCGTTTTTGACGAAAGCCACGTAGATTCACGTGGTTTCGCGCAAGAGCACTCGTCAAATGACATGAAAGCCGCACCAGACCGCTGCGGCGTCCGGCAAAAATAGACTTCTTGCGGATTCTTTCCGGAGACCCGCGCGGCTGCCGGACCCACGGCCGCAGAGCTCCGAGGTCGGTGTGACAGGGCGCATTGATTTTAAGCACTTTCTAAGTCTAAGTCCGGAGCCGGACCGGAGTCGGTGTGCATCAGGCGTAAGGGAGCGCCCAGCCACCTGGCGGAGGAAGCTCATTTCGACCACTTGTGTCGGTGATCTTGTCCTTTCGGTCATTACCCACAGCTCATGACCATAGGTGAGGGTAGGAACATAGATTGACCGGTAAATCGAGAGCCATGAGGAAGACCCCAAGATACTTGAACTCCTCCACTTGGGACTCTCCACTCACCTGGAGAGAGCAAGCCACCTTTGGCTGGGTGAGTGGAGAGTCCCAAGTGTGCGCCTTCTCTGTGTGTGTGCCTCCCTCTTTGTGTGCGCCTCCTCCTCCCTGTGTGTGCACCTCCCTCTGTGTGTGCGTCTCCTCTATGTGTGCACCTCCCTCTGTGTGTGCGCCTCCTCTGTGTGTGCACCTCCCTCTGTGTGTGCACCTCCCTCTGTGTGTGCACCTCCCTCTGTGTGTGCACCTCCCTCTGTGTGTGCGCCTCCTCTGTGTGTGCACCTCCCTCTGTGTGTGCGCCTCCTCTGTGTGTGCACCTCCCTCTGTGTGTGCGCCTCCTCTGTGTGTGCACGTGTGTTTGCTGCACGACAGTGTGGAGAGGAGGACAGGAGTGGACAGAAAAGGCTTTTAGTGTAAAATGTAGTAAAATGAGTGCACAGCTCCTCTGCCCTGTGTTTAGAGCAGAATCAGATGTGATAAAGCCTGGACTCTGCTCAGGCTCTGGGTCTGTGTGATTAAAGGTGCTGTGACCAGTTCCACTAAAGCGATAAAAGCTATATGCACTATATATATATATATATATATATATATATATATATATATATATATATATATATATATATATATATACATACACATATCATAGGCGTTAAGGAGTGAGATATTTTATATTTACCATGCACACGTCCCCAAGAGTGTCTGGCTTACCTTAATCCGGTGTCGCCAGCCCTGCAGACCTTAACCAGGAGGCGCCTTAACCCACAGGTCCGGAAGTACGCAGTGCGCGGACTGAAAGACTTCAAAGTACACCGTTATTGTATTTATTTATTTATAAAGTACGCCGTTATTGTATTTATTTATTTATATATAAAATATAGATACATATACAATTTAACGCAATTGTTTATTATTGTTTTATTTTTATTTTTTTTAATCAGAAAACAGTGAAACTGAATGAAAGAGTGGCAACTTATAGAAATATTAATAACTGAACATTATTTTGAAGAAACGTCAAATTAAAATACAGGCGGCGTTGTCTTCATATTTTCAGATGGCTGAGCCTTTGTAACCACGGGTATTTCTTTCATTAACATTAAATCTCCCAAAATTCTGATCCAAAAAATTCTGACCCACAAACAACCATGTTTTTATTTGTCACAAATCACAAAATAGAACGTTATAAACCCAATACAAAAAAACAATATTGAAAGAACTTTAAACTAAGATTAAACTGTACATTCATTCATCAACATGACATTCACAAAACACCATAAGGCCTCTACGATCAACCACTTCCTCACAGAATGTCCACATATCTTCCGCACAACAAAAAGTGAACTTAAACGGCTCAAACACCTCCTCATGTTCTTCACTGCCCAAATCCAGTCCACGTTTGCTGAAGAGGACAATCGAATTTCCAGCCTCTGTCACCTCATTCTCCTCCCATTCCAACACAGGCGGAAAGTATACTCTGTGCTTGAAAAGAGATGGGTTGTTTTTGGCCCAGGTTGCAGCCATTCTGCAGTCTGTTATTAATTTTTTTGGTAGATGCTCCTAAAATCACAATAACATATAATACAATAACATATAATATTTTAAATTGTTTGTTTACATAATGTAAAACATTTTACCTCTGTGGCATCCACTCCCTCTGCGGCGTCCATCGTGACCGTCTCTTCCGCGGCGTCTATCGTGACTGTCTCCTCCGCGGCGTCCATCGTGACTGTCTCCTCCGCGGCGTCCATCGTGACTGTCTCCGCCATAGCGTCTTGCGCTTTTTAAGCCTGAAAACTGGCTCCATTTCTTCTCAAAGCAATGCCCTTGCCTCCTCGGTCCAGTGGGCAAATGGCTTTCCATGGCTTAGTAAAAGAACAGTTAGATGACAGAATATATTTTGAAAATATTAAATTGAAATTAAAGTATTTGAATAAGTAGTTACCTTCCAAGTTCGAATGTTTCATGCAGCAAGTAACACCTCCATTTTCTCAGGGTTGGCATGTTCACCTTCAAATCCAACAGGTTACAGAACACATTCAAATTAAACCAAATCAATTAATAGTAAAATAATAAGTTAAAAAGGTTTTACTTACAATAGGGATGTCAAATACTGTGTACAGAGCGTACTATTAGGACGATTGTTTTGTTAATAACAAAGTTAAATTGATTGAAAAATCAGCCTATCCTATGCCATACCATCAAAACAAATATTCCACAATCATTGCCATATGGTTGCCTTGGAAACCCCTACAAAATCAAGATAAAAATTTGAAAGAGCTTTCCTTTTTTCTTTGTTTTTCTTCTTATGATTTTTTGGCCATTACCTGTATTTCTAATCCGGTCCTCTCTCTCCATTGATTTCCTGGCAGTAGTGACTGGCAAAAATGGTCCTGCAATTTACATAGCAGACTGAGTGACATGTAAGACTTTTATGCAACATGCATTACGTAAATAGGTGTTGAGAACTTGAACACCATGTGAAATTATGGCTTTTTAGGATGCCACTGGAATACAATTAGTCACTGCAAATGTCAATTATCAGCCAATTAACCTTCAAGAAATACACATCAGAAATACATTTAATTTCAAAAGGTTAAGCATAAAAGGCCCTTATAATACAGATCTGAACGTGATCTGAACAATGCAATAACCTCTTTGCAGAACAACAAAAGAACAGGAACACATTTTTTTTTTATTTAAAAGGTGACCTCAGGACTTCTCTCATAGCCGGATCACCAAATCCAAACTGTGCAGTTGCACATTTGGAGTCCAGAAACAATACTTCTTTCTGGTCTGGCTTCAAAACCTATATTTATGTTTCATTAATATTTACATAGTTACATTATTTAAGATGTAACACATTATAGAATGTTTTTTACAAATACATAAATACCTTTCAAGTGCAATGCAAAATACTCACAGACAACATGAAATGACCTGGCTTCCAAATTGGAACAACAATGGCGTCTTTCTGGTGAGCATCACTCTAATATTGCAGATAAAAATATGATTAAGTGTACTCTTTTTGAAAACTAATCTTTTCATTTGACACTTGCAGGTAGGGTCAACAGAGGGTTGCACTTGGACAGTTGGCGTCAAGTTGCAACAACATAAAAATCCACATAAAAAATGTTCTTTCCCTGTAAATTGGAAACAAACAATATATTTTTGCATACAATCAATAGTTCTGTATTTTACCTTTGCTTGTGCCAGTTTTTCTATTAACTCAAGGCAGGAATTTCCAATCCGTAAATCCCAATAAATAAAATAAAACAAGAAATAAATTCCAATTCGTGCATGGCAATCCATAAAACAATAATACTTGTTTAGGCGTGTCACGGCTCAAGGTTGGAACCCAAACGCAGACACAAGTCAGGTTGTAAAAATATGGATTTATTGTAACAAGAAGATGGGACTTTCCGAGCTGGAGTTAACTGGAGCAAGCTGGAACAGGACTGGTGGTGGCAGGACTGGGACCGGAGCAGACTGGAGCTGGAACAGGACTGGTGGTGGCAGGACTGGGACCGGAGCAGACTGGAGCTGGAGCAAGACAGGTGGTTGCAGAACGAGGATTGGAAGTAGTAATACGATCTGGCACCGAGGAGCTGGCAGGAGAGGCTTTTGTAGCCAGTTGATTGCAGAGTACTGGCAGCTGGGTTGATGCAGACGAGGCTCCTGCACACCTGTCCCCACTGTGGGAATCAGAAGGGGAGGAGACAGAGGCAGGCTCTCCAGGAGAAGCAGGGGAGGGTTGGGCTGCTGGAGGAGCTGTAGCAGGGGAGGGTTGGGCTGCTGGTGGAGCTGTGACAGTACCCCTCCCTCTACGGACGCCACCCGGCGGACAACCCCGCTTCTCCGGATGAAGGCGGTAGAACTCACGTATCAAGGAGGGGTCAAGAATGTTCCTGCGGGGCACCCAACACCGCTCTTCAGGGCCGTAGCCCTCCCAATCCACCAAAAACTGCAAACCGCGACCACGACGCCGGACATCCAGGATCCGTCGCACAGTGTAGGCAGGGAGGTCATCAACCAACCTGGGAGGAGGCGGGGGCGGACAGGGAGGGAACAAGGAACTGGACCGGACAGGTTTGATCAAGGACACATGAAAAGTAGGATGAATCTTAAGGGAAGCGGGAAGCTTGAGACGTACCGCAGAGGGATTAACCACCTGCTCCACCTCAAAAGGTCCAATGAACCGCGGCGACAACTTCTTGGATTCAACTTTAAGAGGTAGGTCCTTAGTGGAAAGCCAAACCTTCTGCCCAGGTGAGTAAGTCGGAGCCAGCGTGCGGTGACGGTCAGCTTGAGACTTTGATCTGGCAGAGGCACGTTCAAGAGCCACACGGGCCTTCCTCCAGGCTTGATGACAACGGCGAAGGTGATCTTGGACCGAAGGGACAGACAACTCTCGTTCCTGATCTGCAAACAGGGGTGGTTGGTAACCATAACAACATTCAAAAGGGGACATGCCCAGAGAGGAGTTAGACAGGGTGTTATGGGCGTATTCCACCCAGGGGAGATGACTACTCCAGCTGGATGGGTTGGCAGAGGACACACAGCGAAGCGCCACCTCCATCTGCTGGTTGGTCCGCTCTGTCTGACCGTTCGTCTGAGGGTGATAGCCAGAGGAGAGACTAACATTAATATTCAAAGCAGAACAGAAAGCTCTCCATACCTGAGAGGTGAACTGGGGACCTCTGTCGGACACTATGTCAGAGGGAATACCATGTAGCCGGAATACATGGTTTACCAGCAAGTCCGCGGTTTCTCGGGAAGAAGGTAGTTTAGGGAGGGGAACAAAATGAGCAGCCTTGGAAAACCTATCCACAATGGTGAGAACCACAGAATGTCCATTGGATGGGGGAAGACCGGTTACGAAATCCAAAGCAATGTGGGACCAAGGACGATTGGGAATGGGTAACGGTTGCAACAATCCAGCAGAAGGCCTATTAGAGGTCTTGTTCTGGGAACAGACTGAGCACGCAGAAATAAAGTCTCTGGTGTCTTTGTCCATAGTGGGCCACCAAAACTTGCTCCTTAGAACAGTTAGAGTGCGGTTAATTCCCGGGTGACATGTCAGACGAGTGCAATGGGCCCATTGAAGAACATCGGAACGGACTTGATCAGGGACGAACAGGGAATTAGGGGGCCCCGTGCCAGGGTCTGGGTGCTCACGTTGGGCCTGTCTGACACGGGACTCGATTTCCCAGGTAATAGTTGCCACAATTCGGGACTGAGGCAGAATTAAATCACCCTCTGGAGCAGTGTCACTTGCAGAAAAGACTCGGGACAGGGCATCTGGCTTCAAATTCTTAGAACCGGGGCGATATGTCAATGAAAAATTGAAACGGTCAAAAAATAGGGCCCACCTGGCTTGCCTGGAGTTGAGTCGCTTTGCAGTCTGGATATAAGTCAAATTCTTATGATCAGACCAGACGACGAATGGGTGAGTCGCTCCCTCGAGCCAGTGACGCCACTCCTCCAGGGCAAGTTTAATCGCCAGGAGCTCTCGGTTGCCGATATCATAGTTTTTCTCTGCGGATGAAAGCTTTCGAGAAAAATATGCACAGGGATGCAACCTATGATCAGAGGGAGATCGTTGGGAGAGTACAGCCCCTACCCCAGAATCCGAGGCGTCAACTTCAACAACAAACTGCAACTCAGGATTGGGCTGGATCAGCACAGGGGCAGTGGTAAACCGATGCTTTAACTCCTTAAATGCAGTTTCCGCCTCAGGAGTCCATGCAAATGGGTGAGAAGTGGAGGTGAGGGCTGTTAAGGGGGCAATGCGACTGAAGTTGCGTATAAACCTTCTGTAGAAATTGGCAAATCCTAGGAAGCGTTGCAACTCTTTACGACTGGTGGGGGATGGCCAATCACGGACTGCGATGAGCTTCTCAGGGTCCATTTGCACTTGCCCCTGAGCAATGACGTACCCTAGGAACGAGACAGAGGAGGCATGAAACTGACACTTCTCAGCCTTAACAAACAACTTGTTTTCCAGGAGTCTTTGGAGAACCTTACGGACATGAAGTTGGTGGGTTTCGAGATCCTTTGAGAAAATCAGAATGTCATCGATATAGACAAAAACAAATCTTCCAATCATGTCCCGTAAAACATCATTTACAAGGTTTTGGAAAACGGCTGGGGCATTAGTCAGACCAAAAGGCATCACCAAGTATTCAAAATGACCAAGTGGGGTATTGAAGGCTGTCTTCCACTCATCTCCCTCTCGTATACGCACGAGATGGTAGGCATTACGGAGATCTAGCTTTGTGAAGATAGTGGAACCACAGAGAGGAGTGAAGGCGGAGCTGATTAATGGAAGTGGGTATTTAGGTCATGATAAACTGGTGGAACCGTCGACAGGTCAGGCGGATCTGGGATAGAAGGAGACTTGGAAAAAACAGGAGATAGGGCAGACTGCAAACAATGAGTGTGACAAAAAGTACTCCATGAAATTATTCTTCTAGCCGCCCAGTCTACGTGTGGATTGTGCAACTTAAGCCAAGGCAACCCCAAAACGAGTGGTGTGTGACTACAATCAAAGATGTAGAAGCTAATAGATTCTTTATGGTTACCTGAAAGGTGCAGGAGAACTGGGAGAGTCTTTTCAGATACACGAGCGAGTATTTGTCCATTTAATGCTTTAGCCTCTAACGGAGTGTCCAGAGATTGTGTCTTGATTCCCAACTGTTGAACTACTTCCCGATCCAAAAAACTTTCATCAGGAGACATGGAGATGTAAAGCTGTGTATCATCAGCAGAACTGTGTCTCCCCTGATGACACCACCAAGAGGGAGCATGTAGAGGTTAAAAAGCACAGGACCTAAAATCGAACCCTGGGGCACACCACATGTGATTTTATGGACCTTGGAGTAGCAGGTATCTAAACTTACTATGAATGTTCTGTCTGTGAGGTAGGAAGTAAACCATTTATGTGCAGTACCAGAGAGGCCCACCAGGTGTTTGAGTCTGTTTAAAAGAATAGTGTGATCTACTGTATCGAAGGCAGCGCTTAGCTCCAGTAGAACCAACACTGTCACCTGTTTAGAATCATAATTTAATCTAAAATCATTTAAAATCTTAGTTAAGGCTGTCTCGGTACTGTGGTTTACCCTAAAACCAGACTGATATTTCTCAAAAATATCATGTGAGTTTAAGAAATAGTTAAGTTGAGTAAAAATACGTTTTTCTAAAATTTTACTTAAAAATGGTAAGTTAGATACCGGTCTGTAATTGTTAAAATCATTCAAATCTAAATTGCTCTTCTTCAGCAGGGGCCTCACCACCGCCGCTTTAAAGGCAGTGGGAAAGACCCCTGTCTGAAGAGAGCAATTCATCATGTTTTAAAGCTCCTCCCTAAAAGATCCATAAAATGACTTAAAGAACTGTGTTGGGATTGGATCTAAAAGACATGTGGTGGGCCTCACTGAGGAGAAAACTTTATCAAGACTCTCAGCATTAACCGGGAGAAAACTGTCCAGTGTTTCCTCCGGTAAAGACAGACACTCAGATGTGTTAAAAATGATAGATGGACTGGATAAAAAATTGCATCTGATGGTGTCTATCTTCCCCATGAAGTGGTCTGCAGACTCCTCACAGAGAGAGTCAGAGGGTCTTCATTCAGGTTTGTTAAAATCTTGGTTAAAAAGCTGATCAACTGTAGAGAAAAGAGTTTTGGGATTATTTTTGTTATCGGTAATTACTTTGCTGAAGTATGCATTTCTAGAATATCTAATTGTTTTATTATAAAGTTTTTGTTGTTCATTCAGGATTTGCTTATTTATTGTAATTTTGTTTTTCCTCCATTTTCTTTCTGCTGCCCTGCAGTTCCTCTTTAGTTGTTTAAGTTGCTCATTTCTCCAGGGGGGTACTGGTTTTGTATGGATCTTTTTTATTTTTAATGGCGCAACCTGGTTGAGAGCAGACTTGCAAATTTGCAGCCACTTCAGGGGTCAGATGGCGCTTCTTCAAAGTTCTCACAGAGGTCTCTCGCTGAATAAAACCAGTGATGTTAAAAACACACAGTAGTGGTCAGACACAGCCAAGTCGACAACAGAGGACACACTGGCGGACAGGCCATGGGTGATGATCAGGTCCAGAGTGTGTCCTCTGTTGTGAGTCGGCTGTGTGGCGTGCTGAGTAAAATCCATGTTATTAAGAACATTTAAAAATTCTTTGTGAGTGGGTCTAAAAGGTTATCAATGTGCAGGTTATAATCACCGGTTAAGATAATCAAGAACTGTATAAAATCGATAAAAATTCAGAAAATTCATTGATAAAAAGATTGCATTTCTTCGGTGGCCTGTAAACTGTAACACATTAAATTTGTGGGTTGCTAGAAACAATTGCATGGTATTCAAAGCTTGTAAAATTGTTAAATAAAACAGGTTTGGTGGTCAGAGTGTTTGTACTTATAGAGGAGGTGGCACAGCAAAGTTAAAATCCGGTGGAGAGGCCATCTTACCTGTGAAGCAGACAAACTTATAGTTGATACCTTCCATACAGTTTTCATCTCCCCACAGTCCGTTCTTCATCATCCCACATGCTTGATTTGAACCATAGAAGTCTGGCTGCCCCGTCGCCCAGTTCTGGTACCCTCCAGGGCTGGTGGTCCCGGTGGCAGACCATCTCCAGGAGTTTGACTCATTACCCATAATTCCTTTCCATGAAACAGTGTCATCGAACAGTCCGATCCAGGCATACGAGTAGCCACTTGGTCTCTTGACTCTCTGTATGTCCTCCAGACTGGTGAACGTGGCCAGGTCGTCGTAATGTAGTCTGCAGTACTGTTGGGCCGCAGACCAAGTCATTGCTGTGTTGATAAAGTGGTACTCATAGAACACAGTGTGGAAGCAGAGGACGGCTCTGAGACCTGCTGAGGAGAAACATAACATGAGGAAACACATACATTTGATAGAATATAAGAGTGAATGACAGTGATGGACAAGTTACTGATAAAACATTTTGTACTGCTGCCCTGCTCTAATAATGTTTCCATTTGCGTTGTCAGTTTCTAAATCACAATGTATTTTACTGTTACTGTGACAAAACTTCCATTTTGATAAAGATAAAATACTAAATAAATAAAAAAGCATGTACAACCAAGTCACCTACTGGAGATCAGGATTGCCCAAGTCTCTATGTGAGCCATCACTGACGACCCTGTCTTCAGTGGATTGACTATTTGTGAGACAGTTCAGGTGGCTGCATGCCCTTTGCCGTTCAGTGAGTGATTGACAGCATGCAAACATGGAATACTTTTTCCCTATTTAAATCAGCATGTAAAATACAACACATGCTGTAAAATGTACCTAAAGCGCATTGAAGTTCTCAGTATTGAATTAAAAAAACTGTAGGACCTGATAAGATGAACTTTCGCTGACCTTAAGAATCTTTCCCATGCAGCACAGAGCAGGATGCACTGGGTCATGACATTTTTATCCCTGTCTCCATTCTGGACATTCTGTGCCCTCATACCAAGCTTCTCTGAATGTGCAAACACAATACTACTTTGGAAGCTGGATTAAACTTGTCTGAAGTAACTGTTTTCTATTTGAAAATGTATTAAAACAAACTCTTATGGGCCATTAAACATAAAAAAAAAAAGAAATCCAAACACAGCTAAAATACTTATCTGTTTGACTGAACAACTTGAACATCAAATTCATTAAATGACTCTTATAGGATGAATTTACAATGTTGTGTTATTTTGTGAATGTTTTTTTGTGGATTCAAATGTTTTGTGAATCGTCTTGTGAACATTTTAGTGTCATAATATGCATTTCAACGGACAATGAAAATCGCCTCTGACTTGGTTAATGGTCACACAATGGAGGCCTGTTTAATGTCCAACCCCGACTCTCAGGTCATAGATTCTGCCATACTCACACGAGAGTCAAGACTAGTCCCAAGTCCCTGATTGGCTGGAAGTTAGCACCAAAGCCCGAGGTGCTGACTAGCTAAAAACCCCATGCATCGAGCAGCTTGAGCTAGAGTTCTTTTTTTGGAGCAGGAAGAAAAAGCTACTGAGTTCTGAGCAACTTGGAGCTCGCACCGGGCGTGGCCAGGCCCGGCCAGGCCCAGCCTCATCCCAGTACGAATCCCAACGGAGGAGCCGCACATGGCGGTCAATATTGCTCTGTCTGATCATGTCTGTGTCTTCTTTGACCTGTCTGTTATTCCTAAACCACCGTCTGCTCCTGCAGTTATTCGGAGGAGATGATAAAGTTTGAAAATCTCTCTTGTTCTAATGTTGACGATTTTTTAAACTCGTGTTTAAAAATATTTTTAATGTTCTGGACACCATTGCTCCCATGAAGGTTAAAATGGTTCAAAATAAGCAGAAGGCACCATAGAGGAATAATGAGACAGAGAGAGGGCACAAAAAGGGAGTGCCGCAGGGCCGAGCGAAAATGGCTCCAGATTAAAAAAAATATATAGAGAGAAAAGTTGTACATGTACAACTTCATTTTATGTAAATATTTTTTTAAATAATTAAAAATAGCAGTAACAACTCACATGTCCTGCTTGTAACAGTAAACACATTACAAACCCTCCAGTTCAGCTGCCGTTAAACTAATTTCCACAGCTAAATGCAATGAATTTGATTTATTCTTTAATGACAAGGTTCAGGGCATTAAAAATGGCATAAATTCCACAGTGCAAATAATAACCCCAAGACCACCTCCACACTCACTTTGCACCTGTAACTGTAAAAACAGTCCAAATATCATCACCAGTCACAAGTTCTTCTACATGCTGCCTCGATGTGTTACCCACCTGATTTCTAAAATCTGTTCTGAGCACTTTGTTAACATCACTCACTCACATAGTTAACCTGTCGCTTCAATCTGGAACATTCCCAAGGGCCTTGAAAACTGCGGTCATTAAGCCTCTCCTAAAGAAGAGCAGTCTTGATGCCTCAGAACTGAAAAATTACTGGCTCATCTCAAATCTGTCATTTTTAGGCAAAGTCCTCGAAAAGGTAGTTTACCAACAGCTCACTGACTTCCTCTTAATAAACAACTCATTTGATGTTTTCCAGTCAGGTTTTAGACCTCATCACAGCACTGAGACTGCTCTTATCAAGGTGACAAATGACATCCGCCTGAACACTGACGCGGGCAAAGCCTTAATTCTGTTACATCTGAGTGCTGCTTTTGACACTGTCGATGATGGGATCCTGCATGTATGTGTACCTCTGTCCTTTTCAATACTAACTAAAAGAATGTATCGGTGCGAGTGTCTTCTTCCGGGGAACAACATCCACACGTCAGTGCCATTTTGGATTCTGAGGACCTCAGGGATCGGCCTCTTGCTGGTGCCCAGAGTCGGGACTAAACCTGGACCGGCCTCCTGCTGGTGCCAGAGTCAGGACTAAACCTGGACCGGCCTCCTGCTGGTGCCAAAGTCAGGACTAAACATGGGGAATCAGTGTTTCAAAAAACTGGAAGTCTGCTTGAAGATGTGAGACAGGTCTCTGCTCTGGCAATGTTCAAATCCAGGGTAAGAGCAGTTTTGTTTAGCTGTGCATACGACTGAAAGATTCATCGGCACTCTACTCTATATAATAAATGTTACAAGATGGATGATATTATGTGATAAATGTTACACAATGCAAAATATTATAATAAATGTCTTCATATACTACAAAACAGGAAATATGGCATAATATGGGGCATTTCTATCCACCTTCATCAGCTCAGATCGCATTAGAAAGTGACATCACTTCCTGGTGGCAAAGCTTCCATGTAGCAAAGCTTTCATTGAGGGCCGCCGCTCCCATGTCGCTCATCCTCTCTCTCACCCTCTCTCTCGCTCCAAAGTGAGTTTGAGATGCCATGAGCAGCTCTAATGTACACGCCACAGTTTAAAAAGACTTGGAGAAGGGAGGGGCAAAGTGTGGAGCAGGTTCCACATGGACCAAATCGTCTTTAATTTATGATGCTACGAACTGTTGAGCCGACAAAGTCAAAGTGCTTCAACTTCTTACGGATGTCTAAATCATGTTTTCACAAATGCAACAGAAAGCGTCTATAGTTTGCCACCTGTAGCGTTCTTTAGAGCTTTGATCTGTCGCGCAGAAGTGGAAACACCTTTGGGATTGATTTAAACCATATAAAATTACACATATAAAAATAACTATTGTAAGTCATCACAAGGTTGTAGTACAGACATCAAACCAATATATAATTTTACACATTTGAAGAGGGTTGGAAGGGGGCACCACGGAGCATTTCTGCTTAGGGCACCCAAATGGCTAGCAGCTTTCATTCATAGTTTCTTTAATCATTATAAATCGTCCATCTTTAGCTTAATGTTAAAAACTTTGTTCAAAAGCTGTTCAGCTTGAACTCAGTATAGCCCCTCTCCTCTTATGTTAGCCATTGTATGAGGAATAGTGCAGTCAATTTATTGTAAATGTTGTTAGTTTTTCCGTTCTTTATTTACAATTTGTCATTGCTGTAAAACAGTCTGGTCAAACACACACAAAAAATAAAAACAGACTGTAAAAATGGTAAATGTTAAAAACAGACAAAAAACTGAAAATCTGACCTAAAAAGAGATCAAAAACTTGAGGGAAAACCATTCTCTTGGTACAGAAGGGATCCTCCTGGAGGACAAATAGAAAATCTTCATGTGGGTGTGCAAACAAGAGGAGAATCCCACTGGTGCCCACAGTGGGCAAATACTCACATGTCTCCAATAAAGTCCAGGTCTCTTCTGTTGAAAAAATAAAAGTGAACCTTCCTCCAGTGAGGTTAATTTTTTCACTTCACACTTGGCACAAACCCTCATCGTGGCCAGGAATAGAATCTTATAATCCACATTCTTCCTCCTCAGTCAAAGGTCAAATGTATTTATAAATATATAGCACATTATACATATCTTTATAACAGATGCACTGCCCCAAAGTGCTGCACAATACAAGATCACAAAACAAGAATAGTCATTTTTAATACTGAGAAGATAGAAAATGAAAACACAGTGGAGGTGTGTAGCTCATCTTGAAATAAAGTAGAACTAAGTAGCATTTTTACCTTATTAAACGTCTTTGTAAGTCCGTGTGGTGGTTATAAATTTGCGTTTGAAGCCCCTGCCGTCGCCCCCTGTTGTCTCTGAGTGGAACACCAGCCTTGCAACATTTCCTGAAGTCGACCTGAATACAACTCTCCTGCGAGACCCTGACTCTGTTTTTTTATAATTGACAATGTTAAATGTTTTTTGTATATGATTGTGCTTCCATATTTCATTTTCAAAAGGAAGGGAAAAAAATAAAAAAGACAAGATTTTTACAGTATTTATATTAGTATTTATACAAGAGAGCTGCAGGGGAAGCTCTGTCGCTGAAGTTACTTAGTTCAGCTTTAAAGCCTGGTCATGTGACTCTCTCCCTCCAAGGTTTAAGGAGCTCTGGACAGCAATTGGTTCAAATGTAAACAGCAGTCTTGTACTTTATGTAAACAGGCTGTGATCGAACCTCTCATTAAGAAACCAGGTCTTTCAATGTTTCAAATTTTAACCCAATCTCAAAGCTTCCTTTTTTGGATAAAACATTAGGGAAAATAAGTGTTTTTGTTTTTTGGTTTTTTTTGTCAGTTCCATCCTTTAAATGCACATGGTATTTTAAAAAGTTTCCAAGTCAATTATTAGCCTTTTTTATATACTTTAGTGCTTTTCAGTTTCAATTAAATCAATTGAAAGCCAGATCAAAAAGATGCATTTTTAGCATGGATTTAGAGTATAAGTAGCATAAAGACTGAAAACTAATGTGAGACTGAGACTGCATCTCCAAGAGGCAGGACTTATTTGGTTTAAGCAAATAAGAAAGACATCACCCAACGTGACTGACAATACAGGAAGTCAAAGATTCACTCCTCCCTTTATCCAAATAAATGTTTTTCAAAATAAAATGTGCATTCAAATAAGGAGAGAAATAAGAAGGAAAGAAAAAGTTACATCTGGGTTGAGTTACGCTTTGTTGTACGATACAAAAGTGACAAAATTCCTCCATTAGCTTAAAGTAAAGGCAATATATATTGATCCCCCAAAAGTATTGTTCTATTTATCAGTTATTGAACGATTAGTTGATGTTGTAATTATCGTGACAGGCATATTTCATACACATTGACACACTCTTATCAAAACTGTAAATGCACACACCTCTGGGCTTTGTCCCTGTCATTCCTGCAGAGCCCTTAGCGTCACTGATCACTTTGATATGTTAGACTCAATAAACCCTTCTCAGAATCAGTTTATTACCATTGTCAGTGATCAAAATTCACAAACATAGGAACTTGCTTTGACGAAGGTGCAACATAAAACAATGAATAAAATATTAGCAAAATATATAAAAAGAGGCATGCACAAGGTTAAGAATAAAATAGAATAGACTAAGAGTATATATAGAAATGTACAGTTGGATAGACAGTAGTGCAAATTTTGACTTAATATTTAATATTTCAGTTTCATTGTCCACTTTGATGTTTACATCAGAAATGAACATCTTTACAATAATATGTCACACAAGTAAATCTAGACAGTACACAGTAGTCTGTACATTTTGCTTTCATTTTGTCACACCCTGATACTACAGTACACACTAAATGCAAAGAAATCAAACATTACTGACAAACATGAATATTTCCAGTGATGTCCAGATGTTAAGAATTCACTGCTGTGACTCTCTTCTGACTTCTTTTACTGGTGACTTTTTCCAACTGACTTTTACATCAGAAAGTCCAAGGGTTCTGAACATTGTGGTGACCTAAAAAAGAAAGATAACAAAAAAAGTGTGTGTGTGTGTGTGTATATATATATATATATATATATATATATATATATATATATATATATACACATACATACATAATTATCACAATCTGACAGTCTGTCTCACAGAGCCGCTGTATGAGCCAATCAGAAGTGTGTGTCTGTGACATTTAAATATTTTGAATCTCAGATGTACTGGATTATTTGAATCTAGATGTTAATAGTTTTGATAAAATAATCTAAAAATTAAAAGCTAGGGTTCAAAACATACATTTGCATGCTTTAAATTTTGTGTAAATTATCTTTTTGATTATTATAAAGTAGTTGATTATATTCTGCTGCCCAATGGAATGGTTACAGGCCAGTAGTTTTGACATGATAAAAGCGTAAATGGTCTTGTTTTAAAGTTGATTACGGCATTAAAAATGTTGAAATGCTTTATTAAAAAAGCATTATATTTGATTTGCTAAAACCTGCATAACTCCTGAAACAAAAAAGGGACTGAAAAGTGTGAGTAACTGTACCTTGTCTGGGACTTGAGCATTAGTGGCTGCATTGGTGAGGTCTGCATCAGTCTGAAGTACAACCTTTACCACAGTTGTTCGTGTTTTTAACGCTGGATGTAAATTAAATGGGTTATTATATTGACATATTAAATGTCAAATTGCACTTTTTACCTTTTTGGCAGATTACTGGAAGTGGGCTTTCACATAGTGCATCCAACCAATGATGTGCCGTATTAGAATATTCCATAACACAGTGCTCATTATTTTGCTTGTTGTCTGGTTCTCCACTGATCCAGTTTTTGAAGAGGCTGATGCGGTTGTCGGACCACCTGAAGGGCTCTCTGTAGAGGCCGATCCACACCCAGCCTGCGCCGACCAGGTTTAAGATTGCAGCGAATTCTGATGCATTTTCTATGACGGCAAGGTCTACATAATGCGTCCTGCAGTAGTTTCTTGCTTCAATCCAATTTCGAAAAGAATCCACCAAAATGTATTGTTTGGATGCTGGTTGAAGTGAACCTGAATTTAAAACCAAACAAGATTATCATTCACATCGTGCATGTATGAGAAATCCCATTTTGTCCTGCATTCAAGGCTTGAGTGCTCAGAAAATTTCACATTCCCCACCCTAAGAAGGTTATTTTGGGTATTAAATTTATGTGACTATATTTTGCATTTGAATTATGCTATTATTTAACATTGAATTAAGTAAAAGTATTAATTGAATATGAGTACAATAAGAAAATACAATGTTAACATAATATTCAGTTTGTTTAAATACAGTCAGGGCTGGCCCGTGGTGTAAGCAACAAGACAACACAAGTTAAAATGTAAAATTAACATCTATGTTCAAATATGCTCTTCTCTAAAACTCAATCTTATCTTTAAATACAGCATAAAAAGTATAATAATATCTTATGTTCAAATGGCCAATTAGATCAAATAATATATTACATCTAAAACCACCATTTTCTTGGGGGAGGACCCTCAAATCCCACCTTAAATATGACTATCTCTAACTGTGAAAAGAAAGATGTAAATAGCAAATGTAGCCTGCTCCATTATGTATATGGCTATCTGCTGGAGACAATGTGTGATTAAAGGTGCTGTGACCAGTTCCACTGAAGTGATAAAAGCTATATACACTGCTGAATTATTTTAGGTTTATGTGCATTATTGGTAACATAATGGGAATGTATCATAGATGTTAAAGGACCCATATTCTGTTATTTTCCCCATTACAGAATCTATTCTAAGGGCTTTGTTGATAAAATTTTGCGTTGTGCAATATCCATAACATAACAGTTTCCAAAAAACACCCATTTCTTGGACTGGCCCCCCTCCTTGTAAAAGCAAACGGCTCACTCTGATATCTGACCCCCCCGAACAGAGAGCAGGCTGCCCCCCCCGCCCAACCCGTGCGCCTCCTCCTCCCAACCCGTGATGTAGCCTAGAGCGGAGATGGTGCGTGTGCGCCGTGTGCTCCGGTAAACAGCGATACACGAGCACTGGAATAAACATTTTATCCGTCATGACGGTGCGTTATCTTAATCCCTAATACCATTTTTTTTTTGTGATTTATTTTTTATTCAGTTTTCATTTTTAGTTGTACATACATGAGGCTCTGTGTCAGCAACAAGAAGTGCAACACCCCTCACCCCCCTCCCAAAAACATCCCAGGAGAAAAACAAACAAACGGACAATCAAAAAAAAAAAAGAAAGAATACACGCACACAAACAAACAAACAAACAAACAAACAAACAAACACAAACAAACAAACAAACGTTCTTACAGGTATATATCAAACAACATAAAACAATAACGTTTGAGCAATGTGGTAAACCCCCCCTCCCCTATCCCAGGTGTCTCCATCACATGTCATATCCAATTATCACACAATTACATTTGTATAAAATAATTTAGAATAATCATTATAGTGACCATAGAGTGCACAGTTTAAATACATTGATTTTCTTGTACTCTCATATCCATGTTTTTTATTTTCTCTGCTAGATTCTGCCATGTAATTGTTCCCATTTTTGCTGTGTGCATTCTAGCCACGGATAACTCCAGATAAAGAATGTCCAGGAGTGTTAAAAGCCATTGCCATTTTGTCAGCGTGTGTGGAGGCTACCATCTTACTGCTAGCATTTTTTTGGCTGCAGTAAGTCCCGCTAAGAGAAGGCGCGACTGTGACTTATTTAGTTTGAGGTTGCTGGTTTTCAAAAGTAGCACATCTGGGGAACATGGCACTGTGATACCCAGTGCTTCCATCATTGTTGCACTGATCATCTCCCAAAAGGCTCTCACATTTTTACATTCCCAGTACATGTGCATAAAGGAACCTACAACATCATTCATCACTTAGAGTACAATTTGGAGACAGAACCAGCTTCATACAGAAGGCCTTCTTTGGTGTGAGGTATGTCCTGTGTATGTAATTGTATTAATTGGTGATTAGAATTCCTGGAGGACATGACAACAGAATTCCAGATCTTGCTCCAGTCCAGTGACATATCCCCAGTTTGGTCCAGGTCTTTATTCCAAACTTGAGTGATAGGCAGCGAGTGACTGGACGAAGAATTTGTAGGTCTAAGAAACCACTTTCTTTTTCTTTGACCTTACGTTCACTATTGTATACATGGGGTGAGGGGGTGATTTAAAGGACCAGGGGACCCCACAAGTCTTCATGGCTGCCCGAAGCTGGAGGTACAAAAAAAAAGGAACTGGATGGTACATCATACCTTTGTTTTATTTCCGCAAATTCACCATCGCTTCCCCAGATGTCAGAGAGTGTATTTACCCCTCTTTCAGTCCAAGCCCTGCTTGTAAAGGGTCAACCCCCTGTCAGGAGTGAATGATTATTAAATAATGGAGTACTTATATGCCACTTACACTGACTACTTGTCCTCTTCTCGACCTGGTGCCACACCATCAGTGTATGTGCCATAATTGGACCCATCTTATTTTTAATATGCTTGTTAGAATACACCACATCTTCAAGTCTGTAGGGTAAAGCAAGGTTTTTTTCTGTATCCCTCCAGGAGGTATCACCCATTATATCATTCCATATAGTCACTGGTCTTAGTCCAAATGCCCACGAATAAAACTCGAAGTTGGGAACTGAAAGACCCCGTTCTGTCCAGTGCCGTTGGAGGGTAGCAAGTTTAACCCTCGGACATTTCCCTCCGCAAATAAAATTGGATACCAACGAGTGTATTTTTTGCCAGTAGTCTATTGGGGGGAAAAGTGGGATCATTGATGAGAAAAAATTAATCCGTGGTAAAACATCCATTTTATTGATAGAAATACAGGATTGAAATGATTTTGGCAAAAGGGACCATCGCTTCAAGTCCGCTTCCACCTTTTCATAAATACCTTGAAAATTTTTATTTGAGATGGTGGTTAAATTTGAGTAAATTTCCACCACAAGATATCTAAATTGATTAACTACTGGAATAGTTTGGGGTATTGCAGTCAAATTAACATTTGTGCTTAAAGGAAATAGAACAGATTTGCTCCAGTTCATTTTGTATCCAGATAGAGAACTGAACTCCTCAAAGGTATCCAAAACATTGGGCAGAGATGTTGGTACTTTGCCTAGATATAGGAGTATATCATCAGCATACAGTGATATAGAGTGGGTAATGTTGTTAAATGTAATGGGGACAATTGATGAGTGCTGGCGTACTTTCTAAGCCAGTGGTTCCAGAGATAAAGCAAATAACAGTGGACTTAAGGGGCAGCCTTGTCTACAAGATCTTGACAGTGCAATGGGTTGTGATAACATATTGTTAACATTGATCATTGCTTTAGGGTTACTGTACAGTAACTGATCCAATTAATGAACTTTTTGCTAAAATTGAAATGACCCAGTATTTCCCATAAGTATTGCCACTCTAGCCTATCAAAGGCTTTCTCCATTTCTAGACTCAGGATGGCACAGGAGGAAGAGATATCCTTAGCAGCATATATTATATGACATACTCTACGAACATTATCTGTCGCAAACCTATTTTTCATAAAACCTGTCAAATCTCTATGAACTAGTTTTGCTATAAAGCGTTCCATACAGGAGGCGAGGACTCCTGTAAATGCAAATATTTTAATTTCAGTATTGAGAATAGATAGGGGTCTGTAATTCCTACACTTAGTAGTATCTTTATCCAATTTAGGAGGAACAACATTCAATGCTGTATTGAGTCCACTGTAAAAGTCCCCTACCTCCATAGATGTCTGTATCATTGCAAGTAAATGGGGGCCTAATTGTTCCCAGAAGGTTAAATAAACCTCAGGGGGGAATGCCATCCCATCCTGGCGATTTTCCCTTTTCCATTCCCATTACTATTTTATAAGTTCAACTAGAGTTCCACAAGATGTTCCACTTCTACTTCTGATAAAGCAGGCAGAGACACTCCTTGTAAAAAATGTTTACACTTTGTTAAGTCCAAACTAATTTCAGATCTGTAAAGTTTAGAATAAAATTCTTCAAATTCATCACTCAATCAAACAAAAGTCATGTACCAATCCTTGAAAGGCTATAGTTGATGGAGGAAGAGTTTGGGAACCATCATTTGTCTTGTCTAGTAGTGGATTTAGTACTGTGTTCATATCCGCTCCTATGACTATTATACAATCTTGTAGACTATTATTTATTTACTATTTCCTATAGCTTGAAAGAAGAAGAAAAGAATGGCTAACTTTTTTCCACTAATATTGACTTTAACATAGGTTCCTTTTAAGGAGTATCAAGACTCCACAACTTCGGTAGTTATATCTAGACACCGTTGCAGTATAATAATAGCGATCCACCAAACTAAGTTCATCTGTAGGCTTGAAGTGAGTTTCTTGTGTAAAGGCAACATCAATATTATGTCTTTTTAACCAGTCTAAACACATTGCTCGTTTGAGTCGTCCATTTAGTCCATTAATGTTCCAACTTGCAAAAGTCAAGATTGTATTTGAGCAAAACAGGGTGATTTCAGTCGGACAAAATTAATATGCATCATTGATTTATTTAGAGACACCTGAGAATCCCTTAGCCACAACCCCTTATCCCATTTCCCATTGCCCCGGACAACCATAGGACCAAAAAATACATACATAGACATAATAATAATATTAAAAAAATAATAATAATAACAACAAAAACACCCTCAGTACTAGGCACCTGATCTAGAGAAAGTTGGCTAACCAATAACTGCTCAGACCAAGCCCAAACCTCCTTCTTATTAACGAGTGCTAATATTCCATATATGACATTTATCGTTGCTTTCAAGTCACTTTGGCGACAAAATAAGTCCGGGGATGATCATAATACATGATCATGCCACGTACACAAAGTCTCGTTGCCAACATACGATTTATAACTAGGATTCAACCAGTACCTGGTGTCACTTGTTGATCATCATTCCTCTCTCCCTCTGCTTGGGCTTCGGGATTAAGGAAAAACTCTGCATCCCGGTAAAAGCTGAAGAAGTGAACTTCCGAGCCCCGAGTCAACTTTAGCTTTGCCGGGTAGATGAGAAAGGTTGTATATCCACATTTCCTGGGCGTGTTCATAGCTGTTGAAAATGCGTTTCTTCACGGTGTAGTTACTATAATCCGCTGAAAATCATATTTCTCTGCCATTCACCACTATTTGCGTGGCCCTGGCTGCCTTCAAAATGCGTTCTTGGTCTGTGTAGCGGAGCATCTTGCAAATGATTGTGCGGGGTCCTCCACTCGTGGAACGTTCTTGTCCGACCCGGTGAGCCCTCATCTCTATTTTCTCGCCGGAGAAAGCTGGGAACCACTTCAGGAACGAGGACAATAAGTAAGACCTGACGTCTCCGCTCTCAACATTTTCAGGCAGATTAGAAATACGTATGTTATCTCTCCGTTCCCTGTCTTCGAGCCCAGCAATCTTCGCTTCAAGTTGGGAGCACTCTTGCGGAAGTTATCCTCATGTTTGTTAACATGACCCGTAATGTCTTTTTGCTCCACTCTCAGTTTCTTGATGTGTTCTAGTGTTTTTAGCGACGTCAGCTTTGGAAAGCTCTAGTTTACTGTCAAACTTCGAAAACTGCTTTTCAATGAAAAGCCGCTGTGATTCCAGTGCGGGGTTGAGCATAGAGGCTAAGGATGTCTTGATGGGGTGCAACTTCTCTGCTGGCTCTTGGCTCTCTTTACTTCTTGTTCAATCTGCCATGTTGATGAGGTTCTAACGCACAGTTTTCAGTACTTTGACCAAGTTTTAGGTGCAAAAAGCGTGGAAATATCGTGCCAAATGGGGAATTTGTTTGGCGTGAGCAATTCACACAGCCATCTTTTCTGTAGGTCACGTGATCTCTTCCCTAAAACTAATTTTTAGTTAAGTTTAAATTTAGTTAGGTTGAGCTTTGAAAGAGGAATTGTCAAAACCCAACAAAAGCCAAAACTAGTGTCAATCAAGCCCTACTACAGACACCATATATTTCATTCATATATTTCACAAAACCAGGATTGGGACAAGTCAGGAATTGTTCTACGGGACTGGGATGGGACAGGAGTGAAAACTGTGGGGCTCTGGAGGAAATTTCGTTGTGTCCTTGGCCAAGACACTTCACCCACATTGCCTAGTATGATAAGTGGTGTGTGAGTGAATGGTTGGTGGTGGTCTGAAGGGCAGATGACGGAGATTGGCAGCCTGGCTTCCGTCAGTCTGCCCCAGGGCAGCTGTGGCTACAACGGTATCTTACCACCATCGAGTGTGGAGTGAATGAATAACAATGTGCAGTTGAGTGAGGGGTGCACGGTGGCAGAGCGGCTAGAGCTTCTGCCTCTCAATAAGGATATTGTGGGTTCGAATCCCGGACCATCCCCAACATCACACGCTCTCTCTGGGTGGAGTCTGCATGTCCTCCCCGTTACTGTGGGTTCTCTCTGGGTTCTCCAGCTTCCATGTACACAGACTCACCATGCACTTAAAGAACTTCTTCTATTTAGTGCCAGGCATCTTCTTGAGATCTGATGAGGCGCATCAGCATAATACACATGTCCCTGTATCCCCCATGAGCTGCACTGTCACATGTGACTCTGTATCACCGGTTATAACATATTATTTACATGCGTGAAGGTTATAAATTGATCTAGAGTGAAAACATTGGTTGGAATTTGAAAACCAGCCGATGCATTTCACTCACACTTGCAGGATTTCCTGTTTGTCTTGTCTAACCCTAACCCATTTTGATAACTTCACGGAAAAGGCATGCGGTGGGCTCCGGCACTCCAGTGAAAATTCAATCCAACGGAAAGAATCCGGAGCACTCGAGCACTTCCGCCGGCACCACCACACTGCATGGTGTGCGGTCTGAGCTCCTCTCGCACTTTTACAGTTACGGAAAGGCTGTGGTCACTGCACCGGAGCTGGACTGCATGCGGTCTGAGCCGAGGGTAAGACAGTATTATATAAATTCAGTGGTAATAAAAACACAGATGGCAGAAACCGACTTTAACATTCTTTATCATTGAACTAACATCCTTAAGTTGTAATAGCTAATATTTACCATTTAGCAGAGCCTAGTTTATCAGACCAATTCCCTCAGGCTGAAAATGACTTTATGATGGAAGTCAAAATGTCTGAATTTGAAAAACATTATCCAGATAATTACCTATTTAAACTTTTTTCTACAAAAAACAGAAACAAAATATTTGAGGTGTTTCTAAGTATCATATCTTACCTGTGAAGCAGACAAACTTATAGTTGATACCTTCCATACAGTTTTCATCTCCCCACAGTCCGTTCTTCATCATCCCACATGCTTGATAAGAACCATAGAAGTCTGGCTGCCCCGTTGCCCAGTTCTGGTACCCTCCAGGGCTGGTGGTCCCGGTGGCAGACCATCTCCAGGAGTTTGACTCATTACCCATAATTCCTTTCCATGAAGCAGTGTCATCGAACAGTCCGATCCAGGCAAACGAGTAGACACTTGGTCTCTTGACTCTCTGTATGTCCTCCAGACTGGTGAACGTGGCCAGGTCGTCGTAATGTCGTCTGCAGTACTGTTGGGCCGCAGACCAAGTCATTGCTGTGTTGATAAAGTGGTACTCATAGAACACAGTGTGGAAGCAGAGGACGGCTCTGAGACCTGCTGAGGAGAAACATAACATGAGGAAACACATACATTTGATAGAATATTAGAGTGAATGACAGTGCTGGACAAGTTACTTGGATAAAACATTTTGTACTGCTGTCCTGCCCAATCTATATTATTTGCATTTGCATTGTCAGTTTCTAAATCACAATGTATTTTACTGTCACTGTGATGTGGTACTTTTACTGCCTTACTTCCATGTAATTTGTGATTAATTTAAGCAAAACTAACTGTACTTTGTCCACTTTTTTCCCTCACCCTCAACTGCTCTATATGAATTTTCACTTGACTTTCTTCTATAGAAAGGTGAATTGTCCATTGACTTACATTCTGATAAAGATAAGAGACTAAACAAATAAAACGTGTACAACCAAGTCACCTACCGCAGATCAGGATTGCCCAAGTCTCAATGCGAGCCATCACTGGCGACCCTGTCTTCAGTGGATTGACCGTTTGTGAGATGGTTCAGGAGGACGTTGCATGCCTTTTGCCGTTCAGTGAGTTTGAATGACAGCATACAAACATGGAACAATACATTTTCCCTATTTAAATCAGCATGTCTGTGCTTTCGAAGAACTTGCAAATAAAATAAAACACATGCATAAAATTTACCTAAAGCGCAGTGGAGTCCTCAGTATTGAATTAAAAAAACAAAGGCTAGAAAGTACTAAATTTCAAATGAATATACTTTTGTTTGTTTTTTCTCTCTCCTAAGATAATATTTGTGAAAAGAATTGTTGTTCTCTCAGGTCCCTAGCCAGGTGTCTTGAACCAATTCATGTAAAGTTTCCATTGTGGTTTCAGTTAGGGCTGCAACAATTAATCAACTAATCGTGACTTATTGACTATAAAAAATAATTCATTATAAACTAACTCGACTAATCATTAATTGAACAATTCAGACTCTAAAACATATGTAAAAATACATTTCATAAAAAAGACCGTGACATAATTACATCAAAATGTAAAAAAAAAAAAAAAAAGAGTAGATACTGCTGATTGCTATTGATTTTAATCAATAATACACTTTAATCATAAATATTCTCAATCTCATTACTTCCCAAAGTGGGGTTCGGGGCCCCCTGGGAGGCCTCAGAGGCACGGCAGGGGCCCCCCCAAAGTTTGTAGTGTCATAAAAAATAGTATGATAAAAGAAAATTGAGCCTGTAAACTATTTAACATAATATATGTGCCTATATATACTACTTTAAATCAATATTAAGCCTAAAATCATTACTGCTTGTATTTTTATGTGTAAATTTAAAGAAACAAACATTACATATTCTTTCGAATATGGAGCAAATTATTAGTGGGGGCCCCGAGGGATCGTTGGGGTGATAAGGGGGTTTGCGACGCTGCTGGGTTTGGGAATGTCTGCGCTATCTAAAAGTCTTCAGTCCCATATTTCAAGTTTTATTTGGCTGATGCAACAGAAACGATCAAGAGCTTGATCCTGTCCTTGAAACCTTTGGTCTAGGGGTGGGCGATATGACGATATAAATCTCCAAAGCTGACGATGTGTAATTTTTAAGAGATCGTTTTATCACGTTATTATGTATGTCTGTGAAAGCCGCATCAGCGAGGAAACATAGCGCTCGTTTTTTACTTTACGGCATCTGCACGGTATTGGAGAGTGACAGACATGTGGCTTTAAACCAATGCAGTTCTTTGCCACAACAAGTGATCTATGGTCCAGCAGAACATCCGAACCATATTTTGGCCAAACAGTTCACTATATTGACAAATGAGCCAATATGTTATTCTAATGTCATTGCAATTATTTGCACTATTTACTACTTGAAAAGCTTAACTGACTGAGTCTTGATAATTATATCTTTATTGTGATTTTTTTTTTTTTTTTTTTTGATAGTGTGACATTGCAAGTTTATTTTTTCAAATTTAATAAATGGCATTTATTCAATGGCATTTATTCAAAGCTTGTTTTCTTCTTTCAACAAAAACTGCTTCTGTGAGTGGATTTGTTATGCTTTTGTTAAAAATCGTGATAAAATCGAAATCGTGATTTTTTATTTTTGCCATATCGCCCAGCCCTACTTTGGTCCAACTCAGCATGTGAGTGGCTCCACCCACAGCAGAGGACACACTTAGACACGATCTTAGTGGAAATTATAAACTTTGAAATCCATCTTGTTCTAATGTTGACAATTTTTTAAACTTTGTTACATCTAATGTTTTAAATGTTCTGGACACCATTGCCTCTATGAAGGTTAAAATGGTTAAAAATAAGTAGAACGCGCCATGGAGGAATAATAATACGGTCAGATGATGATGACATGATTAGTTAATTTACAGTTAAGACATGATTGGTTAATTGTGGAACATAATTGTTCGCTTTAAACGTGATTTCTATTACGGTTTCTGGTTCGAAGTGTCATTTTGCAATGTGCGACTTTTCCATGAACGCCCCGCATTGTTTAGCCTTGAACGTGACTTTAAGCAGCAGCATTCTGGATGTACTGCAGCTGTATTACAGCTTGTTTGGAGAGGCCAGTGAGCAAAACCATTACAGTAGTCTAACCCAGTGGTTATCAAACTTTTTCAATCGCGACCCCCAAATTAACAATAGTTCACATTCGCAACCCCCAAACACGAAAATAGGCGGCATATAAAGTGACAAATTAGCTAGTGTTTTATTTTATTTATTTATTTATTTTTGAGAATATAGACCTAGATGACTAAATGACTGTAATAGGCCAACAATAAGAATCTACATTTACCACTGCATTTGAAGGGTGTCCAGCCTTATTTAAGACTATTGTATCAGTTTTTCCCCATCATCTGGGGACCCCTGGAAATCATTTTAGGACCCCCATTGGGGTCCCGACCCCTGGTTTAAGAACCAGTGGTCTAACCTACTGGAGACCAATGCATGGATAAGTCTCTCCAAGTCTGGTTTAGACACTATACCTTTAATTTTGGCAATGTCTTTTAGGTGGTAAAAGGCTGTTGATGTTATTGATTTGATTTGGCTGTCAAAGTTCAGGTCTAAGTCGATTATTACCCCCAGATTTCAAATTTGATTTGTAGGTTTTAGAGCGAGAGACTGGAGGTGACTGCTGACACTTTCTCTCTGTTCCAGCGGCCCAAAAACGATGATTTCAGTCTTGTCTGAGTTTAGCTGGTGAAAATTGTTTTGCATCCACACACTGATCTGTTGGATGCAGTGACAGAGTGAATCCACTGGTCCATATTCACCTGCCGTCAGTGAGACATAGATCTGAGTGTCATCTGCGTAGTTGTGATAAGACACATTTGTGCTGAGTATTAACTGACCTAACGGCAGCATGTAGAGGTTGAACAGAAGGGGTCCCAGGATTGACCCTTGGGGCACCCCACAGGTCAAGCTCATGTGGTCTGAGACACAGTTACCAATCTCAACAAAGTCCTCTCTGTCCTCAAGGTAGGAGTTCAACCAATTTAGGGAGGTGCCAGTGATGCCCACCCAGTCCTCCAGTCTCTATAGGAGAATCCCATGATCAGCAGTGTCAAAAGCAGTACTAGAACAGAATTAAGACTGAGGCTTTGTTCAGGCGGATGTCACTTGTCACCTAGATAAGAGCAGTCTCAGTGCTGTGATGGGTTCTAAAACCTAACTGGAAAACATCAAAGGAGTTGTTTATAAAGAGGACTTTGCCTAAAAATGGCAGATTTGAGATGGGCCGATAATTTTTCAGTACTGAGGCATCAAGACTGCTCTTCTTTAGGAGAAGCTTAATGACCGCAGTTTTCAAGGCCCTTGGGAATGTTCCAGATTGAAGCGACATGTTAACTATGTGAGTGAGTGATGTTAACAAAGTGCTCAGAACAGACTTTAGAAATCTGGTGGGTAACACATCGAGGCAGCATGTAGATGAACTCAGACTGGTGATGATCTCTTGGACAATTTTGTCAGTTACAGGTGCAAACTGAGTCAGCTCTAAATGTGTAGGTGGTTTTAGGGTTATTATTTGCACTGTGGAATTTATGGCATTTTTAATGCCCTGAACCTTGTCATTAAAGAATACTGCAAACTCATTGCACTTAGCTGTGGAAATTAGTTCTAATGGCAGCAGAATTGGAGGGTTTGTTAGTCTGTTTACTGTTGCAAACAGAACACGCGAGTCAGTACTGCAATTTCCAATTATTTAAGAAAATAATCCTTCCATTGTTTTACATAAAATGAGGTTGTACATGTACAATCTTTCTCTATAAATCTCTTTATGAATCTGGAGCTTTGACTTGCGCCATTTTCACTCAGCCCTGTGGCACTCCCGTTTCTGTGCCCTTACTGACTCATTTAAAAAGTCGTCAACGTTTGAACATGATAGATTTTCAAAGTTTATCATTGCAATGAAGAGTGCTGTCATTTATGTGTCTCCTCCGAACAACTGCAGGACCAGCTGGTGATTTGACCACATCGACCACACTGATGTTTGATATATTAACCCCTTTTGTAATTAGCAGGTCCAGAGTGTGTCCTCTGCTGTGAGTGGGGTCACTCACATGCTGAGTAAGACCAAAGGTTTCAAGGACAGCATCAAGCTGTTTAAAGTTTCTATCACAAACATCCACATGAACATTGAAATCACCTGTAATGACCAAACTGTCAAAGTCTGTGCATACGACTGAAAGCATCTCAGTAAAATCATCAATAAAACCTGTTTTAGCTCCATTTTAAAAGACAAATACTCAAATGATGAAAACACACCAAAAGACAACCTCTGGGTAACTATTTTATCTCTAAAAACTGCACAGACACACCATGTTTCAGTTAACATATAATCAAGATTATAAGAAGATCAAAATCATTCATTATAAGTGATTAGTTACATAAGGATCTGACATTAAGCACAGCAAGTTTCAGATTAGTTTTAATGTGACTGGACGTTATCACAGGGAATATGAATTAAATTTGTAAAATTGGACAGTCTAATAGTCCTTCTGTTCTCCAGTCTGTGTGACGTGACTACAGATATAGCACAGGGCCCCGGGTTTGTTTCACCGTTAGTATGACCATAAGTCCCAGCAACGCTGAGACCCACTGCATCCCAGCTATGGGAGATAACAGTTCTGGGGGGAGGCGGGGGAAGGACGGGTAGGGTAAAAGCGAGGGGGGAGACTTGAAGGGAGTTTGGGCAAAGGCTGAGTGGGGAGAGCTGGGGGGAGTTTGGGTGATGGATCAGATGAAAGGCGAGGGGGTAGAAGCAGGAGAGTTGAAGCTCCTGGGTGGTATGGGGGGCACAGATTTGTACGGGGAAGAGTTCATCATTGTTGACATCAGAACTCTTGATCTTGCTAAATTAGGTGTGAGTGGAATCTTAATTCCTGATTTTACCAGACTTTCAAGATGGTTCTTAAGGTCCCTGGGTGAACGTGGAGATGAAAGGGAGAGTGATGATTGAGTGGGAGTAGATGTTGCAGGGGGGACCCAGGACTGGTCTGAGGGTAGGGGTGATGACAGGGCAGCTGCTGGGCCTGTCACAGACCGGTCCATGGCCTGTGATGAGGAACCCAGTGGAGGGGGACGGATGTTGAGCTTGAACCCTTCACCGGCGGTGGTGGAGATCATTGTGGTGCTGCGGCTGATGATTTCTTTACTGGAGGCAGAGTAGGTGATTTTGGAGCTGATGTTGAAGCATTGGCTTGGTCTCTGGCTGATTGAGCAGGAATTATTCTCTCCTTCTTCTCTTCTCGAACTATCTATTCACAATCCTGTCTATGCCTATTTGATGTCTGAGAGCGTGGAGGAGGTTTTCTGTCAATGTCCTCATTCCACCTCTGCACAGATGTGGGCCCTTTCCCTTGAATAAGTCCCCTCTAGGTGCACACTCTTTGGACAGCCAAGCGTTCAATTGAAGCAGCCGGCTTAACCTTTTGATCTTCCTGTCAATATTTGGAAGAGGTCCACTGAGGAATGTCTTGATTTCTACTTTATCAAGCTCCTCAAATAACTTAATGAAGTCCTTTTTTCAAAACTTCAGTCTTCTCATTTTCGTTTCACATGCAAAATATTATAATACTTGTCCTCTCAAACAGGAAATATGGCATATGGGACATTTCTATCCACACTCATGACATCAGATCGCATTAGAAAGTGACATCACCTCCTGGTGGGGCATATACATTTAGCCAAGCTTCCATTTAGCAAAGCTTCCATTAATAGTTTCTTTAATCATTACAAATTGTCCATCTTTATCTGTTCAAAGCTTTATTCAAAAGCTTTTCAGCTTGAACTCAGTATAGCTCCTCCCCTCTTATGTTTGTCCTTGTATGAGGAATAGTACAGTCTATCTATTTATTTTGTTAGTTTTTCATGTTCCTGGTCATTTAAATGGGTTTCTTGGGGATACATTTTATCTTTTACCATTTAATTGGGATTTATATGGTGTTAACATTAAATGATGCTACTTGCTGTTTTTCAGATGTCTTTATATTTACTGTGTTCAAGTTATTTACCTTTTATGTTAAAAGGGTCAATGTTAAAAACACAAAAAGAACCGAAAATTTTATCTAAGAAAATATCAAAAACTTGAGGGAAAACCATTCTCTTGGTACAGAGGGATCCTCCTGAAGGACAAAGAGAAAATCTTCATGTTGGTGTGCAAACAAGAGGAGTCACACTCGTGCCCACAGTGGGCAAATACTCATATGCCTCCAATAAAGTCCAGGTCCCTTCCATTGAAAAATAAAATTGAACTGCAAAACATCTCAGGGATCTGGCAATGAGGTTGTGTAGGCTGGCACATTTGTACCATGTCTTTATAACATGCACAGCCCCAAAGTGCTGCATAATACAAGAACATAAAACAAGAATAGACATTTTAATACTGAAAAAAATAAAAACTGAAACCACAGTGGAGGTAGCATAAAAATGTCTAGCTCATCTTGAAATAAAACAGAACTAACATTTTCATCTTTAAGTCCATGTGGTCCCCCTGCTGTCTCTGCACGGAAAACCAGCCTTGAAACATTTCCTGCCACCGACCCGAAGACAACTCTCCTGAGAAACCCTGCCTCACTTTTTTATATTTAGCGACATTAAATGTTTTTGTGTGTGATTTAACTTCCTTATTTCAATTTCAAAAGGAGGGAAAAATAAAATAAAATAAAATTTTGCACCCAATCTAAAAGGTTCCTTTTTTGAATAAAATATTGAGGGGTTTGTGTTTTTTTCTCAGTTCCATGCTTCTTTAAACGCACATGGTATTTTAGAGAGTTTATCAAGTCAAGTCAATTTTAAATTATTACTAGCCATTATTTTTCAATTTCAATTAAATCAATAGAAAGCCAGATCAAAAGGATGCATTTTTAGCATGGATTTAGTGTATAAGTAGCATAAAGACTGAAAACTAATGTGAGATAGAGACTGTATCTCCAAGAGGCAGGACTTATTTGGTTTAAACAAATAAGAACGTCATCACCCAACACAACTGACAAAACAGGAAGTCAACGAATAGAGAGGATTCACTCCTCCCTTTATCCAAATTGATGTTTTTCAAAATAAAATGTGCATTCAAATGAAATAAGACATGTTTTCTCTGCTGGGTTACATTTGGGTTTAGTTACACTTTATTGTACAATAGAAAAGTGACAAAATGGATGAGTTAAAATGTCTTGATTTCATGAAAGTAATGTCAAAATTCAAATTTTCAATAGTTGAGATCAGTTTATTTGATTGAACTACTGTTCACTTTGCCTATGTTAGATTCAATGAACCTGTTTGACTTTATGCAGCCCCAATCAAAAGTTTAAGACTGGTTGAATGAATGAAAAAAGGATCATAACCCTCATGCTCTCTTCTTTTTGAGCAATGCACATTTGGTCAGAGAGCAATATGCGTTTTATAAAAAATAAAGAAAGAAATCTAGATTGGGTCAAATGGACACGAAGCTAGCAGGAGGGTTTGACAAGGTTCCAAGTAGAGCTTCAATAGAAACAAAAAATGGGAGTGAGACAAAAAGAAAACATTTTATTGTCATCTTCCCATGTCATCCATCCCCAGAGACAGTTCTGTGGCGTCAAGGACATGGGCCCTTTGAAGACGTTATATGTTTTTGAAACCCATTAGTCGCAGAGGCGTCTGATAGTTCTTGGGCTGCAGGCAGCACCAGTAACAGCCTTAATTTGGTTCGAGTATCGGCCAGTGTCTTAGAGCAGTGGTTCTTAAACTAGGGGTCGCGGAAAACTTTTGTGGGGTCGCCAAATTTTTTCCAGTCGGGAATTAACGCGCTATTTTGTGAGGTGATACTATGAAAAATATATATATATACAAATTCAGAGCTGCTGTTTTCGCATTCCTAGGCGCTGTGTGCGCCGCTTAGAGCTTAAATTCTTGTCCCG
Source organism: Rhinogobius similis (assembly GCA_019453435.1). Taxonomy (NCBI): domain Eukaryota; kingdom Metazoa; phylum Chordata; class Actinopteri; order Gobiiformes; family Gobiidae; genus Rhinogobius; species Rhinogobius similis. The sequence continues at coordinate 8,218,250 of CM033624.1, read as the reverse complement.
AGCCGGAGCCAGCCCGAAACCGACCCGTCCGCTCTGCTGTCGGGCTGAGTTGGGCTCGGCTGGGGGCAGAGGCGCGCACGTCCGTAACATGCGCTCCACGGTGAAAGAGCGCGGTGTGCAGCCAGTGCTGTGTTCTTTTCCTCCTCATCCTCGAATAAAGGGGTCAAGACACCTGACTGAAAGAGCGCGGCTCTACACGGAGCGGAGGAGAGAGAAAAAGAGAGCGCAACAGAGGAGAGAGAGAGAGTTAGCGCGGAGTGGAGGAAAAAGAACAGGAGGAGAGAGCACGGATGCCTTCCCAAAAAGCTGAAGAAAGGAGCGAGGGAGAGAGCTCATGTGGGCCGGCGTCAGCGGAGGAACAGGCCCGTCTGGGACAGGAGGCGTCCCGTTGGTGCAGGTAGAACACTATACACTTGAAGCCCTGTCAGGCGCTTATTCTGGGTATGGGTACGTGCGGTCCGTGAGCGGGGCTCGTGCGGTCAGAGCGGGGCTCGTGCGGTCAGAGCGGGGCTCGTGCGCTCCGTGAACGGCGCGGTTCGTCATTCAAACCCGCTTCAGCGCTTCAGGTCTTCCGCTCCTCACAGCGCCTTTTGCGTGCGCTCCCTGTCCACATCCTCCTGACAGTTTCACTCAGATGATGGAGAAACGTCCCACCTGAGGCTGGGCCTCATGGCTCCTGTCGGTCCACGCCTTTTACTCTCTCTCTCTTCACAAAATCACAGAGCGCTCTGGCTCACTGCCTTGACGAGAAGCGCTCGACCGCTAACTCATCCTAACTAACTCGTCCTAACTAACTCGTGCTAACTAACTTGTCCCAGACAAGGACCGAGATGTGTCCAATACTAACTTTCTCTATAACCTGCGCGGCCTGACCTGCACCTCCAGTTTTATGTACATTTCTAAGCATATTATTTCATGTACAATTTTAAGTGTTTTAGTTTATATACATTGTAAGTGTATAGTTGACATTGGAATCTGTCAGATATAAGGCCATCAGTGAAGTGCAAGTGAAAGTTAGTTTTACTGCTGTACAGTGAGGTAAAGAAAATAAAATCCCACAGTACTTTTTTTGTAGGGCATTTGACCCAGTGACCCCTGTATTTTATAGACATAAATACAACATTATTTAGTGTATAATTTAATGTCATAATTATTCAGTGTTTATTTGTTCACTTTGTTCGCTTTGTTCCACTTCTTGTGAATTAAATTCTTGTAGTTCTTACATTGCGAGCTGGTTTTTAGTTGATTTAGTTTGACGGAATGACAAAAACCTTTTGAGGGAGTGTCAATAACTATAGGTCTGCCCAAAATCGGCGTGGGAGTACTGTGGGGTCGCCAGACCTCACAAGATTTTTTTGTGGGGTCCCCAGACAAAAAGTTTAAGAACCACTGTCTTAGAGGACAGCGGATCAGATCCTCCGGCTCAGTGCTGTGCCATTTTTTTGGGTCTTCCACTTGACTTTTGAAATGACTGTTTTCAGCAGCGACGGCGCGCTGCAAGAGGCTCTGCTTATGCAACTCAATAACCCTGTGGTTCTAAACTTTTGATCAGCTTCAATCTATTTTAGTTTAATTGTTTTCAATATATGTTTTACTCAAAGTTTTTTTTTGTATCGCTCCCATTTCTTGGTGCTTATTACAGCTCTACTTGGACCCTTGTTATGATCCAACCATACAAAATGTGACTTTTACCATTAATTCAACTGGTCTTAAATCGGGACTGTATTTCAGATTCATCGTCCTCTTTGACGTTTACACCAGAAATGAACATCTTTACAATAATATGTCACACAAGTAAATCTAGACAGTACAGGTCAATCAGCACAGTTGTACATTTTGCTTTCAATTTGTCACACCCTGATACTACAGTACACACTAAATACAAAAAAAAATCAAACATTACTGACAAACGCGAATATTTCCAGTTGTTAACAATTCACTGCTGCTCTAACTACTGTTTAACTGGTGACTTTTTCCAACTGACTTTTACATCAGAAAGTCCAAGGGTTCTGAACATTGTGGTGACCTGAAAAACAAAAAAAAAGATAGTTCTTTAAAAATGTGAAACCAGAATAATAGTCATGTAATGGCTAATCCAATCTCAGTCTTAAATTTTAGCAAAAGTGAAAGTTCAGGTCAGTGCTATACTATATTTGAGTCAACTTCTACTGAGCGACAGCTTTTAATAAACAAAAAGACACAAACATCCTTACCAGGGCTACAAAACACACTGTATAATACCCTATGTGTGTTTTAAATTAAACTTAAAAGGTATTGAACCATTTTTTTCAAATCTCTATTGCCCCAATGCAGATGTATTTAAAGAGAAAAAAGAAAAAAACTTTTGTGTCTTTAGTGACAATGTATTTTCACAAAAGAGCTGCTTTAACATAAGGGGAAAAAACTGTGCTAGTTTGAATTAGGATGCTCAGAATAAAATAGGTAAGGCGGGCTGGTTTGGGCTAGCTCATAGCCCCCCAGCTCAGCCGCCACGTGTTGGAGTTTACCCCAGTGGACGAGAGGGTCGCGTCCCTGCGCCTTCGGATGGGGGACAGGTCTCTCACTGTTGTGGCGGCCTACGGGCCGAACAGCTGTGCAGAGTACCCGGCCTTATTGGAGTCCATGGGAGGGGTACTGGACAGTGCACCGCCCGGGGACTTCAACGCTCACGTGGGCAACGACAGTGACACCTGGAGAGGGGTAATCGGGAAGAACGGCCCCCCTGATCGGAACCCAAGTGGTGTTCAGTTATTGGACTTCTGTGCTAGTCACAGCTTGTCCATAACGAACACCATATTCGAGCACAAGGGTGTCCACCAGGCACCAGGACGGAGGTCAATGATCGACTTTGTTGTCATGTCATCTGAACCCGGTCGTGGACACCGGAGGTAAGGGATGTCGTCAGGCTGAAGAAGGAGTCCTTTCAGGCCTTGTTGGCTTGTGGGACTCCTGAAGCAGCTGACAGGTACCGGCAGGCCAAGTGCACTGCAGCCCGGGCTGTCGCAGAGGCAAAAATTCGGGGCTGGGAGGAGTTCGGAGAGGCCATGGAGCAGGACTATCGGTTGGCCTCAAAGAAATTCTGGCAAACCGTCCGTCGCCTCAGGAGGGGGAAGCAGTGCTGTCGGACGGTGGAAGGAATACTTTGAGGATCTCCTCAATCCCACTGTCGCGTCTTCCGAGGAGGGAGGAGAGGCTGGGGACTCGGTGGTGGACTCACCCATCCCCCAGGCCGAAGTCACTGAGGTTGTTGGCAAGCTCCTTGGTGGCAAGGCTCCGGAGGTGGATGAGATCCGCCCCGAGTATCTTAAGTCTCTGGATGTTGTGGGACTGTCTTGGCTGACACGTCTCTGCAACATCGTGTGGCGGTCTGGGACGGTACCTCTGGACTGGCAGACCGGGGTGGCGCTGGAGGGACTACGTCTCTCGGCTGGCCTGGGAACGCCTTGGGGTCCCCCCCGAGGAGCTGGAGGAAGTGTGCGTAGACAGGGAAGTCTGGGCTACTCCATCCATCCATATTCTGTCTTTAATGTTTCAAGACTGTTACGGCCCCAGGCCTACGGTTTCTGCCTCCTTGTTTTTTTTTAATACTATGCTTTTGTCATGTGAATTGTGTGTGACTCTGGGGTTGCTGCTGGGATTTGGAGGCCTGCTCATGGACCGTGATTGGCTGCTGCCTCCTGGCCTTCTAATTGGAGTGCCAATCAGTCTACCTGTGGTCCATCCCACTATTTAAGGACCTGCTCCACACCTATTCGGGGCTGGCCTGAGTGTGGCCAGTATGCCATGTGCCCTCTTGTTTGTCAGGGCTGCAGTGGCAGTGCCTGACTGTGTGTTGAGGCACTTGTGATTTGTTGTGTTTGGTTTATGTCATGTCTCCTTGTTTTCTGTATTTTGTTTTAGTTAATTTAGTTAATTTACCTTTACCTCCCTGTTCATTAAATTACATCTTTATAACCTTTTTCCATCTTTGTTTTTTGTTAACTTCCCTTACCCTAGCTGAGCTGGGTTGTAACAAAGACAGTTAAGATCATGTACAGCACCTTGAAATTTAGAATGCAAGTTAACCAACTTCTCATACCAAAGAAATTTCACTGCAAACAAATAAGAATTGCAAAGTGTGAGTAACTGTACCTTGTCTGGGACTTGAGCATTAGTGGCTGCATTGGCGAGGTCTGCATCAGTCTGAAGTACAACCTTTACCACAGTTGTTCGTGTTTTTAACGCTGGATGTAAATTAAATGGGTTATTATATTGACATATTAAACGTCAAATTGCACTTTACCTTTTTGACAGATTACTTGAAATGCGCCTTCACATCTAGCATCCAACCAATGATGTGCTGTATTAGAAGATTCCACAACACAGTGCTCAATATTTTGCTTGTTGTCTGGTTCTCCACTGATCCAGTTTTTGAAGAGGCTGATGCGGTTGTCGGACCACCTGAAGGGCTCTCTGTAGAGGCCGATCCACACCCAAGATGTACCGATCATGTTTGAGATTGTGGTGAGTTCAGACGAATTTTCTATAACGGCAAGGTCTACATGATACGTCCTGCAGTAGTTTCTTGCTTCACTCCAAGTTAGAAAAGATTGCACCAAAATGTATTGTTTGGATCCTGGTTGAAGTGAATCTGAATTTAAAACCGTAACAAGATTGGCATTAGAATAAAGTAATTTCTTGTGCATCTGCAGTGGTGATTGCAGAAAACGTAAAAGGTTTTGATTTTTCAGACACACAGGAGTCATTCAAAACAAATTTTGTCCTGCATTCAAGGCTTGAGTGCTCAGAAAATATCACATTCCCCACCCTATGAAGGTTTTGTGTTTTTATAGCCAAAAGTTCTTTATATTGAATTCATGTGACTGATTTTTGCATTTGAATTATGCAAGTTTTAACATCCAATCAAGTAAAAAAAAATGAATTGAACATAATGTCTCAATATCCAGTCTAACAAAATACAATGTTAGCATAATAAGTTAGGTTTGTTTAAATTCAGTCAGGGCCGGCCCATGGCATAAACAACAAAGCTAGGGCCACCATCAATAGGGTTCTTGTAAAAGACATAAAAGGTTAAAATGTAAAATTAGTATTTATGTACAAATATGCTCCTATCTTTAAATACGGCATAAAAGTATAATTATATCTTATGTAGTCTATTCAAATTCAAATAAAATATTATGTCTAAAATGTGCCTGAATCCAGGATATGACACATGGTTTATTCAAATTTTCTTGGGGAGGACCCTCAAATCCCCCTTTACTGTCTATAACTGTGTAAAAAATATGAAAATGACAAGTATCATTTACATTGAATCCCAAATTACTGCACCACTGTCCACTCTTGATTTGTTGTCTATTCATACATTGTTATGGTCATTAAAAAAGACAAAAAACAGTCTTGTTAAGGGCCTCCGAATGCCCTGAATACAGTGTGACATAAAGTCAGAGGTAAAAAAACACAGATGTCAGAAACCAACTTTAACATTCCATATAATTGAACTAATATCCTTGAGTTTTGAGTGGCTGGTATTTAGCATTTAGCATTGCCTAGTTTATCAGACTAATTCCTTCAGACTGAAAAGGACTTTATGAAAGTCAAAACTTCAAATAATCAGATGATTCAATCCATTTTGCAACTTTTAGGTAAGTCTGTGGTTCCAAACACATCTGAGGCACACAGGGACACAAAACACATGAGTGCACTCAGGCTGCGTGCTCTAAAGCCGCTAGCCTACTTTAAAGCTGGACCGCCGTCTAGGTACAGCCCCTTTATTTCAGTAAAATATTTACATTTCTATATATTATAATAATTTCACATAGAATTAACAATGCATTCGATAGGCTCCACTGTATTCAAATGACAAGAAACTAGAAACTTTTTCTACAAAAAAACAGGAACAACGCAAAATATCTGCGGTGTTTCTAAGAATCATATTCTTACCTCTGAAGCAGACAAAATAATTGGTGTTCCTGTTCATACAGTTATCATCTGTCCACAGTCCGTTCCTCATCATCCCGCATGCGTTATTTGCACTATAGAAATTGGGTTTGCCTCCCTCCCAGATCTGGTACCCTCCAGGGCTGGTGGTCCCGGTGGCAGACCATCTCCAGGAGTTTGACTCATTACCCATAATTCCATTCCATGAAGCAGTGTCATCGAACAGTCCGATCCAGGCATACGAGTAGACACTTGGTCTCTTGACTCTCTGTATGTCCTCCAGACTGGTGAACGTGGCCAGGTCGTCGTAATGTCGTCTGCAGTACTGTTGGGCCGCAGACCAAGTCATTGCTGTGTTGATAAAGTGGTACTCATAGAACACAGTGTGGAAGCAGAGGACGGCTCTGAGACCTGCTGAGGAGAAACATAACATGAGGAAACACATACATTTGATAGAATATTAGAGTGAATGACAGTGCTGCACAAGTTACTGGGATAAAACATTTTGTACTGCTGTCCTGCCCAATCTATATTATTTGCATTTGCCTTTTCAGTGTCTAAATCACAATGTATTTTTCTGTCACTTTGATGCTTTACTTATATAACTGCCCTATTTCCATGTGATTCATAGTTCATTTAAGCAAAAAAATAAAAAATAAAAAAAAAACTGTACTTTTCCACTTTTGTCCCCTCAACCTCAGTTTGAAAACAACTGCTCTACATGAATTGTCACTCTCTTCTCGCTTTCTTCTGTAGAAAGGTAGGTAGACAGATTTGTCAGTTGATTTCCATTCTGGTGTTTAATTAAAGATCACAGACTAAATAAAACAAAAATATGCACAACCAAGTCACCTACCGCAGATCAGGATTGCCCAAGTCTCCATGCGAGCCATCACTGACGACCTTGTCTTCAGTGGATTGACCATTTGTGAGACAGTTCAGGTGCTTGCATGCCCTTTGCAGTTCAGTGGTTATGATTGACAGCATGCAAACATGGAACAATACATTTTCCCTATTGAAATCAGCATGTCTTTGCTTTTGATTAACTTGCAAATAGAACACAACGCACGCATCTGTAAAATGTACCTGAAAAGCATTGGAGTCATCAGTATTGAGGATAGAAGGCAATAAATTTGAAATGAACGTGCGTTTGTGTTTTGTTTTTTCCCTCTTAATGTGGCTCTGATTCGGTCAAGCCCTGGCTCCGTAATAAGGATTTGGGTTACGTTACATGCCCTCTGACCCCACACACACTTTCTGGGTCTACGTGTTTCCTACCATCGTGTCTCTCCGTGCTGTGGTGAGGCGCTGGCCCCGCATGTTGTCAATGTGTGTCTGCGTCATGCTGGTTGCTGTGTAGAGGCCCATGCACTCAGTCTCACACCTAAGCTAATCTCCACCTGTGCGGTAGGTTTGATTGAGGAATTGCATAGCCAATGTAGCGGCGAGTCAAGACAAAAAAAAAACAAAAAAAACTTTAGAGTTGTCTTTCAACACATCAATGGAGCCACCTACTGTGGCTGTTGTTATGGCTTTAAAAAAAATTGCCTGGCTTAATGTCCACTCCCTCTTGGATGGAAATTGTGGACTCTAAATGAGGTCAGAGAAACGTGATCAAGTAACTCTACGTACTGAAACAAAGGGCTGGACAGTTTTCAAGCAATGGACCTTATGTTATTTATAAATCTCAAAGTTAAAGAACCAAGATAATGTACAAATAAACTAATATATATTAGTGGTGTCAAACGTTTGAAAAAATGTATCTGATTAATCACACTTTGGAACTGTGATAAATCATGATTAATCGCATCACACGCTTTTTCAAATATAGTATTTTTGGCATTTTCTTCTGAAAACTAAATTTTTTTATTAATTCACAGAGCTAAATACATTATTAAGTCTACACATTTTATATTGAATCTGTGGCACACTTTTCAGGTAAATCTAGGCTTTGTGACCAAACACAGGTTTAATGTATTAAATGGCGCACCCATCTCACTACAATGGACATTTTGGTCAGTCCCACCAGGGCCCCCCACCAGCCTTTCACTTCAAACAGAAGATAAGAAGACAGTTTTGGAAGTCCAACCCCCGAAATGTGTCTGGACCAGACGGACCAGACGGTGTCTCCCCACCTTCCCTGAGACACATTGAAGACAGGAGTCAACTCATCTGCACAGACATTTTTAACACCACCCTGGAGTCATGCCATGTCCCAGCCTGCTTGAAGCGGTCCATCATTGTCCCTGTCCCCAATAATCCCCGGATGACTGGACTTAATGACTTCAGGCCTGTGGTGGTGACACCTGTAGTCAAAAGTTTTATTTACAGGTGAGCGACATTACAGCAACTAGGCTTTCATCAGGCAAATGATTGTCTGAGACTGAGAGGCCGCCTTAAACGGGAGTGGCTACTCAACATGATGCCTTTTATGACCCAGCTCTGCTAGGGTTAAGGGGAGGTAACAAAAAACAAGGTGGAAATTGGTAAAAGTAAAGTTATAATTTATTTAAAAGGAATGCAAAGATAATTTTATCACAAAAAAAGATACTTAAATGGTTAAAATAAAAAGTTAATTATAGGATTAACTGAGACTTCAGTGTGAAAGAAGGTTAACATAGTGAAACTAATGAATCAAAAAACACAAAACCCAGTCTCAAAACTAAGTCCAAAGGACTAAGAGTGTCTCACAATTACAAAGTCACACAAAAGACACAGAGCTAAAGAGGCAAGCTGTTCCCAGCTTGAAATCAGCAGCCACGAGTGGCAGGAGGCGGGTCCTTTTAAGGTGTGGCAGCTGCAGGTGAGATCAAGGGTTGGCCAAACGCTGCACTAATCAGGACAGAGAGAGGAGGATCCAGACTTGAAGGCAGTCCACCAATCCGAAGAGGGCTTCTGCAGCCAGACATGCACATGCACAGGAGAGGCTTCACAAAACTGCACCCATATGGCTAAAGGAGGTGTTGAGGCCTGGGGCCGTAACAATGCCAAAGTAAAAGACATGGTAACATCTTAGTCATGGCACACAAGAGACATACTGCAATAAACATAATATAATAGAGGTGCATTAATCACGGGGACACAAAATAACCATCTAAAATAGTCTGTTGTCAAAATAGCATACATAGTTGTTATGGAAATAACTGTCAGGTAAAACCCTGTAGGTCTATGTACAAAAACGATATGCATGCTAGGAGTCAATCAGATGAAGAAATGTAGGCCTATTCACAGGAAAATGTTTAAATTGAATTCATCATTTAGCCCCTTAGGAGCCAGCGTGTAAATCCAGTACACTTCACATTGTTTTAGTAAGAGGTCATGGTCCCCTCCTCTAGCGGGCGTATTGTTTGATGTTGAAAACTGTCCATTTACCTTTTTTTTTTTTTTTAATGTGTCACTTCAATAAAACTTTGGGGTACAGCTCCAATTTAGTTTTGTCTCTCTCTGTCTTTTATATATTACCCTTACTAAGTAAGATTTTGTACCTTACCAAACATCTTTGTAAGTCCATGTGGTTGTTGTAAATGTATTTCCGGGGCGTTTGAAGACCCTGTCGTCTCTGCTCTGAAACAGCCTTGCAACTTTCCTGACGCTGACCTGAAGTCGGCTCTCCTGAGAAACCTTGGAACTCTTTTTTTATATTTGGCGATATTAAATGTTTTTGTATGTGATTTCACTTTTCAATAAAAAGGGGGAAAAAGAAAAAATAGCTTTTCAAATTCTTTCTGACCCTCTCTTAAAATCAGCTCTATGTCCAAACCAAATGATGGGATAGGAAACTGACTCCGTTCAGTTGTAGATGTCAACACAGCTTACTGTCAGGACATTGCAGACCCTTCTTTAATAATGGTTTGCTTCCGACTCCACTTATGGGAAGAGTACTTGATTCCACCTGACACTGAGGATATAAGGGACGTGGACAGTGGTTCATAATCTGGTCTGCTGAGGAAACGAAGCAGATCAGTTCATGTCCAAAGAGACAAGGAGAGAAACTACAGACTATGACTGAAAATGTACTGGATAAAACAAGTTCTACAGAGAGCACAGTAGCTACTCAAGGTTTAAGGAAGAACTAGGACACTTCAGCGACAGAGCTCTCCCTGCAGGTCTCTTGTGAAAATACACTACCAGTAAAAAGACACAAAAAATGGCACACAATTAAAGTTTTACAGGGATCAGAGAGGGATGTCTTAGGAAAAAAAATGGTATCAACAATTTACAGATTTAAGGCGTACCAAAGCAAAAGGGAGAAAAGGCAGCTGCAGCCCTTGTAGAAAAGCACTCATGTTTAAAGCAAAAAGGATCTGGGCTGGGCAAACAGCTTAAACAACAAAATGGCAAACATGAGAACCAACATGAGAAAAGCTGGATGTCAGGAAGTCATGGTGAACACCGGTGTTACAGGCCACAGCCCTTGCCTTATTTGTCACCTCCCTTTGTCTACTCTGGTTCTGTGAATGAATTGCATGGCAAGGAGCTCCGGATCCCGATTCACCCAACATAACGAGGATCGGACTGGATTATTGTCTCAAAGATACATGCTGAGAACTGTTTGATTTAAGGTTGAGTTAAATGCAAGTGAAAAAGATAATTTTGTGAATGGAGATGCAGATTCTAAGAAATAAGTTCCATACAACCTCATTTGCACTTCACTGAGCTCTGATGGTGTAATACCCACAAGGTCACTGACAACCTGTGTGTGTGGCCAATTGATACTTTTATCAATTAGCCAAACAGGGTCAAGTGATAAAAGTATGGTTTATTACAAAAGATTTAAAAGGTTAAAAAGTCCAAATTAAAATGGGGGAGATGCTCTAAAGTGCTGGTGTGGTGGGTTTAAGGACTAAAGCCAGTGCAAAATAGAGGTAGGGGTCTGATTGCACTGGATGTTTTTGTGGCGAAGCCAGGTAGGCCACAATAAACACACTGGGGCCAAAACGTGACTGGGCCAGGTTGGAACAAGAAACATTATATAGAGAATATATACAAGAATTATACAAGAAACTCATATACTGATTCTAATTACACACTGCAACCTTATAGCTAAATTTATTCTATGAGCTTTCACACAATCGCTTTAACAAGGTTTTAATATTTTACAGATCTAAATAAATTTGCCTATTCGAAAGCCCTATTAGCCACAATTTAAGTCTACTTCATTCTAAATCTATGTTCACCAATTTCAAGTTAATTTACATGACCAAACAGGTCTGTGGGGTTCAAAGCCCTTCATCGTTGCTTGCAGGAGGGACATTAGTTTAGTTCATTAGTGTCTTTGGTTTGTAAAGGAGCAGAGCAAAACTGCTCCGCACTCACAAACGTTAGATTTTATGTGAAAATTTGACTGCATGATTACAGCTCTGCTCTTGCTCCTCCCTCCTTTGTAATCTAAAAGAGTGCTCTTATTCTAAACCAGGGGTGTCCAAACTATGGCAATTGGCCCTCAGATCAATCAGGCTTTCAAATTGGTCCAAATAACCAATAGTCCTTCTTACTCTACAGTTGGAAAGATTCTGCTCTTATAACCTAAATGACAAACATTTGTCATGTTATACAGACCTAAATCATATGTTCCAGGCCTTATTAAAGGTGTAGTTGTTCATTAAAACTTTGACAAATGCACAATTTTGAATGTTTCATTTCATTTTCATATTGTCTGTAGGCCTCTTCTCCTTTATATTTCAAAATGTGGCCTTTGGTGAAAAAATGTAGAACATTGTTGGTCTAATTATTCTGATTAATTGTCAAGTGTTAATTTTGTATGCTTAATTGAAAAGCAATCACTTTGACAGCCCTTATTATTTTTCATGCATACTTGTGTAATCTTGTATTGTCCTGCATTCAAGCTGAGTGCTCAGAAAATGTCCGTCTGCATGTTTTTGTCCCGTCCACAGTCATGTACTTGCATTTAAAGAAACAAATGGTCAATATTACTGTTCGCAGTAACAAGATGTAAAATAATGCGCACTTACTACTGAACAGTAATTAAACGCCAAATATCTCTTCTTTAAACATTGTTAATGACTCTCTCAACTTGTTTTACAGGTGATATTTTCCATCTGAGTTTTACATGACGTCCAAGTCCAAGCTTTTGGAGCTCTAAGAAGACCTAAAATAGAAGAAAAAAAAATCATAATAACAAATTTGTCATGTGTTTTCAACAGTTATTGTTGTGTTATATCAAAAGTACCACTTGAAATAAATAGTAGAGAGCCAGATTGATCAAGCCAAGTGATAAATTAGAAGGTTCTGAAGCCTATGTTCCTCATTTCTGTTGATCACTTTTTCAGACATATGCTGTTTTGTTTGGAGATTTCCAGGGTTACGGTAAAGGTTAGGGTTTGTCACGGTAATAGTTATAGGATTTGGGCCCTATTTTCAGATTAACGATGAGTTTAGGGCAGGGGTTAAAGCAAAAGATTTTCATTTGACTGACATTTATCCTACTCAAAATCCCAAAAAAATTTACCTTTGAGATTCAGAGGTCAGTTCTAAAGTTCAACGTACGAAAAGTTTGGCTAAATACTGCGCTTGAAATGATATAGCATTTCATGTTGATGTTTTTTGTCAAAATGTGGTTATTGTTGTCCCTGAACACCTACTGTACCACAATTGTGTAGGGTTTGTTGCATTATTTAGGTTTATAAGAGCAAAAATCAATTCCTCAGTTCTATTTTGCGATAGGCCAATAACTGATAATCCTGTAATTCTAAGGGGCCAAAATATTCTCCTGCTGGCTCTGTCTCTGTTTTAACGAGAACTGGACTAATTACGCCTGTTTAGATGATTAGACTACTCTCATCGGGACATGTAGGTGTGTAATTTGAGTTGACGGAAAGTAGAAACTTAAATCAACTGTTTTCGGACTTTGATTTTATTTGCAAATCTGGTCACTCAAATTCCTAGTCCCACAATCAACATTTAGGCTGTGTCCAGAATGGCCACAGATTGAGAGTTTGCGCCACCCTTAGAGCCAAATGTATCAAGAGAAATAACATCTTCCATATAAACACATGCACCAATTTGACTTAAAATACTGTACGTTGAACCTTTAATCCTAAAAATCAAGCCATTTCCTTTTAAAATCTTCTTTTCCCAGTTTTCGTTTCAAAACATGAAACGCAGAACACAAGACTCATTGCATAAATTGTCCCATGTTCCATTTAGTCAATTTTCAAATTGAGTTCAAATGTTATTTCTTCCATTTTCCATGCCAATTAGTCGGTCCAGTCATTGGCACAAATTATGTCACTGTTTTTTTGTGATGGTCTTTTTACCGCTGCCAAAGATATGGTCTAAAGATATCCGTTGACTGTGAACACGGCGAGAGTTTTGACTCATAAATACATGAAGTCGAGTGAGATGGCGATGTCAAAAACAGTCTGCATTGCTTTGTTAATCTCAGGTGGGCCACTTGGCAACCACAGTTTCTCCATCAGCTAAAGAAAATAGATCTTTTTTTTTCAAACAAATTTGACAGACGTGACAAGACTGAGAGATGAACACTACAAGCACAGAATGGAATTATAACAAACGTGAGTAAAATGTACCTTGTCCAGGATTTGAGAATTAGTGTCTGGATTGGTCAGGTCAGCACCAGTCTGAAGAACAACCTTAACCACAGTTGCTCCAGGATTCCAAGCTGAATGTAAAGTGATCAGTTGCATTGACATAATAATAGCAACAATTTACCACACACTCACCATATTGACAGATTACTGGATGCTCTTCTTCACATGGTGCATCCGACCAATGATGTTGCGCATCAGAAGATTCCATAACACAGTGTTCAGTGGTTTGCTTGTTGTCTGGTTCTCCACTGGCCCAGTTTGTAAAGGGGCTGATGCGGTTGTCGGACCACCTGAAGGGCTGTCTTCCCAGGCCGATCCAGACCCATTGTTGGCCTGTCAGGTTTGAGACTCTATTGAGTTCGGACGCATCTTCAATGACAGCAAGGTCTAGAAAAGTCTCTCTGCAGTAATCCAGCGCTTTGCTCCAAGTTTTATTAGACTTATGCCAAATGAATATTTTGTTTCCTGGCTGAAGATAACCTATATTTAAGACAATGACAAAATTGTTAACAGACTGGAAATGGCAAGATACCAAATAATACAAATTTAATTTAATTTAAATTAAATTTAAGTCTTTATATTGAAATGTGACTAAAGGTGCATTGTGTAACTTATTATTGCTTTGCTCAGGATGTTCTACAGTATTTAAGTATTTAAAATAAACCTATCATGCATTTATTCTATTACAGGTGTTTCTATTGCTCGGAAACACCTAGGAAGACCTGCATTCTTAATGTGAACGGGGTCACCTCTCCACAGATTTGACTTGTAACCTGGTGTTATCTGGTGGTCTCCGGGGCTAAAGATGAGATGGTTAAAGATACATTTGTGAAACATTCCAGGTGAAGTAGTAACATCTCCATGGAAACAAGTAGGGGAAGACTCTTCATTTGAGAAGTTTCACAGTTTACTTTCAATATGTTATGCAGTTCAGTAAAAAAAAAGGTAAACAGAAATAAAATAATAAGAGCCTTCTACACTTATCTTTTAAAAGTTCCTATAGGGCTCCCAAGCCAGAATTATATATATATATATATATATATATATATATATATATATATATATATACAGTATTTAGAGTCAAAACAATAATAAGCAAAATTACTTATTGTATGTAATAGCATATGTGGACAGATGAAAATGTATTTGGGTTGTTTGAAAGAAAACAAATAAATACACTTAACACACACAATCAAACAATTAAAATGAATATTCGTTCAAATAATTGTGATTGCTTAAGAGCCTTCAGGGGAACTAAGTCGGGCCCAGTAAGTGTCAAACATCACCATCCTCTGCCAAAAGAGACACCCTGAATTTTTGTCAAAACCTCCCAGTCCTATTTCATATATTTAGACTTCTTTAATTTAATTTTGAATTGTAGCCTATAAATATAATTATGGGAATAAAATTGCAAAATGAAATTGTATTCCTACCACTGAAACAGACACAATGATAAGAGAGTGAACAGTTTTCATCAGCCCACTGTCCGTTCCTCATCATCACACATGCATTATCTGCATGGTCATTATCAGGCTGCTCTGCCTCCCAGGGCAGAGCAGCCATTCCAGGGCTGGGGCTTCCAGTGAAAGACCATCTAAAGATGTTTGACTGCGTGTCATTATACAGTCCGATCCAAGCATGGAGGTAGACACTTGGTCGGTTGACCTTCTGTATGTCCTTCATGCTCGTGAACGTAGCCAGGTCGTTGTAATGTCGTCTGCAGTACTGTTGGGCTGCAGACCAAGTCATTGCTGTGTTGATAAAGTGGTAGTCATAGATCACTGAAGACGAGCTGAAGACAACCTTGAGACCTGCGCATAAAAAGTACAGTAGTTAATAACTTGTTGCAGTTGCTTTAAAAAAAAAAGACCCTGATCATGACAAATAATGCATCACCCTCCTTAACAGCAAAAGCGCTTGTATGATGACGTCATCGTTATGATGTTTACAGTACGGAGCAGCAGAGCAAGGACTCACCCTGAATATCTAACCAAAGGGCGTACGGTCCTGATGAAGGATCCCTCAAAGACAACAATCCAATTCAACTATCAACCAATAACCTGTCTCTCCCCAACATGGAAGCTTATGTCAGGCATTATTACAAGTGGGCACATAAAGCAAAGCACAGAAGGGAATCAGCCAAATACCAACTCCTCATTGACAGAACGGTCTCTCAGGACAGCATAACCCAACACACCAACCTGTGCACTGCCTGGATTGATTACAAGGTTATGACTCAATGATAAAGAAATGCTTCGCAATGTATGCAACAGCAGGACTCGCAGATTTTCTAAGTATTTGCACACATGCAAAATATGCTGGCACACTAAAGTGGAGTTTTGCATCTCTAAGGCTGCAGCGCTAATTTAGCACATGAGACCTTGCAGAACAGGGCAATTATGCTCCAACACGGATTTTGAGGACACTGTATGATTTATCATGACTATGAGGAGCAAAACTGCAAGAATATTTAGCACGTCCCTACAGCAGGTATAAACTTTTGTGCAGAACAGACTACTGCTGTTTACAATTCAATGTGGCGTTAAAGTGATTATCATTTACAAATACAAAAATGCTGTTTTGACAGTGGGGAGAAGTTATAAAAACACTTAAAATTAAAACCTATCGACTGGAGTCACACCTGTATCGCATTGAACTGCTAATGTTCACAGCAACTGTCCATAATACGTCCCCTGTGGTTTAAAAGGAAAAGTATTATGCATTTTTCATATTGTTATTGGCCTTTAAACATGCTCTTGAGTGCCTTAAATTTTCCATCTCATGTTTTTAAACTTTTTTTTTAATTATGGATTAAATTAAAGGATTTATCATTGTGTACAATAATACTTACTGAGTGCATCAACCAGCAGATGGCGCCTAGCACTATACACAATTTAGTTTTTTTTTGTTATGTTAGCACACACAGATACGTGACATCAGCCTAGCAGTAGCAGTTATTGTGTTTAGACGGCAGAAATGCTCAGAACGAGTCTGGCAATGACAAAAGGACTTAAAACAACAAAAGATTCTGGGAGAAGTGAAGTATATGATCTTAAGAGTCTTCACCGATCTAGGGAGTTCAGCTTGGAGTTTTGACGTTCGGAGGGGAGAGGATGAATATTACTCAAAACAGAGGGAATGCAGCTAAATGCAACTTCAGGTATGTTTTTGATGACAGAACATTGTTACCACATGATTAAAACTTCAAAAAAGTAACTGTAGCAGAACATGTGTCTTTTAAAGTTATTGAGGGCTGTGCACGGAGTATTGATGACACAACAAAAGACGTGACTGGTCTGCTCTGTCTTCATCGGTTCCTCAGTTTCCTCTTCATCCCATCTCCAAAGCCGAGCCCTGTTGCTCCATTATCCCTAAACTCTGCTTTTGAGGAGACAGTAATAAAATCTTCACAATCCTTGGTCCTAGATTCACGTCTTCGGTAGCGCCGGGTAAAGGCTAATGCGTGCAGTTTTGCCAACACATTCCTCAGTCTGTGCGCACTGTGCGCAACTCTTGACAACTGTGCATGGCATGTTTCTGTCTTTGCGTTCACAATCAGCGCAGTGTAGCGTTAGGTAGGGATGTGATTATTGTGTGGAAAAACAAAATTTGCAATTATTTGGTTAATGAAAGCAAACAAAGCAAATTCAATTTTGTTTGTCTTTTATAAATGTTTTATTAACACTCCAACTTGAAAATGTTCATATTAAACTCCCATATATTTAATGTAATTTTGGATATACAAAACCAACACTTTTTATTGTTTGAATTATAATTCTCCGTCAGGTAAACATGCCATAAAGCATCAAAAGCAGGCGCTGTGCAGGTGGCATTGGATAATTGTGCAGTATGTGAAGAAAACATAAGTGAAACTTAACCACATGTTGGTCCAAGTAAGCTGCGCAAATCAGCCCTAATAAAGACTGTCTTCTAGCTAAAGATCAGGCGAATTCAGGTGACGGCACATGGGACAGCGTCTAGCGCCCCTCGCATCATCATGCATCCATAGCATTTGCTTTTATTACCTATACTACGGGCCGGCTCTGCTTATAGCCTTTTATGAAATATAGCTTGCATTAAAAATAACACTGATGTGCTATATAATTACAAAAAGCTATATAATTTAATTTTCTTTTAAAATAAGTTGTTGGCCAATGAGGCGAGTGAATTTCATCATTTATCATCATAACTTCTTACATGTGTCTGTTCTCGGAAAGAAACAGCAGCAAAGGTACACACACATTTGCACTTTCCGTATGCCCGCAATAAACTCTGTTTCTGATGTTAAATAAGGTGCAACACGCTCACAAAATTGCACATGTAAATTTAGGTAGAACTTATAATTTGCCACTGCCTTAGTAAATCTGGGTCTAAGATCATTCAATGCAAACTCGACGAAGTTGTAGAAAAAAAAGCCACTTGCACAAATGTGGCCTATACCAAGGAGGTGCTCTGTCCTCACTGATGTTCTGCATTGGTCTGCACACTGTCAGCAAAATAGCCTTTTCTGATTCCAGCTCAGGAATGGTTGACGTGGGTCAAAGTGAAAAATATAGCAGCACACAAATCATTTAAAAAAACATCTACACAATTAAGAGAGATTTAAGAAAATAAAACAGACATTTACATTTAAAAGCACATTTTTGTAAGATTATATTTCTTTGTTTTTTTTTAACTGTGTGACAACCCCTAACCACCCAATCACCCAACCTCAAGTTTGATTGAAGGAATCGCTTCCAAATACAGACTGACAGAATGACAGGCGAACCAACCACACATTTTGATGTGGATAAAAAGCAGCAGAAGGCTGCTGTGATGGCAACATCAGGAAAAAGGAACATGAGAAACTACAGAAATACCAAGGGCTCAGAGAGGAGCTAGAGAGGGCTTGAAGGTGAAGGCTAGTGACCCCCAAACTTGAAGTGGGTGATTAATTATTCCTATTTTGAACAATCTATATTTTATCAAGCCTATGGTACATTATCCCCGAGCCAATAGGCTAAATAAGTAGACTATTTATAACCAAGCCACCTACCACAGAACAGGAATGCCCAAAGCACCTTACTCTCCATCATGGAAAATCCTGTCTTATGTTGATGTCGACCATCTGGAAGTTGCAGGTGGTTTTCAGTTTTCGAAGAACTTCTTGTTTGTTCTATGTTTGTCAACTCAATGTGTTAAGTCACTTATGTAAGCTGTATTCAAAATAATCATGCAAATGTGTATTTTTTAATCTATTCAAATCCTTCATCCTGAATCAACACAAGATATACAAAATATCGAAATCCTTTCTTACTGGTAATCTCTCTTGACCTTTTAGAAAGTCCTATGCCTTTGAACAGCAAACCAAATCTCTTGAAAATGTGGGTGTAGTACTGCACCAGATGGAGAGACTGCTTAGGAATATGGCACTTTTGCTGTGAGGCAAGAGTGCAAGCCACTCTGCCACCGTGTCTGGTTCTGATGATAATGCGGGCAGCTGAATTTTGGACCATTTAGTGTTTATGGAGAGATTAATTAATCAGCAACGCTATTATATTGCTGTCATTCCCAACACTGGTCACTACGACCATGCGAATATCAGGCTCCATAAGCTCTGTATGGTAAAGTCACCGTAGTTGTACCAGTTAGTGGGGGCTTGCGCTACCTGCCAGCAGTGTTTCTGCATTTGAAAAAAGTAAGTAAATATAAAATGGGAAATGGGGGATATGTTCCCTTGTCGGCTGAGCTCTTCTGCTGTAACTTTGATGGAGCGCTTGTGGTTGCTCTTGGTCATATGTTTGACAGAGATTATACACCAGTGACAATTTCAGTTTAATTGTTTTCCCTGACGACTCATGACTTTTGAGTCCTGATTCAAGATTTTCCCCAAAGATCAGAAATCTTTCATTACAGATGACCAAAATTGTAGCAGACACTTGGCTTTAGGTAAAGTCACTGTGATAGTGATAGAGTTGAAGAAAGCACACCAAGCAACAGTAAGAATTATGCACTAATGATTTTGTTGGAGAATATTACAGTTACTGTAGATGGATTGCAACAATTATTACATGTCACTGTAGCTTTTTTTTTACTTTTTATTTAGCCCTTCATTTTCAGTATGAACAATCTCTCTCATGAGGAGCCCCACAACAATCAATTCTTCGAGGGGAGCACTCCCCTCTCGCACCTCGCTGAGGCAAATGGGGCTTAAAATTGAAGTTCAAATCAGGCTCAATATCCTTGCGTGTGTGCAACCAGCGGGATTACGTGTGCAAAGCAGCTCATGAACTCTCAAGGCAAAAGGGAAGCGATGATGCAAATGATGCTTCTGGAGTGCCCTTGAAGGCACTCCAGAAGCATGCCAGCACATCTATGCTGTGTTTCCGTTTACATTAGTTTATCTGTACATAATTTTAAAAAAAAATGGATCAAATAGGCCTACAGAACATTTCCTGTGTTCTGAGGTGTTTGGTCAAGTGAGCATCTGTAATAGTGTCCTCCACCTGGTAAAGCGAGCACCTGTAATAGTGTCCTCCACCTGGTCAAGTAAAGACCTGTAATAGTGTCCTCCACCTGGTCAAGTGAGGACCTGTAATGGTGTCCTCCACCTGGTCAAGTGAACACCTGTAATAGTGTCCTCCACCTGGTCAAGTGAACACCTGTAATTGTGTCCTCCACCTGGTCAAGTGAGGACCTGTAATAGTGTCCTCCACCTGGTCAAGTGAACACCTGTAATAGTGTCCTCCACCTGGTCAAGTGAGGACCTGTAATTGTGTCCTCCACCTGGTCAAGTGAACACCTGTAATTGTGTCCTCCACCTGGTCAAGTGAGGACCTGTAATAGTGTCCTCCACCTGGTCAAGTGAACACCTGTAATAGTGTCCTCCACCTGGTCAAGTGAAGACCTGTAATAGTGTCCTCCACCTGGTCAAGTGAGGACCTGTAATAGTGTCCTCCACCTGGTCAAGTGAACACCTGTAATAGTGTCCTCCACCTGGTAAAGTGAACACCTGTAATAGTGTCCTCCACCTGGTCAAGTGAACACCTGTAATAGTGTCCTCCACCTGGTCAAGTGAGGACCTGTAATAGTGTCCTCCACCTGGTCAAGTGAACACCTGTAATAGTGTCCTCCACCTGGTCAAGTGAGGACCTGTAATAGTGTCCTCCACCTGGTAAAGTGAACACCTGTAATAGTGTCCTCCACCTGGTCAAGTGAACACCTGTAATTGTGTCCTCCACCTGGTCAAGTGAACACCTGTAATTGTGTCCTCCACCTGGTTAAGTGAGGACTTGTAATAGTGTGCTCCACCTGGTCAAGTGAAGACCTGTAAAAGTGTCCTCCTCCCGGTCAAGTCAACACCTGTAATAGTGTCCTCCCTGGCACTGTAGTGCTAAATGAACCAAACTACAACAATGACAATCTAACATCTTTAATAATTACTTTTCCTCTGTTAGAAAATGTATTTCTATGAAACATTGTCCACCAGAGGATGCCAATGATTAACCAGGATAATTATCCATTTTTTTTCTTCTAAAACCTACATGTAAAATTGAAGAGTATCATATACTAGCAAAAATCCATAATGGCTGTCATTTCTACCAAGGGGACATAAAGAAAAAGACAAGACAATCTTCCATGGTTGAGTTTAGAATGCAAACAATTGATGAAAATGGGGAAAATCTTCATTGAAATGGCTGAAATCTGGTTGGTCAAAATAAACTTAATGACAATAAAGAGCCTGGCGTGCTTGCTACAGAGCTCAGTACTTTCTTCATAAGCTGTACAAAAAATACCTAAATTATTCCATCCTCCCAACTACAAATATGTTCCTCTCTTCCAATAATGTTCAATATGATTTAGCAGTAAATAAATGTCCCGGAGCATCTCGGCAAGGAATACCTCTAGACAGATGGCTTCTCTAGACAGTTCATTCAACACAGAGAGATCCCCCCAGGTAGACAACAAACAGTTCATCTAGAGTAGAGTAGAAGTAGTTCCTCACAAGCAAAAGAGGATCAGTTTGTCCAGATCAAGGAGAGCTCTTCCAGGCAGATAATCACTCATTTGGTTTTGCATATTTACCCTT
This sequence comes from Rhinogobius similis, assembly GCA_019453435.1. Lineage (NCBI taxonomy): Eukaryota > Metazoa > Chordata > Actinopteri > Gobiiformes > Gobiidae > Rhinogobius > Rhinogobius similis. Next base: position 8,196,674 of record CM033624.1, on the reverse strand, counting down.
TGCGTGTGTCGTCTCGCCCACTTTGCATGACGGACGGCAGAAGGGCTGTCTGTGCATGTAAAATTATGGAAACTATTGAAAACCTGCCCATTAATCAGCTGATTTTTCATTTTATTTTGTTGATTTTACAAGTAAATTGGTAATCTCCAGTTGTGCGGTTGGCTGCACTAACAGGCACGTACTAAATCTGATGTAACTTATTATGGTTCACCAGTTTAAGGTCAATGCTAATGTTACAAAATCATTGTGAATGTCTGAAACGACTCACGATACTCGGCACAACACGTCTTTAGCCATTTACAATTTAGTGGAATGAAAAAATTCTAATGCACCATACATATATTCACAAACTACTTCTGAAGAATATGTTTTATTTTGGCAAACAAGAACTTGGAAAAAAAAAAGCGATCAGTCTTTACTTTCACCAAAAACACGCTTTTTGAAGACCTAAAATATGTACAATTTCCACTGACAGCACCCCTAATTGACCACAAATTGTAATCAGAGAGGTTTTGTGCTCCCCAATGCTGCGTTCACACATTTCAGCTGTCTGATATAGCGCACACACACAATCATCTGAAGTAAGTGCAAAAGGTCAAAAGGTTTTTCCATTTTGCAAATGTCCATCTTAACATCAGTCCAGTCCTTGATTGTGTGGCATTACATGCCGGAGTTGGGCTCTGCCCTCTGAGGGCCCAGGCTCCCATTGGTTGGTCACGCCAGCTGTCAGGGAATAAAAGTGTCCTGTGTTGTTCTCTAGTTGACCTTTGCACCCATCAGCACTCTACTTCTACCGGCGCCTCATGGCAGGTAAGAGGAACTTGTGTGCTCTCATGTAAATTGTAGCAATCAGTCCACTAATTTATTTAATTATTTTTAGCATGGACGCTCACTTACCCAGAGTGGACAAATGCCTCATTGGTTACTTATGAAGGTAAGGGATCTCAATTGTATTTGCAGTCCCTTATCAGTAGATACGTGAATTTTGTACATATGTATTCCCAGGCACCATAGCCTGCTTCTCAGTCCTCTCCTCCACTGGAGCTACAAGTTTAAACTGAAGCAGTGAGTATAATGCCTTTGTCTGTGGTCTTGACGTGTAATCCTAGTATGCAGACACTGCGGTTTTGTCCTGCTTTGCATGTTGCATGTTGCTACTGCTATTACTCCTGTCCACTGCTTGTGATTCTATGCTGTGGCTGTAGGCCGTGCTGCCCTACTTTCCCTGCTCTTTCACCCATGCTTGACCTCTCAGTGTTGAGCCATTGTGCGCCTGACTGGGAGACGGTGTTCTACTGCCCTATGCATCCTTATACACTGTACCGAGCCCTGGGTGTTCACTAGGTGTTACTGACATTGAATATGTGCAACCAAATGTTTATGGACTAGTGTAGTGTGACCATCACCCTTGTTTTATGTATGCTGTTATTTGGGATTGTACATGTTGCGCCTTGTGCCTTTGGCGTCAATGAACAGTTTTCTTTGTCCGGACGTTTCTTTCCGGTGTGCTCCTTGCTGTTCACATGTTTCTTTGCTGTTCACATGTTTCTTTGCTGTTCACATGTTTCTCTTTCTCTCTCTGTTTCAGAGAGCGGCTGCTCCAGTGACGACCCCCCCACCCCCCACCCCCATCTGTCTGGAGGATCGATCTCTACACTGGATGATCTATGCGCCACCCGCGTGGAGGAAATCCCCCAACCCTGGATTAGCCACACCTCGTCTGCCTGGACGAAGTCCATCTTGAGTGGTTCTGGCTCCACAGTCCAAGTGGATGCGTCAGTCCTAGTTCATCTGCAGCCTGTTTTAGATCAACAAATTCAATTGTTACAGTAATACATTTTATGATCACGCAATAGGCTAATGGCAGACCCTCCACACAAAAGTTACATAGTGCACCTTTAATCATACATTATGATTGCAGGCTACTTCTGCCCAAGATTCAAATGGAGGAATTGTTTATCATAAGAAAACTTTTGAGTTGAGTTCACCTATGTAGGACACATGCTGCTGATCACTTGTGTCTAAATCTTGTCAGTGTTTCTCTGAGCTGCACTGTCATCTGCTCCTCTCACTGATCACAACCCCTTAGCTATAAATTGGATTGAGGCAGAATTAATAATAATTAAAAAAAATGATTTCATCATGATATTAAGTTAAGTTTAAGTTAAGTTTAAATCAGGGTCATGGCGTTTTCCCCTCCAAAGATTCCCCAGTTTTCTGATGCATTTTAACATAAAGACTGACTCACATCCAGAAACACTTCTGTGCAATATTCATGTAATTTTTAACCTGCTTACATTTCCTCTGGACAAAGTAGACTGTCTGTAGGCCTTTTTTGAATAGGGCCTACTGAAATTTGCAGTTAATTTTTGACTAAGGATGTAATTCATTAGACTTCACTGTAACTGTAGCCTAAATAAACTTTCCGTTGATGGCATTATTTTTAATTCTTCCAATTTTCTCTTGGGATTATTCTGAGGCATAAAGCAACTTGCAAAACTGAGAGCAAACTTAGAGAAAGAGAAAAGTGAAAGGCTAAAGACAAAAAAAGTGTCCACTGAGTTTGTAAGGGGGGGTGCATTAACATGATTGACAATTGGTTTAAACTGTGGCAGAATGAAGCGGAGGTGCGAGAGCGAAAAAACTATTTAAACAGATGACGACTGATGACTGTTGCTGCTGATAGCACTAAGAATGTCTGAGGGAAAGTGAGCAAAAGAACATCATGCCACCGTCTTATCACCCAGGAATCCGTTTCATCAGACTGCTGGCACCATTTCTGACAATACAGGTGCCCAGGCACATACACACACACATACAACACCACATGTAGAAGAACAAGATACTGCTTTATAAAAATAAATTGATTTGATTTGCTCCTGTTTCTCTTGTTTGTCCAGATCGACCTGTCTTTCAACGGTGTCACCGGACCCTGACCTCGACCTCCTGTCACTTCAGCCGACCCCAACACCAAGTTACACCTGGATACAAGGAGAAGGGGGCCGCTGCTGCAGCAGAAAACTCACATCCTCTGCTGAAAAATACTGGAGGAAGGCCGAAGCAGCCACCACCTAACAAGAACAGGCACGAGAGCGTTCTGTGCAGCGCCACACAAATCGCTGCCCTCACTGGGACGGCTCATATACTCCTCATGGTGGAAGTCGCTGGCCCATATGGGAACATGTATGTTTATTGACCCTGGAAACAATAGGAGGTCCAGAAAGCTGCCAAACAGCAGCCCAACCCGGTGACTGACTTAATTTCAGTTCTTCTGTAAAGAATACAGACCCTCTGGACTCGAATACAGAAAACTGCTGGGTCTGTCCATGAAGACAAGTGAACTGAACAAAATCAAGGATAACTTTCCTGACCCTGATGTCTGTGCTGTTTTCACCATGTACAAAAACAACAAAGACAACCTTTTGGACATTGCTGGACCACCAAAGATTGAAAGAAATTTGATTAGAGCATGGACGATTTTATTCAACGAATTACCACTTATTATATTATTATTATATATACAATATTTTAAACCCACGGTAGATTCAAAGCTGAGATGGCTAGCCAGGCATATGAAACACATGTACATATGCCATGCTATTCGTTAAGGCCTGCTCCCGGAATTTCCGAAAAAACTTGACAAAACTTATGTGGGTAGACTCGAGGAAGCTACGCTCAATGATCAGCATAGACATGCATGTCACGCCCACTGCCTTGTGCTTAAGGCACAACTAGAGTAGATAGCCAAGCGTGATAAGGAACATCATGATGCCACAATGACCCTCCTTGCTCATGCTGCTGGACAGCAATGGCTGCAGCACCAGCGTGGCCAAGGGCTTGGACGAGGAAGAGAAGGAGGGCGCGGGCGGGGCCAATGCAGAAATTATGTTTGCTATAACTGCGGACAGACTGGACATTATGCACGCGAGTGTCCGGATGCCATGCTGACTACTTTATTACACCTATGGGGCACATACTCCATACTACTCAGCACTCCCTGCGCCCCCACAGCATGACCATGGCTATCCTCTGGCCCTCCCCCCACCACCGCCACCAAATGACTATCATAACTACCAAGTGCAACGGGGAGGACGATTTGGGTCAGACTGACTAAATTTGGAGAGCGGCAGGTCTGGACACACTGCGGAAACTACAGAACAGCCGTCACAAGATCACCCACCGAAACTCCGTCTCTGCAGGATGGTAAGACGCACTTGACACCACACACACAGGCCATCACTTCACTGGAGGCTTCACAGTAGACACATATTCAAAAGTTTCACAATGTAATGCTCAATTTCCTGAGTACACCTTGATAGTCAATGGTGCACAAATTAATTTTCTGGTGGACTCTGGGGCCACATATTCTGTGGTGAAAACATCAAAATATGCACAGGAGCCTAAGTTGACTGGTCATTTCACATACTCATTAGCAGCGTCAGGAGTGACAACAAAAGAACGTTTCACGTCTCCTTTATCCAATCCAATCCAATCCACTTTATTTATATAGCACATTTTACAAACAAACAGTTTCCAAAGTGCTGTACAGAAAGGTTCAATAACAGATTTTTTACAGAAAGAGGGCACAATGCAAAAAAACAGGCTGCTATTGATGATCTCCCTGACATAATTGCCAATAGTTCCCCAAACCTCTTTAAAAAAAAAGCGAGGTGGAACAGGGTCTGTGGGACAGGATAAGGGTTTTAATTTATTTACAATCCCAGTGAGGACAGATAGAGACACAGGCTTCTGAGTGGCTATGGGAAAGTAAGAACGCCGTGCTGCGCATGTGGTCTCATTAAGCCATGGCTATTGCTTAGGTTTTGGGCAGATGGTTTTCAAGGGAGCTACAACATTTAGGGCATCGGTACAAGTAGACAAAAATATATCCATTAATTGCTCCGTTCCCATGGAGGCGGGGAGCACATTTGCACAGATGCTGTAAAAAGCGTTGGGCGTTTCTGACTTGATAACACGGCCCTTGCGTCTAAAGTGTGTCCGTGTGTTTGCATAGGGCCAGTGACATACTGTGTCAAATTAAAAGCGTCAACCAAATCTAAAAACTCTGGCCATGGGCTTTGAAGGACAACATACATGTAAATTAAAATTCTCATAATGAGTAGACATCAGTGCCATAAAGTTAGAGAAGTCTTTAATAAAGTCCCTATTGTACTTGGGTGGTCTGTAAACAACAGCGCACAACACTGGATCCATCTGTCACAACTCAAAGCAGCTCAGTTCAAACGAGGAGATGGACCCCGCAGAAAAAAAAAAAATACTGATAAAAAGACTTCTTTAAAACAGTAACTATACCTCCACCACAACCTGTAGCTCTTGGCATGTTGATAAAAGTACAGTCGGGAGGTAAAAGCTCAGAAAAAGCTGCAGACTTACCAGTGTTAATCCATGTCTGTTAAAAACAATAAATCCAGTGACTGCGATGTGAATAAATCTCACAGGATGAGTGTCTTGTTCACAACAGATCTCGCATTGAGAAGGGAACATTTCGTAGAAGCTGCAGACCGATCAGCCACTGGTACTGCCTGGGTCAGCGACTGGAGGTTACTGGGGTTGAGACCACATGAAGCCCAGAGTGAAGAGCAGCAACACACCTCCTCTCGCTGCCCGACAATGGGTACCAACCAAGTGCCGACTGGAACAGGTGTGCGCCTGGAGACGTATCTGCGAAGACACTCTGTAAAGTCCAGTGGAATTGAGGGGGAACGCACAAAGTCAGGTTAAAGCGCCAGCCAGGTTTTCAATTTTACCAGCCGCCTAGCTCGTACCCCACGGCATTTACGCTTCCTGGGCATAAGCGCATTCACGCGGAGGAGACAGGCAGGCAGGCACTCAAGACAGGTAAAAAGAATCTGACTCATTTGCCTCATAGATCACACAGGAATGTTTTGTCCCATTCTTAACAACTCTTGATGATCATACACCAGTAGAGAGTAGATTGTCCTTGTGAAAGTTAATAAGATCAATATAAAACACATAAATTAGTATTTTTTGCTAAATGTAAAATGGCCACAGATTGGGTACCCACTTTATCAAATCAAATCAAATCAAATCAATTTATTTTTATAATGCCCAAAATCACAACAACAGTTGCCTCGATGGGCCACAGGTAAAAGCAGTTCAGATAACTGTCCCAGAATGCCCCTGTCCTTTGACCCTCCTTCAAGTGCAGGAAAACTACAAAAACCCCATGGGAAAAAGTAGAAACCTCGGGAGAACCACAGTGAAGGAGAGATCCTACTCCCACGGACGGACAGGCTGCAGATGAACTAGGACTGACGCATCCACTTGGACTGTGGAGCCAGAACCACTCAAGAGGGAGGTGGCTTTAAAGAGTTCCTCCAGGCGGACGAGGAGCAGTCCACCAGTGTAGAGATCCTCCAGCAGGAGATGAGGAACAGTTCATCTAAAGTAGAAGGAGTTCGTCCAGGCAGACGAGGTGTGGCTAATCCAGCTGTCCAGGCGGGTGGCGCATAGATCGGTCCAGACAGGTGGGGGTGGGGGTCGTCACTGGAGCAGCCGCGCGGTGCCTGAAACAGTCTCCACTCCCGGGAAGTGGAGAGAAAGAGAAACATGTGAACAGCAATGAACAGACTACAGTTGAAGTAATATTAAATATTGTTGATAGGTAAAGTAGGAAGAACCAGAGGATAGTGTTCAAGCTGCCATACTTCCCCCAGCAGAATTGCTCCAAGGGCAGCGTAGCTAAAACTGTAGGTTTTTATTTCTGTTCCTAACTGGCCTGACCATAAGCTATTTCAAAGAGGAACGTTTTGAGCCTGGTCTTAAATGTAGAGACTGTGTCGGCCTCTTTTACATGAACAGGGAGCTGGTTCCATAACACAGGAGCTTGGTAGCTAAATGCTCGACCTCCTACTGTGCTTTTAGAGACTCTGGGGACTAACAATAGTCCAGCATTTTGAGAACGAAGAGCTCTGTTTGGATGGTACGCTACTATTGCATCTTTGAGGTAGGATGGGGCCATATTGTTTAAAGCTTTATAAGTCAGGAGGAGGATTTTAAATTTGATTCTAAACTCAACAGGAAGCCAGTGAAGAGACTCTAACACTGGTGAAATATGATCTCTTTTTCTAGTACCTGTTAATAATCTTGCTGCTGCATTTTGAACCAGTTGAAAGCTTCTTAGAAAGAAGAAACTTTAGAAACAAATACTTTTTTTTCAAACTCGATACAGGCCTGGAAAATGTGTTTTGTCTCCTCTCTGCATGTTACTCGCTGTGTTTGCATGTTGCCAGATAAGGAACACTCCGCCCTTGGAGCGGGCTGCTTCTTATCTCAAATAGAAGCAGATGCCACACCAGAGCTGCGAGAGGTGCCCTCTGACCTCTTAGCTAGAAGCCCAACTGATGTAGTCCTCATTCATGGATGTCAACCAGTGGTGATCACGCCAAAATCTCATATGCGGCCTTGTAGACCACAATACCCTCTGCGACCAGAGGCAATCGAAGGCATCACACCTGTTTTTGAGGCATTGCGCAATGTGAGCGTAATTGTACCCTGCCACTCTGGGAGGGTCCACAGTCCCATCTTTCCTCTGAAAAAGCCAAGTGAACCTGGAATACATGAAAAATGGCGGTTTACAAATTATTTGAAAGCTGTTAATTAGGCAGTAGAGCCGGTAGCAGCTGTAGATCCAAACCCACATACTATTTTGTCTCAAATCCCACCAGAGGCAAAATACTTTTCTGTCGTGGACTTGTCAATGTATTTTTCCCTATTCCAGTTCACAAGGACTCACAATTTATGTATTTTTCCCTGTTCCAGTTCACAAGGACTCACAATTTTGGTTTGCGTTTGAATTTCAGAATCGCATCTGGCAGTTTACTCGTATACTAAGGCTTTGTGCAGCCGCCTTACTCACTGTGTCCTGTCAGGTAATTTGCAAATTAGAGAGAGTGTGGTGTGAGAGCCCTATACTAGACTGTTTTTTTTTTTACATGCAGTATGGTCCACAGTGTCAAAGGCTTTTGAGAGGTCGATAAAGAGGGTAGCGCAATGTTACTTTTCATCTAGTGATTCAGCTATATCGTTTAAAACTTTAAGAGCTGAGGTTGCTTTCTAAATCCTGATTGTGAGGAGCTTAAAATATTTTGTGAAGTGAGAAACTCTTTTAGTTATGTACTTATTAAACAATCTAAAACTTTTACAAGAATAGGTAACTTTGAGATTGGTCAATAATTATTTAAATTTGTCGGGTCACAGCCTTTAACCAAAGGTAACACATAGGCCGATTTCCATATCTGCCGTAGACAAGGACAAATTATATAAATAGGTTATTAGGGACGCTGTCGAGTCTGATGCAGCTTTTTAAAAATATGGTTATAGATCATCAGGGCCAGCTGATTTAGAAGGATCAAGAAATCTGAGGGCTTTTGACACTTCGGGGAGTTTCACAGGGCAGGGAAATGAGAAATTGTGCATCAAATTATCATGTTTTACTGGTGAGCAATATTTATTTGAGTGTTTTGTGGAATCAAACAATGATCCAGCGGAAACAAAGTGCTCATTAAAACATGAAAGCATCTCTGTCTTGTCTGTTATACTGTACGTGTCTGTCGTTATACTTGGAGAGAGCGCCACACCTGAAATATTTTCATTTAGGGACTTTATTATCTTTATGTGTGTATTTAAATCTGCCTTGTGTGATAAAACTACTCAAAGAACTACAAGTATTTTAGAACTCTAATGCTCAAACAATGTGGCGATCCAGAGTGAGTCTCTACTGAAGTTGTTCTTATTAATAATGTTTATTTTATTGAGAAGTAAAAATATAACCAAATATTTTCTATAAAGTAGGAGTTATTATATCTAGAATGTAACGAATTACATAGATTCTTACCAAAATGTCCTGATACCCAAGTTTTCAGGCAAAATGTTTTATTGCAGAAACGTGCATAGTCAGTAAAAGCAGTAAAGTTTTGAGCACAGTGAACGTTCACTTTCGCACTTTGTCACCTTTATCATTATGCCGGAGTTTGTAGGTGCGCTCAGTGTCCAACTTTAGAGCCTACAGAGCACTGGCAACAAAAAGATGCGTTCATAATGCGATCATAATTTCAACTAAACATATATTTCACATACATAGAGATATTTAAAAAAAGTTCCCTTAAAATATATAGGTATATGTTGTGGTCAAAAAGTTCAAGATCAGGGTATATTTTCAGTTGAAGCCCTGAAAACCCTCCCTGCTGAATTCCCTCATTCACTGACGTTTCTCAGTAACTGACGTTGCTTATAAGAGAATCTTCAGTTTTTGAGAACATAAATCATCGGCAGACTAGTTTTTATTTATTTATTTATCATTTCAACTGTGTGGCTTCTGAGGAAAGGCACAAAAAACTGCCTTGCTTGTTTTAAACTTAAACTACATTTTCTCTGCAGCCAGTAGATGGCGTCAAAACTCAGTAAGTGCCATGGGAACCAGCAGAGATACAAATGTTAATCTTCTGAAACATGAGATGCCAAACTAAAGATTCGAGAGCATACTGACTGATCACAGCTGGTGTAAAAACCTCAGACTATAACTGCACAAGCTTTGGTTCACAAATTATAAAACGCAATGTATATTTATTTCTAACAATGTAATCATAATCTGCACACTATGCACCCTAAAGTCTTCACACCCTAAAAATTTTAAGTATTTCTTCACAAAAAGTATTGCAATTCCACGTTTTTTGCTATACACATTTATTTCCTCAGTGTGTGAGGGAAAAAAAGCAAATCTGACATAATTTCACTTAAAACACCAAAAATGGGCCGGACAAAATGATTTGTGGATAAATAACGTTGTTTAAGGATGTAATGCATGTTTAAACCCACCAGGGGCAACTAAACTGCAACTGAAACAGATAAAAAAGTTGACTCGCTCTGTGTCTGTGTGTGCCACATGGAGCATGGACAACAGAAAGAGGAGAACTGTTTGAGGACCTGAGAACCAAAATTGTGGAAAAATAGCAACAAACTCATTTAGTCGTTTAGTCGATTAATCGGTTGATGGTGTCTTAGTCGACCAACATTTTCATTAGTCGACTAATTATTTTATTTAGATAGAAAGGATTTATATGGAAAAAACAGCAAAAACAAGAAGATATGGAGTGAGTTTGCTGAAGATTTTGGAGTACAATACTGTATTGAATTGCAGACCCCATTACTGACACAGAGACATAAAAATGCAAGACTGCAGTTGGCGAGTAAGCCAAAATCATTCTGGGAAAACGTCCTGTGGACAGATGAGACCAAGATAGAGCTTTTTGGTAAAGCACATTATTTTACTGTTTGCAGGCCTCATTCCGTTTTCGGTAAAGAAAAGAACACAGTACCTACAGTCAAATATCGTGGAGTACTCCAGCAATTTTCATTATGTCTTCTTTTGTTATTTCCACAATATGTTCTTCTTAAAGACAATAAAACAGGAGATGTATTTACCTTGTTGACATGTTTCGGCTTACTTAACTGCGAGCCATCTTCAGAACTGTCACTGGCGTTGGTAACGTGTCACTGATCAGCTGATGTTACTTCCTGAGGCGTGGTTAGCCTGATGGACCTGGCAGATCGCTCGGACTGACCACGCCTCCTGCCGCCTGGTGGTCTCTGGAGTAGCGTGTCCCATGTGTGGGACACGGTTGTTGCTGTGATTGCCTTGCTTTCTGATTTCAATCGCCTCCTTGAGCCAGCGCTTGAACCTATTGTTCTCTGATCTGATGACTCGAGCCCCGCCCCAGTCAGTCAGTCAGTCAGTCAGTCAGTCAGCTGACCAACGCCAGTGACAGCTGAAGATGGCTCGCAGTTAAGCAGCTGAAACATATCAACAAGGTAAATACATCTTCTGTTTAATTGTCTTTAAGAAAAACATAGTGTGGGAAATGTTGGGGCTGTTTTTCTGACTCTCAAAGTTTTTGTTTTTTTTTTTTTTACTGTGTGCATAGCATTATGAAATTTGAAGATTACCAAAGGATTTTGGGTCTTCCAGCAGGAAAATGACCCCAAACATACAAGCAAAGTTTCAAAACAATGAAATAAAAATTAAAACAAAACATCTAGATGGAATCAAATAGACCCGGAGATATTGAGGGTTAAAAACCATGGATGGATGGCAACAAAGCACTGGAGAGTCCTGAAGTGGCCAGCAACGAGTCCAGATCTCAATCCCATTGAACACCAATGGAGAGAGTTTAAAAAGGCTCCCGTCCAGTGTGAGTGACCTGGAGCAGTTTGAAAAGGAAGAGTGATCCAAAATTCCGGTAGAGAGGTGGAAGAAGCTTATTGATGGTTATAGGAAGCGATTGATTTCAATTATTTTTTCCAAAAGGGTGTGCAACCAAGTATTAAGATAAGGGTGTGGATTTTGTTCGGCCCGTTTTTGGAGTTTAGTGTGAAATTATATCAAATGAGCTTTTTTCCACAGTTTTTTTCTAATTTTTATAATACACACCAAGAAAATAAGCATGTGTGTACTAAAAATGGGGAGAAATACTTCATTTTGTGGAATAATTTCAGTGGTGTGAACACTTTCAGCCATGACTGTATATACATAGGATTTATTATTTTTTGTGTGTGGATGTTTTGCCCCCACAGATGTGACCAACGAAAATTATAATTTGTACACACAATCATTGCCTGCAGTGGCATTCAGCTCTCATCATTTTCTGTTTTGAATTTTAGGGCTCAGGGTCCACTTGATCTTGAAACCAGTGAAGCCCTTCTTCTTTAACATCTCAGAAAACTGTGGAAAGAGAAACATGGAAACAGATAAAAATAAACAATGCATTTGTAAAATATTGTATTGGGGTAATTCCCTACTCTGTCAGTTGACCAAAAAGAGTGCAATTCTGACGATTAAAAAAATAGTCCCTCAAAGGTGGTGTATCTAATTTTTACCATCTTAAAAATGTAAATAACAGAACAAGTTCATTCTAAACTCTTTGCAGTGGTCCACACGTATTTCTCATTTACCTTAAGCAGTCCTAGTGTCACAGTTCTGCCTGAGGTCTTGTTTGCCCTCACTCCAGCTCCATTTCTCAGCCCATTCCGGTCCATCAGTTGCTGCCTCCCTGGTTTTCCCGCTCTCCGCAGCTGCTTTCTGTTCCCTAATCATCTCGGGGAAGCCGAGATGATTATACTTCCCTCTGTTCACTCAGTCTTTGCTAGATTGACAACCAGTCAACACTGACACTAAAGGTCTGCCCTTGTTATTTCCTGTTTCTGCAGTTCACTGTTGTGGGAGCCTGTTCTGAGTTTATTTCCAGCCTGACTTTACTGTTAGTGGTTTCTCCAGTTTTGGAAGATCTTTTACTTGTTTAATAAAGTGATACATTCTTGAGTTATATTGCCCTCTTTGTTGCTACTAAAGCCTTCCTATTCCTAGGACACTTTCTGTTGCATTTTAATCCAATTACCAGCGTGATACCTAGCATCCTAATCATTCTCCTGGATGAGTTTACAAGCACCTTTTACAACTTTTAGAGGGAAAGTATTTGCCGTCACAATAAAACTTACAGCAACTAGCATGCTAACAGCGCACTCCTGCAAAGCCATGCCAAGGCGAGGAGACAAATGAGGAAATGGGCACACATTACTCGTATCGGACACGTTTTGAGCAACAAAAAAACACCTACTGCTAACACGGGGTTAACCTGTAAATACGGGAGCGCAACAGTGGCGCGACCCAGCCTGAGTCCCAAAAAATGCATACTATATTTCCTTTAAACCGATTTGTTGTCGAAATAGAATTTAAAACCAGATAATTGATGGTTTGTATAAATGACCGGAGAGCTAAATGGAGTAACCCAACTGTACTCACCTGGGCTAATATCACAGCTGTGTTTGCTGGAACAGTGAGGTCAGCCCCAGTCTGCAGTTTCAGTTGTACATTAGTCATTCTAATCTTCAATTCTGCAAGTTATGAAGAAAATATGATGCGTTAGATACAACTTTGGACAAAAATGGATGAGTATGACTGATTATGACCTTGACAAATGAACGGATAGGTAAGGTTACACGGCATATCGTGCCATTTACCCGCCGGGTTCTCTACTGCACAGTTCTGGTTACCACCGTCGGGCTGCTTACTGAACCAGTTTGTGAAAGTGCTGGTGCTGCCGTCAGACCACCTCCAGGGCTCTCTGTACAGGCCGATCCACATGGTACTGTTCCACTGAAGAGCGGCCACAGCAGTGTTCTCGGCATTATTTTCTATCATGGCCAGGTCTGTGTAGTTCTGTCTGCAGTAGCTCCGAGCATTCTCCCAGGTCATGTTGGTGAGGATAACAAAGAACTGTTTGGAGCTGGAATCATTTGAACCTTTAAAACAGGGGAGATTTTGTTTGGACTATGCACCAGTGTTGTCTTTTGCTTTTTACGGTATTTGGAGATAATTTACCACGTACAGAATATTGATCTATTTGATACATTTTTTAAAAATTGTGTATATTATGCTACAATTACTTTTTTGCTCTTTTAACCATGTTCTAACAATGTTCTGTCATCAAAAACATACCTGCAGTTGCATTTAGATGCATTCACACTATTTTGAGAAATTCTGGTTAGAAAATCCTCTCCCTCCAAACATCAAAAACACTTCCTGCTGAACTCCCTCGATATGTGACGTTTTACCGATTTTTGCCGTAACCTGTCCAAGAATGTTCTGCTGTTTTTATGTCCTTATTAAATAGTTGACAGACTCGTTCTTAGTGTTTCTGCCATCAAGACACCAACACTGCTACTGCTGGCCTGATCGTCACATGTCACGGCATCCCTTAAAGTGATAACATAACTGAATGTGTAAGAGGTCGGCACTATCTACGTAAGTGCAAGGGTAGACAGCAGAGTAACATTTAGTTCATAATAAACTTTTTGTTCAAAACATGAGATGGCAAACTTAAGGTACTCTTTCAAGGCAAATACGATACAAAAAATCCATAATAGTTTTCTTTTAACGATCTCTTTGTAAGCTACACCTACTGCCAACCAGACACAAAACATATGTACACAAAATGGGAGAAGCTCGACAAGATTTAAGCAAATTCTAAATTCTTTTCTTGTCATTTTGTGTTTCGGTTCTGTAGTCAATTTAATAGTCTATAAGCAACATTTTGTGTTTCCAGATCTTACAACTAAAGGTGGCTGCACACTAGAAGATTAAAAAATATTCCACAAAATAAATTTGGTATAAAGAGTGCAGACCACAGACGTGCCTTTTGTAAATTTCTACACATGTGGCGATGATAAAACCTGTAGAACTTCAGGTTTTGGAGCTACGACCCGACAAAAAGTCGTCGCAGAATTGCATTTACCCCATAGACAAGAGAAGTGCCACATCAAGAAGTTATTATGGCCACGCCTTCCCGAACTCATGGAAAGGCTAATCAAGCTAAAAATCCTTTAGTGTTCAGCCGACTTAACACCAGTTGGAAAAAAAAATACAGAAGTTTTCAGTTTATTTTCTAAAGACCAGACTCACCCTTAAGCAGGCATAAAGCTGTAACAGAACTCTTCAACCAATAAAATGGAATAAAACATAGATATTTACAAAGCGTGAGAAACCAGTTAAAGAGGTGAGGGAGACCGTTTTGAGGGAGTATACAACCAGAACCTACTCCTCAGAGTCAGCTCCAAACATGCGTCTGCCTGAGTGTAAGGGCAAACAGCTTGGAGACTAAACAGAAATAATCTTGACAGTTGGCCTGTTCCCAAGCAGAATATCAGGTTTATGCCTTGGCGCTTGTTACTGTGGGCGGTGCAGAATAAGGTAGTAAACAGAATAAACCATTGTTATGAAAGCCAGGGGCCATTCTCAATTCAGGCTTTTAGACAACTTTTGATGGTATTTACTTTATGCAAACAGTTTGAGAATTACTTCTTTTTTCATGTAATATAATTTGCCTAGTCACCCAGCTTACCCAGTTAAATCTTCATTTTATATTTAGGCAAATAAACTCACCCTTGAAGCATGCAAAGTATAATGGATTATTGCAAGAATTGTCACTCCACTCTCCTCTATAGATGCTCACACATGTCTCTTGACCTTTAGTATAGTCAGGGTTTACAGCAGCCCACTTCATGTAGCGTCTGGGGCTGAGGGCTCCAGTGGCCGACCATCTCCAGGAGTTGGAGTCGTTGGTCATAAATCCTTTCCATGAAGCAGGATCATCAAACAGTGCAATCCAGGCGTAGATGTAACTATTAGGTCTGGTCATACTGTGAATGTCGTCCATGTTCCTGAATGTTGCCAGGTCAGTGTAGTGATCTCTGCAGTACTGTTGAGCTGCATACCATGTCACTGTTGAGTTTACAAAGTAGTACTCAAATAAGGCGGTTTGGAAGCTTTGAACCAAATCTGCTCCTGTGAACAAGTGACAAAATCAAGTTTAATAAGAACATAGTGATAAGAGTTTGTAGTCTGAGTTTTAAAGCGCCCATGTAATGCAATGTTTGTCTAAATTACATTTGGTTTTATGTGCGTTGGTTCTGCACGCGTTTAATTTATACTATGTTTACATAGAATATTGTCAAATGTACACAACCTTACAAAACATAAAATATATACTGTTAAAACTTTTATATAAGTAAACATTGGACACAAGGAAATGTGGCTTACCATAAAGCAGAAAAAAAAGTGCTTTTTGATCCATTTCTGAAACAATCTGTAATCTCTCAATCTGTAAATATTAGCAATATCAATAATGTAATTGAATCAAGAATTAACATTAAAATCTTCAATTGCTTTGCCCCTGAAAATGAGACATATATACTTATACTGCACAATTTTCCCATGAATCTTAAAATTAAGATCAAAAAGTTATCTACTTACAAAAGTGAGTTCATCAAAACGCATCTAAAACAGCAGTGTCCAGTTTGTTTTTCAACACCTGACTCTTATCCTCACAGGATGTGTTGTCCTTTATGACCCTCATTCAGACGTCACCTTTTTTAATATGTAAGCGTCGGCTTTTTGTGGCGCCTGGTGGTCAAATGGACAGCACGTATGGCCGCATTATCATGAGTTTGAATACGGCTTTGACAGTTTCCTGAATGGCTTTTCCTCCTCTGTTTACTGCCACTCTCCTGTCAAATAAAGCCAATGGGCCGAAAAAAACTTTCAAGTGGAAGTCTAGAAAGTCAAAAGTGTTTTTCAATGAAAAGTCGCCCATTCATTCAGTGATGGGCTCTAGGCGAATATTTATTAGTCTGTTTTTACTTAATTATTCTTGAGGAAAAAAACAAACAAAAAATATTCATTTGATTGGACTGGAAAGTTCAATTTTCAATCAATGTGCTTGAAACTTTGTAACAATGACCTACACCCTCTTGCGTTTACAGATGATTCATGTGATTTTTGATATCTTGAAAAATGTGGGTGTGGCCAACCCACAAATCAAAACACGCAAGTTTAAAGACTTTGAAAACTGAGTGTCTCTGGCCAGGAGCGTCCTATTTTCTGGCATTAATATACGTTTTGTTCAAAATCATGAGCTGAACATAATGGCATAGAATACATACGTGTATGTTCTATAATTGCTCTACAGTGCCCCCTTGAACTTTTGAATTGGACAAAAAAATTTAGTTTGCTGGAAACACACGAAATTCGGGAAGCAGATCCTTCTTATGAATAGTGCGGTGTGGAGAGATCTGGGAGGCAGTCGAAGGCGGGGGCCTCGACGACCAGATCTCCGGACACAGAAACTAGCTCTGGGGACATGGAATGTCACCTCGCTGGGGGGGAAGGAGCCTGAGCTTGTGCGGGAGGTCGAGCGTTACCGACTAGATCTAGTCGGCCTCACCTCCATGCACAGCCTGGGCTCTGGAACCCGTCTCCTCGAAAGGGGCTGGACGCTCCATTTCTCTGGTGTTGCCCGCGGAGAGAGGCTGGTGTGGGCTTGCTCATAGCCCCACAGCTCAGCCGCCACGTGTTGGAGTTTACCCCAGTGAACGAGAGGGTCGCGTCCCTCCGCCTTTGGGTGGGGGACAGGCCTATGGGCCGAACAACGGTGTATAGTACCCGGCCTTCTTGGAGTCCCTGGGAGTAGTACTGGTCAGTGCACCGCCTGGGGACTCCGTTGTTCTACTGGGGGACTTTAACGCCCACGTGGGCAACGACATGGACACCTTTGCTAAGGGCTGTCCGGTCCCTGTACGACGGAGCAGGAGCTGTGTTTGCATTGCCGGCAGTAAGTCAGACCTGTTCCCAGTGCATGTTGGACTCCGCCAGGGCTGCCCTTTGTCACCGGTTCTGTTCATAATTTTTATGGACAGAATTTCTAGGCGCAGTCAGGGCGTGGAGGGCGTCCGGTTTGGGAACCACAGGATCTCATCTCTGCTGTTTGCAGATGATGTTGTCCTGATGGCTTCCTCAAATCAGGACCTGCAGCATGCACTGGGACGGTTTGCAGCCGAGTGTGAAGCAGCTGGGATGAAAATCAGCACCTCCAAATCCGAGGCCATGGTTCTCGACCGGAAAAAGGTGGCTTGCCCTCTCCGGGTGGGTGGAGAGTCCTTGCCTCAAGTGGAGGACACTCTGTGGTCCTCAACATGCGAAATGGCTGGGTCTTTAAAAAAACACTGAACTGGGCCCAGATTGCAAGTCTTTTTCGGTACTAGAAAATACCTGGAATACAAACCCCCTGGATCCTGCTGGGGATCCACAGGCACTCTCACCCCCTTGTCCAGCAAGGTAGTGATCTCCTGGGTGAGAGCCTGGGCCATGGTTAGGTTATGGATCATGGTCGACTTGACCGGGCAAGGGACGGAAGGCCGACGGCAGAACTGAAGGTGGTAACCCCAAAAGAAGGTGCACAATACCCAGGTGTCTGGGGTGTGCGCTGTCCAGTAACTGAGCTGCTCTCGGGTGAAGTATCAGACCATGTCATCATCCTGGTCAGGGTAGCCCGTGGAGGCCCTTGACTCCGATTCCAGGGCATCGTACGAAAACGCGTATCTGACGCAGCCACAGACATGGCATCCTCCTCGTGTACAGGAGCTGGATCCTGGACCGGAAATCCCTGTTCACTACAACGCTCGCCCAGGAACGGTCCAGCCTGTTATGTTAGTGTTTGGTCCAGACCTTTACCTGGAACGCCCTCTTGTGACGGGGGGCTATTACGGTTACTTGAGTTGTAATAAACGGGCAGTCAACACACAGAATCGTCTGTCTAGTCGATTAGCATATACCACACTTATGCCAACAAGACAGTTGTAGGAACGCCTTCATCTGGGCCAAGTCAGACGTGAGGTGGTCCATATGGGCAGACAGCTTCCCCTTTTTAGCGACGTTCTGCTTCTTCCGTGGAGCGGCGAACATGGCCGAACCAATAGTCGTCACAAATACTACAGAGTGGAATGAAAAACGTCCGCTCCTGCCAAACACAGCAGTAATATATGACACAGAGCAGGCACGAACCCGGCTGCTCAAATGTTTGACAAAACAAACCAGAACAGTGCTAAATTGCTTTCAGTTCATATTGCAAACAAAATATCGCTGTCGCATTTTTAAAACCACGTGCGTTGCTGCTGATTGATCACAATTATCTGTGCGCGCGTACTCTTTTTAAGACGTGTTCGATCTCGGATTAAAACTATAGCGGGGCGTTTCTCCATAATTCCTGGGCTGTTTTACATGCAATAAAAACTGTCAAAAATGTTTCAGTCTCCCTTTATGTGAGGAGTTAACTCTGGAGAGATCAAGAGAGTGAAAGAGAGAGCAGCTGAGAGAGCTGTTCGCTGTGTACGCAACGTCATGCCCCCTTTACCAAAATGAAATTTTAAACAAACTTTTTTTTTTCTGTCAAATACAACATAAATAGCACTCTACTCAAAATATTTACAATGTTTATTTCATGAATCATTAACTACATATATTAATTTGTTTTCATTCAAAAAAATCCAAATTCCACAATTTTTTGCAGCACCCCTGCACTCACACCACGGCACCCACTTTGAGAGCCTGCGCTACAGTCTCATCCTGTATGTGTGTGCTTTTGTTACTGCTGTGAGCACAAGGCCTATTTTTTTCGTTTGGATTATTTTGTTTCTAGTTCAGGTTTTTGTTTTCTGTGCTCACCCCTTAACCAGCTGTAACTACTTGGCGAGGGGATGCACGTGTGTTGTTGCTGCCATGAAAATATGCTGTTTTCGTATATTACACAATCTAATAAAAAGTTGATCACAAAAAAAGAAAATCAAAGAAAAGAAGAAGAAGAAAATTCTTTGATAAAAAGAGTGCACTTTTTTGGTGGTCTGTAAACTGTCATGCATAAAATTGTGGGGTTGCTAAAACACATTGAGTGGTATTCGAAGCTTGTATATTGATTAAATAAAATAGGTTTGGTGACCAGAGACTTTTCACAAATCGATGCTGTGCCACCTCCCCTTTTACCACTCCTAGTAGAAAATGTAAAGTTAAAATTAGGTGGGGAGGCCTCGGTGAGAATAATTGGTGCATCTGCACCCAGCCAGATTTCAGTTAAAAATAAACAATCAAGTTTGTGGTTTAAAATCATGTCATGAATGATAAAAGACTTGTTCAGCAGAGAGCGGACATTGAATAGATTCATGTTTAGAGTAATAGGGGGCTGAGTTGCAGGGTTGTCTAGAGAATTTGCTTTAGGTAAAAATCTGAGATTATTGTTGATATTTGGTGAAATGTAGGTTTTATGCATAGGCCGCTCTCTGGTGATGATTACAGGAATGATGGAATACATACATGCTGGTTTTGGGTTTATTGATGCAGCAGTGGATGATGAAGGGGTGGCGTGTTGTCATACAGATTGTAGGGTGAGGTTGAGGTTGTGTGAAAGAAGGCGGGATCCAGAGAAGTTCGGGTGTAAGTGGTCCTTTTTAAAAAGTTCAGGTCTCTTGAAGAATAGAAGGAAGTTGTCCACATAGGGGATATTATGAGTTGTGCAGTAGGATTTGAGAAATAAATGAAGAAGTCTCAAGCGGCTGAATTTGATGTCTCCAAAGTGGGGAGGTGGGAATGGTCCTGATACAACACACTGTTTGTTTGAGTTATGGATTGTATTGATGAGGGATATGAAGTCTTTATTGAGTGTCTCTGATTGCTGTAGTTTTAGGTCATTTGTGCCAACGTGAATGACTACAGTGAAGTCATTGTCTGTGAAGCGATGGAGGATGGTGGGGGCGCAGTCTGTGATGTCCTTCACGAGAGCACCTGGATGACAGGAGGTGTAGCCTTTGCTGACTGTCACGTGCTGGACCATGGAGGAGCCCAGGACCAGCACAGGATGGCGCATCTGCAGAGATGAGCGCCTGATGATTCCGCAGCACCGCAGCAACACCCGCAGGAGCAAAGTCACTTCCTCGGTCACACCGAACGTCCAGGCTCGATGTGCCTGTGGGAGGCGTAGCTCCAGTGTTTCCCAGCACACACCAAACATTCGAGCTCGGCGTGCGGTGGGAAGACACAGAGGAGGAATCTCCCAGAGGGCCGGGGTAAAAATGCAGATGCCCAGAGCGAGTCTTGACAGCTGAGCCACACGTCTGAGAGCGGGCTGGAGGCGGCAGCTCAGATTGGTTGCGCCACGGACGTTTTGCTTGTCTGGGGCATCCCGTTTCCAAAGGAGGACACTCCTCACAGACTAGGAGGTTGAATTGATTCCTGAGCACTAAATCAACGGTGATAGGGGAGCGGGAGGGTCGGCTATCACGCGCGCTGGAGCCGTTGCGGGACCCATCATTTGTCCGTGGGCCAGACTTGACTAGAGTTGAACTAATCGGGGCTTTTGGCCTGGCTCCCTGCTGAAACCAGCTGCGCTCGTCCGAGTTCGTGGCACTGGGAGCCGATGTAGCGGGCCGGGACACGGAGACGCAGTTTCGGCCAGCTGCGTGCTGGTGGCGGCGGCGTGGGTCCTGCCCAGGATTATGTCCAGATCGCGGTCATCTTGGATTTTGAATAAAACTGATATCTGCCTTTCCAGCTCTGCCACCTTTTGGCTTAAACCAGCACAACTGTTGCAGCTGGAGTTGGCGGAAAGTGTGGGCATGGCACACAGGTAGCCTAGCTAGTGTCTTTTTGGAAATCGTTAAAATCTGGGCATGCAATGGCGAGAACGACGATCCGGAGTTAAAAAGTACTGTGTCCTGAATAAATATAAACAAGTGTCCTTTAAAATCAGTAAAAACCATAGACTGTAGATCAGTGGACTAAGGGATTGTGACGTCACCCATAGCGTTTGCCTCCAGCCAAATGAAGCCCATCGCGGCCAGCAGTTATAGCGGCTAAAGCGGAGCCAGACTCCATATTTGGAAATCCGAGTGCGTATCGTGGCAACCACGGACTAATCAGGAGCGGCGGTTGCTAACGGTATCCGCCCCCCGGTGAAGGAAGACGGCGGAAACGTGCGGCGCTAGCTGTCAATCAAACCTGTTGCTAACACGAGCGAAAACGGCCCACGGAAAAGGAAGCACCTGATTGGTCAGTTATTATTGCTAATAACTTGATTTATGAACAACCTAACGAAAAAAAAAACACCCGATTCATGTAGAGTGTGTCAAAACAGATGTTTTAGTTCCAAGATGGTGAGCTTAGCAGAAACAGTTACAGAGTAAAGGGCACCAGTGTCCCAATAGAAAGTGAATGGCAGCTCGGCTTTATGGAGCCAGGAGCGCCTCCATAGCTGCTTCCTATTTGGAACGCGGCGGCTAGCATGCTAACATGGTCCACTGATATCTACAGTCTATGGTAAAAACGTCAAAATTCGGGAGCTCAGTCTCTCTAGCAACCAGGACCAGTACACTGACATATTAACTCGCAGCTATATGCAGACAATGCTGTAATTTTTACAAAGGCAAAGTCTGATGTTGAACTCTTTGAACAAATGACAGAAGCTATGACTTGCATTGACGAGTGGCTCAGAAAGTCATGTCTTCTGTTAAATTCTAAAAAGACTGTTTATATGGTATTTTCAAAGCGCCCAACAGCAAAGCCAAGCTCAAATATAATTTTAAAAGGGGATGAGATTAAAATTGTAGACGAATTTAAATATCTCGGTGTGACTTTGGATTCAACTCTGTCTTTTAAAAAACATGTAAAAGCACTTCGTAAAATTGTAAATTTTAATATTCGTAATTTTAAACAAATTAGATAATTATTGCCAGAAAATGCTGCTAAAATGTTTCTTCACTCTATGATTTTTTCACACATTGAATATTGCATTACAAATTGGTCAATGACTATAATGGCTGCCCCAGCCTCACACTGACAGTGCTGGTGTGTCCTCAAGTCCCCACCCTATGGCCTGAACCATGGCAGGCAGATTAGTGGGGGGGGGGCTTAGGTTTAATTTTGTTATTGTTTCTTACATACTGGGTTTTGTTTATATTTGTTACAATAGTTGAATATATATTAGTACATTATTCAAGTTTTTGCTAAATTAAATTATCCTGGGTTACATATGTATAATCTTGTCTTATGTTAAATGTTTTGTCTTCCCCCTTTTGTTACAGCTGGTCTGATCAGCCACTTTAAATGTTCCCCCCATGTGTTCTGTGTTAGGTCAGTTTGTGTTCAGTTTGGAATGGAGTTTGTGTGAATGGAGTCTTTTATGGGCCCACATTATTCAAATCAAATCAAATCAATTTATTTTTATAATGCCCAAAATCACAACAACAGTTGCCTCGATGGGCCACAGGTAAAAGCAGTTCAGATAACTGTCCCAGAATGCCCCTGTCCTTTGACCCTCCTTCGCGGCGAGGAAAAACTACAAAAAACCCCATGGGAAAAAGTAGAAACCTCGGGGAGAACCACAGTGAAGGAGAGATCCTACTCCCACGGACGGATAGGCTGCAGATGAACTAGGACTGACGCATCCACTTGGACTGTGGAGCCAGAACCACTCAAGAGGGAGGTGGCTTTAAAGAGTTCCTCCAGGCGGACGAGGAGCAGTCCACCCAGTGTAGAGAGATCCTCCAGCAGGAGATGAGGAACAGTTCATCTAAAGTAAAAGGAGTTCGTCCAGGCAGACGAGGTGTGGCTAATCCAGCTGTCCAGGCGGGTGGCGCATAGATCGTCCAGTGTAGAGATCGATCCTCCAGACAGATGGGGGTGGGGGGGTCGTCACTGGAGCAGCCGCCGCAGTGCCTGAAACAGTCTCCACTCCCCGGGGGAAGTGGAGAGAAAGAGAAACATGTGAACAGCAATGAACAGACTACAGTTGAAGTAATATTAAATATTGTTGATAGATAAAGTAGGAAGAACCAGAGGATAGTGTTCAAGCTGCCATACTTCCCCCAGCAGAATTGCTCCAAGGGCAGCGTAGCTAAAACTGTAGGTTTTTATTTCTGTTCCTAACTGGCCTGACCATAAGCTATTTCAAAGAGGAACGTTTTGAGCCTGGTCTTAAATGTAGAGACTGTGTCGGCCTCTTTTACATGAACAGGGAGCTGGTTCCATAACATAGGAGCTTGGTAGCTAAATGCTCGACCTCCTACTGTGCTTTTAGAGACTCTGGGGACTAACAATAGTCCAGCATTTTGAGAACGAAGAGCTCTGTTTGGATGGTACGCTACTATTGCATCTTTGAGGTAGGATGGGGCCATATTGTTTAAAGCTTTATAAGTCAGGAGGAGGATTTTAAATTTGATTCTTAACTCAACAGGAAGCCAGTGAAGAGACTCCAACACTGGTGAAATATGATCTCTTTTTCTAGTACCTGTTAATAATCTTGCTGCTGCATTTTGAACCAGTTGAAAGCTTCTTATAGAGCTTTTAGGACACGCTATAAGCAGAGCGTTACAATAGTCTAATCTGGATGTGACAAATGCATGGATGAGTTTTTCGGCATCATCTCTGGGCAGGATTTTTCTAATTTTGGCTATGTTACGCAAATGAAAGTAGGCTGTTTTACAGGCTTGATTTATATGAGCTTTGATCGAGAGATCTGGGTCCCATAGGACCCCAAGGTTTCGTACAGGAGTGCTGGGGCTACAGTTATATTGTCCAGAGAAACTATCTGGTCAGATAAGAGTCTCGCAGGTGCTTAGGGCCCAGCAGAATGACCTCGGTTTTCAGGGTTAAGGAGCAGATAATTAAGAGTCATCCAAGTTTTTATGTCTTTCACGCAGGCACTAAGTCTGTCTACTTGATGCGTCTGATCAGGTTTCATTGATAAATACAGCTGAGTGTCATCTGCATAGCAGTGGAAGTTAATGCCATGCTTTCTGATGATCATACCTAAGGGCAACATATAAAGAGTGAACAGAACTGGACCGAGTACTGAACCCTGCGGTACACCGTAGGTTACTTTAGAACATGGGGAAGATCTCTGGTTTACATTAACAAACTGGTACCTATCAGATAGATAGGATTTAAACCAGCTAAGGGCGGTTCCACTGACACCTACATCACATTCTAACCTCTGCAGTAGAATGTTGTGGTCGATGGTGTCAAACGCTGCGCTGAGGTCCAACAAATCCAGAATTGAGACCTGTCCATCATCAGCAGCTAATAACAGATCATTTATGACTTTAACTAGTGCAGTTTCAGTGCTGTGGTATGCACGGAACCCTGACTGAAAAACTTCAAATAAATTATTGTCCTGCAGGTGGCGACAAAGCTGTTTAATCACAATTCTTTCAAGGATTTTAGAAAGGGCAGATTAGAAATAGGTCTATAGTTTGCCAGTATGTCAGGGTCTAGATTAGGCTTTTTCAAAAGTGGTTTAATCACTGCATATTTGAAGGACTGAGGGACATAACCGCTTTCTAGTGAAGTATTTATTATATTAAGAATGGGATTTATAATTAGGGGGAGAATTTGAGGAGTCTACTTGGGATTGGGTCTAAAATACAAGTTGATGTTTTGGAGGACATAATGACTGAAGTTATCTCTGCCTGATCAACAGCAGTGAACCTGTCTAGTATTACTGAAGGATTTGTATGGGACACTAGCTTTGCAGTCTGGGCTTGCTCAGTACTGATAGTGGGAGTAATTGCATTTAGTTTATCTCTAATAGTTGTGATTTTGCTGTTAAAGAATAGAAGAAAGTCATTGCAGCTTAGAGTAACTGGTATTGAGGGTTCTACTGCGCTGTGACAGTTTGTCAGCCTGGCTACAGTGCTGAAGAGAAATCTAGAGTTATTTTTATTTACTTCTATTAAATTTGAATAATATATGGTTTGAGCCTTACGCAGAGCCTGCTTATAAGACAGAAGGCAAGTTTTCCATTCTTTCAGGGATTCTTCTGTGTAGGAGCGGCGTAAGGATCTCTCTAGTTTTCTTACCCTTTGTTTGTGAGAACGTAGTATTATTGTTAATTTCTTAATTTTTTTGGCTAAATAAAAGCCTTATACTTTTGAATTCTTGGTGTGTTCTGTTCCTGACCCTCGGTCCCTTACATGTGGTGGCAGTGGTGGGATACGATTTGGTCAAGAACACACTATTTTTTTTTTTTTTTATTTAAAAAGAAAAAAAAGTTTTTTCCCCTGGATCCTCTTGCATTTTTGGGAGGGAAATGCCAAAAGGACAAACACAAACGCGAGGTGCTGCTAAAGCCTCTGGGAAGCAAGTGGACCAGCTGGAAAGTAAACGAGGAAAACGAGCAAGTGGGGGAGGCTGGTGAAGAAGAAAATGGAGCTGCAACAAAAATGGAAGAAGCGGTGAGCAGGGAACCAACAGTGTCAGACCTGGCAGGCATGTTACAGGCCATTATGGGACAGCAGCAAAGGCAAGAGGTGCAGCGGGAAAGGGAGTGTGCATATCAAGAAAGGAGATTTGAAGCTTTCCAACATCAATTTCAGCTTCTCCAGCAATAATAATAATAATAATAATAATAATAATAATAATAATAATAATAATAATAATAATAATAATAATAATAATACATCAAACTTCTTTAGCGCTTTTTTGGACACTCAAAGACGCTTTACATAAACAAAACAGACAAAACAACATAAATTTACATAAAAGCCAGTTTGAACAGGTGGGTCTTAAGGAGAGGTTTGAATGTCTGTAGTGAGTCCGAGTTCCTGATGGGTTGTGGGAGTGAGTTCCAGAGAGTGGGGGCAGCAGCTGCGAAGGCTCGGTCCCCCAAGGTCCGGTGCTTAGTGCGGGTGATGGGAGTGAGGAGGTGGGTGGGACAGTACGGTTGGAGTAGGTCGGTGAGGTAGGAAGGGGCCAGGTTATGGAGGGACTTGTACGTAAGGAGGAGTAGCTTGTATTGGATGCGATATTGAACGGGAAGCCAGTGTAGCTGTTGGAGGACGGGGGTGATGTGTTCTCTGGACCGAGTGTGAGTGAGAAGGCGGGCGGCAGAGTTTTGAATGTATTGTAGTTTTTGAAGGCGAGTGGTGGGAAGTCCATAGAATAAGCTATTGCAATAGTCGAGTCTGGAGGTGATGAAGGCGTGGATGAGGATTTCAGCTGTGGACTGGGAGAGGGAGGGGCGGAGGCGGGCGATATTGCGGAGGTGAAAGAAGGATGTTTTAGTGACATGGTTTAGGTGTGAATGGTATGAGAGGGTGGGGTCCATGATGATGCCAAGGTTGCGTACAGAGGGGGAGGGGGTGACGACGTGACCATCAATGAGGAGGGAAAAATTCTGAACAGAGGGGAGGAGAGATTTGGGTCAGGTGATGAGAAGTTCTGTTTTATTGCTGTTGAGTTTGAGAAAATTATTGTCCATCCAGGTTTTGATGTTTGATAGGCAGGTTGTGATGGTGGAGTGAATGTCTTGGGTGATGGTTTTGGTGGAGATATAGAGTTGAGTGTCGTCGGCATAGCAGTGGAAATTGAGTCCATGATGGCGAATGATTTGACCAAGGGGGAGCATGTAGATTGTAAAAAGGAGGGGGCCGAGCACCGAGCCTTGGGGAACACCGTGGGTGACAGGGGAAGTGTGGGATTTACAGTTATTGATGGAGACGAAATGGTGACGGTCGGAGATGTAGGAGGTAAACCAGAGGAGTGCTGTGCCGGAGATGCCTATTGACAGCAGACGGTGGAGGAGGATGGTGTGATCAATGGTGTTAAAAGCAGCAGATAGGTCGAGGAGGAGGAGGATGGATATGGAACCAGAGTCAGCGGCGAGGAGATCATTGGATACTTTGAGGAGGGCAGTTTCTGTACTATGAAATGAACGGAAACCGGATTGAAATTTTTCGAATAGTTGAGAGGAGTGGAGGTGCTGTTGGAGTTGGGTGATGACGGCGCGTTCCAGGATTTTAGACAGTAGTGGGAGATTGGAAATGGGTCTGAAGTTGTCCATGTTGTCAGGGTTGAGGCCAGGTTTTTTCAGAAGGGGTGTGATGGTGGCAAGTGTAGAGGGTTGAAGTGCAACTGAATAACAGACACCTCTAAATTTTTATTTTTCATCATTTATTTTCTTGTTATTAAGTATTCATGTGGTTTTGTAATCTCTTTTGAGTTTTTAAGTGCAATTCCTTCATTGACCAGTAGATGGCGTATATCGCGCAGTGTTGGTAGGAGGTAGACTGAGCGCAGCCGAGGAAGAATCAAACCTCGTTGTGAAGTAAAGCAGCTCAACACATGTGCTCTGTCCATTCTTTTATTAACAGGTTTGTAAACACTTAATTCACATGATTTATGTTAAATATTAGAGTTATATGATGCCTAAGGTTGCCGTGAGTACTGTGGTTAAAAGTGAAACAGAGTTGAAAAGGGTTTTTGAGTACAGTGTGAAACGTGTTGTAAGCTAACCAGCTAATGGTCAAATGTAAGGACGGCACAACGTGGTTAAGCTAATCCAATTTGTTGTGAACCACTTGATTACAGTATAGTCATTTATTAAGAACATACATGAAAAGGGTTTCATTCAATATTGCAGTTTCTGGATTTTATTTTATATTAAGATGTACCTTGAGGTTTTTACCAAGTGCTAGAAATGTAAATTGTTTAAGTGTAATAAGCACATGGCGGTCAAGTTAAGCTTATTGAGACCAGCGCCATCTTTTGGACTTTTGCTGAAATGATTTGTTATGGACCATAATGATTTGATTACATTTATTTCATGGGTTATTGTTAAAAATACAAATATATGTACAAGTTAAAATAAGTTACATTGGATAAAGAGTAATTCATTTCATGTTAAGAGGAAGTGTTAAAAATATTATATTATTATAAGTTAGTATACAGTTGCAGGTAATGTGAATATGTAAATATGTAATTATCTGGATTCATATTGTAATTCATATTGTTATTCACGTCACTTTGTAATGTGAAATGAAAGAATCAATCCTCGTTGTGAAGTAAAGCAGCTCAACACATGTGCTCTGTCTATTCTTTTATTAACAGGCTTACTTCACCGAGGCATATGCCCTCTGAACCGCTTGTCAGGGGAGCAACAATTTTGGGGGCTCGTCCGGGATTAGCGCCACTTACTGGTCCGGTGCTAATCAATGAAGAACCGAGGGAAGCTGACAACCTGTTCCTGAGCTGATGATCCAAACATCAGAATCCTGATAATCAGCCATGTCTGCACTACGTGACCTGAGATGGGAAATTCAGCAAGAGCTTCACCAGCTGGCCAGTGACCACGGCAGAAATGTTCTCTACAAGCTGGCACAGTCATTCAAAGATGAGGTGGAAGAAGACTGGCCAGGCGCAGAATCGACCGAAGTGGAACTCTTCGACTTCATTGTTGACTTTCTGAGAAGTCCACAACTGAAGGGCCTTGAAGACCAAGGGATGTCTCGCCTGCTCGCTTTCCGTGACCTCATTGAAGAACTGAAAATGCCACCAGCAGTTGAGGAAGAGGACGCTGAGGTGTCGCCAGAAAGGGAAGTGGTCGTTGTGGCTCCGGTGACCAGTGAGGAAGCAGCACCTTCAGTCGTCATCGTGAAGTCGCCATCACCATCAGTAGTTGCTGATCCAGTTGCAGGTTTAGTCAAGCTGTCTGAACTCAAGTCCATTTTACCACACAGAGAATACAAAATTCATAGTGGTCAAATCTCTGATTTTGATTCTGATTTGAGTTATAACACTCTATGTAAACAACTTGATGAAGGGCTAAATGAAGGGTTCACAGAGGCTGAGATTATTAGAACGGTGTTAAGGATAATCAAGCCTGGTACCTTTAAAGACATGCTTGTCACCAAAGATAGCCTTACTGTATCCGAGTTAAAACGTTTCTTAAAGGCTCACTTGAGGGAGAAGAGCAGCACTGAATTATTTCAGGAGTTGAGCAATGCAAAGCAATATGACAAAGAAACGCCACAGCAGTTTATGTACAGGTTTATGGGTCTAAAACAGCGTGTGCTGATTGCATCCAAGAACAGCAGTGGTTTTCATTATGACAGTCAGTTGGTACAAGGTGTGTTTCTTCATTCACTGTATCAGGGTATCAATGAAAAATGCTTGTTTGTCAGACGAGACTTAAGACCTCATGTCTCAGATCTGGGTGTCACAGATGACTCCATCCTGGAGCTCATTACAAAAGCTGTTAGTGAAGATGCAGAAAGACAAAGTAGATTGGGGCATAGTCAAAAACAGAAAACTGTCACCGCTAATGCTGCACAGGTAGAGAAAGACAAATGTTCTGTAAAAATGCAAACTGAAGTCCAAGCTAACCGTGCAGCTATACAAGAGCTGACAGCTCAGGTGTCCTCTCTAACCAAAAGTTTAGGAATGGCCCTTACCCCAGTGGTCAATGCTGTAACTGACAATACCCGTCCCACAGTTCATGACTCAAAACAACCAACTTCAAAGCCTGAGGTAAAAGGAAAGTGCCGAAAGTGTATCTCCCAAGGGACTGAACATTGTGCTCACTGTTTTAGATGCGGAAAAGAGGGGCACAGAGCTATTGGCTGCCTCCCGAAAAGCAGTGTGTCGGGAAACGTGAAGAGGTCACTGGGGAGGGACCACCAGTGACTGTACTACCAGTGGAGTCCCACAACAATGGAAAACTGCCACCAGAACAGACAACAACTACTGATAAGTCCCAGAAATCGCACAAGGTAAACAACAAAAAGCGTGTGGCACAGTTGATTGGTGGCAGATGTATGATCGGTTGTCAGTTAAATGGAGTACCACTACAGATGTTACTGGACAGTGGGGCACAAGTTAGCATTGTGGAAAAGTCATGGTTACAAACTGCATTGCCAAATGTAAAAATACAGTCACTTGAGAGTTTATTGTCAGACCATCCACTCAAAGTCACTGCTGCAAATGGGACAGATGTTCCCTTTGAAGGGTGGGCAGAGGTTCTGCTTGAGATTACTAGTTCACATTACGGTTCTGTATCCCTCCATGTCCCAATGCTTGTCAGCCAGCAAAGTGTAAGCACTCCACTATTGGGCTTTAATGTCATACAAGAGATGATAATGGGAAACAGTGACCAGAGTGACAACATTAGCTTAGTAGATTTACTGGCGGAGACGCTTAAGGTCCAGAAATGTAACGTTGAGTCACTTATCGCTGCTGTCCACACAAAGTCCATTGAAAATGAACCGGAAAGTCCAGTTGTGAGAGTAGGAAAAAAAGCACTCACTATCCACAGTAACCAAATATGTATGGTCAAATGTCACATTCGATCATTTCCTGGTGGAGGTGTAATGTTGTTTGAGCCAGCTGTAAAAAGTAACTTACCTGATGGATTGGAGTTGTTCCCAGCTCTTATCGATGTACCACCTGGTGCTTCTAAGACTGTTAAAATACCAATTCAAAACTCAACCAAACATGACATTTTCTTACATCCAAAGACTGTCTTAGGAATTATAGAAGAGGTTTCTGAATATAAACCTTTAAACGTTAGTCCTGAAAATGTCAAACAAACTGACCAAGCGTTTTGTTGTGCAACTCAAGTGTCATGTGACAGCCAAAGTGAGAGCAAAGAGACTGTTAATGCAGCTCCTTCGCATTTGAGATGGCATCCAAATGTAAATTTAGACCATCTCTCAGAGACTGATCAGGAAGTTGTCCGGCAGATGCTCTATGAACAATCTGATGTGTTTGCTCGTGAGGAAGGAGATATTGGATGTATTCCTGGGTTACAGTTAAAAATCAACACCACTGACAATACCCCTGTACAAAAAAGTTACAATGCCATTCCAAGACCACTGTACAACGAAGTAAAGGACTACGTTCAAAACCTTTTAAACAGGGGCTGGATCAGGAAGTCAGTGTCCGCTCATTCGTCACCTGTTGTCTGTGTGCGTAAAAAGGACAATACTTTGCGTTTATGTGTGGACTTTCGTGAGCTCAACCGAAAGACTGCACCCGACAGACATCCTTTGCCGCGTATACAGGATCTTTTGGACAGTCTGGGAGGAAACTCCTGGTTCTCCATCTTGGACCAGGGCAGTGCATATCATCAGGGTTTTGTTAGTGAGGAGTCAAGGCACTTAGCTGCTTTTAGCACACCCTGGGGTTTGTACGAGTGGGTGCGGATCCCGTTTGGTTTAACAAACGCACGGCCGCATTCAAGGTGCATGGAGGGTGTTAGAAGGGATCAGGGACGAGTGTTGCGTGCCTTACTTAGATGATGTACTGTGTTACTCTAAAACCTTTGGTGAGCACATTGAACATATTAGACAAGTCCTCTGTAGAATGAGACAACATGGCATAAAACATCGACCAGCCAAGTGTTCAAAAAGCAAATACGGTACCTTGGTAGGTTAGTGTCAGGTGAAGGGGTACAAGTTGACCCAAAAGACTTGGATGCTGTGATCGCTCTGAAAAATAAGAAACCACGCACAGTCGGAGAGCTCAGAACATTACTGGGATTCCTCAGTTATTACCGCTCTTTTATTCAAGACTTTTCACGACTGGCGCGGCCCTTGTTTGAGCTACTGCAGAGCTCTAAGGACACAAACTGTGAAAACAAACCGGCACCAAGAAGGGGTAAAGGACAAATAAAAAGAGGAGACAAAAACCAACTCCCTTCCCGCACACCAATAATCTGGACTTGTGAACATCAGGAAATTGTGTCAAAGTTTGTGGACATTCTAACAAATCCGCCAATTCTAGCTTATCCAGACTTTGATCCTCCTTTTGTTTTACATACAGATGCGTCAAACAGTGGCTTGGGAGCAGTTTTATACCAAAAACAAGAAAACAGACTCAAAGTGATTGGCTATGGCTCTCGGCTTACACCTGCTGAGAAAAATTATCATTTACATTCCGGTAAACTCGAGTTCCTAGCTCTTAAATGGGCCATATCGACAAGTTTAGTGACTATCTGTACTACGCTCCAACATTTACTGTCTATACAGATAACAATCCCTTAACCTATGTACTTAGTTCAGCAAGGTTAAGCGCAGTGGGTCATAGGTGGGTGGGAGAGTTAGCAGACTTTCATTTTGATATCAAGTATAGACCAGGAAAAAGGAACGCAGATGCTGACATGTTGTCCAGACACCCATTAGATCTTAATCAGAAAATGGGCGAGTACATAGAAACTGTTTTGCCGGAAGTAGTGTCTGCAGTGTGGCAGGGTAGTAAGGCAGCCCAAAGTAACGGCGATGCCTTGGATAGCTGCATTACACCTAAGTTCTAGTGAAAACAATGTGCCAACAGACAGTGTTCTGAGCATGACACCCAAAGATATTAAGACCGCTCAACAGGAGTCAATCAAAGAAGTCAGAACACTCAAACTCAAAGGATGGACACCAAGCGAGAAAGAAAAAGCGGACAATGGAGTAAACAAACAAGGAGACTTTTGTACGAGTGGAATAAGCTGGATGTTGACAATGGACTATTATTACAGAAAAACTGAGCATAACAAACAGCTTGTCCTTCCCTGAACAGTTAAGGCCTCTGGTGTTAAAGAGCTTACACAATGATATGGGCCATGTCGGCTATGACAAAGTCATTCATCTGGCTCGCGAACGTTTCTATTGGCCGTATATGCAACAAGACATTGAAGATTATGTAACTAAGAAATGTCTGTGCATCAAACAAAAACCAAACGTTCCCCAGAGAGCTCCTATGGGATCTATCACTACCAATGCTCCCTTTGAGTTAGTTTCTATCGATTACTTGCACCTTGAGCCAAGTAAGGGAGGGTGCAGTACATCTTAGTACTTGTTGACCATTTCACTCGCTTCGGCGCGAGGCGTACCCTACAAGAAATAAGTCCAGGTAAAACAGCTGCGGAAAAGATTTTCAAGGACTTTTATACCCGTTTTGGGTACCCAGAAAAGTTACATCACGACTCAGGGGCCGTGAGTTTGAGAACAGTCTTTTTCAAAGATTACAACAACTGTCTGGTATAAGCTCACTCTACGAACCACTCCATACCACCACGCAAGTGCAACCCGGTGGAGCGCCTGATAATATCTGTCACGCTACTCCAAATGCTTCGTACTCTACAAGAGGAGCAAAAAGTGAATGGAAAGACCATCTACCTCCAAATGAGTGCATACTACAATTGCACAAGACCACGAGTCCAACAGGATACTCACCATTCTTTCTACTTGTATCGGTGATGAAGCTCCAAGGTTGCCAGTAGAGCCTTCTTTTTTGACCACAAAAACGAAACAGAAACACACAGCCATCAAACCTATGTTTAAAAGTGGGCTGATAGGATGCGTGTAGCTTACAAAAATCGCTGCAGAAAACGGTCAAAGTCATCGTGGACAAAGGCAAAAAGCAGTGCGCCCAGGCGCATAAAAGAGGCGTCTCCACTTCAACCAGGTGACAGGGTATTAGTAGAAATCTCTCTGAAAGAGGTGGTCCAGGAAGTTCTTGGCGCTTACTGGGAGACAATAGTGCATTGCGTAGTTGAGGGAG
This sequence comes from Rhinogobius similis, assembly GCA_019453435.1. Lineage (NCBI taxonomy): Eukaryota > Metazoa > Chordata > Actinopteri > Gobiiformes > Gobiidae > Rhinogobius > Rhinogobius similis. Next base: position 8,162,938 of record CM033624.1, on the reverse strand, counting down.
AGTAGGAGAGGGGCCAGATCTATAAGAGTACAAGCAGAGAGAGGTAATAAAATGCATTGGCGTCCTACACCGAAACCTGTTGATGCCTGTGAATGATTTGCCTTTGTGAAGAGGAACTGCCTGCTTAGTCAAAAAGAACAAACAAAATGAGACCCAAAAGAAAAGAAGACAAATCCGGACAAAGACCGAAAACCTTGAGACAATGACAGCTTCGGAGGAGGGACGAAGAGGAATACCCTTATCGTTACAATCTCCGCCCAGCCAGAATTCCCAGTGTATGGGTTTGTACACCCTCAGCGAACTAGAACCCATCCCTCCAAACCCGCTGCTGACAACAGAACTCTGCCATTCCTCAGCAAACTCTCCAAAACCAGTACAGACTTAATGCTTCGAGGCCAGAGAGTTTTGCCCACCTGAGCAGACAGGAACTTATGCCCACACCAGTTGTTGAGCACATGGATGGACCAGTTTTTTGCTGCAGGAGAGATCTTCTTGCTCACGTGGAAATGGATAGAATAATGGAGACAAGGAGGAAATGAGAAGGACACAAGAGGAGAGTCCAAAGCCCATCGAGAGACTAACTTACGACACTTTGGGACAACCGATCATTCCAAACTTCGGACTGCAGATGTAAAGACCTCTCTTACTCCCTACCACTGTGCCCATTTCCGCTCAGAACTTTTATGCCTAGTTCCACATTCCTTCCAAACTCAACCCTATGGGTTATAACTTGAGTACACTTTAGATTAATTAAGCCCCTAGTGCGTGAAATGTCAGGAGACATTTATTTTTAAGTGGGGAGAGTGTAGAGGGTTGAAGTGCAACTGAATAACAGACACCTCTAAATTTTTATTTTCATCATTTATTTTTTTTTGTTATTAAGTATTATGTGGTTTTTGTAATCTCTTTTGAGTTTTTCAAGTGCAATTCCTTCATTGACCAGTGAGATGGCGTATATCGCACAGTGTTGGTAGGAGTGGTAGACTGAGCGCCTCTTCGGAAGAATCAATCCTGGAATTGTGAAGTAAAGCAGCTCAACACCATGTGCTCTGTCCATTCTTTTATTAACAGGTTTTGTAAACACTTAATTCCACATGATTTATGTTAAATATTAGAGTTATATGAGTGCTACTAAGGTTGCCAGTGAAGTACTGTGGTTAAAAGTGAAACAGAGTTGAAAAGGGTTTTTGAGTACAGTGGCGAAGCGTGTTGTAAGCTAACCCAACTAATGGTCCAAATGTAAGGACGGCACGGCGTGGTTAAGCTAATCAATTTTATTGCGAACCACTTGATTACAGTATAGTCATTTATTAG